>OY757933.1:73475186-73497686 GCA_963585895.1 Sepioteuthis lessoniana
CTTTGATTCAAAAACAACAATTACAATCATTTCGATTGAAGCGGGAAAATCTTAATTTCTAATGGCAACAAAGAAGAACACCGTCAATTTGCCTTGTAAGGCCAAATAAACTAAGTTGCTTCGTAGACATTGAAGAACACATCATCATTTCTCTGTTGCTTTTCACAAGATGAAGGAGACGATAGGCTAAAGAAGAGATAAAATATGGACAAAGGAAACGAAAAGACGAAAGAAATGAAAAAATGAAGGATATGAAAAGATGAAGAAACGAAAAGATGAAGGGAATGAAAATATGACGGGAACGAAAAGATGAAGAAATTAAACTATAAAAAATGTAAAGATGTGAGGAAATGAAAAAAAAGAAAATGAAAAGATGAAGAAATGAAAAGATGAAGAAATGAAAAGATAAAGAAATGAAAAAAATGAAGGAAATGAAAAAATAAAGGAAGTAAAAAGATGAATAAATGAAAAGATGAAGGAAATGAAAAGATGAGAAAATGAAAAAAATGAAGGAAAGGAAAAGATGAAGGAAATGAAAAGATGAAGGAAGTAAAAAGATGAAGAAAATGAAAAGATGAAGAAATGAAAAGATGAAGGAAATGAAAAGATGAAGGAAATGAAAAGATGAAGAAATGAAAAGATGAAGAAATGAAAAGATGAAGAAATGAAAAAAATGAAGGAAATGAAAAGATGAAAGAAATGAAAAGATGAAGAAATAAAAATATGTAGGAAATGAAAAAATGAAGAAAATGAAAAGATGATGAAATGAAAAGATGAAGAAATGAAAAGATGAAGAAATGAAAAAAATGAAGGAAATGAAAGATGAAAGAAATGAAAAGATGAAGAAATAAAAATATGTAGGAAATGAAAAAATGAAGAAAATGAAAAGATGATGAAATGAAAAGATGAAGGAAATGAAAAAAATGAAGGAAATGAAAAGATGAAGGAAGTAAAAAGATGAAGGAAACGAAAAGATGAAGAGATGAAAAAAATCAAAGAAATGAAAAGATGAAGGAAATGAAAAAAATGAAGGAAATGAAAAGATGAAGTAAGTAAAAAGATGAAGAAATGAAAAAATGAAGAAATGAAAAAAATGAAGGAAATGAAAAGATGAAGGAAATAAAAAGATGAAAGAAATGAAAAGATGAAGAAATGAAAAAAATGATTAAATGAAAAGATGAAGAAATGAAAAGATGAAGAAATGAAAAAAATGAAGGGAATGAAAAGATGAAGGAAGTAAAAATATGAAGGAAGTGAAAAGATGAAGAAATGAAAAGATGAAGAAAGGAAAAAAATGAAGGAAATGAAAAGATGAAGGAAGTAAAAAGATGAAGGAAATGAAAAGATGAAGGAAGTGAAAAGATGAAGAAATGAAAAGATAAAGAAATGAAAAGATGAAGAAATGAAAAAAATGAAGGAAATGAAAAGATGAAGGAAGTAAAAAGATGAAGGAAACGAAAAAATAAAAGAAATGAAAAGATGAAAAAGTAAAAAAGTTGAAGGAAACGAAAGGATGAAATATATGAAAAGATGTAGGAAATTAAAAGATAAAGTGAATGATGAGATGAAAGAAATAAAAAAAGATAAAGTAAACGATAAGAAAAAGAAATCGAAAAGATGAATGAAATACTAAGATGAAAGAAAAGAATGAGATGAAGGAAAGAAAAAGATAAACAAAAAAAATGAAATAAATATGAAGGAAACGATTAAAAGAATTTAACCAACCTTATAAAGAAAAAAGTTGATAAAAATGAAGAAAAGGTACAAAATAAGTGAAAGGATGAGAAAAAAGAAAAAAGAAAAATAAGTATAGGAAAAAGAAAAAAAAACGGGGAGAAAAAGAAAAAAGGAAAAAGATAGAAAGCGAGAATAGATAAACTAATAAAAAGAAAAAAGGAAAGTGAGAAGAAAAAAGAAAGCAAATCACAAAGAAGAAGAAGAAGAAGAAGAAGAAGAAGAAGAAGAAGAAGAAGAAGAAGAAGAAGAAGAAGAATTGGGAGAGACTGAAAATCGAACAAATCAAAATATCGACATTTCTAGAAAATACCAATTTTGATTACGCTCACTGCAGCAGAAAATTGGCAAAAAGAGCGATATTTTGTCGGAATTATATAAACTAGTTGAGAAAAGCTGCGATACCCATGAGGCCCCACCATTTCTAAACCAATAAAATCCACCAGTCAACTGTGTACCCATCCAACATTTAATTTGTATATTTGTTTTATTTCTGCTACCCACACGTCTTACAAAACTATCCAAACATTGATCAAAATCGAAAGAAGCCGTCCATCTCGCCGAACTCTCCGGTCTTTTAACAACGTCAACAAAAGATTCACTTAAAAGGAAAACGTCTATCTCACCCTCTCTTTTTACAAACACCGTATTAAACGATTCTATTAAGTCTTTCACAGTTACAGGCGACTAAAGTCGAATTTCTGTGTTGGGCAGTGTGCATTTCTAGTCGACTTCCTTGAAGCGTGTCGTGTGCAACTATAATAAATTTCCGAGTATTGTGCCGTATGCAACTATAGTCGAATTTCATACTATGCTCTCTTTGCGGCTCTATATTTTCCACCCTTTTTGGAATTTTGCGAAGAAGTTTCTTATAAGTTTAATAACAAAATTGTATTATTTTTCATTGATATTGTTGCCATGGAAACTCGAATAAGTAATTGATATCAGTCACTTTACACTGTGTAAATTCCTAAAGAAATTATGCGTGTTACAGCCACAGAATGAAGTGAAATTACCCACAACAAAACCCATGTGACTTCCCAACTGTTTTATCTTTCTTTCTTTGATTAATGGCATATCAACTCTTTTTAGGTTATTTAATGCCAAAGCCATTCTCCTAGAAGAACAGTAGTGGTACTATTTAACCCATAGCTGGGAGGATAAGGGGGTTCATACCTTTCCCAAGGGTATTTGCTCGAAAGTGAACGTAATAGCGCGACTGGAGTACGAACTCGCGTACTACGATTCCGCAGTCCATCGCTTTAACCATTACACCACGACGACACCCCCAAACTGCTTTATGTCACATAATCAAACAATACAGATGATAATTATAGAAAGAAAAAAAAATGAATTTAAAAAAAAAAGAAGAAAATTTACCGGTTTTATTCTGAAAACGAATGATCTTGCTGCTTTAACAACAATTTATAACATTTACAATAATTTATAATATTTTAAATGCTAGTCTGCTTTGGTTTGGTTTCTTAGCTTAAAGCCATACAAACCTTCATGGGTTATTCAATGCCAAAGCCGTTCTTGTAGAAGAAAAGTACAATTAATATTTAACCCATAACTGTAAAGGATAAGGGGGTTCATGCCTTCCCCAAGAGTTTTAATCAAAAAGTGAACGTGATAGCACGACTTAAATTCGAACGTACTACAGTGCTACAGTGCAGCAAGTTAATCACTACACCAAGCCTCCCCACCCCGCAACGTCTTTTAAAAGTTTTAAAATAAGATTTTTTTAAAAACAGTTTTTTTTTTCTTCTTTCAGCTGGAAAATGTTGTGCTGAGAACTAAAAAAAATTTGTTTGGTAGGTTTGTTTTTTTGTTTAATGGTACATCCACCTTCGTGGGTTATTTAATGCCAATGAAACTATTCAACACGTAGGTGAGAGGATAAAGGGTTTTATACATTTCCCAAGTGTATTAGTCTAAGAGTGAACATAATAGCGCTACTTGGGTTTGAACTCACATACATCGATGTTAAAGTCCATCATGTTAGCCACTACACTTTTATTGATTGTACACACATGAAACTCTAATCCCCTTCGAAGTAATCTCCTCCGGCTGCAATGCTCTTGTTGTACCGTTACTACAACTTATGGAAGGCCCCATGGAACTCCTCTTCTGTAAACGTGTCAATGACCTTCGTCACAGCCTCTTTCATCTCCTCAATTGTCTCATAACGACAGCCTCTGAGCTTAGGGAATAAGCAAAAGTCACAGGGAGCAAGGTCTGGACTATAGGGAGGGTAAGGAACTGTCTTGATGCCCATCTTGGTCAAATAGTCTGTGACAAGGATGGAGTTGTGGACTGGTGCATTGTCCTGGTAGAAGTGGCACTGATCCGATTTGAAGAGTGCTGGCCTCTTCCGACGGAATCTCTTCCTGAACTCCCTTAAAACCTCAACATAGTAACCCTAACCCTAACCCTTTGGCCAATCAACTCTGCTGTATTGACTTTCTTACTCCTCCCACACCTCTCATCATCCCTGCCTTCCTGGAATCTCTTATGCTACTCACAAACTCATGCTCGATACATGCAAGATGCTCCAAAAGTAGTCTGAAGCATTCCATACATTTCTGTGGCTTTTTTTCCAAGTTTAAAACAGAATTTTATTGCATATCGTTCTTAGTAGTGTTAGATTGCATTTTTGAAATTCACCAGCTGTGACAATCAGGCTTTAATAGGGTGTATTCCAATTCTTGCTGTAGCTGTTGATTTAAACCTGAAATCATAAAAATTGGTCAGCAATAACATAGTGAATTTTCAAGAGTCTACGACAATTTTAAATGCCTGTACAAAAAAAGTCTGTAAACTTATTGAATGCACCACGTATGTTCATTCACCAGTCGACCACTTTGCGTTTATTCGCACTGCCAACGTTTTTTACACCCTATATAAGTAAAAGTAAAGTTAGCGACCATAGTCGAGGGTGACCCGAAGGCTCCCTTTTCGATAGCTACTACACCAAGGTGTAGGGGAGGGCGCTACTCCATTCCCTGGATTGCTCCACTTTACCCTTGAACCGTACCTTATAATGCTGAGTGTTAAGCAAGGTGGTATCAAGTTCCATTTTTAAAGTCTTTGGTATGACTCGACCTGGGATTGAACCCAGGTCTCCCGGGCCATTGGCGAACACTCTAACCGCTGGGCCAATATGGTCAATATAAATTAATTTGAGAAGCCCTGATCCAAAGTATTTTTAATCCCCTCTTTATCTCTATCTCTCTTGCAGGTAGTCCACGTGGCATTGGGACAAAAGTGCTCGACTGCGACCTCGGGGTGAGTTAGTTCGAACATCAGTCTGGTTGGACAAATACCTTTGGGAAAGTGATGAACCCCCTTATCCCTCCAACTATGGGGGAATGGCACCTCTGTTTCTCTCCTACAAGGATGGCTTTGGCATTAAATAAACCACGAAGGTTGCTATGTTATAAAACAAAGAGACGAAAGCTCTCTCTCTCTCTCTGTTCAACTAACAATGAAAAGCAGCAAGATATTTCATTCTAGGAATTAAAGTTATGAAGAAAGAGACAGGAGAGAGAAGCTCGTCAGGAAATTTGGTTTGGTTTCGGGAGAAATATTATCCTTTATTTTCCCGAACTTCGTGAACGACGGTAGAGTAGCAATTTGCTTAGCGTTGTAGATAAGCAGTACTAAATGAAACATCATTCTACGGGTTTCGTTATAAGACAGCATAGATAGATAAGAACTTGATAGGCTATTTTTAACTCTGATACGAATACAAATGAAGCTAAGAGACATGACTATACAATTAGAAAACCCGAAGATTTCTGAAGGCATGACCCATGTAATTCATAACTTTAAAAAAAATCTCACATAATGAGATATTTTATTCGGCGATCTAAACATTTGATAAAATTTCAAAACAGGTTTAATTCAGATCTGTTAGTAAAATTCTCATTAATTATTCGTATAAATATATGTTAGACATAAAGTCGGGTACAAGTCGAATAAGGAGAGTTCCCATAGTGAGGTGGCTAACGCGCTGTACTGCGACATGATAGTAAGCGAGTTCGAACTCCAGTCGCGCTATTACTTTCACTTTTGGGCTAATACTCTTGGGAAGAATATTATTTCCTAAGAATATGAACCCCTTATCTCCTAAGCTATGAGCTAAATAGTACAACTATCGTTTCTTCTACGGTGTCTTTGGCATTAAATATGCTATGAAGGTTGACATGTGATTAAACACTGAAACAAAATCAATCTCGTCTAATGAAAATGGTATTTTTTCTTTCCTTTTTTTTAATAAATACGGAGGGATGTATAGCAATAGTTATCTGGTGGATCTAAGAAAATAAATTTGAAACACACCCCGGCCAAGCTTAATATATATCTCCCTATAGGTGTTTATGGATATTCATTGAGACTATCACCAGCTTTTTCCTCTCATTCATTAGGCTTTCTAAAACGATAACCAAACACAGAATATTTCCATAAGGAAAAGCTAAGTCCATTTAGACTACAACGACATACATTTTATGCACATATATTACACACAATTACAAAGCATGACAAAAGGTCCGAAACCTTTTTATAGGTACAGAAGCTGTTCCACAAAACAAATAGTGCTGATAGCAGCGGTTAAAAACTTACATTTTCTTTTCTTTTTTTTTTTTTTTTTTTGTGTAGGGAAAAAGTTCACGGAGAATAATTTGCACGCACGTGCCGCTCGAAAAGCGGAGACGAAAGTGATTGGTTCTCTACCTATCTGCTACCCAGAATGGGTAGAACTCTCTTCTTGAAATGTCACATGACCAACTGTCTCGTGATTTTCGGTATCTCTGCCTATAACCCCCAAAAAGAGAGACCACTATATTTCGTCCCCCAACATCTCTAACAGAGAGTTCAATGCTACGTGTCAACGATAGCAGAGATATAAAGGTCAGTTGATGGCACTTAAATACCAAAAAATACTTTGGATTCACAAAAAAAAATAACGCTAAAAAATATTCCTGTTTGTACTATCTCTCTCTCTCTCTCTCTCTCTCTCTCTCTCACACACACACACACACACATACACACTCCCTCGCTGTCTCTCTTTCTCTCTCTCTCTCTCTCTCTCTCTCTATCAATCTATCGCACACACACTTATCTCCCTCTCTCACACACACGCCCCCTCTCTCTCTCTCTCTCTATCCCTCTCTCTCACACACACACTCCCTATCTGTCTGTCTGTCTGTCTGTCTCTCTCTATCCCTTACTCTCTATTTACAGGGTGTTTCAGAAATATTGTTATCATTTCGTAATCAAATAACTTGATCAATTCTTGTTCAAATGATCTCAAATTTTAACTGCATGAATAGAAATAACCCAAAATTCTATGTTCCGTGTTTTTAATCTTTTTTTTTTTCAAGTTTACAAATACCACTCACGGAAATAGAAAAACCTTTACACATCAAACATCGGATTTTGAGTTGTTAGTACATGTTTTTTCAAAATCTGGGATTATTGTAATGAGAATTGGTCAATTAGTAAATCACAAAATGATACCAATTTTTCTGAAATACTATGTACATCTCCAAGGATATCAAATTCATCGGACTATGATCATATAATCTCTGTTGACTCTATGGTTACAATATCCTAATACATACACACATATACATAAAAGTAAAGTTGACGACCTTCGTCGAGGGTGACCCGACGGCTCTCTTTTCAATAGCTACCACAGCGAGGTGTAGGGGAGAGCGCTACTCCTTTCCCTAAATTGCTCTCCTTTACCCTTGATCCTTGCTTTATAATGCTGAGTGTTAAGTAAGGCGGTATCAAGTACCATTTTTGAGTCTTTGGTATGACTCAACCTGGGATTGAACCCCAGTCTCGCAGACCATTGGCGAACACTCTACTCACCAAGCGAATGGCCCGGTCAATATATATATATATATATATATAGTCATCCACAGACAGATCTGTTTCGTTCTATCAGAACTCATCAGTGTGGCTAGACATTAGCTTCCCAGTAGCTAGGATCGAAACCCGGTTGACTCAAACGCCAAGCCGAGCTTCTAACTCTTCAGCCACGAGGAGCTACGAAGCAAATTTTAAACGGATATGAATCACAATTACTATTGTTTACATACATCCGTTCAACGGCTACCGAGACCTCAATTCATATATGAAGATACTTGCACAAAACGCTAATGGCAACACGATTACTTCTTCGCCAGAGAACTCAACCGTACTGGGGTAGGGGAGTATATATCTATATCTATATATATATATATATTGAAGAGTGTATATTTACCCAGCAACTTATTATTGAAACAAGTTTTGTTAAAGATGATGGAACACTGTTTATTATCTTTTATTTTAATGTTTTAAGACTCTTTGTTATTTTTCTAATGTTGGGATCTAGATGGTAAAGCAATTGTCCCATATCTTTTACCCAAGCGCTTTCGACCATACTTTCGGTCGTCAGCTGGTGTAGTCTAGTTTTGAGTTGACTGTTGAGTTTTTACCGTTTTAATAATTTGTTGCGCTTTGCTTTGAAGTTTTCGGTTGGAACGTTTTCAGTGTTTTGTTTTAAAACGTTTGGTTGTAAAAACATAAATAAAATGGCATTTAACCCAGGCACCAACATATTGTATATTTTTACGAACTAAAAATCACTAACTGTATTAGTAAACCTTTTTCCTAAACCAAACAAAACCACTGAAGACATCAGTCCAGCCTTTTCCTCTCAACAGATCTTATCTTCTCTTTATTGCTCTTACCAACATCACAAGGACAATGACATTGTAGTCAGCCAGATGCAACGATCCTCGTGTTGCATACAACTCGTAGCCATAATTCAAGGCTATCAATAACAACAGTACATATACATATGCAAATACACAGGCGAACTCTCTGTTGTTCAGGTACGAACGGTTTATTAACTTCTGATTTCAGTTCTTCGACACAAGGAGAGAGACACAATTCTTAAAAGTTTTTCGTAACCATACTATGCTAACAACACCCCCAACGTTCGGCACATCTCGTGGTGTTTCAATTCATCTTCGCTGGTCGGGGCCCGAAAAACTTAACCGCCGCCACAACGGCAGAGAACTCAACTGAATGACAGAGAACTCCATTCTCTGCCTCAATGGCAGAAGCTCAATTGTCTGTCTGCATTGTCCAATCTTAATTTCTCAACACCATGGTCGGACTTCAACTTCTCAACACCATGGTCGGACTTCAACTTCTCAACACCATGGTCGGACCCCAACTTCTCAACACCATGGTCGGACTCCAACTTCTCAACACCATGGTCGGACTCCAACTTCTCAACACCATGGTCGGACTTCAACTTCTCAACACCATGGTCGGACCCCAACTTCTCAACACCATGGTCGGACTCCAACTTCTCAACACCATGGTCGGACCTCAGCAGACTCTTTTTTCAAAATCTTCCAAATTCTCAGCCCATCTCTTCTGAGCATGACGTCATCCACACTCCATCCCCATTTCATGTCTGGGGTTTGTTATGACAATGGCAATTGTCTTATCCTTTGCACGCGAGCGTAAACTGCACCAATTGACTACACACCTGAACTCTTGACCCGAATAGTTCAAAGCCCAACCAAACTGAATGATGAAATATAATTAGTGAAAAATGATTAATTTTTTTTTTAAATCATTCCTTAATTATATAACACGCGGAGCAAAGAGACAGTCCACGAGCAAAACAACACCGCTCGGACTATCATCGTCGACATTTCAACCCACCAAAGCTAATGTCGACCAAACTCTGGTCAACTGCCGAATCAACAACCAGGATTAGCCTACTTCTGCAATCAGACTCGTCCGACTCTCCGATCGTCTACCGATACTTGACCACTCAGGTATATATATATATATATATAGAGAGAGAGAGAGAGAGAGATGGGAATTGATTTTAAATAACCTACAAAGGTTGCTATACCATAAAGCACAACCAAAAAACCAACAACCAACCTTAAACAAAGATACTAGGGTTATATTATTTCTATGGAAAAATTTTGCAATGAAAATAGATTTTTTAACGGGTATTATCTGAAATTCTTTATCCAAAAATAAGTTCACCCCATATGTATTTATACAATTTCGAAATGCTGTTGAACGATTTGAATTCGGCAGAGATAGAGATGTTCATTATATCAGACCCTACAAAAAATACTTCACTAATTATAACAATAATGTTCATAAGATCACGACTCGGTACCCAAGAAAAATTAAAAATAGAAAGGCGGCAGGGCTCGATGAAATACCCCCAGAAGTGTAGAAGACCAGAAAATTCGACGACATACTGCTCCGGCACTGTAATGCCGTATATAACCAAAATCCTATAGACAGATGGATGAAGGGATGCATCCTTCCCTTCCCTAAAAAAGGCGACCTTGGATTAGCCAAGAACTACCGAGGTATAATACTTACGTCCATAGAGGCCATGATATACAATGCCCTACAATGTTATATTTTGACCTTCGACCCGACCCAAAAATACTATTCCAAGGTAATACACCGGAAGGAAGTGACGCATTCCAACGGCCAGTAATCGAAAGAGATCGCGTGGGCGGATTAAGGCTTATGATATGGGACAAGGTGAAGGTTTCATTGTGCCATTACAGTCATGCACCGGAAGAGAGTAACCTCTGAACTGCATGACAGTTATTTCCGCTTGATGACGATTAAACATCCGATTCAAAGATCCAGTAGGCGATCGTGTGGGCGTTGAGTTATTATTTAACTCAGTTGAATTTGGGTCCCAGAGCAGTTGCCAGCAGACTTCCAGACAGTAGAGACCAGATGTGGTAGGGAAAGCCACACCCGACCGAGGGGGTCCTCGGAAAGCCCCAATGGAGTTGACCCCAACATCAGGAGAACAAGAAAGACACAATGTGACGGTCATAACAGTGGGGTCAAAATATGAAGTTTACGTTCGGTCTCCAGCATCCTCTCACATGCAAACCCTTCAACAACCCTTTCAAACCCTTGCAATAAAGTGAGAGGTAAATATATTTCTAAAGAAGTCTTCTTGTGTCTTCCTTCCTGCATCTTAATTCTTCTTGCGTCTTCCTTCCTTCATGCGTCTTAATTATGGCGTCGTTGTGATGCTGAATGAACGTGTAAATAACTATATAACAACAACACAACTGCATAGAACCCAAAATTGACAACATACTTAAGCAGAACCAAAATGGCTTCAGGAGAAATAGATCCACGACCTCACAAATTTTGACTATCCGTCGAATTCTTGAAGGTGTAGGCTCAAAAAACCTGCAGGTAACAATATTATTTGTTGACTCTGCTAAGGCCTTTGACTCCATTCACAGATGGAGCAGATTCTTCTCGCGTACGGCCTACCAAAAGAAACCGTCGCAGCCATAATGATGCTCTATAGAAACACCAAAGTAAAAGTCCTTTCTCCGGGTGGAAACACAGACTACTTCGACATAGTAGCAGGAGTACTACAATGGGACACACTAGCCCCATACCTATTTATTATATCTAGACTACGTACTTAGAACATATATCGATAAAATCAAAGAAAACGGTTTCAAGCTAACAAAAGAAAGAAGCAGAAGATACCCCACAAAAACAATTACCGACGCCGAGTACGCCGATAATATAGCGATTCTGGCAAATGCATCCACACAAGCCGAAACCCTGCTACATAGTCTGGAACAAGCCGCTGCAGGCATTGGCCACCATGTAAATGCACACAAGACGGAATATATGTGCTTTAATCAAACAGGCGACATCTCCACACTAAACGGTAGCACTCTGAAACAAGTTGACAAGTTCACCTACCTTGGGACCAGTATCTCATCAACCGAGAAAGACATCGATACGCGACTAACAAAGGCATGGACAGCTCCCGATAGTCTTTCGGTCATACAGAAGTCAGGCCTGACCAATAAAATGAAGCGCCGTTTCTTCCAAGCAGCGATCGTATCGATACTGCTATATGGATGCACCAATTGGACGCTGACTAAACGGATGGAGAAAAAGCTTGACGGCAACTACACAAGAATGTTGCGAGCAATATTGAACGAATTCTGGAGACAGTACTCTACAAAGCAGCAGCTATACGGTCACCTATACCCATCACGAAAACTATTAAAATTAGAAGAACCAGACACCCGGAACACTGCTGGAGAAGTAGGGACGAGCTCATAAGTGATGTACTCCAATGGACACATCTCACATGGACGAGCAAACGTGGGACTTCCAGCTCGAACCTACATACAGCAGCTCTGTGCCGATACGGGATGTAACCCTGAGGATCTGCGGAAAGTAATGGACGATAGGGAGGTGTGGCGAGAGAGGGTCAAGAATATCCGTGCTAATAGCGTGACATGATGATGATGATGATGATGACATCCAGACCCTAGGAACAGCTATAAGGACTAAAATGGTACCAACATACGCTACCATAACCTTAGTATATTTAAAAAAGAATCTATATGAATTCATAGGTTAAAAAAATTCTGCAACAATATAAAAACAAAATTCATTAGATTATTGAAAAGATATCTAGATAATTATTTCATATTCGGCAAATGCCAACGGTGTAATATCAATGATTTACACAACTTATTGCAAAGCAGACACCTCAAAATAAAATTCACTAGTGAACACAGTTTTCTTTAATTATCACAGACATTTACCACAAACCCACAGATACCCAACAATACCCCCACTTTAATAGTCACCACCCACTAAGTTGCATAAAATCCACCCCTTACACTCTAGCATGTAGAATGTGCTCCATAGTTACAAATAAAAAGGGGAGTGTCCTCGTGGTGTTAAAGCGATGGACTGCAGAATCGTAGTAAGCGAGTTCGTGCTCCAGTCGCTATTTCGTTCACTTTCGGGCAAATACTCTTGGGAAAGGTATGAACCCCCTTATCCTCCCAGCTATGGGTTAAATAGTACCACTACTGTTTTTCTAGGAGAATGGCTTTGGCATTAAATAACCTACAAAGGTGGATATGGCATTAAACAAAGAAACCAAACTAAACCAAACAAATAAAAACCTCAGAAAAACTCACCGAAAGGAATTGCACATAACCCTCCACCAGAGAGGATACCCAACAACAATAATAAATAAGGGTCTCTTTCTTTAAAAGAACTACGAACCCCCCAAAAACATTGCAACGAATAAGCCTTAGCATACACCTCAACTTACAATAAAAACAATTCAAGACTATTCACAGAAACGATTTTAAAAAATCGCGAAGAACTTGAAAACAATTTTTTAAAATCCAAGAAATACTAGACGCAACATTAAAAGCTAAAAACAAGCCCAAAATCTTTTTTAAAAAATACCTACCTCTTCTACATTCGGGAAACACACAACACATGGAGTCACAAAATGCAAGAATAAGAGATGTGAAGTATGTAATATAATGATAGAAGGAAAATCCTATACCTTCGAAAACCAAAAAAATGACATTCATAATAGATAAAAATCTTAGCTGCAATTCAACAAACATAATCTACGTAATCGAATGTTGCAAATGTAAAGAAATATACATAATTGCAAAATACCCCTTCAAAAAAGTAATAAGTTATTAGAAAACAGACAATCTTTGTTTCAAAACAGCTCTATACACGAATACTACATGAAATATAAAAAAAAATACCAATATACCCGACTGACGACTACACATCACTCCAAATAAAAGAAAAAGACTTCCTAGAAAATCAAATCCACATTAAACAGTATCTAACTATACACACACAGTGACAGACACACACGCGCGCGCGAGCGCAGGAACAAAAAAGTCAGTTAAGTTTTATGGCATATCACACGCACGCATACACACACACACACACACATATACAATGACCCATGGAGGAAAATAAATAAACTCTATGGCATATCAAGTATCGTAGATTATTTAAGGGGAAGAAAAAATAACAATCAAAGAAAAAAAAACGAAAACAAGTATACTCATATATGGACACGAGCATCCATGCAGACACACAGACACATAGAATGCACACTCATAGAAATAGAAAAAAGAAAGAAAAACGAGAAACAACACTTGCAGAGATGAAAACTTGTCACAGACAATAAACGCACTAATGTGACCTGAAAATTCTCGGACACAAATCCTGGAATTAATGAGAACAACCTAATCAAAACAGCCTCAACTAAATAAATCAAAGACAACGCTGCGATTAAGCATTATAATCTTTCAGATGAAAAACGTGTAGAAGAAAAAAAGATAACTTACAAAATAAATCTACATGTGAATTTATTTATTCAAAAATATTTACTCTTTTCTCTCAGTAGACCAACAAAAAACATATATATATAAGTAGGTGAATGTACGTAGCGACTTGCTTAGCATTTCGCTTAGATGTGGTTCAAGGCCGTATAAATGGGGCACCCAGTAAGACTCGAACTCACACGTGTAGGTTTGCTAGTCTATACATACACCATCATATATATATATATATATATATATAAATAATCACCTATATATATATGTATATATATAAGGGGTGTGTATGTATGTATGTATGAATGTACACACCACATCCTGCCCTTTGCGTAAGAATTGAACAAAACATTAATTACATACGCTCGCCCATAGAGAGAAAGAATGAGAGAGAGAGAGAGAGAGAGAGAGAATAAGAAAGAAAAAGAGAGAGAGAAAAGATCAGAAAAAGAGAGAGAATTAGAAAGAGAGATAAAAATGAGAAAGAGAGAGGGAGAAAGAGAAAGTGAAAGAAAAAATGAGAATGAGAGAAAGAGAATGAGAAAGAGAGAGAGAATGAACAAGAAAGAAAAAGAGAGAGAATAAGAAAGAGAGAGAAAGATTGAGAAAGAGAGAGAGAGAAGGAGAAAGAAGGAGAAAGAAGGAGAAAGAGAGAGAAAGAATTAGAAAGAGAGAGAATGAGAAAGAGAGAGAGAACGAGAAAGAGAAAGAATGAGAAAGAGAGAGAATTAGAAAGAGAGAGAACGAGAAAAAGAAAGAATGAGAAAGAGAGAATAAGAAAGAGAGAGAAAGAATGAGAGAGAGAGAGAGAGAGAATGAGAAAGAATGAGAAAGAGAGAAAGAATGTGAAAGAGAGAGAGAGAGAGAGAGACTATTAGAAAGAGAGAGAAAAAATGAGAATAAGAGACTGGGAGATTAGCAAAAGGAGTAAGAACAAAAAAAATATTTTTGTGGCATTTATTTTTTATGAGTTTTCAACCATTTCCGACCTTAGGTCATCATCATAAAAAAAAAGCGGGGATTGGTGTGTGTGTGTGTGTGTGTGTGAGAGAGAGAGAGAGAGAGAGAGAGAGAGAGAGAACATTTTTTAAAGGGATTAATGTGCCATAAAAGGACTGACAAAAATTGTCAGGTTATAGCGCCTTTTCATTCGTTGAATTAAAATATCTTTTTACGGAACTTCGAACAACTTTCAGTTTTTCCCCTTTCAAACACATTCTGAGTTTAAAAAACCGGCGCTGGAGCAAAACACGACAGAGATAGTTAATCAGTCAACGACATGTATCTTGTCCTCTCTCTCTCTCTGTCTCGCTCTCTCTCTCTCTCTCTCTCTCTCTCTCTCTCTCTCTCTCTCTGGTACCTCTCCTACCTATCATTCTACTAGGTAGGGTACTTCAACTGACCGTAAAAACCAGGGTTATATTGCATTCTTGTAAATTAAGGTCAAGAGAAGATGAATGATTGAGTGACGTCAGTCTGATTTCTTTTACTCCTTCGTCTAATTCATCAGTTTATCATGTCCCAGTCATATTCTCTATTATTCATTCTATCATCAACTGTTTCTTTAACATCGCTTATAAACCGTCTAACCACGTCTATAGGTCGACGTATGATGTTAGTTCGAGAGTTGAGGTCGAATGGTTGGTTCGACAAGAAGTTGTATTTTAGTAGAATGTGAATGGCTTAACTCTCTCAAGGAATGTGAGAAATGTACGCAAATGATTTAATTCAACATTTATTCAATGGAGTATATTTTTAATATACATGCAGTACAAGTTAACAAGTTACTTTTAAAGTTAAGGCGGAAAATATTCTAAACTTAAATGAACTCAGGGATAAACCTCTGCTTAATTAGGATGGTTGGTTTGAATTTTTATAGTATATCACCACTTGTAAGTTATTTAATGCCAAATTCTGTTTATATATATATATATATATATATATATATATATATACGTTTTATATAAGATTGTTTGTTGTTTGTTTCCTGGCGTCTGAAGCGCCCTCATTAGGGGAGTGCCGATGAGGCCGAATATATTTTGGGATTTTTCCGGACGCGTAGAGGCTGCGGTCCTGCGTCCAGACCCACTTTAAAAAGGCTTTGTGCCATACTTATTTTCCCGGTGGTGGGACAGAGAACAAATATATATATATATATATATATATATATATATATATATCATTTAAGTCTATAAACACTATAAACAGACTTTAAAAGAATAATCCAAATAGAGTACTCAATGCACGGCTAATTTATATATATATATATATATATATATCATTAAAAACAAAAAAAATAATAGATATACTCCATTGTAAATTTATTTCACCAGCCAATTAACCATATTAAATTCGAAAACAAATTTCTGTTCAAATCCATCTGAAGAGCCACTTAATAAACAGGTGAAATAAATTTATAATGGAGTATATTTATTACTTGTCTTGTTTTAATGATATCTCTCTCTATCTAAAGCAATAGTTAGGTTTCTTTGTTTAATGGCATATCAACCTTGTAGGTTATTTAATGCCAAAGCTATTCTCCTAGAAGAATAGTAGTGGTACTATTTAACCTATAGCTTGTGGAGGGGATAAGGGGGTTCACACCTTTCCCTAGAGTATTTGTCTGAAAGTGAGTGTAATAGCGCGACTGAAGTTCGAACTCGCTTACAACGATTTCGCAACCCATTGTTTTAACCATTACACCACAAGGACACCACCCCTATAAATATGGATACCCATTGAACCATACATAAGGTGAAATGTCTTCCCCAATATCAACGGTTAAACGAAACAAATTTCTATTCAAATCCATCTGAAGAGCCAATTAATAAACTGGTGAAATAAATTTATAATGGAAAATATTTATTAATTTTCTTATTTTTAATTATATATATGTATATATATATATTTAACTGCACAGAGTTAAATGGTTTCAAGTATTTATATCTAACACGAATAATTCTATTTAGTAGAAATCATTTGTTCGCATATAACTAAATGGTTTTATTTACTGTCATTTAACACTTACTATTCAATTTAACATCAGTAATTTATTTACACACAGTTAAATGGTTAAACAATTCAATTTGAACCAGAGATGAGACCCAATCAGGGTCTACTACACCGCGTCAGAGTGGACCTGGGAGTAATGGCATTGAAGGAGTAATTTATATTCCCTAAAGTTTGAAAACTGAAACCTCATCCACAGAAGCAATTTAGTGTCTTATCTTAGATATTCGTCGTGGGGGCGGGTCTTACCCCTCTGCAAAGATACCGTCGGTGTATTCTACAACCCCAGCCGACTGGGCTATGCAGCATACACTAATATAACATCATATATATTTTAGTATTGCTTTTAAAAGCGAGCTCATTATTCAAGATGGATTGAAATATTTTAGAAACGTTTGAAATATTTCGAAATTCTAAAAAAGGGGACCCTTTGTTTCAATAACGTCTCTTCAGAGAATTGTAATCGTGACACAAGAATTAACATATGACGAATTAAAATTTTGGGCAGTGAACGATTAAAAAACAAGGAAGAGGAAAGGAAATATGTAAAAAAAATTGACTGTTTACGGTAATTATTTGATTTACTTTACCAAAATGCATTCAGGTCGAATCAATAGAATCAGATATTGGATTGAAGAAAGACCATTACGATTAGTTTGGTATATAAACGAAAGATAATAGAGAAATAGTCAAAAGGCCGCATCCTCACCTTCTCCAAAAAAGGTGACCTCGGAATCACTAAGAACTACTAACATAACTCTAACTACAATTGGTGCAAAGGTTTGTAATGCTCTGCTTCTCAGTCGTATCCGATTTGAATTCGGGAAAATTCTTTAAAAAAATCAGGATGGCTTTCGGAGAAATCGATCCACAATGTCACAGATTTTGACTATTAGTTGAATCATAGAAGGAGTACAAGAAAAAATTCTTGAGACAACACTACTGTTCGTAGATTTCACACTCATACAAACAAGAAATAGACGATATCCTTCATAAATTATGACGCAGATGATCCAACGCTTTTAGCAAAAACACCTGCCCAAGTCAAATCTCAACTACATAGCCTAGCACAGGCAACAGGAGGCATTGGCTTCTGCGTCAACGTAAATAAAACATTAAATGTGTTTTAAACGAGACGGGGCCATCTCCACTCTAAGTGGCAAGCCTCTGAAATTAGCAGACAACTTCACTTATATCGGTAGCAATATCTCATCAACTGAAATTGATGTCAACATACGCCTGGCAAACACCTCGACTGCTATTTACAGGTTATCGGTTATACTGAAACCAGATCTCTCCGATTAAATGAAATGTGATTTCTTCCACGCTGTGGCTGTGTCAGTACTACTGTATGGATGCACCACCTAGACTCTAAAAGCATTAAAAAAACAAGATAAAAACAACAAAATAATGCTACGTGCTCTTTTGAACAAATCCTGGAAGCAGCAACCAACAAAACAACAGCTGCATGGCCACTTACTTCCCTTCTCAGAAACCATCCAAGCAAGACTAAAAAGACTACTTGCGAAGTAAAGACAAACTCATAAGTGACATTCTACTATGTTGATCGACCTGCAAGGACTTACATACATGAGGATGATGGTGATACCAATTAGAGATGGTGCACTTGGAACAATCTCCAAACGCTTAGAAAAAAGACAGGAGGAATTGGAAATGAGAAGGAGCATGTCTGTGCTGATATTGAATGTAGTCCAGAGGACCTGCCAGGTGCAATGGATGATAGGGACGGATAGAGAGAGAGAGAGAGAGAGAGAGAGATGTTACATAGCCATGATATGACGACGTGAAATGGACATAGAATGTTCATAAAATGTTCATAAACATGTAGATATATGACATATACATGGACCATAGGAATCTCGAAACACGAAAAACACTTACGACTTCTTAGTTCAGGTACGAAACTTTTTATAACCTTTGAGTTTAAAGGTTCTTCGACATAAGGAGAGAGATACACATTCTTTCTATTCTGGCTTTTTCCTCTGCACCCCCCACCATCTCGTGCGGCGCCCATAGCGCGCAAATTCGTCTGGCCTCAGCGAGCCCCGAAAGTCGGCCCTTTTCGCCCGGTGTCTAGTTTTCAACCCAACTAACTTACTTTTTCAAAATCCCCCAAATTCTCCGCGCGCTTCCGGTGCGTGACGTCACCCGCACTCTGTAACCCAGTTTCCCATCTGAGCTATTGTGACATCTCTGAGTGAACACCTGCGTTGATGTTGCATCTAAGCAACCCATGCACTGAGCCGAAAGGTTCTCAGCCTAACTAAACCCAAAGGCATAAAACGAAATCCCTCGGCCATTATATTAGAGAGAGAGAGAGAGAAAGAGAGAGAGTTAGGGAACCCTTTGCAGTTAGCATGACTTAATAATTACGATAATTTTGTAATAACGGATTTTTTCTGTCCTCTTTTTTACTCTTGCGCCACACATCATTGTGTTGTATAGTCACATAATACATATAAAACTATACACGGAAACATAGTCAATATAATATACGAACTTCAATGCACGCTTCTTTAGAAAAATATACCTCTCACACTTTATTCTCGGAAGGGTTGCGAAAGGGTTGCGAAAGGGTTGTGTTGCGAAAGGGTTGCGAAAGGGTTGCAAAAGGGTTGTGTTGCGAAAGGGTTGCAAAAGGGTTGCGAAAGGGTTGTGTTGCGAAAGGGTTGCAAAAGGGTTGCGAAAGGGTTGTGTTGCGAAAGGGTTGCGAAAGGGTTGTGTGTTACAATTGGGGAAATATTCAGTATCTAATAATTCTTTCTTTCTTCCTTTTACTCCTGAGTTTCAACTGATGATCGAATCTTTAATACGTGAAACTTTTATCATTAAACCATCCTAAAGACGTGAAAAATTATTTTTTTCAGGTTTTAACCCACTCTATTAGCTAACATTGAGTACATTTTTATTTAAAAAAACGTTTTGAAACTTCTAGTTTATATATATATATATATATATATAATGTTTGTAGTAGGTCCAAAATTTTAAAATAGGTAGGTCCACGAAGAGATTTGTATTTTTTGAATTTATTTATTTGTTTTGTTCTATATATATATATATATATATATGAAGATGTACAATTATGAAAAAACAGAAGGTTTTCAGAGGATGATTTCATTGATAGTTTGACTTACGTGCCAACGTTGAATGTTTCGGTTTTTAAATTCAGAAACATTAAGCTTTTATCAGTGTGTTTGAAGAGTTAAATAAAACGGAAAAATGATTATGTTTAAAATGTTCTATTTCCGTTTCCGTAGCGTTTTTTCTTCTTTTTTTTTTTTCCTGTTGTTTTTTTGTTTTTTTCATATTCATGTAATGCAATTAAAAAAGCTAGCATATTTTTTTAAAAAAAGCTTATCACATATCTATTTATCTGTCTGTCTATGTTCATATATCCTTTTGTACATATCTACCAATTTCAAACATTAATAAACATATCGATCTCTATTAATGTCAATGTGCTTCTTTATATTACTCTCAGTCTGTTGATCTGTCTATCTATCTATATATATATATATATATATATATATATATATGTATAAGGTACGAATCAAGCGTAAGTGAAGCAGTCCGGGGAAAAGAATAACGCTTTCCCCAACAACTTTGTGTAGTAGCTATTGTAAAGGGAGCTTTCGGGTCGCCCTCGACTACGGTCGACCAACCTGAAAGCTCCCTTTACAATAGCTATTACATCGACCAGTTGTGGAAAGCGTTACTTCTTTCTCTGGACTGCTCCACTTACGCTTGATTCGTACCTTATAATGTTGAATGTTAAGCAAAAAGGCATAAAGTACCATTTTTTAAATTTTAGGTATGACTCGACCTGGGATTGAACCCCGGTCTCCTTTACTACTGGCGAACACTCTACCCAATATATATATATACATATATATATATAAGCGATGAAGCCGAATCATTCTAGAAAAAGGGTTTTGTAAATTCGTAGGACCGATTCGACAAAACAAGGAGATAAATTGAAATGATACTCTATTCAAAATTTTTCCGGCGGTTTTTATTATCTATATAAACTAATATTTTCTATTTTCCTATATATATATATATATATATATATATATGGCCCGGTCAAATAGGGCTGCAGAATACACCGACTGTATCTCTGCAGAGGGTCGAGACTCCCCCAACGGGTGTCCTGGATATGACAATCTGATGATAAGTCTCCAGTAATGCCGGAGGTTTGGGGAATGCAGAGTACCCTTTCACTGCCATCGCTCCCAGGTCCACTCTGGCGTGGAGTGGTAGCACTTGATAGGGTCTTATCTATGCATCAAATTGAACTAAACTGTGTACTTATACTAAACTGACTTGCTTGAAATAGAACTTCTTTGACATTTAATTAAAATATACAAAAACTATATATACGCTAAACTGAATTGTTTGAAATAGAACAGTTTATATTGATAAAAATGGATTTGGCATATATATATATATATATATGTGTGTGTGTGTGTGTGTGTGTGATATTAGTTTATGCAAATCAAGTAGTAGGATTTTCATATGTTTATCTACTTAAACATAATTTTAATTTCCTTTTTCTCTTAATCTTCTTAAGAGGGACAAGCGAAGTGCCTCACAAGGTGATGACTTCCGACTTAAGATTAGTCAGCATAGTTCAATCCCAGGTCATATCATTTTCCTTAAGGGATTTTTAAAAGTCAAGCACTCATTGCAAACAAAGCCATTTTAGTAGCTCTCACTTGACTCGAACCATGTACCATGAGAAGCGATATGGAGGTGCCTGTGGTGTAGTCGTTATCGCCGTAGGAAATGAACACGGCAATACGAGTTCAAATCCTGGACGAGACTGATTGCATTTCACATTGCACTAATACCCTTGGGAAAGGTATGAATCCAATCATTCTCCCTCCAGCTATGGGTAAATAGTAGGACAGACTAGGTTCTTCAGCCTTGGTTAGGCAACTAGTCTAGGAGAAGGAAAACTCTGAATTCAAACCTGTTAAACTCCGCTTTAAAATTGACCTTGTGTCATATACTGCCCGAGCGGAGGGGTTGGTAAATAGTACCATGAGAAGCGATTTTAAATTTAAAAAAGTGGGGTTGCGATAGAGAACAAACAAAAATGTCAGATAATCTCTGAAGTATTCATGTTATTCTCAAAGAACAAGAAATTTCTTTGCTTGATGACTGCATATCATTACTTTACCCCTTGCGAGTATATCACAAGCGTTAGCAAGCGGTCTTTCACTAGAAAGGGTGACAGCTAGTCATCTTAAGTTTACTAAGCAGTCAAACGATTTTAACAATGCTGTGATCTGAATGGTCTCGGTTTGCCCTCTCAGTTCCAATTCATCCAGCCTTTTCTCCAAGCCATTCGGGAGTGTTCCAAGGGCACTGACTACAATTGGTATCATTGTTACCCTAATGTACTACAGCTTTTTAAGTTCTCTTATAAGTATGGTTTGGTTTGGTTTTATGGCATGTAAACAATCCTGTTTTCACATAAATATAAAACTTATGATTTGGTTTGGTTTGA
>OY757933.1:73500186-73550186 GCA_963585895.1 Sepioteuthis lessoniana
CACACACACACACACACACACACACACACACACAAACACTCTCTCTCACACACACACACACACTCAAATACAAATACACACACACACACACACACTCATACACATACACCTTTTTTTGTACCCGTCACATCTTATCTTTATATATGTATTTTAGACACAAAACCGCAAAGGTTGAGTTACAGTGCCTCGTTCACTCGCAGGTCTTAAGCCTGTTTTATTTATTTATTTATCTATTTGTTTTATTCTTATTTTTATTTTTATTCATTATTTATTTATTTATTTATTTATTTTTGCAACCTTTTTAAAGTCATTAAAGGCAATATATTTACCACAGCTAAAGCAAGATTTTCCGTCAAAATACTTCTTTGTCAATTCGAACTCGAAATGAAAATAAACACAGGAAATGTCTATATTTTAACTTATCTGTCGGCGAGGATTTTAGACCCCAACAAGGAGTGGGGGGGTCTGAGTATGGCACTAATCTGCAGCTGAGGATAAAGCTTCTATTTTGGAGATCTGAGGAGTGTGGTGTACCTAGTCATTGTCATGACTCCCAGGTCAACTCGGAATGGTATCACCTATTAGGGTCCCATCTATAAGTTAAATAAAACTATTTAACATTATTTGTATTCGATTGAAGAATCTACAAAAAAACCCTCTTAAGAAACAACGACACAAAAATGTAAATATCAACATACAATGAACGCGATTCCCAAACTTCTTGGCATGATATAACCCTGGGCAGGTTGACATGTCATTTAAATCAATCAATCGATCAATCAATTATATTTTATCAAAATGGTCATGACGAGCTTTAAAGTTTAAAATACAAAGACGCTACCTTGGCTTGTTTTTGGATAACCAGCTTCATATATAGGATTCGGTTGATTGTCTCCTAAATTACACAAAAATGAAAATAACTCCGACATCCCGCTTTATCAGATAAATTGAACACAGTTACATAAAATTAACATGAAATACAATAAGTAAAGTTGTCGAGGGCGCCCAGAAGGCTCCCTTTTCAATAGCTACTACACCGAGGTGTAGGAGAGGACGCTACTCCTTTCCCTGGATTGCTCCACTTTACCCTCGATACGTACCTTATACTGCTGAGTGTTAAGCAAGGAAATATCAAGTACAAGTCTTTGGTATGACGCGACCTGGGATAGAACCCAGGTCTCCCGGACCATTGACAAACACTCTACCCACTAAGCCAATGAACCGGTGAAATACAATAGATTAAATTTATTTTTTTAAATTCGCCTTTAGCTTCAGCCGCAGCCTTCCAGACGATTTCGGAATCTCCTGCAAGTCTTTCCGATTGTCTCCCTGTTCGAAATGGTGCTGTTATCCTTGCCTTCAGTTCAGTTTTTTTAGTCTCGCACTTGACTGCGCTGCGCACAATAATCAATGGGATAGGAATCTAAGGAATTAAGCAGGCAAAAGTTAGAGATAATTTCTCTGACCATATCATCTCTAACTTTTGCCAACATTGGAATCTCTTGCAGGTGTGGCATGCGTAGGGTTCTGTTGTCAGACATAAGTTCTGTCCAACAGCTACCCTTTCTATCCAGACCAGCACTTCTTCTTCCAGTCACTTGATGTCGGTCTCTGTATTAAGCCTGAAGTTATGTGCGAAGATGAATCAAGGCATAACGTCACCAACACTAGTGACCAAGCCAAACAGCAAAATGGAGATTTGGTGTTTGCTTTTCATCAATATCGGTACATCTTTAATAATAATGGCCGAGAGATTTCGTTTTATATATCTTGCCTTTCGGTTTAGTTGGGCTGAGAACCTTTCGCTTAGCACATGGGTTAGTTAGGTGCAACATGAACGCAGGTGTTCACGCGCGTGCGGGGAGGATGTGTCATTCAGAGATGTCAAAATAAAAATCCATGATAGAAAATGTGACCAGGGGAAGTGAATGACGTCATGCACCGGAAGCGTGCGCGGAGGATTTTGGGGATTTGAGAAAAGTCAGTGAGTTGAGTTTTTGCCTCTGAAGAAGAAAGTTGACTTTCGCAGCTCTGTTATGTTTTGACCTTTTGACCCGGCCAAAAATGCCATTCAAGGTGGTGCACCGGAAGGAAGTGACACATCCCGGTCGCTGGAAATCGGAAGAGGTTGCGTAGGCGTTGAGGCGTGTCTATATTACTGCGTGGGAGTTTGAAGGTAATATAAGGCCGACGAATTGAGGACAGTGGGAGATAGGCGAGAAGGAGGGCAAGCAGTACAGTGGAAGACGGAAGTAGACGCGGTGTAGTAGGGAAAGCCAACACACAGAAGAGTTTACTCCAGGGTCCGGTTGAGCAACCATGGAGAACGAGAAAGACACAACGCTGACGGCCATAACTTCGGGGTCAAAATATTTCAGTAATGTTCGGTCTCCAGCTTTCCCTCACATGCAAACTTTGAACAACCCTTTCGAAACTTACAAATAAAGATGAGAGGTAAAATATTTTATAAAGAAGTCTTCCTGCGTCTTCCTTGCGTGCGTCGTTTGTTCCTGTGTCTTTATCATCGGGCGTCTTAATTATTATTGCATCTCTATGTATCCAGCATATATATGTATATTTCTGCATGAATCAGCAGATGACTATATAACAGCTCGCCGAGGCATGGCGGCGGGTGCTGCACGTGGTGGTGGTGGGAGGCAGATGGAAAAGTCAGCATAGAAAGATTGTGTATCTTTCTCCTTATGTCGAAAAACCTTTTAACTCAAAGGTTATAAAAAGTTTCGCACCTGAAATAAGAAGTCGTAAGTGTTTTTTGTGTTTCGGGATTCCTATGTTATCTATATGTGCGTTATGAACATTCTATGTATATTTCACATATCCATATCATGGCTATGTTACACATCTTGTGGGGATAGAGGAAGCCAACGATTGTTCTGTGATTTCCCCATCTGATGCTGGCAGAAATTATTCTCATCTGAGCATGTTCGTTTTTGAGGGGATGCTTGAATTTATTGAAAAGCTTTATTTGCAGCACGGGTTTTTCCTCTTGGCCCTTTCTCATTTTGTACGAGTTTCAAAAACGGACACAATTTTAACCAGACATGCAGGACTTTGCTGGAGAAGCAAGGACAAGCTCATAAGTGATGTTTTCCTATGGACCTCCACATATGGCCGAGCAAAAGCAGAACGACCAGCTCGAACATACATACAGCAGCTCTGTGAGGATATGGGATGTAGCCCTGAAGACCTGCCAAAGGCGATGAATGATAGGGAGAAATGGCGAGAGAGGGTCAGGGATATCCGTGCTGGCGGCATGACATGATGATGATGATGATGATGTTCCTACTCTGCAAGTAGATACAGTCAGAATTGAAACGAAATAGCTGTCAATATATACAGTAAAAATTATATATATATATATATGCCAATGGCCCAGAGACCAGGGTTCAGTCCCCGGTCGAGTCACACCAAAGACTCAAAAAATAGTGATTGATACCTCCTTGGTTAACACTCAGCGTTATAAGGTACAGATCAAGCGTAAGTGGAGCAATCCAGGGAAAGAAGTTGCAGCCTCCCCTACACCTCGGTGTAGTAGCTATTGAAAAAGGAGCCTTCGAGTCGCTCTTGACTACGGTTGCCAACTTTACTTACTTATACATATTCGCACTATATAATGAAAGCTATCTTGTATCTTTGTTTGTGTTGTGAGACTGAAACTTACCTGCATCATGGACTCTTCCAGTACTATATTACTAGCGAAGTAATATCCTAATACAGAGCATAGGGTAGCAGTAGCAGCAGTAGTACAAGAGTAGTAGTAGTATAACTACCAATATTGGACACTATCCTTTGTAACTTTTGTTAATATATCTTTCTTACCTCTAAACCGTGTTCTGTGTTTTCCTTCTGTGTACCGACTTTGGGTCCACATCAGTTTGATCGGTTGGTTTGATGACATATCAACTTTTATGGGTTATTTAATACCTAATCCTGTTTATACACACGCATGCATATATATATATATAATAATAAAGAAATCTGTATTAAATTTATATATCCAATGACAAGGAAGTTTGTTTGCGACCTTAGGTTTTATGAAGTTTTACCAACAATTATAACGAAAGATAACGAAAGGAAATGAATAAATCGAAAAAATCGGAAAATAGTCAGAAACCGTTGCAATTGTGTACAAATCTTTTTATGTGTGTGTGGGGGGGGTTATAGCTGCGTATTATTGTGTGTGGATATGTGTGTGAAGATACATACGCAGCGCGATAAACTTGAGGTTGTCTACTGGATAGGAAAAAGCAATTGTAGCAAACTTCACTTCAGTAGAGCCGAGAAAAAAATTCTTTATTTATTTCTATATGTACTTGTGTGCATGATTAGTGGAGGTGATTATAACTAAAGAACGAAACATCATCATTGCATTTCGAAGAAAATAAAATAAAGTTATGATTTGTAAGCGTAAATAGGCGAGTGTAGTATGGTAGGCCAGAATCACAGTGAATATCATGGTGGAGGGATATGTTGTATTGTATTTTTCATCATAAAGCCACAAAGTAAATTTGTGACAACCAACACTGGTACAATATATATATATATATATATATATATATATATATATATATATAATTCGAATACGAAAAGTTTGCAGGTAAAATAATTTTCAAATGAGCCTGAGCTAATTTGTTGGCACACGGTTATGATAAGAAACTCAAACACTCCAATGTCCCCGGCTATGGACCTGATTGACCTGGTGGTATCGTTGACAATCATGGCCTAGATCTCTTCAACAAATCTGAGAGTGCTTTTCTTCTCCGAACGATCAGAGTGAGGCTTCCGAGCTGCCGCACCTTTTTAATTATCAATAATCCTAACCAACTCTTTTCGAATCCTCTGCACTGTCTAAAGATTGGACTCATCCAACCCTTTCCGAATCCTCTGCATTGTCCACAGATTGACATCCAAACACTCTGAAATCTTTGTATTATACTTTCCGTCGTGAATGTCAGAAGTACAGCATACCGTTTCCAAATGTCTGCTTTCCTCACAGTGCCGAACTGACTTTAGTTTACTGTACAGTAGACAAACTGCATGCACGAAATTGTTTATTCAAAATAGTGACATTTTACACATCGCACACTTTATATCCAAATTTATACTCCTTTGGCAGCCAAATAGCAGAATCTACCAACTTCATTTGTGGTACTCACATTTTCTGCTAACATCTAAACAGCCATGAGGGAAATCAAATCAATTGGATGGCTACTTTTTGATTTGAAACAGCCCAAATTTATCAAAATTTCGATATTCTATCATTTTGATTTTGTCATTTTGAGATTAATCTCCAATTTGAGATTTGAGACTTCTAACCTAGCCTACAAAACACTTTCATCCCTTAACTGAATTCCACAGACCCAAAGATAATCCACATTTTTATCATTTTATATGTTTTGGTTCTCGAAGAAAAAATTCCTAATTTTAACCGCAATTTTCTCTTGAAAGAAAAAGAAAAATAAACAAATAAACAAATAAAAACAAGTTCCAAGTGATTTTTTTGAAAAACTCAAATGATCCTCTTTTCCCACAAGCGAATATTTTTCTACAAAATTGCTGTCTTCAAGGGTTAAAATTGACTTTAAAATGTGTCACTTAAGTAAAAATAGCGTAAAGTGTTTCTATGATTGATGACGTTCGCACGACGTCATAATGAAATATTTTTATACAGTCTAAGCCACAACTTAATCGATTATCTAAAAAGCCTGAAGTCGCAAAAGGTTGTATATTTTTCTTTTTTTTTTTTTTGATACTTTCTTCCAGCTTGGTCAAAATTAGTAAAAAAAAAAAAAAGTTGGATTATGATGATACATCACTCTACACTTCGTTTGGTTTGGATTCAATGTTTAATGAAATATCAACCTTTTGGGGCTATCTAATGCCAAGGTCATCATGGTAAAAGAAGAGTTGTGGTATTATTTAACCGATAGCTAGGGTATAAGGGTTTCATACTCTACACTTCGAACATAATATTTACTGCGTGCCCTGATTGTATGATCAAAATATATTTAGTTGGAAAAAATTAGAATTTATTGGGACTGAGGAAAGGGGCCCTGGACTCTTAACAAGGCCCGGATCTGTCAATTCAATTCCTTTTTATATTAACACAGAATTTTAACACACACACACACACGCACACGAACATATATATATATATATCGTAACATACATAAATTAGTCCAGCTTGAAAGCCCGGCAAGAACTTTTTTAGACCTCATTTTTCTGATGCAAAGATAATTGAAGAACGAAAACATTTTGGTGAACCCGCTAGACTCGTTTCATGACAACTCATGTCCGTTGTATCCAGCCGCTGAGATCATCATATTATATTAGATGGAGCTAATGGTTTCGCATGAATATCTAGTATGACAGAGTTACACTGATCTTACACTTGAACATATCCTCGAAGAAGCACCCTATAAAGCAGAGGCTGTACCGCCACTTACCACCCATCTCAAATAATCAACCAAGTAAGATGAGCAAGACATACTAGCCACTGCTAGGTAAGTGAAGGTGAACTCATTAGCAACGTTCTCCAATGGACTACTACACATAGACACACCAGTGTTGGTTGACCAGCAAAAAAAAGATATCAGCTCTGTGCGGACACTGGATGCTTTCTTAAGAACATGCCAAGAGTGATGACCGATCGGGATGAATAGCGAGAGAGAGAGTCAAGAGACACCGTGCTGATGATGATGATCTAATCACACGTTCACATTAAATTCAATTCTGTTCTATTCTTATGTGCTTTATGAGATAAAATTTTCATGCATAATTGTAATGAACAAAAAAGATCTTTTTCTTTATTGATAGAAACTTGAGAAAGAAGAGTTAATTATAAATGTTTTCATTCATAGAGATTAAACATAAACACACGTGACTTCTACGAAAGTAGAATACCGAACATCATTTTGAGCTGAGTCACTTCAAGATTAAAATTAGTACGACAATCGCTCTTGACTTGGAATTTAGGGTGCCAGGCCATCTTTTGAACACACAGCTCTTCATCTGGTGCCACTTATATCCGGACATTCTTTGTCCTCCATCTCGAAGTCTGACTCTTAGGATTTAGGGTGCCAGGCCAACTTTTGAACACACAGCTCTTCATCTAGTGCCACCTATATCCGGATATTCTTTGTCCTCCATCTCGAACTCCATCTCTGACTCCAAACATACATCAACTCAGATAAACGTAACTAGGCTCCTATGATTAATTTAAATCTATAACAGCCATTAATATTATAAGTTTCAAGTCTACTTATAGACTTTCATTTGATTTTGGTTTCTTTCTTTAATGGCATATGAACCTTCGTGGGTATTTAATGCAATCTGTGTAGAAGGATTTTAGTGGTAAAATTTTAACAATAACTACGATGATAAGGGGTTTAATACCATTCCAGAGGGTATTAACCCAAAAGTGAATGTTATAGTGCGACTGAAGCTCGAACTCACATCCCAAAATGTCATAGACCAACATGTTACCTACTATGTCACGGGGTCCTCCCCCTTACATGCCTTTGCTTCTAAATAGAGGTAAATCAGGTTTATACATTATATACTAAGTATATGAACGCCACATGACGTACTATCCCCCACATGCCCAGTCGGCTGGGTCTGTAAAATACACCGATTGCTTCACTGCAGAGGAGTAAGACCTCTATCAAACGAGTGTCCTGATATGACACTAAACAATCTGATGCTAAGGTTCCAGTAATGCTGGAGCTTTGGGGAATGCGGAGTACCCCTTCAGTGCCATTGCTCCCAGGTCCACTCTGGCCCAGGGTGGTAGCACTTTATAGGGTCCTATCTATGGATTAAATAAAAATAAGCTTTGTGCTAACGCTAAACTGAATTTTTAAAAATAGAACTGTTTATATGTATGAAAATGGGTTCAGCACTAAATTACCTACAATGGATGATATGCCATACAACCAAACCAAATCTAACCAAACTAGCCCCCACCACCATCGACACTGTGAATAAGGAATGTGTCAGACATTCCTGATGTTGTAACAATTAGCAGGTGACCAGTCAGTGGTCACAAATACCGTATAAGTCTGGTTTTTGTTCATTGGCTAGAACCAGACACTTGAGACTTTGAGATATAGCAATATATATAGTGGCTGTATGGCCACTTGCTTCCCGTCTCAAAAAACCATCCAAGTAAGACGAACAAAACATGTGAGACGCTGCTGGAGAAGCAAGGACGAACTCAAAAGTGACGTTCTCGGATGGACAGAGACGTGCCAGTGTCGGCCAACGAACTAGAACTTACCGATAACAGCGTTGTGTGGACACAGGAAGCAGTTTGGAAGACATGCCAGGAGCAGCGGACGATAAGGACGGGGGGGGAGAGAGTCAGGGTAATCTGTGCTAGTAGCATGACTTGGTGAATATATATATATATATATATATATCCTATGGGACTGTTCTCGTTATTCCGTGTTTTATTTGTTACCACTAGATTTTTTAAACTCTGGTCTGGTCTAAGAATTTTTAGTGCTTTAAAATTTTTTCCAAAAATTTTTCATCTTTAATAATGATAACATATATATATATATATATATATAAGCAGGATGAGCTAAAAGAGGCGTAAATGTAATTTGAATTCGCAGTTTTCATTCTCCCTAGACTGGTTGCCTATCCACGACTAAATGACCAGGTCTGCTTTGATATTTAACCAATGCTGGGTGGAGAATATATGGATTCATGCCTTTCCAAAGTGTATTTATACAAAGTAGAAGGCAAACAAACTCTTCCAGGATTTGAACTCAAGTCATCATTTACATTTTTATGACGATAAGTTACCCCAATCGCCCCTCGTATATATATATATATATATATATATATATATATATATATATATATCAACCCCTCCGCTCCTACAGGAAGTGACACAAAGTCAATATCTAAGCGGAGTTTAACGGGTTTTAATTTAGAGTTTTCCTTCCCCTAGACTAGTTGCCAAACCAAGGTTAAAGAACCCAGTTTGCCCTTCTATTTACCTATATCTGGATGAAGAATAATTGGATTCACACTTTTCCAAAGGGGATTCGTGCTATGTGAAATGCAATCAACCTCGTCCAGGATTTGAACTCGAGTCACCGTGTCCATTTCCCTCGGAGATCATTATACAACGGACGTATATATATATATATATATATATAGTCAACCACAGACACGCTGTTTCGTTCTATCATAACACTTCAGTGTGGCTAGACACGTAGGACGCTTCAGGCTGAGATCAAAACCCGCCCAACTTTACGTTAGACTTAGTATCATCCCGTGCAACCCACTGACGACATACGTCAGCTCGGGAATTATAAGGCATTAGGTATTAAGCAGTAGCTTTCGTTTGTTTACATTATATATATATATATATATATATATATATATATATATATTGTATCTTTACTTCCTTGATTTGATTGCATTTCAACCTTTAATCTCAAATTCTGTTCATGCATACCCATGCATATATATATATATATATATATATATCTGCGTGTCTAGCCACACTGAAGAATTCTGATAGAACAAAACAGTCTGTCTGTGGATGACAATATATGCTCCCCCATGGAAGGTGAGCTCTCTGCCGAAGGAATTGCCGGTCGCCGCTAGCGTAATGCAAAGCTCTTCGAAAGAATTGAGCACTCTGGTAGCCGATAGGGTATAAAAAATGCAAACAAAGGCTGCTGCTGCTGTTTCTAGAAATAATAATACCTTTAAATTCCCTTAGCCAACGTGGTCCGCTTGGTGGACGAGTGGTCTGAAACACAGTCTAACGTAAAGTTGGACGGGTTTCGATCCCGGCTTCGAGCGTCCTGCGTGTCTAGCCACACTGAAGAGTTCTGATAGAACGAAACAGTCTGTCGGTGGATGACTATATATATATATATATAGTCATGACTATATATATGACTATATATATATATATATATATATACATGATTTGTAAACGAATAGTTTGTAACTAACCCTATTTTCCAACGAGCCAGAGCTCCTTTCTTTATACACATAAAATGGTTTGATGTATTAGTATTACATACTAATAATATTGGTATGTAATACTAATAATAATTCAATATAACATAAGTCATTTGTTTGCACATAGTTAAATTGAAGAAACATCTCAGAAAATAGGAGCTTTGCACCCATCTGCCGCCCATCTCAGAAATCATTCAAGTGAGACAAACAAGAGATTATGGGGAGTTCTGAAGAAGCAAAGTTGAACTCAGAAACGACGTTTAGTTATGCACCCCTGTAAATGGATGTGCAGTATTGGCCGACTCACAAAGAGTTACTTATATCAGTTCTGTATGGACACACGATGCAATCTAGAAGACCAACCAGGACTGGTGGATTTAAGGGACACATGGCGAGAAAGAGCCAAGGAACTCCGCGCTGTCAACGTGACTTGATGATGATGAGGAGGAGGAGGAGAAGGAGGAGGATTATAGTAAATGATTTAACAGTTCTATTTGACTCATAGATGGGACACCAACAGGTATTACCACATTGATCAGAGTGGACCTGGTAGTAATGACAACGAAGGGTAATCCACATCTCCCATAGCTCCAGGACTAGAGCGTCACCATCAGATGGTTTCTACCAACTGTGGTGAGGTCCTACTCCTTTACAGAGATGCAGTTGTAGTATTCTACTGCCCCAGACGGCCGAGTCACTTTATCTTTGTGAGCATTCGATATATATACATGCCTATTTATGTGTGAAATTTATATGAATGAAAATAAATCAATTCCAATAATTGGGTTCAATAGATTGTGAAATGACCTTGATACACTGTCAAATGGACACTATTTGATCCACATAGATGTTTTTGTGGCAGAAAAACTTTCAAATGTTTTCCCTTAACAAGCGTGAAATAATAGAAAAAAGTCTGGGACTCTCACATCCAAACTGATCGAGAAAGAAGATCGAGTTTAAGAAAAAAGAAAAAAAGGAAAAAAAATTGGGAAAAAAAAGGAAAAAATGTCAGGTTGTGGATATTCGTTAACAAGCTGACCACGTGATGTAGATAAATGAAAGCTTAAAAAACGAAATGAGATAATTTTCAGGATCTTAATTGCAAACTCGTTCTGTATTTTGTTCTTTAAATCAAGGAATAACTTTAAAAAGATATCGGTTCTTGTACAGAATAGGCCGCACATGAAAGTTTGTTTTGTGTTTTCACGAACAAAAAAAACTGTATAATATAATACTTTCCTTAACATCCAGATGACCGTAAGTTTTAGTCATTTGCTTCATTATTTTAACTGAACTGTTAGTTAAATCCTAAAATTACAAATCGGACATCGGCCATAACTCGTTACATTCTTGGTTAGTAGTTGATTGATTGGTTTTAATGGCACGTCAACCTGTCTAGGGTTATTTCATTCTAGACTTTAAGGAATCTCGTTCAATGTACGTTCATATTTACATTTTATGTGTTGTTACATAAGAGTAATTTAGGGGGGGCACACTCCTATCGAATATAAGTAATTTGACTCATGGATGAAACTCTAATAGGTACCCCCCCCCAGTTGTTTGAGGCTGTTGAACACACCGACTGTATGTCTGAAAAAGGGATAACCCCCCTACTAACGAGTGTCCTGGATATAAGAGTAAACCATTTACTAGTGGGGCTCTGGCCTTGGAGATTTCGAGAATGTGGAGTACCCCTTCATTGCCATTGATTCCAGGTCCACTCTGACCCAGAGTGGTAGCACCTGATAGGGTCCTATCCATAGGTCAAATAGAACGAACTGTGAGCGAACAAATGATTAATGTTAAATTGTGACTGTTATATAGCAATACTTAAAACCATTTAACTGCGTGTAAAAAAGAGGTCTGGCTCGTTTAAGAACGTTACATACAAAATGTGTTTACAAATCATATATATATATATATATATATATATATATATATATATATATATATTTATATATATATATATATATATATATATGATTTGGCAATAAATAACCTACAATGGTTGATATACCATAAAACCAAAGTCTCACCATCAGATTCAATTTCATGTCTTACCCAACACACCACTTTTTTAAGTTGGGGTCTTAACCCTGGGCAGAGGATACAGACAGCGTATTCTAAACTCCGCTGACAAGACGTTTGGTTGATTAATTGAAAGAATAAAGAAAAGTGGCCGATGGCCAAATTGTAGCTAGCTGAAGACGTTCTTTTGAGACTTTACAGTTCATTAAAAAAGGAACCAAATGACTGAAATTTAATTTTTTACGGATCAAGAATATAAGTATCAAATATCAATTCAATTTTTTCTTTAGTAAAATAAAAGATTTACATAAATTTTCATGGGTGGGATTTTCTGTTCAAGCACCAAAATGTCAACCTTGAAATTTTGTATAATATTGAGGAGTGTGTGGGAATATTAAGGAAAGTTGTGTCTCAAGATTTCTGTAGGGTAAACAACCGGCATCTGCGATTAACACGTAAAAACTTGAACGCTGTAATAATAATAATAATAATGATAATAATAACCAATGCCAATTTATGCTTGCGTGTATCTGCCAACGTTTTTATTTATAATTTCAACATTCATCTCCACATTAATCAGTCTTCTCCGTAAGCGAGTGCGCGCATGCGCATCTGTCTGTGAACTTTCTTCCGTACATCTTGCATATTTTTAGACGCTGTAAACAAACCATTGGGACTGTTTTACACGAATCTCACTCCACCTGTTTTCTCTTTCACATGATTCTTTTTATCTATCTATCTATCTATCTATCTATCTATCTATCTATCTATCCTTTTATCTATCTGTTCGTATCTATCTATCTACCTCAACCTGTTCCTATATATACATATATATATATATATATATATATATGTGTGTGTGTGTGTGTGTGTGTGTGTGTGTGTGTGTGTGTGTGTGTGTGTGTGTGTGTTCTACCTATGTCAATCTATTTATGTCTACTTATCTATCCTATTCCTATCTATCTATCTATCTATCTATCTATCCTTTTATCTATCTGTTCGTATCTATCTACCTCAACCTGTTCCCATATATATACATATATATATATGTGTGTGTGTGTGTGTGTGTGTGTGTGTGTGTGTGTGTGTGTGTGTGTGTGTGTGTGTGTTCTACCTATGTCAATCTATTTATGTCTACCTATCTATCCTATTCCTATCTACCTATCTTTCTATCAATCCCTATACCCAGCTCGCTTGCAAAGCTAGCTACGAGGGTTGGCTGAAAAAGTAACATGATGACGTCATCACTGATGTTGATTATTTTACCAATAAACTAGAAACACTGCAACACCGATAGAAGTGGGCGGATTGCAAGGGGGACCATGTTGAAAAAAACTCATTTGGTTACAATCCATGAGAGTATCTTGGTTAGGCTATGCACCTTTCAATCAACTCTAGTATCTGTCTCGGTTTGTTTTTCTTTATACATCAATCTATCTTTCTATCTATCAGTTTAGATAGATAGATAGATAGATAGATAGATAGATAGATAGGGTTTCTTGGTTTCTTTGTTTAATGACATATCAAATTTTGTGGGTATATTTAATGTCAAAGCCGATATTGTAGCAAAACAGTAGTGGTATTATTTAAGCCAAAGGTAGAGGAATAAGAGGGTTCATGCCTTTCTCGACGTTATTAGTCGGAGTTTGAAGGTGCGAAATCGCTTATCACGATACCACAGTACAGCACATTACCGGACTGGGATAGATAGATAGATAGATAGATATGAATAGAATGATATGGATATGAACGATGATCGATAGATAGATTTTTAATTATCTGAGAGAGAGAGAGAGAAAGAGAGAGAGAGAAAGAGAGAGAGAGATGCTAACAGGGGAGAAATAATATATATATATATATATATATATATATATATATATATAACATATGAGTTGCTGCACACGCATGCACACTAACATGCACGACCTGACAATCAATAACATCATGTCTTTTGGACTTGGTTTATTTTTAGCGTTGTTCCTGATAACAGCAACCTGTTATATGCGCTTTGTCATTGATCGTTCGGAACTTGAACTCAGACAGCACACACACACACACACACACACACACACACACACATGAAGACACATGCATATACAGTTGCGCATGCGCATGCGCACACTTCTGGAAACAAAGACAATCCTCATCACTTCTTATTTATTCGAGTGCTACGCTTTTTACGAACGCGCCATATCGATCCAGTTGGTCGTCAGTTGACATTGTGGGATCCAAGTGGCTTCGAAAAAAAAATATGACTGATTAATTGTTGGTGATGCTCATGTTCAGCGCTCTGGAAACTGTCGTGTTAGTTAACCTCGACATCTTTGAAATTTTCAGTAATAAGACTTTGAATATACCCGATGACAAAATGTCAACCCCCTGGCAAAGCTGATAACAATACTAAAATAAATACAGCAGCATCGGATGGGAGAGAGATTGGGATCGAATAATCTCCAAGGTAAAAGTGGTCACTTGAGCAGGAAGGAACGGCAAACACGTCGGTCACAAAAACCATTCACGTATATTTACAGTTGTGATATTTTCTTTAGTGGCGCTTTCAGTGTAACGGTTATCGTAAAAAATCGGTGAACAGAGTTCAAATCTTGGACGAGGCTGTTTACCTTCCACTTTGTGCTAATGCCTTGGAGAAAGACATGAATTCATCAGTTCTCTCCTTCCTCACTTATAGGTAAATAATAGGTCAGACTGGGTTCTTTAGCCTTGGTTTGGAAACTAGTCTAGCCGAAGGAAAACTCTGAATTCAAACTAGTTTTATTCCTCATGATATTGAACTTGTGTCATACCCTGTCCGTGGTGTTGATTGTCTCAACAAAAAAAAAAGGGGGTGGCGTGCGGTAATTTTGCTCTGTCGAAAAGCGTCAGCCTTCAATTTATGAACCGTTGCCTTCCTCCATTAGTGAGGAGTGGTTTCATCAATATCCTAATTTACATGACTATACCCTTCGGCGTCTCGGCCCCGACAGAATTTTCAAATCTAAGTATATCTCTCAAATTCTACGTTACTTAATTGTTCAGCTTTTTACTTCCGTCTACTTGTGCGCTTGTAGTCAGCTGGAACGGTAAAATCCATTTGACAGCATTTTTTTTCCCTCATGTTGATTAACGCGGGTTCTGGTCTTCTTGTTTGCTTATATATCATTTGTGAGTGTTTCGATTTCTAGCTGAATTCTTTGTGATCACCTTCCACAATTAGTTGTACCTGATCTTGTTTTTACTTTTATGACAGTTTTCTGCATTCGCTTATTATTATTTTCACAAAATTTTTAACTGGCCCGTTTCCACTAAAGTCCAAATCTCCTTAGATATTCAGCAGCCCAGTCGAGTAGGGCTGCAGAATACACCGACTGCATCTCTGCAGAAGAGTAAGACTCCATCAACAAGTGTCCTGGATATGACAATAAACTATCTGATGGTGATGTTCCAGTCTTGAAGATTTGGGGAATGTGGAGTTCATTGCCATTGCTCTCAAGTCTACTGTGACCCGGAGTGGTCATGCCTGATAGGGTCCTATCTATGGGTCAAATAGAACAAACTGTGAGCAAACAAATGACTGATGTTAAATTGTAACTGTTATATTGCAATACTTGAAACAATTTTATCGTGTGCAAAAAACTGAGCTTAGGCTGGTTTAAAAATGTTGTGAACAAAATGCTCACAAATTGTTCGATATATATGTATAAACAGGATTTGGCATGAAATAACCCACAAGGTTTGATATGCTATAAAACCAAACCGTATAAATGTGTGCAAACAAGTGACTGATATTAAATTACATTGTTATTGTTACATAGGAATACTTGAAAGCATTTAGCTATGAAAAATAAATAAGTTCAGACTCATTTTAGAATATTAACTACAAAAATTTGTTTATTAGTTATATATTTTTGATAGAGTAATATAGACAGGGTTTGGCATTAAATAACCCACAAGGGTTGATATGACATAAGATTATACTAACCCTAACTCGGGTCTTCTGAAATCATCTGTGTATTCAATCTGACCTTCAAAGCATACCAACAATAATTTCTGTCACTGTCACCCACATGTTCCACAGTTATTGTTCTTTTTTTTTAGTTTTTTTGTCTTTTTAGTCATCTGATAAGATCAAAGTATTTGTTTGTCTTTTCGCTTTCGTGTAAGGATTAGCAAGGTAGACTGGCAAACCTTCACGAGCGAGTTCGAATCTCATTGAGTGTCCCATTCATTTAGCCTTGTGTCACATCCAAGCAAAAACGCTAAGAAAATACTTTTTTTTTCAAATTAATGCAAAGTCTAGACTTCTGACCGATATAAAGTGAACTGTTTGCATCTCGAAATCCCAGATAATTTTATGTCTCATTTTCTGGTTTGTGCATATACCGTTGATAAGTAAGTAAAGTTGGCGACCTTAGTCGAGGGTGACCCGAAAGCTCCCTTTCCAATAGCTACTACCCCGACGTGTAGGGGAGGGTGCTGCTCTTTTCCTTGGATTGCTCCACTTTACCCTTGATCCTAACATTATAATGCTGAGTGTTAAGCAAAGTGGCATTAAGTAACATTTTTTGAGTCTTTGGTATGACTCGACCTGGGATTGAACCCCGGTCTCCCGGACCTTTAGAGAACAATGGTTAAATTCTAAAATCTTGCATAATTTCCATTGAACCACCTTCGTCCAATCATACTTGGTTTTGTATTCATTTTGGCTAGTTTTCTACGTTCACTTAGGTGATTAACCGTTTTATCTTCACATTTACACATTACCTACACTTGCAATTCTGTTGCATGTTAAAAGAGATTCAGTTTTTCCCTTGAGCAGTCCTTTTCTTAACTATGTCCTGGTCTTCTTGTGAACAATTTCACGAGTTTGTCGCTTGAAATATCCTAACAGTTGTTTTCTTTCCCATTTGTGTTTCTTAGTTTTTGTATTTGTCCTTATGTTGTTAACGCTGTTACTAACTGCTGTTATTAGTCTTTCTTTGGTCTTTTTAATGTATTCCTCAATTCTTTGTATATGTGCGATCACCAATGCTGACCAGTTCTCTTCCTTCTCTTTTTCTTGTTTTTTTTACACATATAGGCTATGTCATCTCTCGAGTATATTATTATATTATTATTATCATAATTATTGTTTTACTCATTTGAGAGTTTTTCACATCAACGTTCGCTGATAGTTTTTCTACTGGAGTCTGTATGACAGCAAGTCTCCTCAAGTCTCCAGGATTCTCAGTATTCGAGCCGATCTCTACAATGGTGTACTTTGGGCGATCTCAACCCATCCTCAAATTTCCAAGTCCCCCAGTCACTTTAATAATCTTTTAGTGACTGTACCGAGCACGCCAATTACGATTGGTATCACCGTCAATTTCATGTTCAATAGTTTGTTTTTTTCAGTTCACTGGCAAGGTTTAGGCATTTATCTATCTTTTCACTTTTCTTATTTTCTCCTAGTGAGTTTTTCACACTAATGTTAGCTGGTGGACCTTCAATGAAGTCTTCTCGGGTCTCTTCCCAGGACTCTTCTCAGTAGTCTAGCCTATCTTAACATTATGTAGTCTTAATAGTCTAGATTCTTTCTCTGATCTCAAAGTGTTCCAATCCCCTTTCAAGTGCTTTGGGAACTGTTGCAATCCCCGGTCCTATCTTTTGGGGGCTGTTCGAATCCCCTTTCCAGTCCTTTGGCAACTGTTCCAATCGCCTTTCCAGTTCTTTTTGGAACTGTTCCAATCGCTTTTCCAGTGTTTTGGGAACTGTTCCAATCTCCTTGTCAATCATTTGGGGTTTGTCTCATCACCTTTCCTATCTTTTAGGAACTGTTCAAATCCCCTTTCCAGTTCTTTGGGAACTATTCCATCACCTTCCTATCTTTTAGGAACTGTTCGAATTCCCTTTCCAGTGCTTTGGGAACTGTTCAAATCCCCTTTCCAGTTCTTTGGGAACTATTCCATCACCTTCCTATCTTTTAGGAACTGTTCGAATTCCCTTTCCAGTGCTTTGGGAACTGTTCAAATCCCCTTTCCAGTTCTTTGGGAACTATTCCATCACCTTCCTATCTTTTAGGAACTGTTCGAATTCCCTTTCCAGTGCTTTGGGAACTGTTCAAATCCCCTTTCCAGTTCTTTGGAAACTATTCCATCACCTTCCTATCTTTTAGGAACTGTTCGAATTCCCTTTCCAGTGCTTTGGGAACTGTTCAAATCCCCTTTCCAGTTCTTTGGGAACTATTCCATCACCTTCCTATCTTTTAGGAACTGTTCTAATCCCCTTTCCAATCTGTTGGCAACTGTTTAAATCGCTTTTCCAGTCCTTTTAGAACTGTTCCATCCCTTTTCCAATCCTTTGGGAACTGTTATAAGAGCATCAACTGCAATTGGATCACCGTCACCCTTATGTTCCACAAATGTTTTCTTTTGTATTCTTTTTTTAATTCTCTGGCAAGGTTCCAGTATTTATTTATCTATTCGCTTTCTTTGTTTTTACTCTGTAGGCCGCTAGATGACGAGTTCCCTTTTTTTTTTTCTTAATTAACGCTAGGCCTAGTTTTCTGGCCGGGATTATGTGATCCGTTTATATATAATTATTTTATTCTTTGGAGAGTTTTTTACACCAGCATTAGATGATGGTTTTTCACTGAAGTTTGAGTAACAGCAAATCTCCTCAAGTCTCCAGGACTCTTCTCAGTATTCTGGCCGATCTTAATAATGCCATCGTTTGGACAGTTTCCACACGTCCTCTTGTTTCCAAATCCTCCAGTATCTTTATCAAACCTTTGGTGACTGTACCGAGCGAACCAATTACAATTTTTTCAGCTCTCTAGCAAGGTGTAGGTACTGATCTCTCTTTCTTACAGTTTTAAAGTCCACTATTCAGCAGGTTCTCTTTTTATCATTATTAACATTATATCACTCCTAGTGAGCTTTTCATACCAGCGTTACCTGATGGTTTTTCACTGTAGTCTGAGCGCAAGTTTCCTCAATTCTCTAGGACTCTTCTCAGTATCCCAGCTGTGCTATGGTCTGGATGGTTTCATTTCTTCCTCTTATCTCCAGTTCATCAAGCCTCAATTCCAGGTTCTTAAAGACAATTCCAAGTGCCCCTCTGCCACCTTCATGTTCCACATTTTCAGCTCTCTGTCAAAATCCAGGTATTTGCGAATCTTTTTGCTTTCTTTTACTCGCACTCAGTGACCCGCTGGTACAGTAAAATCCACTAGATATACTTTTTTTCTTTTTTATTCGCACTAGATCTTGTCTTCTGATTATTATTATCATCATTTATTTCACTCCTTCAGAGTCTTTCACTTGGGTATTAGTGACAGCAAATATCTTCATGTCTCCAGGACTCTTCTCAGTATTCTGGCCAATATCAACTTTTCTTTGGTCTATATAGCCTCGACTCTTCCTCTAATTTCCAGTTCTACCAGTATATTTTCCAAGTCCTTAGGGCCTGTTCCTAGTGCACCAAGTATTATTAGTATTACCGTTACTCTCATGTTCAACGGCTTTCTCGTCTCTCTGGCAAGATCCAAGTATTTGTTTATCTTATCACTTTCTTTCATCTTCAGTCCGCGGTCTACTGGAACGCAAAATCTCCCAGGTGAGAATTTTTTCTTGTTCATTAACTCTAGATTTAGTCATCTGAATGGAATTAGATGATACATATGTATTTCAGTCTTAGAAAATTTTATGATTCTTAGTCGTATTTTTAGGAGAAATTCTGGTTTGGGCATATACCATTTGGTAGTAAGGTTGAATTTTAACTTTGTAACCGTTCCCAGTGGATCATCTTCCTCACTCAACCATGGCTAGTCTTGTACCACTTTTGCGCAAGTTTGTTGTATTCGCTTTTATTGTTGTTGCTGTCATTGTTATTGTTGTTGTTGCAAAGGATTCAGGAATTAACAACAAATGCTGCTTGAGGCATCTCAAAAAAGTAAGAAAATAACAGTGGCGAGGAGGAAATTTGGAGAAGTGTGGCAAATGAAAAGATGAACTGTCATTCTTGAATGACGGCTAAGTGTTATTATCCGACTAGTTTTTTTTCTCTCTCTCTTTTTCTGCTGATGGAGGCAACGAAGAAAATTCTGAAGAGTTTAAGAGAGCCAACATCGGCCGATCAAGTGCAGCTTTTGGTGAATATCGGAAGACTCCTTTCAATCAGAATTTCTAAAATCGGAAAGCAGTGAAAAGTAATCAAATCTCTGGCTGAGGAGAAACTGCTCTTTCAGTCGATATTTTGTTTTGTTTTTCTTTTTGTGTCCGCTTGGAATCTTGGGATTGTTACCTTGTCTCCGTTATCGTCGCTAATACTTTTTCTTGGCATTGGAAATTCGATGTGTTTGTTACCGAAAAAACTGTTTATTTTACGCGTTGGCACAAAAATCACGAACAGGTTTAACTATATCCGTTGGTAGCTCTATGGTTTCGTTATTTGTGGTATATAGGTTCCATTAACTCTTCTGGTTTTGAAATCCATGAATAATAGGGATCCATATTTTATATCGCCCAATAATTAGTTCAAGCAATTTTTTTTATATAAGTAGACTGATAGATAAAATTGATACGAAAAATAGGAAATGGGAAGGAAGAGAAAGCTGAACATATAATGATAGATAGGTATAGAGGATGGGAGGAAGAAAGGAAGGAAGTTAAACTTGCTTAGATTGATAGATAGATAGATAGATAGATAGATAGATAGATTTGAATGAACTGATGAATTGATAGTGTAGTAGCAAAAGTAGGGCACCTCTAGTGGTATAACGGTTAGCAAGCTGGACTAGCAAATCTACACGAGTGAGTTCGAGTCTCATTGGGCGTCCCATTCATTCGGCCTTGTGCCACATCGAAGCAAAGAGCTTTGTAAATTAATAGTGCAGTAGCAAAAGTCCTCGATACAAATCACCTCTTTTTTATATATGGAATAGTCGTATTGACGACTTTCGTATAGCATATAAGCAAGTGTATTATTATACCATGTAAATCTAGAAGTATCAACTAAGTAAAATAAAGCTGACCTTTTAAGTTTATTCTGGCTTCTGTTTTCTTTACTAATAGATAGTTAAATTGAAATAGACTTAGATAGATAGATAGATAGATAGATAGATACGAATTGGCTAAACTAAAGAAACTGTTGTGGTCATTTTTATCCGATTAAGAAAAATTACCGTTCTACCAACTCGTGTAAAAGTTTAGCTGTTATTTATTTATTTATTTATCTTTTTATTTTGTTTGTTTGTTGTTGCTTTTTTTTTTTTTTGTTTGTTTGGTTTTGTTTTTGTTTTGTTTACTTTTTTTTTGTCTTATTTTTGAGATTTTTGAGGTGCGGGTTATTATTGTATTAGATTTTAAATAGAACAATTGTTCTTCTTTTAGTTGTCGGCACAGCGTTTTGTCTGTGCACTCTTCAGCCTTCTTCTAGTCTCCCTTGTCGACATGATTGTGGTTTAACTCATATTGTTCTATTATTATTATAATTATTTACGTGTTTCATTTATATTTGAATCCTGTTATCTATTTCTTAAGTCTGAATTAAGTCTCCTTTTTTTTTAAACTTCTCATTCTCAAACCCTTCCCTCTCTTTCTGGCCTTGTCAACTGAGGCTACAGAATACACCGACTGCATCTCTGCAGAGGGGTAAAACTCCCCTAACGAGTGTCTTGGATTTGACACTAAACAATGATGATGAGACTCCTGTAATGCTGGAGCTTTGGGTAATGCGGAGGACAACTTTATTGCCATCACTCCCAGATCCACTCTGGCCCAGAGTGGTAGCTCCTGATAGGGTCCGATCGATGGGTCAAATAAAACTAAATAGTGTACTTATGTTAAACTGAATTGTTTGAAATGGAACTGTTTATATGTATAAAAATGGATTTGGCATTAAATAACCTACAATAATTGATGTGACATAAAACCAAATCAAATCAAACCCTTTCTTTCCCCTCATTAATCGACCTTTTCCATTGGATGAAAACAAATAAATAGATAGAGAGCGAGCGAGAGAGAGAAAAAAAGAGAGAAAAAGAGAGAGAAAGAGAGCGAGCGAGAGAGAGAGAGAGAGAGAAAGAGAGAGAAAGAGAGCGAGAGAAAGAGAGAGAAAGAGAGAGAGAGAGAAAGAGAGAGAGAGAGAAAGAGAGAGAGACAGAGAAAGAGAGACAGAGACAGAGAGAAAGAGAGCGAGCGAGAGAGAGAGAGAAAGAGAGAGAGACAGAGAAAGAGAGAGAGAGAGAGAAAGAGAGAAAGAGAGAGAGAGAGAAAGAGAGAGAAAGACAGCTGTATTTGTCTCTTTTTGCTTTCTTTTATTTTCTCTCAATGCTCCGTTGGAGCAGCAAAATCCATTTGATGACCAGGTTTTTTTTGTTTTTCTTTGTTGGGGGGTTCTTATTAATTAGCATTAACTCTAATGTTTTTGCTATTATTATTATTATTATTATTATTATTATTATTATTATTATTATTATTATTGTTGTTGTTGTTGTTGTTGTTGTTGTTATAATTAAAAAAGAAAAAATATAAATGGCTTGTTTTTGAAAAGATTGGGATATAAACACATTAAAAATGTTCGTGGCATCAAACTGAATTTTTCTTCTGTCAACTTGATATATTCATTAACGATTAGCCGACGAGAATTATATGCTGCTGATTGTAAGAAGAGTAAGACCCCCTCAAAAAGAAATTGGAAGTGTCTTACGTATGACTCTAAACTTCATCCGGTGTGTAAAAATTCAGTTATGGAGATCTGGTCGGTGTGGTGTCATCTATTCACTGGAATTTCTTCTCAGGTCATCTCTAAGGGGCCAGAGTTGTAGTACCTGTTAAGGTCGTATCTAGGGGCCAAATAAATCCGTTTGAAATAATGTTTAAAACGGTATTGAACTAAATTAATTGTATTACGGTTAAAACCCAGGAAGCAGTGTCTCATCAACCGAAAAAGACACCGACACGCGGCTAAATCAGACCTGACCGATAAAATGAAACGCAGTTTCTCCAAGCAGCGGTCGTGTGGATACTGCTTTATGGATGCACCACTTCGACGCTAACAAAACGGCTGGAGAAGAAGCTAGACGGCAACTACATGTTGCGAGCAATATTGAACAAGTCCTGAAGGCAACAACACCCCACAAAGCACCAACTATACGGCCACCTGGCTCCCATCACGAAAACTATCCAAGTTGGACGAGCCAGGCACGCAGGACACTACTGGAGGAGCAGGGACGAGCTCATAAGTGATGTACTCCTATGGACCCCCGCATATGGACGAGCTAAAGCAGGACGACCAGCAAGAACATACATACAGCAGCTATGTGAGGATACGGTATGTAGCCCAGAAGACCAGCCAGAGGTGATGAACGATAGGGAAAAGTAGCGAGAGAGGACCAGGGATGTCCGTGCTAGCGGCACGACATGATGATGATGACGGTTAAAACATTGATATAATACAACTAACGATTAAAAGATTTTTTTTTGAAATGATAGTGAACTTTATTAATACATTTGTTCCAAAATCTTGATATTGCAACTAGATATAAAGTGTTACTTTTTTTAAAATAACTTTAACTACATTGGCTCTTAAACCACTGATATTGCAAGTAAGTATGAAGCCTGAACAATGGGTTGAATGAATCAGTTTTAAAATAATTTGTATCAAAGTCACTCCTTCGTTGGTACAGATTATTTGTATTAGATAAAAAATACTTGGAATCATTAATCTATATGTAACCATGTATATCTAGTGATCATTAAATAGGAATTGTAACTTAAAACCATATAATTATGTATCGATTTCCAATATCAGATGGGAAAACTTGAAAGAATATGTTTGCTATTTGTATTAAAAATAATTGCTTGAAGCTATAATTGTTCTATAGTGTTTCGGGAAATTGTTAATTTCTCTAACACTATATTTTTTAGGCAACGCAAATGAATGACGAAACTTTTCTTTAACAACACAACAAAGAAAGTTTTTTTATTGCAGCATGGAATATGGTTTGCTTTTGGTGCTGCAAGACTCGTGGAGTTTAGGCTTGTTTGTGTTGGAGACGAAATGGCGTAGCAGGATGCTGAGATGGCAGCGTGTGTTGCGGGACGTGTGAGGGATTGTGTTTAGAGTCACCGTGTAGTTTTGTATCTGGTATTTGGGGGAGAGTCTGCGTTGTCTCCATGTGGTCCAGCGGTGAAATGGGAGCTTGTGTCGAGAGCGGGCTTACGCTCAGATCGACATAGCCAATTTTTGGGGTGACACAAAGTTGGACCTGTGCGAGGCATGTTGCATGTTTCCAATTTATGTTCAACTGGGATTCCTCGTAGGAAATCCATAAATTAGATGGTTCCCTCGTGAGTGTCCATGTTGCTGTTGCTGGTGTTGTTAGAGCCACAGTGAGATATCTACACTGGGTGGCTTGTCTAGCTAAAAAGCATCGCTAAGTAGTGACGGCAAGAGGAACGTCTGTTCTGGTCACCGTCTGAAGCCAAAGAGAGTGGGTTTGGCCGCTCACCCGTTTTGCAAGCCGGAAATGAAAGTCCGGGCTGAATAGGATAAGTCATCCTGATTGGGTGAAATTAAGTGTTGAAATAAATTGAGCGCCAAAGCAAAATACGAGATTTTCCTCTTCTCTACAGTTCTAACTTTAGTCGGACTATAACACCCACTTTTAGACTAATACCCTTAGAAAAGTTATAAACTCCCATTATCCCCTCAGCTATGAGTTAAATAGTTCCACTAGTGGCGTCCTACAAGGATAACTTTGGCATTAAATAACCCGTAAAGTTCGATATGCCATCAAACAAAAAAATCACATTAAACAAATTATTATTATCATTGCCATTACTTTCTTTCCTTACCATTACTTACAAATCCACTTTGACTCGGAGCCTTATTTCCTGTCGGGGTTCCGTCTAGTGGGTCAAATAAATCTTTTTGGGAGTATTTGAGAGGAATAGTTGAAATGATAGAACTGTGCAAATTGTTTGTATCAAGTATAGTTATTTGAATTTGTAACTGTTTACAAATTGTAATTATTATTTACTCATTAGAGTTTTTCCCATCAGCAAACGCTGATGGTCTTTCACTGGAGTTTGAGCGACGGCATGTCTCCTCAAGTCTCCAGGACTCTTCTCAGTACCCTGGCCGTTCTCAATAATGCAGTAGTTTGGATGGCCCCCACTCGTCCGTCTGCCGCCAAGTCCTCCAGTCCTTTTAATAATCCTTTAGTTACTGTACCAAAAGCACCAATTACAATTGGTATGATTGTCACCTTCATGTTCCATAGTTTTTTCAATTCTCAAGCAAGGTCCAGGTACTAATCCTTTTCTTCACATTCTTTCAGTTTTATTCTGTGGTCAGCCGGGGCATCAAAGTCGACAATTTTGCATATTCTCTTTTTTTGTTGATTATTATTTGGTTTGGTCTTCTGGCCGAGATTCGGTGATCCGTCTGTATGTTAAAGTCCCATAGGAGTTTATTATTATTATTATTATTATTGTTGTTCTTTTGAGAATTTTTCCGCACCAGCGTTAACTGATGGTCTTCCACTGGAGGTTGAGTGACTGCATTTTTCCTCAAGTCTCCAGGAGTCTTCTCAGTATTCTTACCGATCTTAATAATGCCGTCGTTTGCATGGTCTCCGCTCATTCTCTTATTCCCAAGTCTTCCTGTCCAACTATAAGTCCTTTGGTGACTATACCAAGCGCTCCAATTACAATTGGTATCACCGTCACTTTATATTATTATTATTTCTACATCAGCGTGAGCTATGGTCTTCCACAGGAGTTTGAGTGACAACAAGTTTCCTCAAGTCTCCAGGACTCTTAGTATTCTGGTTGGTTTCAATTCTGCAGTAGTTCGGATGGTCTCCACTTGTCCTCTTGTTTCCAAGTCCTTTAGTAACTGTACCGAGCACAACATTTACAATTGGTATCACCGTCACTTTCATGTTCCAGAATTTTTTTCAGTTCCCTAGCAAGGTAGAGTTTGGATGGTCTCAGCTTGTTCTCCGATTTCCAACTTCTCCAAACCTCTTACCAAACCTTTGGGGATCGTTCCAAGTTCACCAATTGCAACTAGTATCATCGCTACCTTCATGTTCCATAGCTTTCTTTAGATCGCTGACAAGGTCAGGTTTAAGGTTTCTTTGTTTAATGGCATATCGACCTTTGTAGGTTATTTAATGCCAAAGCCATTCCCCTAGAAGAACAGTAGTGGGAGGATAAGGGGGTTCATACTTTTCCCAAGTGAACGTAGTAACGCGACTGGAGTTCGAACTCGTTTACTGCGATTCCGCAGTCCATCACTTTAACCATTACACCACCTCGATATTATTATTATCATTCATTTATTTACTCATAAGAGTTTTTCACATCAGCGTTAGCTGATGGTCTTTCATTGGAGTTTGAGTGACAGCAAGTCTCCTCAAGTCTCTAGAACTCTTCTCAGTATTCTGGCCGTTCTCAATAATGTAGTAGTTTGGGTGGCCTCCACTGCTCCGCCTGCCGGCAAATCCTCCAGTCCCTTTAATAATCCTTTAGTTACTGTTCCAAACGCACCAATTACAATTGGTATGATTGTCACCTTCATGTTCCATAGATTTTTAATTCCCTAGGAAGGGCGAGGTACTTGTCCTTCTCTTTACATTTTTTCAGTTTTATTCTGTGGTCCGCCGGGACAGCAAAGGCGACAATTTTGCATATTCTCTTTTTTTGCTGATTATTATTTGGTTTGGTCTTCTGGCCGATATTTGGTGATCCGTCTGTATGTCAAAGTCCCATAGGAGTTTATGTGTGTCATTTTCTTGGACAGGTGCTGGGTTGTGCATATACCATTTGTTGGTGTGGTCAAATTTAAATTTCTTGCACATTTCCCAGTGGACCACCTCGCTGATCCAGTCGTGTCTAGTCTTATATTCCTTCTGTGCTAATTTGCTGCATTCGCTTATTATGTGATTGATCGTTTCGTCTCTGTCACCACATAGCCTACATTTGCTATTTTATTGAGTCTTATCTATTCTGGCTATGATATGATTGGTTCTTTTGTCGTTGTTTTGTACAGCTATTAGGAGAGGTTCTTTTTCTCTCTTAAAGTTTCCTTTTTTTTAGCCAGGTCCAGGTTTTCTGGTGTGAGATGGTGTTGATTAGTCGTTTAAAACGACCGTATTATTATTATTTTTATTATTATTATTATTATTATTATTATTATTATTATTATTATTATATTTACCCAACCCCTCCGCTCGCGCAGGATATGACAGAAGGTCAATTTTTTAAGCGGAGTTTAACAGGTTTGAATTCAGAGTTTTCCTTTTCCTAGACTAGTTGCCTCATCAAGGCTGAAGAAATCAGTCTGCCCTACTATTTACCCATCGCTGGAGGGAGAATAATTGGATTCATACTTTCCCCAAGGGTATTAGTGCTATGTGAAATGCCATTAGTCTCGTCCAGAATTTGAACTCGTGTTTCCGTGTCCATTTCCTACGACGATAACCATTACACCACGGGCACCTCCAAAATTATTATTATTAATATTGTTATTATTTTCAGCTTTAGTTTCGGTTTCTTAAAATCCATTACCGGGTCTTTACCCAAGAGATAGAATGGTATAAATTAAGAATTCTATGTATTCTATGGCCTTGTGGGTAAAGTGTTTGCTAATGGCCCGGAGCCCGTGGTTCAATGCCAGATCGAGTTATACCAAAGACTCAAAAAATGCTACTTGATTCCGTCCTGCTTAAAACACAGCATTATAAGGTACGCGTCTTGTGTAAAGTGGAGAAATTCAGGGAAAAGAGTAGCACCCTCACCAACACCTCGGTGTAGTAGCTAATAAAAAGGGAGCTGTTGGGTCGCCCCCTGATTACGGTCACCAATTTTACTTATGTATATTCATGTTTTTACTGTTTCTTCTGGGTTGTATTTTTCCGTTATATTGATATTAGTCTCCAAAGGAAATCAACAGATCCGCAAAGTGCAATTTTTTATATTTCATATTGGCTGGAACTGGCAGGTATCTTATAAATGTGTTTACCGGTCCTTTTCTTGACCCACAGATCCTTCTATTATTGGCACTGTGGTACTTTTTAAGGTGGCACATTTTTTCTGTGTCTATTTTGCAGGTATTATTACTCTACTCTTTATCTGTTTGCACAGATATATCATTTAGAAAGTTGTAGTATTTTACTCCTTTGAGGGTTTTTCACACCAATGTTACCTGATGGGTTTTCATTGGAGTATGAGTGACAGCAAGTCCCTTCAAGTTTCCAGGACTCTTCACAGTATTCTGACCGATCTTAGCAATGCTGTAGTCCACATCGTCTCTACTTGTCCTCTGATTTCTAAATCCCCCAGACCCTTAACCAATCCTTTGGGGATCGTTCCAAGTATATTAATTATAATTGGTATCAGCATCAACGTCATTTTCCATAGTTTTTTCAGTTCGTCCAAAATTCGTTTCACCTTTCTATTTTTTTTTACTATTCAGCAGATTCTCTCCTGACATTTTTTCTTTCTTTTTTTTTTTTTTTTTTTTTTGCTGTTGTTGTTGACTATCACAAGGTCTGATCGTCTGGCCGAGATTAGATGATCCGTTTGTATCTCAAAATTCTAGAGAATTTTGTGTCTCATTCTTCAGGACAGATTCCGGATTCTGCATATGCCACTGATTCTTATAGTCAAATATATATTGCTTGCATAATTCTCAGTGGATCATTTTCTCCAACCAGTCGAGTCTTATAGTCTTTTTAGCGCTTATTTGCTTCATTATTAAATAATTGTTTGAAATACTTGAAACCATTTAAGAAATGATTGAAATATCTAAAACAATATAACTGTGTGCAAACAAATGATAATTATTATTAGATAGGAATAGTTACTTGAAACTATTGGCATGATGGTTAAAGTGTTCGCCAATGGCCCGGGAGGCCTGTGTTCAATCCCAGGTAGAGTCATACCAAAGACTCAAAAAATGCTACTTGATGCCTCCTTGCTGAACACTCAGCAATATAAGGTACGTATTAAGGGTAAAGTGGAGCAATCCAGGGAAAGGAGTGGCGCCCTCCCCTACACCTTGGTGTAGTACCTATCGAAAAGGGAGCCTTCGGATGACCCTCAGCTAAGGTCGCCAACTTTACTTACTTATGTAATTCTTTAAATTATTTGATAGAAATACTTGATACCAAATATTAAACAATTGATTATTGACAAATAAAAAAAGTGCATTTGAAAAAAATATTACGTATTATTAAAAAAAAGAATAGTTAAGATTACAATTGAATATTTACAAATAAATCAAACTTCGGTAATAAATAAAACCATTAGGTGTTGATATGCCGTTAAACGAATGAACCAAAATAAACCAAACCAATCATATTCATCGTTCGACAAAAAAATTTAATCCAATTTTTTTTTTCTCTAAGAAATTAATATCTAAACAATTAGGAAATTAATTACGACTGAAAGAAAAATTGGTTGCAGCATTTTCGCTAAAATGGCGTCATAGCTACTTTACATTCTGTTGGTTTGAATCTTGGTGTATCGACAACAGGAATAAAGGTAGGAACAAGTGGTGGAAAAACTGTCAAGAGTCGGATATTCTGTCACGTGACGGGACCAAAGACGAACATGTGACGATTAACGTCTTGGCTACTCAGATAGATATATAGATCTGAGAATTAATTTTTTTATTTATTTATTGTGGACTTTTTGTCCTCATCTTGGTAGTTTTTATATTGTTTCTTCTTTCACTACGTTTCGGCCAAATTTCACCTCTGGCCTTCTTCAGGTGATTTCCCGCGACCTCGGATAGGAATGCTGAGTCTTGTAACCGTATCCCACGTGGTGCGATAGACACAACTATGGAAGGCAGTAATTACTGGGGATACGGTTACAAGACTCAGCATTCCTATCCGAGGTCGCGGTAAAAATCACCTGAAGAAGGCCAGAGGTAAAATTTGGTTGAAACGTAGTGAAAGAAGAAACAACATAAAAACTACCAAGATGAGGACAAAAAGTCCACAATAAATAAAAAAGAAAAAATTCTCAAATCAAGAAGCCTCATCTCAAAATGATTCCAATTAAAGATAGATATATAGATTTATATACAGACAGGGAGTGATGAACTGACGAGTAGAGAGAGAGAGAGAGGGAGAGAGAGAGAGAGGGAGAGAGAGGGATATATATATATATATATATACATATATATATATATATATATATATTCCTAATAGTGCTTGATATATATATATATATATATATATATATATATATATATATCAAGCACTTTTAGTAATATATTAATGTTCTGCGATCAATTTGACTTCCTTTTCCTTTTCTTTTTTGGGTATCAGTCACTTTCTCTTTACAATATATATATATATATATATATATAGAGAGAGAGAGAGAGGTGGGGGAGAGAGAGAAAGAAGGAAAGAGGGAGGGGTTGGAGGATACCCAGGCATCTGCAGAAAGAACCAGACTAACAAAGATGTAAAGAGGGAAGCAATCAGACTGAAATAGAGATATATGAATTGTCAAGTTGATGTTATAGACTGAACAACTTACGGGCTATAATTAAGCATCATGTTCCCAACGAGGGAAGATGTCCAAATCCTTACAAATATCCTATTGATTACTGTAGATTTGGCGACCCATTCAGATAATTCCTAATCTCCTTTCACTGTCACGTGACTTCTCATCCCTCTTCCTCTGATTCGTAATCATTATCTCAAAATGTGTCTATGTCGTTGACTTATATAGATATATGGCCAATGTACAGCTATAATTGCTTACGTAAAAAATAAATGTAACTCCGAGCAACATGCTTTTATGTAGTAAATTATAGATTAGCCGTCAAGAATGATGGGATACATCCTTTATTTTTTGAAATTCTATGTTAACCAGTCAAGAATCATTTCATGGCCAGAGGTTAGAGAATCGCAGTCATTGTACGTTCATATTTACATTTTTTGTGTAGTTGTTTCTTAACAGGATCGGGGGAGGTCTTTTTGCTTTTTTTAATTTTTTGCACACGGTCCTATCGAATACGAATAATTTGCCGACTAATCTATTTGACCCATAGAAGGGGACTCTAACAGGTACAACCACTCCTGGTCAGAGTGGATCCGAGAATAAGGTCAATGAAGGGGTATTTCACATTCCCTAAAATTGAAGCTTCACCATCGGATACAGCTAAGTGTCAAACATAAGACACCCATTTTGAGAGGGGGTCTCATCTCTGTATGGGGTTTGGCTTGGTTTGGTTTTATGGCATATCAACCATTGTAGGTTATTTAATACTAAATCCATTCTTATGCATAGAAACAGTTCTATTCTAAGCAATTCATTTTAATATAAGTACACAGTTTAAATGTCAAAACAGTTGTATTTCATACAATTCAGTCAAGCATAAGTACATAGTTTAGTTTTATTTTACCCCTAGACATTGCCATGATGAGTGTTCACCAATAGCCCGGGAGGCCTGAGTTCAATCCCAGGTCGAGTCATACCAAAGACTAAAAAAATGCTACTTGATGTCTCCTTGCTTAATACTCAGCATTATAAGGTAAGGATCAAGGGTAAAGCGGAGCAATCCAAGGAAAAGAGTTGCGCCTTCCCCTACACCTTGGTGTAGTAAATATCGAAAAGGGAGCCTTCGAGACACCCTCGACTAAGGTCACCGACTTTACTTTCACCCATAGATATGACACTATCAGGTGCTACCACTCCGGGCCAGAGTGGACCTGGAAGTGATAGCAATGAAGGGGTACTCTATATTCCCTAAAGCTCCAGCATTACTGAAGCCTCACCATCAGATTGTTTTGTATCCAATCCAGGACACTAGTTGTTAGGGTCTTACCCCTCTGCAGATATACATTCAGTGTATTCTATAGCCCGAGCCGACTGGCCCGCCTGTGTTGTGGGTAGAGTCAGTTTATTTTATGCAGGGATATTTAATATTTTAATATTTTTAGCTATAAGAATGTTACCTTCATTCTTTAACTGATTAGATACTTACTTGGCTAAGCCTATTCTGATACAGAACTCTTGTCGCGCTATTACGTTCACTTTAGGACTAACACTCAAGGAAAAGCTATGAATCCCTATATCCTCCCAGTCATGTTTTAAATTGTACCATAACCGTTCTCATACAAGGATGGCTTTGGCATTAGATAACTCTTGAAGGTTAATATGCCATTAAACAAAACAACCAAACCACACCACAGAACTACAAAACAATATTTTGTAACAGGCTGTGCCGCTGGGTGAAAAGATGTCAATGGTTGTGTGATCTAAAAAGGATCCAAGAGAATAAAGGTGACATCTCTCCAATTGAAGCAATGCATAATGTGTCTATGCACCAATTACCGCGATAATACCAACCACAGAGAGTATCTTCGTGTGACTTGAACTGCTTCTATCACATGATATCAACCAAAATATTGCAAAACTTTTGACTCACTCAAGTATCAAAAACATTACCTACCTTTTAGAATGTATGCGTTGCTCCAAGCAATATGTAAGGCAATTAAGATGGCCATTCAATTTTAGAATAAATAACTAAAGACGATAAAAAAAATCTCTGAATTATGATAAATTCTCGCTGTAGAACATTGTTTCTTCCTAAACATGACTTTAATAGCCCAGTCGGCAAGGCTGTAGAATACACCGACTTCATGTCTGCAGAGGGGTAAGACCCCCCACCTCATCCAATACCCGTACTAGATATGACATTAAACAACCCGAAAGCTAGGTTCTAGCTCTGGAGCTTTGGGAAATGCGGAGTGTCCCTTCATTACCATTATTCCCAAGTCCACTCTGACGCGGAGAGGTAATACATGATAGGGTCCTATCTATGCATCAAATAGAAATGTTTGAGATTTAAACTGAGCAAACAAATGACTCACATCAAATCGAATTGTTAGAAATAGAACTGTTTGACTATTTAACTGGGTGTAAACAAATGACTTATTTTTATTGAATTGTTAGTGATATATAGCAACACTTGAAACCATTTAACTTTGTTGACTTATTCTAAATTAAATTGTTAGAAATAGAACTGTTTGAACATTTTACTGTTCGTAAACAAATGACTCATGTTTGATTGAATTGTTAGTGATTCATGGCAATACTTGAAACTATTCAGCTGTGTGCTAACAAATAAGTAATGTTGAATAGAAATATTAGTGTTAATTAATAATACCTGAAACTCTTTAACAGTGGGCCTAAATTGAATAATTTGTGTCACATAGCGATACATGAAATGATTCAACTGCAAATGAAACTATTTACAAGTACAGTAGACAGCAATAATTGAAGCCATTTAAGTGAGTGCAAACAAATGATTAATACTAAATAGAATATTTCATTTTAGAATATTTGGAATCATTTAACTGTGTGCAAACTATAGTAATACTTGTGTGCAAACTAATTAGCTCTGACTTATTTAAAAATAAGATTACCTGCAAACTGTTGACTTATACGTTATATGTATAACCATTAAACTGTATGCAAACAAATGAGCTCTGGCTCGATTAAAGATGTTATCTACAAACTATGCGTTTTCAAATCATACATGATATGTATTAAGAGAATTTGACATTAAATAACCAACAAGGGTTGATATGCGATAAAATCAAATCAACCCAAACAGAAAGGCTAAATTTCTGTTATGGCCGGTTATTAAGGGTCAATAAATATATAACTCAACACAGAGATATGAGTGCCACACAAATATATCCAAAAGTCTCTGAGGAGGACTTCCTTGGTTCAACGTACACGAAGACAGGCAAGGTGCTTACTATAGCTGCTGCTGCTGCTCTCCGCTCTACCATCTTAGTTCTTGATTAATATACCCTTTGGGTAAGTCCATTCTTCTGGTCAAAGATGAGTCACCTACAACAATTTCTAATTTCAGAGAAGATAAAATTACCAAAAACCACATAAATTCAAGAAACCCGTGAAGGTACATGGATTATGCAACCTGAAACCCTCCCTCCATATGTACTCAAAAACAAACGAGCCCACCCAAAAATATATCCTAACCCTCGAATACTTATTAAAATATTTTTCAAGGTCATGATCTCAAGATATATACTTTTTAGATTGGTTTGGTTTCTTTTGTTTAATGGCATATCAAACTTTGTGGGTTATTTAATGCCAAAGTCATTCTTATAGAAGGACAGTAATAATTTTATTGCTGTTGGGGGATAAGGGAGTTCATGCCTTTCCTAAGTCCGAAAGTGAATGTAATGGCGTCACTGGAATTTGAACTAGTTTACGAAGACCGGCTCATTGGTCTAGTGAGTAGAGTGTTCACCAAAGGTCGGGGAGACCTGTTTTCAATCTCAGGTCGCGTCATACCAAAAACTTTAAAAATTGTACTTGATACCTCCTTGCTTAACACTCAGCAATATAAGGTACGTGGTAAAGTGGAGCAATCCAGGGAAAGGAGTAGCGCCTTTCCCTACACCTCGGTGTAGTAACTATCGAAAAGGGAGCCTTCTGGTCACCCTCGACTTCGGTCGCCAACTTTACTTACTTACTAAGATATCGTAATCCAGCAAGTGAATCACTTCATTAGGAGTACCCTTACTGTTAAACATCTTCGAGATAAAAAAAAAGAACATTGGAAAGTATTTGTAAGAATTTGCTTTCTTTAAGATTATTTTATAACCCCAACTTTCCAAAAGAAAGAACTGTTCCATGAGCCTTTTGCAATCTTCCAAGGAATTTTATTATGATTTGGTAAAATGTCTGTCTATACACCTGTGGTTACATTGTTTTTGCTTTGATTCCAACCAAGTTTTCAGAATTTGGTAGGAATATTTTAAATTCAAATAAGAGGTCCGCCTCAAAATAGCTTTTAGATTCTCTCTCTCTCTCTCTCTCTCTCTCTCTCTCTCTCTCTCTCTCTCTCTCTCTCTCTCTCTCTTATTGTTACGGCCAGGTGTCGCGCTAAGAGAGAATCAATTTTATCTCGACGTTCTCTCGGTTTTAAAAAAGTGGGCTTAGAAGCCCCTTTTTTTAAACAGATTAATATAATCCTTCGAAATCTGAAAAATAATAAATTAGATATTTACTCTAAATATTTCATAAATTTTAATGCTTTTCGGGATATCTGAGATTTTCTAACAAACCAAAGCCGTCTTCCAATTTCATAAGATCTGCATAAATAAGACAGTGAACCGTAATAAATATACGTTAAAAAAGTGTCCTTTAAGCACGAATAATTATCCTTCATTTTAATAAAAGCGACCCTATGTACTTTCATGCTTGCTTTCTTCGTTGATTTTATGGCATGTCAACTCTTCTTGGGTTATTTCAAACCGAAGTCAGTCAATTATACAGTTTCAAGTAATTATTAAACTATAATCTTGTGATGTAATGGTTTCCGTCTTAGTAAATGGATACGGCGAACCGTATTCAAATCCCGGACAGGGATTGAATGCATTTCACATTGCCCCATCACACTTAGGAAAGGCATGATTCCAACTATTCTCCCTTCAGCAATGGTTAAATAGTAAGGCAGATAGGGTCTTTAACATTGCTATGGCAACCAGTCTAGGAGAAGGAAAACTCTGAATTCAAGACTTTGTGTCACATCCAGCTTTTGTGGAGGTTTTGGGTAAATACGAATAATATTTGTAGAATAAGGCATGAACTCATTTGTTTGAATGTTACGCATTCTTAACACCAGATTTCGGCCTATTTGTTCGATATATTAAATACAGACTTAATTTGTTCCGTTTAAATAAAATCTAAGAGTAAATTGTTTCTTGTAATCATCGTATTGATTCTGTTCAAGAAAACATGTCTGGTTATTTAAATTTTTAGGAATGAGTTTTACATTAGAGTTAGAACCATATCATATTTAGCGGGAATCCTCGTGGGATAATTTCTAAAGTGCTCAACTGAGATCACGAAGTGAGCAAGTTCGAGCTCTAGTCGTGCTTTAACATTTGCTTTTAAACTAATACCCTCCATATCCCTTCTACTATGGGTGAAATGGTATCTCTGCTGTTCTACAAGGATGGCTTAGGCATTTAATAATCCATGCAGGTTGATATACTTTTAAACAAAGAAAACGAAATCGCATCATATATAGTTCTTGTCTAATTCTTAAGAAACAAGCGATAGGTATTTGTACCACTACCTAGAAGTACATAATCGATCGACACAAATTCTTATTTCTACATCGCAATTGCCAATGAAATATTGTTACAATTTTCAGTTTGGTTTCTTTGTTTAATAGCATATCAACCTCCGAGGGTTATTTAATGCCAAATTCATCCTTGCAGAAGAACAGCTTTGATACTATTTAACCCTTGGGGGGGGGCAGATAAGGGGGTTTTCACAAGGGTGTTTGTCCGAAAGTCAACGTAATAGCGCGACTGGAGTTCGAACTCAGTTACGTTTGCGGCTGCAGTTCCATACTTTAGCCATTATATCATAGGGACTCCTCGCGAAATATTGTTATAGGTCATAAATTATAAGATTTCATATTTTCAGCTATTTTTTGCCCAGTTTTGGTTTGGTTTGGTTTGGGTTTTATGGCATATCAACCTTTGTAGGTTATTTAATGCCAAATCCATTTTTATCCTATTTACCAACCCCTCCGCTCGGGCAGGATATGACACAAGGTCAATTTTAAGCGGAATTTAACAGGTTTGAATTCAGAGTTTTCCTTCTCCGAGACTAGTCGCCTCACCAAGGCTGAAGAACCTAATCTTCCTACTATTTACCCATAGCTGGAGGGAGAATATTTGGATTCATACCTTTCCCAAGTTATGTGAAATGTAATCAGGCTCGTCCAGGATTTGAACTCGTGTCGTCGTGTCCACATCCTGCGACGATAACCATTACACCACAGGCACCTCCAAATCCATTTTTATGTAAATAATCAGTTCTATTTCAAACAATTCCGTTGAGCATGAGTACACAGTTTGTCAAAAACATTTCTATTTCAAACAATTCAGTTTATTCAAGCAGTTATATATAACAATTCAGTTTAGTGTAGGTATAGTTTCAATGTCAGAAAACAGTTCAATTTCAAATTATTTAGTTTAGCATAAGCCCGCAGTTTAAATGTAAGTACGGTTTAATTGTAAAAAGCGATTCAGTTTAATCAAACAACTCAGTTTAGCATAAGTATGCCGTTAGTTCTATTTAACCCATAGATAGGCCCCTATCAGGTGCTACCACGCCGGGCCAAATTGGACCAGGGAGCAATGGCAATGAAGGGGTGCTCCGTATTCCCCAAAACCCCCAGCATTACTGGGACCTCACCATCAGACTGTTAAGTGTCATATCCAGGACACTCATTGGGGGGGCTCTTACCCCTCTGCAGAAGTGCAGTCAGTGTATTCTACAGCCCCATTAAGGACGAAAATAAATGACAAACAGAAAATGGCAGATGAATGGAAATTTCTCATATAAGCTGTATCGTTTTTTTTTCCTGATCATCAAAGAAACATGTGGTCAAGGGTCATGGGTCAAGTTGTTCTTTTAGGACTTAGTTGACATAAAAGTTATCAAAAATGGACGCGGCGATTCGAGTTCAAACCCTGGACGAGGCTGTTTACCTTTCAGATTTCGCAATTTCGCACTTGCTACGGAAACCACTACACCATTATTGATGTGGTATGGCAATGGCCTTTGCAGGATCTCTCATTCACCCACTCTCGCACCTTTCACATATATATACTCTCTCTCTCTCTCTCTCTCTCTCTTTCTTATACACACTCACTCTTTACCTACCTTTCTATCACTCACTTTCTCCTTCCCTCTCTTTCTCACTCACACACACACACACACTCTCTCTCTCTATCTCATACACAAACTCTTTCTCACTATCTCTCACTCACTGTTTCTACTTCCCCCTCTTTTTCACTCACACTTTCTCTCTCTCTCTCTCTCTATATATATATATATATATATATATAACTGTCTCGCCTACCCTTTCTCTCAACCTTACTAAAGAGCACTGACTTGCAAAAGACCTGCACGAAAATTTGCAACCATTTTTGACATGTTAGATTATACACAGAAACTTCTCCATAGAATAGACAAGGCGTGGGAAATGGTCCAACAGCTGCATAGTGATATCGTATTAAGCGAGTTCGAACTCCACTCGCGCCATTACATTCATTTTCGAACTAATACCCCAGGGAAAAATATGATCTAAACACACACTCAGCTATAGGTAAAATAGTACCACGACTGTTCTTCTGCGAGGATGACTTAAGCATTTGATTACCCACGAAGCTTGATACGTCAATAAACAAAGCAACCGAAATCGATATATTAGGCAAATATTTTGGATGTCTTTTGAGTAACATTTTTACCTTTCTTAAAATATGGTATCGGAGAATATTGGCTGACTTTACATGTGTTTTTTTAAACTTCTATGATATCATTCGTGCCTTCTCATCTGAGTTGGTATTGCAGCTGACATGGAGAACCTGTTTTCCTCCCGGCAGAAAGGAAGGTGAGTTCGAATCTCACTGAAGTTTCTTTATTCTTGTTTCCGATTAGATAAAGTTGCGATAAAGATTTTTTTTAAATAACAAAAATTAAGAAAATGAGAGATAAAAGCTGTCAAAATTATTAATAATGATATATGTAAATTTTGGGTTTTTTCGTTTTTCTTTTTCTTTTTTTCTATTTCCCCTCCCCCCCCCTTTTTTTTAAAACAATGAGCATTTATAAGACAGTTGTCATGTAACAATAAAAAAAATTATCTTTCCGAATGAGGTTAAATGAAACTAAGCACTCCAAATGCCATCTAATGAGAAAAAATTAACTCTAAGGATATCCAATACATATATATATATATATATATATATATATATATATATATATATATATATATATATATATATATATCAGTGTGTGTACGTGCGTGTGTTCGGGTGTGTGTATGTGTGTGACTGTATGTGTATTTGTGTGTGTAAGTAGGTAGTCGTGAGTGTATATAGGTGTGGGAAAGAGGCGATTTCGCTGATTAAATAGATCTAATGCAGACAGATGAGCGGGATTTCCGTCCTCCTTTAAAATGTATAAAATGGAATTTGCGTGTCCGTTCCGATTAAATTGCTAGTAAGCCGATAATAAGCGTTTCACTGATCCGATCTTCTGTCTCTGAAGACCGAATTATTAGAACAAAATAGATTCCTCTTCAAATCGCTTGTCACTTAAAAGAGTTATCGCTTTTTCATAAACTGTTGAAGGTTGTTAACTCTTCAGAGCTGAGAACAATGGACACGTGCCAGCTAATTGGGTGTCACTTCCGACACTTACACAGGACCTCCACCCCAACAACAACAAAAAAGGTAATGTCCATCCCGTAAAAACAAGTCCATTAATTACTGGGACAAATATCATCGTCTATCATTGTGTAATACTAGCAGTTCATAGCCATACTACGTATGGGTTCTAAGATGGTCACTCTTGTTAAAGTTTTGGATAATTAATCGCGAGCAGAACTCAACCATTATAGATACGGATTGTAAGATGGTCATTATTAAAAATAAAGGATGTAGAATCACTTATATTGAACTTTAATTGTTATACTTACCCATATTACGTACGGGTTGTAAGATGGTCATTATTAAAAATAAAGGATGTAGAATCACTTATATTGAACTTTAATTGTTATACTTACCCATATTACGTACGGGTTGTAAGATGGTCATTATTAAAAATAAAGGATGTAGAATCACTTATATTGAACTTTAATTGTTATACTTACCCATATTACGTACGGGTTGTAAGATGGTCATTATTAAAAACAAAGGATGTTGTGTCACTTTTATTAAATTTAAGGATGATTATTCGTGTTTAAATGGCGTTATATTTGTTTTTATCATTTATTTACAACGGGTATCTTCCTTATTTACAGCCAAATCTCATACCCTCGAAAATACCTAAGATTTATTAAATATTTAAAAAAAATATCAAAATGTATTATTTTTCAGTTTTGGAAGTGTAGTAATAATCCAAGATTAAAAAAAAACAGTTTCTAAGCTTTTTATTTTAATCCAGATGACCGTTGGGATTAAATGGTTTCTCGCTTAGCCTCACGTCTTTCTATAAGATTTACTAAGAGAGTGAATCAGCTAGACACGGCTCATCACCAAACATACAAAAGGAACATTTTGCTAAGCTGGTAAAATGGACTTTTTTAACACACACACACACACACACACACACACACACACACACACACACACACACACACACACACACACACATCTTCTTTTGTTTATCCCTAATTTCTGTTCAGTTACACATAAACAAATTTGTGACGTTAAATGAATTCTTTTTTATGTCTTCCTGAACGGAACTTATTCTAATTGTATAGGTATTATGAATTGTAAATATCATAATATTAATAATTTTATAAGACCTCTAAACATTTGAACCCGTGTTCTCCTCAGCTTTCCTCGTAATAAATGATGTGAGGAGATGATGTGTGGTTATTATATCATTAATAATTTAATCTTGCGTTCTTCTTCTTTGTTATTATAATTCATTATAAGACATTATAATACATTATAATACTAACAATACGACTGGTCTGATCTCAGTTCTTCATCAAGTGTATGTCATATCTGTTGTAGGTGACTCACCTATGACCAGAATAATGGACTTACCCAAATCAATAACTAAGCTGGTAGAGAAGAGAGCAGCAGCAGCCGTAGTAAGTACTTTGCCTGTCTTCGTGTACTTTGAACCAAGGAGTACGCTCCTCAGAGACTTTTGGATACATTTGTGTTGGCACCTCATATCTCCGTGTTGAGTTATTTATTTATTGACCCTTAATAACCGGTCATAACAATATCCATTCAAGGACACTTAAATAGATGCCATTATTTCGTTCACATTTTTTTCTTTTTCAGTGAGCCTTGGTTTGGTTTAGGTTCATGGCACATCAATCATTGTGGGTCATTAATGCCAAATCCATTTTTATACATATAAAACAGTTCTATTTCAATCAATTCAGTTTCGCACGAGTACAGTTTAGTTCTATTTGACCCGTAGATAGGACCCTTATCAGGTGTTACTACTCCGGGTCACGTGGGGGCGATAGCAATGAAGGGTACTCCGCATTTCCCAAAGCTCCAGCATTACTGGAACCTCGCCGTCAGATTATTTTGTATTATATCCAGAACACTCGTTAGGGGTGGGATCTTACTCCTATGCAGAGGTGCAGTCGGTGTATTCTACAGCCCCAGCCGACTGAACAATTTAGTAGCTTGGTATAAATACAGATATGAATAACAGAAGCGTATATTGTTTATTAGAAATTTTTTTACGAATATATTCCAAAATAGTTTTAAGATTGCCCTTACATGGAGAAAATGGATGGTGCGGGCAACTTTTGATCAACCTGATATATATATATATATATATATATATATATATATATATATATATATATATATATAATACACACACATACACGAGAGAGAGAGAGAGAGAAAGAGTGAGAGAGAGAGATGAAAAGTTTATAAGCTAAAAAATTCATCTGATGATATCATATCTGTTATCGATGACTTTTTATTTTAACAATGAGATCCAAGTACTGCAACACTGATAGAAGAAGTGTGATGACCACAAAGTGGACTATATTGAAAAATAGACCTCATTTGGTCACATTCCATGGGATTCTCTTGGTCAGCTCATGAACTTTTCAGCCAACACACATATATATATATTCTCAATGTCTATGTGGAATATAGCCAGTTATTTCGAATATATCAAGGACCTGTAGTGTGACCCGGATGTAATTCCTATTAGAGAGAATTTTACTGAGCATGCATACATAGATACTACTTCTTCTTTGTGTGTGTGTGCGTGTACGCAAGAGAGAGAGAGAGAGAGAAAATATCTACGGAATTATATGTATATACATACTCATATGCACATTTGTCCAAACACACACACACTCATATATATAGGTATGTGTGTATGGGGGTGATTTCGAGGTGTGTTCAAAAGTTATCGAGACGAAACCTTTATTTATCAAGACAGAAGAATACAAACAATAAAACTCAATCATTCCAGGGAGAAATTCAGTGGTAGAAGCACCTTTGAATCTGTTCTTTTGATATTGCATGAAACTGGGGGGGGGGTTAAGTTTTTTTTTTTTTTTCGTTTTTTTTTTTTTTTTTTTTTTTTTTTTTTTTTGTTAAAGAGATGAATTTTCAGAAGAGGAAATACGAAAAAGTTGCACAGAATTTGTTTTCGTAAATATGAAAGAGGTCTGAATTAACACTGACACGTCAAAAGGAAATAGAAATCTAGACAGTACTCTAGACGACCAGACATCATTTTATGACATAAATCAGTCAACTGTGCACGTTTTCACTTTAACCGTGAAAAAATTGATGACTAAATCCAAATACTTTTTGATCATAGTCGGATAAAAACCCCACACACAGACATAGTTTGATAGAATGCTATGTGCCTCCAAGTTCTGTTGAAGAGGCCTAAGAATACGATTTTTGCATCCCCCCTGCAGAAGGGTAAGACCACCCTGCCCCCTTAGATAGAAAGTGATCTTAATATGACACTGAATTGTAACCGGTGGTGAGGCTCCATTTCTGAAGTCACCCTTTCAGTGTTCTTATTCCCATGTCCATGCTGGCGCGGACTGATTTTGTCTTTCAGGGTCAAATTGATTTGCTTGAGATATTAATGCTTATCTGTTTAAAATGATTGTGATGATAAATTTTTGTACCATATATAAGTAGAGACCATAGTTGACTTCGACATGCGGTAAATTGCCCCGTTGGCTAGGGCCGTAGAATACATCGACTGCACCCTTGCAGAAGGGTAAAAAAAAACTGAGTGTGCTGGATAGGACACTAAACAATCTGATGGTGAGTTTCCAGTAATGCTGGAGCTTTGGGCAATGCGGAGTACTCCTTTACTGCCATCTCCCCAGGGTCCACTCTGGTCTGGAGTGGTAGCTCCTGACAGGTCAAATAGAACTAAACTGCGTACTTATTCTCAACTGAATTGCTTAAAATAGAACTGTTTTGACATTTAAACTACGTACTTATGCTAAACTGAATTATTTGAAATAGAACTTTTTGGATAAAAACTATACTTATACTAAACTGAATTCTTTAATTTGAACTGTTTGACTTAACTGAATAGCTTGAAATAGAAAAGATTTTGACAATTATACTCTTAACTTATCCTAAACTGTATTGTTTAAAATGGAAATGTTTATTTGTATAAAAATCGATTTGACATTAAATAACCTACAAAGGTTGATATGCAATAAAACCCAAACAAACAAAACATGTAAAAAAAAAAAGCAATGAACTAATCGACTAATGTGCATCTATAAATACATTTTCTGTAGATCAAGATTTTATAAAAACTACATTTTCTTTTTAGTTTAAGTCATTTCGTCCATCGTTGATCAATTATCAAGATCATAAGCGACCGTAATGCTTGTTGTTGAAATTCAAAAAACTGAAGTGTTTTCCCCAGATTTATAAAAAAACTTTCCCATCAAGTTAATTTGGTCGAATTTCTCTGTTTAATGGCATATCAACCTTCATGAATTATTTAATGCCAAAGCCATCCTTAAAGAAGAACAGTCGTGGTACAAAATAACCAATAACAGTGAAGATAAGGGGGTTCTAACCTTTCCCAAGAGTATTACTCCGAAAATGAAAGTAATAACGTGACCTGAGTTCGAACTTGCTTACTATGATGTCACAGTCCCATATGATAGTCACTAGGCCACGAAGACTCACCCCCCTCCCTTTCATCTGGTAATCCTAATATAATTTCTAACCGGCTTAATTCTATGATGTTAAAATAAAAAAAATGCTTAATAAAATACTAATACTTCTTACGCTGATGATAATGACCAACAATGATCGAAACTTGTTTTCCAACCCCACTTCCACATAAAGGATTTGACACAAGGTCACACCCTACTTGTACGGAGGGGTTGGGTAAATATATTTTGTGAGGGTGTATTTATATTTGAACTGCAACGTATTCAGAGATTTGCGTATACCTTATGATAACTGTTTTGATTATAAAATGCCCATTAGAAATCATAAAATCCTTTTAAGGATTCCTACACATGGACGTACCATGGTTAGCCGACCAGCAACAACTCTGTGCAGACACTGGACACTGTCTAGAGGAGTTGCCAAGTGCGTTGGACAATAGGGGCGGATGGTGAGAAAGAGTCAGGGAACCCCGTGCCATCAGCACGACATAATAATGAGGATGATGATCTTTGGTTAAGAAGAAAATCTTTTTTATATAAAATTGATAGGGGTGTACTTATTTATGGCCGATACCGATGGAAGCAAGACTTCGTTGGATAACAACCAGCCATTACTGCAATTAGTGGTTTCAAAAATTAACCTTTTTTTAACTGTTAAAAGGGAACTTGTGTATGCCGATCTCGTGTCTAAGTCGACCTTAATCGAACTTATTGAATTAATATTCAAAGCCTTTCACAAATTATTACTCGTGTATAAGTCGACAACAATTTTTTTTTTTTTTGCCAAATTTAAGATCTTCAAAGCCTAACCTATATATGCGTACGTATGGTAGATATGTAGCTTTGTTTTGCGGTATGCCAGTGTGTTAACATTTATTGTGCTTACGTTAATTCCGAAAAAAAAAAAAAGCTCAAATATCATTTTATACCCATCACGATTAACAGTCACCCAATTTATAGATCGTTGGAAGTACCCCTAGAATCCAACAGGATTAATCACAATCAATCCATCCAATTAATTCTTTTCTCCTTCCCTTCCTCCTCTTCCTCCTTCAGTGTTCTCACTCTCTTTTTAAAACCCTAAAAAACCTTGCTCACTCATCATACCACCACTACCACCATCACCACATCATCTCCTTTGCCTACTCCACCACCACCACCACCTCAAACTGAAAAATCAGCGCCCTCTCCACCTTCTTCTCCATCATCCATCTTCCAACAATCAAATATTAACAAAGGTAACAACAAAAATTCTGTCGATCGACACAGAATTTGTAGCAGGGATTAACATTAATCCAATCGAATTAGCTCCGCTCCCAAAGAAGTGGGACACCGAATGCTAGGTTTAATTATAGATTTAGTCTTCCTTAATCCTTCCTTAATACACTCTCCTTTTTCCGCTCTCTCCGCCATCCTTACTCTCCACGCAACTATTCCTTACTCTCGTTGTTTTTTTTTTATTATTCTCTCTCTCTCACTCTCTCTCTCTCTCTCTCTCTCTCTCTCTCTCTCTCTCTCTCTCCCAACCTACCTACCTATCTGTCTATCTTTCTTCTCTCATCACTCGCAGTCTATCTTCTTCGATTTTACTCTTAATTTTCTTTCGATTTCTTAATCTGCTCTCTTGTTATTTTGTTCTCTTTAATCTCTCTCTCTCTCTCTCTCTCTCTCTCTCTCTCTCTCTGTTACTTTTTTATTTTTTCTTTAGCCTTCTAGTTTTTTTCTTTATTTCTTGCTCTTCTCTCTTATTTTGTTCAAAGTCTCTACTCCTTAATCTTCTCTCTCTCTCTCTTTCTGTCTTTCTCTCTCTCTCTCTCTCTCTCTCTCTCTCTCTCTCTCTCTCTCGTTTGCTCTTTTTCCTTTTTCTTCCTTTTTTATTGTCTCTCTTTCATATTCTTTTTTATCGTTTAATTTTTTTTCTGCCTGTCTTTATTAGGTTTTTTTGTTTTAATTCTTGTGATTTTATGCAACGTCTCACCTTAATCTTTTACGTCTCTCTTTATCGACCGAAATTTTCTCTTTCTTTCTGCCAGTTTTCTTCATCTCTGATTTCTTTATATTCTGCGATTGCTTAATTCTCTTCCTATTTTTGTATATATATATATGTGTGTGTGTGCGTGTGTGTGTGTGTGTAAGTATGTGTGTGTGATATAAGATATTAAAAACAATCTAGTGGAGTGTTTCTATACAAGGATGAGTCAAAAGTTTTGCAATGACTTGGTACGTGCACGTTTACTGAGAACGAAGAAGTTCAAGCTAGGTTGCTAATGTTGTAGTAGATGGTGTGCTGACACGTCGTGCATTGCTTCACCTGAACGTGCTGTGTAGTCTAATTCGGGCACTTTACGAGTTCAAACTCGGCTATAATACAGCGGGAGCAATTAAAAACATTTGTTGCGGGAAAGGTGATAGCACAGTTGCTCACAGTACAGTAATTAGATAGTTCAAGAAATTTCACTCGGGTTTCAAGAAGCTCGATGAACAGGCAAGATCAGGTTGGCCTAAAATCATGGATTCCGAGGCTGAGCTCTTAGTCATAGAAGCAAATTCGGTGTGTTACACTTGGATAGTATCAGGCGAGTATAGCACCTTACAATGTGGTTTGTCATCTTTACGACCTCAACAAAAGCATCCAGGACAGCCAAGTTGTGCCTTGTTGGTGACCGTAGTTGAGGGCGACTCGAGGGCTCCTTTTTTAATAGGTACTACACTGAGGTAGAGGGGATGATGCTATTCCATTTCCTAGATCGCTTCCTTTTACTCTTGATCCATACTTTGTAACGCTGAGTGTTAAGCAAGGTGGCATCAAGTAGCATTTTTTGAGTTTTTGATATGACTAGACCAGGGATGGAATCTCCGTCTCCCGGGCCATTAACGAATACTCAACCCGTTTGGCCAATGACTTCATGTACTACCAAAATATTGCAAAACTTTTGACTCACCCAAGTATTTAATATGATATTTCACTCTCTATGAGTTTTATCATATAATGATCTGGAGGCAAATGAATGAACTAGCGATGGCGACGTTGTGCCTCCATAATTTCATATTCAATACATAGGCCTACATAAAGTGCCTGGATCGAGGAATGCTTATTGTAATGAAACTTTTTAAAAAATGAGAAACAGTCGTGAGTAGAATTTCTAACTTTTTTGTAAGAAATTCAACTCTTAACTACTATATAAGTGATCATATAACGGATTTGAAGATATAATTACTGTTGTTATAGTGAAATATTGATAAGCAATAAATTATAATTAAATGGAAGATTAAAATTAGCGAATGTGGAGGATAATTTTTTGTTATTCTGTTTAAACCTTTGTCAAATTAGATGTTGTTTAAATAAAATAAACAAATTAAGTTTATAAGTCCCAAAAATTCCCTCTGAATTGTCCAGCAGGACACATAGCGTAACGGTTATAGGCTTTGGTTCCCTAAGCTTCTAAGGAGACAATCATCTAGAGGTTGCAGGTTTAATCAGGCGAGTAACAATATAGGAATACATAACGTGTACCCGGTTATGGCTAACAGAATCAGAACAGGCGACACCCGTGGATTCAATAAAGTTCGAAGTTCCGTGAAGGTTCCCGAGTTCGACAAACACCTGAAGAATGCCGGAGGACATATCGGTCGAAACGTCGTGGAAATAACAATAAAGATGAAGATAATAGTCCGAAAACCCTTAATGATAAAAATTGTTTAAATAAGTTGGTTTTAACGAACAAATTCTTAAAAAATATCCCAATATTTACTCATTATAATTCATTACTGTCGATTAATTTTTTTCAGAAAAGACCCAGTTACCTCCTGAGTGGGATGGTGGCTTTTGACAGGTGGCAATTTTCTTTACTTTCTGGACGAATTGAACATTCTTAATCGATTTTAAAGTACAATATTCCGAGAAACTCCTGAAGCGTTGAGGTCCACTGCGCTTCTCCAACACGTTGCTTCCCTGCTTCGATTGTCTTTAAAACACTCCTTCAGGTTAAAGGAGCTCCCATGCCAATTTTCCTTTTAGCCAAGATTTCTGGGTAAATTTCTTTCTATAAGTTTCGGTCTCCCCAGCGAGGAGGGTACTCATGCGGATGCCAGTCTTAATTGCTTTCTGGATGAATGAACCACTTCTGATCAATTTTAAACGGAGATATTCCGAGCACTTCATAAAACGAGAGGGGTGACCCTATCAAATATCATTCAAACACTCTTTGTGGTAAAAGGAGTTTACATATTAAGTTTCATCAATATTGGCCCATTAGCCTCAGAGTTCATTGGTAACAAGCGCACAAGAAAATGAAAATAATCTTTAGTTTGGTTTGGTTTGGTTTGGTTTGGTTTCTTTGTTTAATGGGATATAAACCTTTGTGGGTTATTTAATGTCAAAATCATCCTTTTAGAATAACAGCAGTGATACTATTTAGGCCATATCTGGGAGAATAAGAGGGTTCATGCCTTTCCCAAGGATATTTGCCCGGAAGTGAAATAAATAGTGCGAATCACTTACTTCAAAGTCGTATTCTAGCACGTTAACCACAACGTCATTAGGACTCCCCTTAAATCAGTAAAATAGAGTGCTCCATGCGCAAAAATGCAGAGCAATATCAATATATTTCAACAATTAGATAAAATCTTTAAAAAAGTAAAGTTGGCGGCCTTAGTCGAAGGTAATCAGAAGGCTCCCTTTTGATTAGCTACTACATCGAGGTGTAGAGGCGGGCGCTACTCCATTCCATAGATTCCTCCACTTTACCCTTGATCCTTACCTTATAATGCTGAGTGTTAAGCAGGGAGGCATCGAGTACCATTTTTGAGTCTTTGGTAGGGACTCAACCTGGGATCGAACCCCGGTCTTTCTGACCATTGGCGAACACTCTACTCGTTAGGCCAATGTACGATAAAATAAGATAGGGTAAGTTGTTGGCGACCGTAGTCGAGGGCGACCAAAAGGCTCCCTTTTCAATAGGTTTTACAACGAGGTGTAAGGGAGGGCGCAATTCCTTTCCTTGGATTACTCCACTTGACCCTTGATACGTACCTTATATTGCTGTGTATTAAGCAAGAAGGTATCAAGTACCATTTTTAAAGTCCTTGGTATGACTCGACCTGAGAAAGTAAAAACCCTAAATCCTGAGTTTCACGAAGCTGATCTTCAGCTGACCTTGCACAATATATGTAAAGCCAGAAAGACAATCAGACAGATATAAAGATACAGAGATAGAAATATTTTAAAAGTGATAGATAGATAGATAGATAGATAGATAGGAAAAGGAATATGAAAGACTTAGGAGTATATGAGAAGTATGAGATGGCTACATTTCATAATATGTATGGTTGGTTGGTTGGGTTTTTTCATGCGTATTTGTGAGTGAGTGAGTGTGGTGGGGTTGTTAAGATAATATGCTTATTACTGGATCAATATATACATTTGTGTGCGTGTGTATGTGCGTGGGTGATTGTTGGTTATTTTGTTTAATGACATACCGAACCTTGTGTGCGCGTGTGAGTGTGTGGGGGTGTTAAAGATAATATGCTTATTAATAAATCAATATATATATATGTATGTGAGCCTAGGAGAGAGAGTGTGTGTGTGAGAGAGAGAGAGAGAGAGAGAGAGAGAGAAAGAGATAGTCAGACAGAAGATGAGGTTCTCCTTATGTAAAAGTATGAGTCAACATGCATTAATTAGTGAATCGTTTTCTTCCCTACCCCGTATACCCAACACATACACACACGTAAAAGAAGGAGAGACAGAGACAGATGTAGAAAGAGAGAGAGAGAGAGAGAGAGAGAGAGAGTTTCTGTGTGTATATAATCTCTGTAAGTATTTATATCGTGTATGTATGGAGAGGTAGTAAGATGGAATAGAATCCGGTATATCTGGCTTCGTTGTTTTGTCCCGCCTCCCTCTTCTTTTCAAACCTCTGTCTGTCTGTCAGTCTGTCTGTCTGTCTGTCTCTTTCTCCTCCACCACCACCCTCTCTCTCTCTCTCTCTCACTCTCTCTCTCTCTCTGCTCTCTCTCTCTCTCTCACGCATACACACACACACACACACTCACCACCTGATTTTTGTATAATCTTTTTCCAGTTTGTTGCCCCTCCTCCATAACAACGAAAAATGTCAACAGCAGAAAAGAAATAATGACCTTATTATCAATCTTATTTGCACGTGACCATTAACAGCAAAAAATTGAAGATTTCGTGCTTTATCCGTCATAAATTT
>OY757933.1:73552686-73582686 GCA_963585895.1 Sepioteuthis lessoniana
TGTCAATCACCTGCGTCACAGCCTCTTTCGCCTCTTTCATCTCCTCAATTGTCTCATAACGACAGCCTCTGAGATTAGGGAATAACCTAAAGTTACAGGGAGCAAGGTCTGGACTATACGGAGGCTGAGGGAACTGCCTTGATGCCCATCTTTATCTAATAGTCTGTGACAAGGATGGAGTTGTGGACTGGTGCATTGTCCTGGTGGAAATGCCACTGACACGTTTTGAAGAGTGCCTGGCCTTTTCTCTAGGAATCTCTTCCTGAACTCCCTTAAAACCTCAACATAGTAACCCTAACCCTAACCGTTTGGCCAATCAACTCTGGTGTATTGACTTCCTTACTCCTCCCACACCTCTCATCATCTCTTACAGACTCCCTGCCTTCCTTGAATCTCTTATGCCACCCAAAAACCGATGCTCGATTCATGCAAGATGGTCGAAAAGCAGGCTGAAGCATTTCATACATTTCTGTGGCATTTTTTCAAAGTTTAAAACACAATTGTATTGCATATCGTTCTTCTAAAGTGTCCTCACGTCTAAATTGTATTTTTGAAATTCACCAGTGGTGGCAATCAGATGTTAGTAGGGTGTATTCCAATTGCTGCTGTAGCTGTTTATTTGAAGCTGAAATCATAAAAATTGGTCAGTCATCTCATAAGATGTATAGCAATAATATAATGCCAACGACAATTCTAAATGCCCGTACAAAAAAGTCTGGAAACTTATTGAATACACCACGTATGTATACATACATAGTGTATAAAATAAAAATAAAAAATCCAATTTGGTGTCATTATGAATTTATTTCAGGTTTATGATGACCTTTTTCAGATGTTGAAAGAAAAAAATGACTTTTTCACTTTGAGTTTCGATGTATTTTTAATCCCAAATTAATAATAGATCGATAGCTGTTGAGCACTGCAAGTTGGATACTCCTACCCTCTGAATTTTCTCCTCGGATTATATATATATATTGTCATCCACAGACAGACTGTTTCGTTGTATCATAACTCTTCAGTGTGGCTAGACACGTAGGACGCTCGAAGCTGGGATCGAAACCCGCCAAACTTTACGTTAGACTTAGAATCAGACCGCTCGGCCAAGTAGCGTACCACGTTGGCTAAGGAATTATAATGTACTATGTAGCAACAGCAACAGCAGCGCTCGTTTGCTTATATATATATATATATATATATATATATATATATATATATATATATATATATATACGCTCCCCCATGGGGGTTGAGCACTCTGGGGAAGGAATTGTCGGCCGCCACTAGCGTAATGCAAAGCTCTTCGAAAGAATTGAGCTTTCTGGTAGCCGATAGGGTATAAAAAAATGTAAACAAAAGGTTGCTGCTGCTGTTGCTAAAATAAATACCTTAAAATTCCCTTAGCCAACGTGGTCTGCTTGGTGCCCGAGAGGTCTGAAACTTAGTCTAACGTAAAGTTGGACGGTTTTCGATCCCGGCTTCGAGCGTCCTGCGTGTCTAGCCACACTGAAGAGTTCTGATAGAACGAAACAGTCTGTGGATGACTATATATATTGATAGTTCAAAATAATACTTACATTTTATTTAGTATATATTGGAAAACGATCTTTGTTTTAAAACAAGTAAAAGAAAATTAGTAATGAAAAGAGACAGAGAAATTGCCCAATTAAATTAGGTGTCTTTCGTTTGAAATAAAACTAAAAACTAAACCTAAAAAGTTTAGATCTAATTCCAATTTCAGAAAATTCTAATGCGCATTTTGTATTTATTAATCTGGATTATAGAAAAGCAGTGGTACTATCAACCCCATAGATGATGCAATAAGAGGATTCATACCTTTCCCGAGGAAATTAGTCCGAAAGTGAACGGTTGACGCACGACCTCATTTACTTCGAGGTCACAGTCCAGCCGTGGCCGTCGCTACAATATGGTATTATAGCGACGGACACGGTCCAGCACGTTAGCCATTGCACGATGGTCACTCTTCCTTTCTAAATTATCATTTTCTATCTAAATTAGTGAACTCCCTGACAAACAGAAAAAACACACATACACATATTTGTATATATTATTATATATATATATATACAGACGTGATTCATTCAATAAATAAGAGGATTTTTTAAGAAAAAGCAAAATAACTTTTTACCATTATTTAGAATTGGCTTTTAGCAAACATGATTTTAATCTTGCAACAATATGTTTTCAGTCTATTCAAAATGGCGGGCTTGAATAGGAGTCAGAAATTTACAGAAGGATGTTTGATGATTTCAGAGCGGCATGCTTTAGCCAAAAAAAGATATTCCCACTATGAGCCTCAATCGAAAAGACAGTGCATGCAGTAGGAAAAAAAAATTCCGGTAAAAAAAAAATCCGGGTGTAGCATTCAATAATGAAAGTTGTGTTGAGAGTCTTCTAAGACATGAAAGGACTCACCACTGTCGATTTCCTTGAAAAAGGTGAAACTGTAAACAATATTTCCTATTGACAACTCCTTAGGCAAAATTAACCTCATTTATAGAATGACTATATATACATATATATAGGGTGTGACGGGTAAATTGTCGCCATTTTGAATTAATAATTTTGTGCAAGCACTTTATTTGTTTCACGTTTTGTCAACTGTTCCACCAACTAGAGACAGTTTGACACTGTCTATGAGGCAAGCAGTACCAAGACGCAAATTACTCTGCCAGAAATTTGAAAACGCCATGCTGTACTTCTTGACATTCACGACGAAAACAACCAATACGATTAATGTAATCACTCGCGATGGTGACGATATGCCTCCATTTTTTCTTCCCACATAATTTTATACTCAACACAAAGGCCTAAATCAAGTGCTTGGATCGAGAGTATGGCTTCTAGAAGAACTTACGTCTAGCAACAATACACTGTACCATGCCACTCAAGCTGCAGCCGCATCACCCCCGACATCTGCTCGTCTATCTATCCAGATTGCCATTATCTTGATTATCATGTGTGAAGAGCAGTAGAACAAATGACCAACAAAATTCCGCGCGAACACCAAAGATAAACAGAAGGTAAGGATTACGAAAACATTTACCAATTTAAACAAGGAGGCCATTGGAAAAGCTTTCAGGAATTTCTGAAGTCGTTTGGAGCCGTGGCTGAAGCTATGGAAATTTTCTTTGAATAGATTCAAACTAAAATATTTCAAAATATTTTCCTGGGATATATATATATATATGTATATATAAGTAAAGTAAAGTTGACGACCGTAGTCGAGGGCGACCAGAAGCCCCCCTTTTCAATAGCTACTACATCGAGGTGTAGGGGAGGGCGCTACTCTTTTCCCTGGATTGCTCCACTTTATTCTTGATACGTACCTTATATTGCTGAGTGTTAAGCAAGGAGGTATCAAGTAGCATTTTAAAAGTCTTTGGTATGACGTGACCTGGGATTGAACACAGATCTCCAGGACCATTGGCGAACACTCTACCCACTAGGGCAATAAGCCGGTCTATATATATAGAAGCGTACGACATATATATATATATATTATATATATATATATATATATATATATATAATATATATATATATATATATATATATATATATATATATATATATATATATATATATATAATATATATATATATATATATATATATATATATATATATAAGCATCATACTCTTGAAAATGACCAAAATACATTATTAGCTGGAAAATGACCCAAAGAACATTATACTCCTGAAAATGAACAAAAAATACAATACTCTTTAAAATAGCCAAAAAAGCATTATACAATTGAAAACAAACAAAAAAGCATTATTCACTTGAAAATAACCAAAAAAAGAAGATTATACTCTGACAAATGACCAAAAATGCACTATATATATATATATAGGTAAAATGGTACTACCACTGTTCTTCTAGAAGGATGGCTTTGGCATTAAATAAACTACAAAGGTTGATATGCAATTAAACAATGAAATCAAGAAAAGCTGATGGTATGGGAAAAAGAAGACAATACTGAAAGTTAAATTGGCAAGTTTTGCGACATGGTTACCTTCATCAGAAGTTAATGCTGTGAGATCGCTTCTCACCGGGTAACTCGTACCTGTAACCTTGCATCAGACTATGCACTAAGTAAATATTGATTTTCTTCTTTTTCTTTAAGATGCTCTCTCTCTCTATCTTTCTCTCTATCTCTCTCTTACTCACACGCACACACATACGCACTTTTCTTCTCTCTCTCTCTCTCTTTTGCTCACACACATACACACTCTCTTTTCCTCTCTCTCTCTTTAACTCACCCACATATATTCTCTCTCTCTTTTACTTACATGTTCTCTCTCTCTCTCTCTCTCTCTCTCTCTCTCTGCACGCTCCCCGCTTTTATATATACGTGCACCTGTAATTTCGTGACATAAACAGTTATTAGCTGTATTTTGATCGTAAGTCTTCGTTGTATTGTGCGCAATCTGTTTAATTAAGTGCATTGACAAAACATCTCATTTACTCTTAAAAGTCCGTTATTTCAAGTTTCATGAGAATCACACAATAGAAATTTTTAAAGAATGGCAAATCAACCGTAGCTATTTAAAGAATGGCAAATCAACCGTAGCTATGGTGTAAGGAATTTGTCACGTGGCTCAGATGCTGGTTTGGTTGTTTAATGGCATATCAACCTTCTTTGGTAATCTGAAGCCAAATCCATCTTTCTAGAAGCCCAGTAGTGGTACTATCCAACCCATAGCTGGGAGGATAAGGGGGTTAATACCTTTCCTAAAGGTATTTGTCTCAAAGTGAACGTAATAGCGCGACTGGAGTTTGAACTCGCTTACTACGATTCCGCAGTCCGGTACTTTAACCATTACTCCCCGATGACACTAACTTGTCAAGTGCCAAGATGTTTATTCATGCGATACACACGCGAAAAAAACATTAACATGTCTACACTTCTGCAAAGTCATCCTATTCCGAGTAACACTAGAAAAATATTCGTCGGTTACGCAAATTAGCTATATAACATAAAGTAAAAATGGGTACAAGAAGCCTTATTTAATAGTAAAAAAAAAACTGAATTTAGTCTGTGTACGAGATGAATTTAATGAGTAAAAAACTTTCTACTATTGTTAACTGTATACACTGCTTCCTTCCTACATGAATAGTGAAACTGTTCTGACACCCATCTTGGTCAAATAGTCTGTGACAATGATGGAGTTGTGGACTGGTGCATTGTCCTGGTGAAATGCCACTGACCCGATTTGAAGAGTGCTGGCCTTTTCTCTAGGAATCTCTTCCTGAACTCCCTTAAAACCTCAACATAGTAACCCTAACCCTAACCCTTTGGCAATCAGCTCTGGTGTATTGACTTCCTTATTCCTCCCACACCTCTCATCATCCCTCACAGACTCCCTGCCTTCCTTGAATCTCTTATGCTACTCAAAAACTGATACTCGATTCATGCAAGATGGTCGAAAAGCAGTCTGAAGTATTCCATACGTTTCTGTGGCATTTTTTCCAAGTTTAAAACAGAATTTTATTGTATATCGTTCTTCTAAAGTATCCTCACGTCCTGATTACCTTTTTGAAATTGACCAGCTGTGACAACCAGGCTTTAGTAGGGTGTATTTCAATTGCTGCTGTAGCTGTTCATTTGAAGCTGAAACCATAAAAATTGGTCAGTCATCTTATGAGATACATAGCAATAACATAGTGAATTTCAAGAGTCTACAACAATTTTAAATGCCTGTACAAAAAAAAGACTACAAACTTATTGAATACACCACATATATATATATATATATATATATATATATATATATATATATATATATCGTCTTTTAATATATATATAAAAGTAAAGTTGCCGACCGTAATTGAGGATGACCCGAAGGCTTCCTTTTCGATAGCTACCACAACGAGGTATAGGAGAGGGCGCTACTCCTTTCCTGGATTACTCCACTTTACCCTTGATACGTACCTTAAATTGCTCTCTCGCTATCTTTCTCTCTCTCTTTATATATATATACATATATATACCAAACCGTCCCTATCATCCATCGGTGTTGGCATGTCATCTAGACTGCATTCAGAATCTGAATAGAGCGGATGTATGTAAATCATTGCTGATCGCCTAACACCGATGTGTCCATTTATAGGAGTCTATAAAAGAACGATACTAATGAGTTCGTCCTTACTTTCCCAAGCAAGTCTTGTTCATCTTAACTGAATGGTTTATGAGATGGGAGGTAAGTGGTCGTACAGCTGTTGTTTTGTGGAGTGTTGCTTCCTAAATTTGTTCAAAACAGCATGTAACAGTTTTGTTTAGTGCCTATCTACCTTTTTTCTATGTGTTTCGCTAGAGTCCAGTTGGTGCTTCCTCATAGTAGTATTAACATTGCCACAGGTTTGAAGAAATCCCGTTTTATATTATCAGAGAGATCAGATTTCCATATGCTCAATAATCTGTCAATAACAGTCCCTGCCTTCTCTATGCCTAGGTTGACATCACTTTCAGTAAATGAGATATTGCTACCGAGGCACGTGAACTTATCCACGAATTTCAGAGGGTTGTCACTTAAAGTGAAGGTTACTCCTTTTATATATATGTAATATATAAAAAAAACACTATGGTTTAAAAACTAACAAACACCCTCTCATATTAAAGAATTAGATATTTTTGAGTCTAATTTGATAGGGCTTGTTAGATCTATAAGGTACAGAAATGTTAGCAATAACATACAACAACAAATAAGGAATGAACTTAAGGATATTGAAGGTAATGGTAAAATTTTGGTTAAGGCGGTTAAGTCGAGTAACTTATATAAAATAAGTCCAAATATATATAAAAAGATGTTGCTTAAAGAAGTTATTAAGCATTATGAAAAGGCCCCCACCTTGTTTAGAGGCTGATTTAAATGAAGAAGCTGAGTTACTAGCTTACAAATTGAAAGTAGAGGATAGAATAGAGAAATTTCTAAGTCAAAAATTGTTTTATTACTCTTAAGGATCATAAAAGTTGTTTTCAGAGTAACCCGGCATGTAGGTTAATTAATCCTTCCAAAACGCAAATAGGAGAAATTAGCAAGGTTACTTTGTAAGATACTTGTGCAACGCTAAGACCAGTTTTTAATATAAACCAAAGGCGTTTTTAGGATTGTGACAAAAATGATAAATGCTCCACCGTGCCCTTTGATCCAGTGGGTAGAGTGTTCGCCAATGGCCCTGGGGACCAGGGTTCAATCCCTGGTTGAGTCATACCAAAGACTCAAAAAATGGTACTTGATGCCGCCTTGCTTAACACTCAGCATTATAAAGTATGCATCCAGGGTAACGTTGGAGCAATCCAGGGAAAGGAGTAGCACTCTCCCTACACCTCGGTGTAGTAGCTAATGAAAAGGGAACTTTTGGGTCGCCCTCGACTACGGTCGCCAACTTTACTCATTACAGAAAAGGCCGTAGACGAGTCATTAAAGCTGGCTTAGGAATGTATATTGATATCAGAGGATAAGATCAATATCATTAAGCATTGCCTTAAATAGAAACTGCACCATAATGAGGAATCGTGGCTTAAAAACAGGGTTAGTGGTAACTTCGACAGCCCCATGGGTTCATTCGACGGACAAAACAGTCCGAATTCATAGGATGGTAGTGGTTATACAACCTCAATTGTATTATTGACCCCTGCAACCACAGATTATTGAGACGTTACATTTAACTTGGATGATGGTACCGTGTCCCCATTAAGGAAAAACAACCAATACCCTTATTAATGTAGGTTCTAACCATCCTAGACAGGTTTTCAAGCGCCAATGGCCGTGAGACCTGGGTTCAATTCCAGGTCAAGTCATACCAAAGACTCAAAAAATGGTACTTGATGCTACCTTGTTTAACACTCAGCATTATAAGGTAAGGGTAAAGTGGAACAATCCAGGGAAAGGAGTAGCGCCCTCCCCTACACCTTGCTGTAGTAGCTATCGAGGGATAAAATGGCTGATGTACGTAACAGGAGGAACAATAGAGCAAGGAAAATTTTATGGTTTACGCCCCCATATAATATGGCCGTTGCAAATAAGATAGGAAAGGAATTCTTTAGATTATTTAGGAAAAACTTTCCTCTGTCAAATAGCCGATCCCAAATATTCTATAGGAACACGATTAGATTAGGTTATAGTACTATACCTAATGTAACAAGTTTGATTAATAAAAGTAAAATTTTTAAAATTTAGAAATAATAAACGTACTGAGCCCCCAAAATATAGTTGTACAAATAAAACTAATTGCTCCCTCAAGGGGAAGTGTCAATTTGAGTATACAGTATATAAGGTGGAGGTACATAATTCTGGATCTAACTGTTGTAACGTCAGTAGAAATGACAAAAATGTATATGTAGGTTTGTAGCAGAAAGAAACTTGTATTTTGTTTGGCGCGTAATTTAGTTTGACCGTTAGAGTCGCCGAACATTTTCATCCAATCAGGATGACCTGTCCTATTCAGCCCGAACCATATTTCCTAGCAGGACCAAAAATTGAAGAAATCCTCAATGGGAACGGACGTCTTATTGTCTGCTCCTGAATAGCAGTAGCAGCATCATACACTATGAGGAAAGCAACCTAGTTTATGGACTCCTTGGGTCTATTCTTCTAGACCAAGGGATCCTAGTTAAAAACAAATTAGATGATACACTCTAACAACTTCCTACCTTCTTTCCTTACTACGAGACTCGCAGCATACCAGCGTAAACCCCTTACTTCATGCTGCCATTAAAACCTTGATGCAAAACCTAACGACGTCTTCGTTCTTCTCCACCACTTTTATTTTCCATCAACATTTAGCGGGGGAATAACAACCAACGCTACCAACGAAATACCAACACAACCAACGTAATACCAACGCAACCAATGTAATACCAACAAAACCAACTTAAACGAAAAAACCTAATAATAATAATAATAATGTCATTCCCATCGCTATAGTTTCTACACAATGACCTTTCAAAAAAGATATTACAATCATAGAAGTAGCTTTGCACACGACATATAAAGACATAGTATTAGTTAATCTATCTGTTGGAAATTAAGAAGAATCTAGGTGCAGAGCCTATAGTAAAATGGGAGATAGTTAAAAAAAATGCCGTAAATATAAAGCAGGGGATGAATATTGTAATTTATGTCTAGAAGAGAAACTTGTCATAGCTTCCTACAATAATCCCAAAGGTCGGAAATACTTAATGTCTATAGTGTGACGGTGCCTAAAATATTATTTCCCAGGACGGGAGTTTATTTTACGCACGTGTGAAGTCGGGGCAGTTTGGCACTTGATCCCTCGCAAAATAAGTCCTAGTTAAGAGTTCCTTTTCGGGCAGATAATGTGGGGGTTAACTTGGGGCTAGACTGACAGCCGCTGGCAAGGGGGTTTCCAAATTTCACGTTACACACACACACCCACCAGGCCACTTCGTCTTCCTACTCTCCCCAGGATGAGATAAGATATTATCATTTGTAGTCGGCAATTCCAATTTCCCGTGTAATATTTTTAAAGACGATTAGGACATTTAGCGAGAATAAATTGAAGCGAATGAAACTGAAAAGGAATATGCAAAAGAAGGCAACTCGATAGGCAAACAACACAACGAATAAGTTTCGACACGAGGGACATTTAAAATATAACAAGGTTTTTAATACGTGCGGACACAAACAAACATCTAAGGTGCCGGCTATATTACCAGCAGACAGACTTAAACACAAATGTCTCTCTTTTGTTTTCTTTTCTCTTCTGTCTTTACTCTTGAACCTTAAAAAGGTAGCAAAGTCCATTCATATGTTTAGAGCTTATGCAATGAATCTTTTCATTCTATTTCTCTTCTTTTTTTCTTAATGCATATGATTCTTTATATGCTTCTTTCTTTAGATTGAGAGAGAGGGCATATAATTGCAATACTTAGGTAAGGATGGAGGGAGAAAACGGTTTTAAGGCTTACTTAGCTTTTTCGGCGGGTTTCTTCTGAGATTTCTTTTGCGGGCGAGCGGTGTTCAATAGAATTTAGCGGGAAGGCATCTGTTAACTTCTTGTCCAAAAATCTTTCCGTTCTTCCCCGGAGTTTCGGCGACAGTTTCAATACATCTTGTCACGCCAACTGCTGTCCCAAAACTCAATTCCTTTCTTTTCACCGGTTAGGTACCCGGGAGTTTGTTTGGCATCAGGTCATCACGTCCTCTCACGGTGACCTCCGTCCTAAAAACTGAATTCTTTATTCCTATATCCTCTGATGAAAAGGATACTACTTCCGGCTTTAGGGTTCTGGCCAATCATTTGGTCTCTTTCTTCTTCCTCACCCTGTCATGCTATTCATTCGGGCTACTATACTGACCTCTATGTCCCCTTCTCTATCCACCCGGTCACAGAGTGTAGACATCTCTTGGCTTTCATTCTGACCTGGATTCGTTACTTCCTTCAACAGGCAGGCCGAGGAGTTGACCTACATTCCTTATTCCTCTTTTAACGGTCAATCTTTAGGGCCAGTTAATTCAAACACGGAGGGGTAGGGGAAATTGATCTTACCTCTCTCCTCTCAGTGGCAGACCACGTGACAATAGGGATAAGGAAAGTTAATTGCTTTGTTAGATAAGGGAAGAATTAATTTTTTTATGCTAATTCTATTTTTTTTTTTTTTTTTTTGCGGTCTTTTAATCAATAAAGTGTAATTTTGGTCCAACCCTTTGTTAGAGTCATTCTGATGATCCGGTTAGGTGAAATCTACGTTGATTCTTTCTGACTCTGTGGGTATATATATATATATACACACAAATTTCATTGAATATAATAGACATTTTCTGTCTACATATTTTCTTAAATGTACTTAAATGTCATTAGCTACTGACACTATTTATAAAACAATTTTAAAAGTAAACGCTACACACTGCAACGGCCCAGATGCTCTTCTTCTTACAAAGTAGTAATGTACATACAAAAGTTACATCACTTTTGTAATACATCCTCCCCTGATGATAGCCTAAAGTCGGACAAAAAAGTAGTAGGGAAATAACAATTATGGAAAATATATCAATCGATTCCCGCCGAATACTATAAAATCAATACGGTAATATGAAATGATCAACAAGAAAATATGTAGACAGAAAATGTCTATTATATTCAACGAAATTTGTATTAATGAAGAAATGCTGCCAATATATATATATATATATATATATATCATCGAGTCGTGCCTACAGCAAAGTTTCCCTTGACTTATTCTCACAATCAATCATCATTTTAGTATGTCCTCTAGACTGCATTTAGTGTTTGCACAGATCTGATGTATGTCAGTCTTTACTGGTAGGACAACAATGTTGAATCTATGGGTAATATTTCATAAAAGAATGTCGCTTGTGTTCATTCTTATTTTCCTCAGTAATGCCCAGCATATCTTATTCGTCTTTTTTTAATGGTTTGTGAAATTGGATTTAAGTGGCCGTAGAGCTGTTTTGTCGGGTGCTGCTTCCGATGTTTATTCAAAACAGCGCGCAGCATCTTTGTATAGTTGTCATCTAGTTTTTTCTCAAGGTGTTTTGCAAGAGTCCAAGTGGTGCAACTTTTAAAAAATGATTTTTAAATGTCATAGAGAATTTTTTTTAATATCGTTGCGAAATTTAGCATATAATTCATTTTACATTCGAGGAACGAAGCAAATAACATCTAAAAATTTAATCGCGAAATTACCAGTATTTATTCGAATGAATCATTTTTTATTGATAGAGAAAAATGCTTTCATTTTTTTCTTTTATCAAAAATTCCTGAGATCAGTTATTTCCCAAATCAGACAGTTACTTATTTCTGACTAGTTAAACACCCGTTCTCTTAAGCCTAAAATAATAATGTCTTCCACGACTCCATCGACAACAAAAATTAGGCAATGACAAATAATGATTAAAAAAAATAAAAATAAAAACGTAAATGAAAACATTATCCCCCCCACCTTTTTTTTTTCTTCTTATATTACGAACTCCTAACTATCGTTTGGACATTTTGATACATGTGCATGCTTCACGCATGCCTGCACGCATGCGCAGGCAGCTATTGATGAAACGATATAGGTCATTCGGCCACCGTCTTAGATAAAGCAAGAAATCATTGGAGAAGTTTATAGCTTATAGTTATGACATTATTCTCTTTATATTTTTTATTGGCTTCGGGTTTTGTTTTGTTTTGTTTTTTTGTAGTGCTATTGAGAATAGACAACAACAAACATATCCGGCAAACCTTCAGGATTTTATGTGCCGTATAAAATATGATAAAAAGGTAGTAATAGACAGTTAAGTCTTCTTTCTGTTGGCGAATAGCTGTAAGCGGTTGATGGGTCAGTGGGGTCGTTTTCTGTCCAGTATTAAACGATTGCTATCTGGATACGAAGAAACCCGACGAGATATCGGTGGGGACGATGTGAAAAGCTCTAATGGCATTGAAAGATGTTCGAAAGAAAAGTGGAGTGGGTGAAGAAGGAAATCGAACGTGAGGGAAGACGAATATAAATAGAAAAAGAAGAAAACAAAGAAATAGTTGCTATCAGGAAATTGTAAACAATAAATGTAACTCCGAAAAACATCCCGCATTGTACAATATAAAAGTGAAATATTTGCACTGTATTTAGCTAAATCACAAGTGTAACCTCCGATGGAAAAAAAATGAGCGTAAAATGATGTCACTACAGCGGAAGTAGAGGAAAGGTCAATATTTTTTACTAATGAGTGTTTCTGTCTTTCTGGAGGGGGGAGTTCGGGGAGATTTTTCTTTGTTCTTTTTGGGTTTTTTTATGCCTCTGTGTGTGTGTGAGCGTGCGCACGCGCGTTTTGGAGGGTTGTTTTTGATGTTTTTCTTTGTTTCTTTTGTTTTGTCGTTTGTTTATTTGATTGTTGCTTTTGCTTTGTAATATCATAACAGTAAATAAGTAAAGTTGGCGACCGTAGACGGGGGTGACACGAAGGCTCTTTTTTCAATAGCTACTACACCAAGGTGTATGGGAGGGCGCCACTCCTTTTCCTGGATTGGTCCACTTTACCTTTGATCCGTAACTTATAATGCTGAGTGTTAAGCAAGGAGGGATCAAGTACCATTTTTGAGTCTTTGGTATGACTCGACCTGGATTTGAACCCAATTTTCCCAGCCACTGGCGAACACTCTAATCATTATGCCAATAACAGTAATTTATTAATATTTATGCGTTTTACTAAAAATAATAACACAATGTTAACAGTCCGAAAAATCTCTGAAATAATTTCGGTTAATACTAAAAAATAAAGTATTTTCTTTTAGACTATTGTGCGTTAAATCCTATAGAATGCTGGGGAAGATTTGAATAAACATCGAAATATTTATAAAATTGGCAATACAAAAGTGTGATCAAATCAATGACTCTGAAGGTTATCATTATTGTTTGTTGATTTGAGAGTTGTGAGAGAGCAGTGCTTTCGAAATTGAAGGGAATATTTTCAAGGAAAGAAAGAAAAATGAGAAAAGAAATAGTAAAATGAGAAAGAAATTCACGAAAAACTCGAGAAGAAGAAGAAGAAGAAGAAGAAGAAGAAGAAGAAGAAGAAGAAGAAGAAGAAGAAGAAGAAGAAGAAGAAGAAGAAGAAGAAGAATGGAAAAGCCAGAAGAAGAAGTAGAAACCGAAGAGAAAAAAAATCTTTAAAACTATTTGAAAAAAAGAGAGTACGAAAATTTAAAAAAAAAATGGAATAGACAAAGAAAAACAAGGAAAAACAATTGGTTTTTTTTTTTTTTTTTTTTTTTTTAATTGGAGGTGAGATTGAAAACGAAAGACAAGATCAAATCAATCGGACCAGTGAGCCATTTTGTAGTATTCATCCTGGGCAGTACACGCATGCGCAGTTCGCCGATGGTGATTTCGAAGACAAAAACAACGTAACGGAACAAAGAGAATTAATGAGAAAATAATGAATATCGCAAATGGAAATTTCTGTTTTTATTCAACGTATACTCTACCAAAATAGCCACATCGTCATTTATTTCTTCTTTTTTTTTTTCTTTTTTCTTTCTCTCATTTTCCTTCTTTTTTTTCTTTTTTCTTTCCTTTGAACGGCAACTTTAACCCCTTTCTATACCACACCATGTCTTTTTCTTTTCCTTTTTATTTTTTTATTTTCGAACAGCTATGGAAATGTACTGTTATTGTTACCCTAGTAGATATATGTACATACCCATTAACCCTTACAACTTCTAGGAAACATTGACTTGGTTGTATCAGTCTAAATGTTTGTTTGATTAATTTTAACGGCATGTCAACCAGTCTAGGGTTATTCTATACATAGATTTTAAGGAATCGCATTCCCTGTATGTTCATAATTACATTTTTTGTGTAGTTGTTTCGAAGGAAGGTTTTTTTTTTCTTTTTTGGACGCAGTCCTATCGAATACGAATAATTTAAAACCCCTTCATTGTATAGAGAGCTACATGAGGACCAGTAGCACGTTTGAGAGCTACATGAGGACCAGTAGCACGTTTGAGAGCCACATGTGGCTCTGAAACCACACTTAAAGGATAAAATTTTGCGAAAACATCTTGACAGACACCCTCTAATTTGCCTTAAACAATGAAAGGGTTAAGCAGATCTAGTTGACCGACAGATGGGACCCTAAAAGACGCGACCACTACTGGTCAAAGTGGTCCTGGAAGTAATGTCTATGAACAGACACTTCACACTCTTTAGATCTCCAGAACTGGATCCTCATTATCAGATGTAGTTAAAGGTCATAACAAGGACACATCTTACCCTTCTGCGGGGGATAGAGTCAACGAGCCAACAGAGTTGCTGAACCTTTAAGGTTTGATTTGGTTTCTTTGTTTAATGGCATATCAACCTTCGTGGATTATTTAGTGACAAAGCCATCCTTGCAGAAGAACATTTGTGGTATCATTTAACCATTAGGTGTGCATGGGATAAAGAAGGTGGGGTTCCTAGTTATCACAAAGGCATTAGTCCGATGGTGAACGTAATTGCACGACTGAATTTCGAACTTGCTTACAACGATATCACAGTCTGGAACGTTACTCACAACGCCGCGGAGACACCCCCTTGAATTTTTTAGATGAGTTGTTTTTATTTACATTTTTTACGTTATTTTCAATAAGGATAATAGTCCCAATCATGTAAATGATGGAGATAATAAATTGATATTATTAAGTCATGAAATGGAAGAGACAAATCAGAAATAATGATATCCATTAGGGCCTAATATCGTGCGAATTCTGCCTATAATAGTATTAACACAAAAAACGATAAAACGACAAAAGCCACACACACACACACACACACACACACATATATATATATATATATATATATAAGAGTATTTATATGAATACGAAGTAATTAAGATACATTTGGGTGTACCATGCTAACAAGTATTTACAGGCACTTAAACAAACAAGGAGAATTTGAGGGTTCAGAGAAAATTCTTATTTGATACGTAAAACGAAAGATGATGTGCGTCTCCATGACGGCTGATCAACTCGAACTGACAAGTCGTTCAAGTTTCCAACTCAAACAGGAATGAAACGTAATCCTTTCTAGCCGTCGTAAAGGATATCTATATTTCTCTCAACCAAGCAACGGCAGGGAATCATAGTATTGTTACAGTATCGTTAATCTATAATAGAAGAACTTCAGTTGGAAAATCCTCTCTGTTTTCATGAAAACTACAGTAGATGGAAGAAATAAAAATGCACCATTAGATAAAATCTACGGCAATAATATATTATACTTTCACATCGTCACTACCACGGGCAATGCATATTCATCACTACCACTGACATCATCACTACCACTGGCAGTGAATATTCGTCACTACCACTGGCATCGTCATACCACTGGCAATGCATATTCATAACTAGCACTAACATCATCACTACCACTGGCATCGTCATTACCACTGGCAGTGAATATTCGTCACTACCACTGGCATCGTTACTACCACTGGCAAAGCATATTCGTCACCACCACTAACGTCGTCACTACCACTGGCAATGCACACTCATCACTACCACAGACATCATCACTACCACAGACATCATCACTACCACTGGCAATGCATATTCGTCGCTACCACTGGCATCGTTATACCACTGGCAATGTATATTCGTCACTAACACTGGCATCGTCACTACCACTGGCATCGTCATTACCACTTTATTCCTGTACTGATATAAACTTGCACCAGCGAAAGCGGTCAACTTTATCATTGCAATTAAATTGGCATTGTTATGAAGAAAATGTTGTCGGTGTCAATTCCAGGGGATGGAGGTATTTTTTATATGAGTTAATAACTGCGCTTGTCACTCACATCGTTATAGCCTCTGCTGTGACCCATTACCCACCGTCTAACTGTGCTCATATCCACTGTCGGGTCTCGGTAAAAATTCATCAAGCATCGATGAATAACAATGGGTGCAATTTGTGGAGGTGGGGAATTCAATCGCTTCTGTTTTCGCGTCAGGTACCATTTTATCAGTTTGCTTCTCAGCTTTTGTCAAAGCCAAAATATTGGTGAATGATGTTCGACCAGCATCAGATGAATTTTTTAGAAAACATCAAATCGAAGGCATTACTTTCGGAGCGAAAGGTTGGAGAAACACTAAATTTAACGATTATCGGAGTCGAAAATAGAATCAATGACATGAGTATACATCCTAAACAAGGCTGTTTGCGTTTAACATTGCGCTAATTCTGCGGAGAAAAACAGGTCACTGGCATAATGGTTCGCCAATGATCAGGGAGACCAGAGTTCACTCCCAGGTCGAGTCATACCAAAGACTCAAAAAATGGTACTTGATGTCACACTTAACATTATAAGGTACGGATCAAAGGTAAGTGGAGCAATACAGGGAAAGGAATAGCGCCATCTCCTATACTTCGGTGTAATAGTTATTGAAAAAGGAACCTTCGAGTCAACCTCAACTACGGTCGGCCAACAACTAATGAGTAAAATTCGGGCAGATTATGTTCTTTAGCCTTGATTAGGCAACCAGGAAGATCACTTAAAAATTGACCTCGTGTCACATCCTGCCCCCGACAGGGGAGTTAGGTATATTCATATTTTCAAAGTGACTCTTTTATGCGCGCAGTACGTCAGTTCATCATTAGTATCTTCTCGATGCAGAGCCAATGGTAGGGACTATGCGAAAAAATAGTGTTGATAAAAACTTGTTTTATCTCACAGTTTTATTGTGATCCCTCTATCTGGTTTGATCGACGGGGAAAAATATTGTTGGTTTTACATTTGGAGTGTTCTTCGTATTATGCATGAAGTCTATGTGTGTGTGTGTGTGTGTGTGTGTGTTTGTGTGTGTGTGTGTGTGTGTGTCTAAAGATCACGGCCAAACGAAAAGTCCTAGGGACCTCATGTTTTGCATAGATGTTGAGTTCATCTCAGGTTCCCCACATAGAGCGCGCTGGGTTGATCTCAGAGATAATTTGAGGTCACTGGCGGCAAAATATGACATTTCTTCTAAAACGGAGAGAAATGAAGACTTTGATATGAAGTAGGAAAATATTTTCGACTTCAAAAATGGTGGAATGGTCAGATCCATCTTTGTCACGTGGTCAGCTAAATGTTTGATGTTTATGAGAACGCAGTGAAAAAAAAGTATATTCCTTATGTGAAAAAAATAAAAATAAAAAAAAATAGATGAACAAACAAGAAATATTGTGTACAAAAGAATCGTTCGGAAACCTTTTCTAGAGGCTGAAACTATTTTTCTTGTGTTTTTAAGTCATCTTCATATTTCCGTACCCATAGAATCTTGCTAAAAAAGATATCAGAATTATTTTCTCGAAAATTTTTTATCTATTTTATTTTCCCGATCAACGTCAGTTATCACTGCTAGTGCTAGTATTCACTAAGAATAATTTTAGTAGAGAAAAATATCACTATTGTGCAGAATATGAAAGAAAGATTGGTGTGGTATAGATTATTTAATGCCGAATCTTCATTATACATATATATTAAATATATAAGATTTGGTTTGGTGTGGTTTAATGGCATATCAACCATTGTAGGTTATTTAATGCCCAATCCTCTTTATACATATATATTAAATATATAATATTTGGTTTGGTTGGGTTTTATGGCATATCAACCATTGTAGGTTATTTAATGCCAAATCCTATTTATACATATAGATTAAATATATAAGGTTTGGTTTGGTTGGGTTTTATGGCAAATCAACCATTGTAGGTCATTTAATGCCAAATCCTCTTTATACATATATATTAAATATATATGATTTGGTTGGGTTTTATGGCATATCAACCATTGTAGGTTATTTAATGCCAAATCCTCTTTATACATATATATATTAAATATATAAGATTTGGTTTGGTACGGTTCTATGGCATATCAATTATTGAAGGTTATTTAATGCCAAATCCTCTTTATACATATATATTAAATATATAAGATTTGGTTTGGTGTGGTTTCATAGCATATCAACCATTGTAGGTTATTTAATGCTAAATCCTCTTTATTCATATATATTAAATATATAAGATTTGGTTTGGTGTGGTTTTATTGCATATCAATTATTGAAGGTTATTTAATGCCAAATCCTCTTTATATATATATATTAAATATATATGAATTGTAAACATTTTGTAGATAACATTCTTAAACGAATCTAAGCTCTTTTTTGCACAGAATTAAATGGTTTCAAGTATTGCTAAATAACAGTCAAAATTTAACATCAGTTTTGTTTGCACAGATAGTTTGTTCTATTTGACCCATAGATAGGACCTTATCAGGTGTTACCACTCTGGGTCAGAGTGGATCTGGGAGCAAAGGCAATGAAGCGTACTCCACACTCCCCAAAGATCCAAGGCTGGAGTCTTGCCATCAGATTGTTTTATGTAATATCCAGGACAATCGTTGGTGGGTGGGGATCTTATCCCTCAGCAAAGATGCAGTCAGTCTATTCTACAGCCCCAGCCGCAGGAGGTACAATAAGCGTATTCTAAGTTCCACCGAGTCTCAGCTATAGTCCTGTTATAATCAGCGTAATACAAATGTCTTCGTTTCTTTAAGTTAATTTTCTTTTCATTTGTTGATGCTGCTGATATTTGAAAATCCCAAAAGCTAAATTCTAAATTTTCAATAATTAGATTATTAAATTTTCAATTATTAGATTTTAGATATTTTTAATCAATGATTGTTAAAATTTTAAAATCGTTTGAGTTATCATGTGTGATAAATAGTTCTATCAGTTGCATTTTCTGTGTTACATCTCACACACACACACACACACACACACACACACACACACACATATATATATATATATATATATACATATCGAGCTCTCTCATTTAAAAGAGTAATGATATGTATGTGTGTGTCTGTGGAACAAGCTCTTGTTGCGCATGCGTGCCTACACGCGTACGAGTGCTCAAAGCACATTATCAGTGGCTCGATATCAAAATCAATTGAAGAAATTTAAAACCTCAGACGTCTTTGTTTCTTTTACTTGCTATATGAGTGCATAATATTGAATTATTATTATTGCTCCGAATATCGGCTCGCATTGAATAAAACTTCTATTGCTTGGGCTGTTTACTGATACTTGCATATATATATATATATATGTACTGAAAGCTAGAAATACGTAATTTATTTTGATATATACTTAGGAAGATAGATAAAAAGGTATATTGATATACAGACAAAGAAACAGATTGATAGATATTACTTGATAATTATTATTACTTAGAATATTTGGACTGTTGACCTCATCTTTATATGTTATACCCACAACCTTTCAGCGAAAATGTCCTTCGGCCTTCTTCAGGTATTTCATGTCGAACTCGACAGTTCCCAGAGAATCACGAACTGAACCCTTTATTTGAACCAGATGAGTAGACTGTTCCAATTCTATTAAGTATGACTGGGTACAAATGTTTTATTGTAAATATTCTTTGTTAGTCTTACCTGTTGTTGGGATCGAACCTGCAACCTTCAGATGATTTCACTTGTCGGATAGATAGATAGATAGATAGATAGATAGATTGATATGAACAGACAGCAATAGATAAATTGATACACAGATTACAATGATATATTATACTATAAAACTGAATGACAGATTATAAGAGAAAAGGCAATATATATATAAACATATATATATATATATATATATATATATATATATATATATATATATATATATATGCGCACTGTGTTTTTACACGTTCCATTCACAGAGGAAAGATGGAACAAATCCTACTAGCGTACGGCATACCTAAAAAATCCGTAGCAGCAATAACGATTCTCTATAGAAACACTAAAGTAAAAGTACGATCACCAGATGGAGACACAGAATACTTCGACATTGTAGCAGGAGTACTACAAGGGGACACGCTGGCTCCGTACCTCTTTATCATTTGTCTAGACTATGTACTTAGAACATCGATTGACAAAATCAGAGAGAATGGCTTCGAGCTGACGAAGAAAAGAAGGAGAAGGTACCCCGCAAAAACAATTACCGACGCCGACTACGCCGATGATATAGCGATACTGGCAAATACACCCGACCAAGCCGAAACACTACAGCATAGTTTGGAACGAGTAGCCGCAGGCTTAGGTCTCTATGTTAATGCACACAAAACGGAATATATGTGCTATAATCAAACGGGGGACATCTCCACTCTAGACGGAACCCCTCTTAAACTAGTAGACAAATTCACTTACCTAGGAAGCAGCATCGAATCAACCGAAAAGGACATCGACACGAGGTTAACGAAAGCATGGACAGCTATCAATAGGCTATCGATTATATGGAAATCAGACCTAACCGATAAAATGAAACGCAGTTTCTTCCAGGCAGCGGTCACATCGATACTGCTATATGGCTGTACTACATGGACGCTAACAAAACGGCTGGAGAAGAAGCTAGACGGCAATTACACAAGACGAACCAGACATGCAGGACACTGCTGGAGAAGCAGGGACGAGCTCATAAGAGATGTACTCTTATGGACCCCCACACATGGCCGTGCAAAAACAGGACGACCAGCACGAACATACATTCAGCAGCTATGTGAGGATACGGGATGTTGTCCTGAAGACTTTCCTAGGGCGATAAACGATAGGGAGGAGTGGCGAGAGAGGGTCAGGGATATCCGTGCTACCAGCGTGACATGATGAATTCTGAGAGGGTGAACTGAAAAGTTGTCAGCCCGACACATAAGCGAATGATGTGAAGCCATGAAAAGTATATGTTTTTCTACAGATTCGTTTTGAAGTGCAATACAAACTTTTTTCAAACACTTTTCCAAAAATTCTTGCCCAGTCCGTAGGAATTCGGAGCATCTTCCAAAGGGATATCTCTAGGATGACACAAAATTGCGTCCAGTGGTGAGGTTCCAGTTTAGTAGTTCTGGGAAGTGTAGTGTATCCCTTCATACGTCATTAATTTGACATTCACTCTGGTTCCTAGCTGCAGGACTTTCTTGCTGGTACCCTCTTTTGGATCAAAACTAGGCCCTACATTTCAATACCAAACATTTAGAAACTATATTTCATGTAGATATTTACTTTCATGAAGTGAAATATTACTAAGTTGCAGACCATAGTCGAAGGCTCCCTTTTTCAATAACTACAACTCCGAGGTGTATGGGAAGGCCCGACTCCTTTCACTGAATTGCTCCACTTTACTCTTGATACGTACCTTATAATACCGAGTGTTAAACAAGGAAGCATCAAGTACAATTTTTTGAGTCTTTGCTATGACTCGACCTGGGATTGAACCCCGGTCCCCAAGACCATTAGCGAACTCTCTAACCAATGGGCCGGATCCCTAATATGTTAAGTTGTTAGGGGTTTTTTTCTGTCGTTTTGTTTTGTTGTGTTCTTTCGTTGATTTTTGCGGGGGGGGGTCTTTTTTGTGATGTGAATAACTCATTGAATGCTAACCTTATACTCTATTCTGTGCTAAGTCTGTTATATTGTTCATTTTCTTGTTGTTAAAGCTGAAATCCCTGTTTGGCGCAAATAAGTTCTGAGAAATAAAAAGAGAATCTTCATTACTTCACTAATTTGCTGTTTAACGCCCTTGTAGTCTTCCCTCACCCTAGATATCCTTCCAGTTCTCTCCTAAGAGCGAACCTCTTCTCCCTTTGAGAACAGTGGGTCTAGGTCAGTCTCTTCTTGGTAAGGTTTAGAACTTTTCAGCATCCCCCCACGTACTGATTCTCCAAGATCAAATTGCTTTTAAAATTTCAACTTAGACTAACACTCCTAATTGAATTTCTCCTCGGCAAAAAAAAAGAAAATACTGCTTAAATTATTAACGTTAGCTTTTAGTAGGAAACAAAAAAGCTCTAAGAGTAGCTCTTTTCAGTAGATTTATTTTTTCAGACTGCCTCTAGAACTGATTCTCCGTGGATCAATGGTTAGCAAGCTGGCCTCGTAGACTCTTACTACTTCCAAGACTGTTCATTGGTTGGTTTTACGATAGGTCAATACTTGTGTTATTTTATGTCAACATTAGTTCAAATTATCATCATCCTCACCAAGTCCTGCGAATAGCCATCCGACCCAAATGACCATCGATCCTGGCAGGTCCTCTAGATTGAATCCAGTGTCCGCACAGAGCTGATATATGTAAGTCCTTGCTTATTGTCCAACACTTGCAAGTCCATATGCAGGAATCTATAAAAGAATGTTGCTTGTTAGTTGGTCTTTGCTTCTCCAGTAGTGCCCAATATGTCACCTTATTTATATGGTTTGTGAGATGGGAATTCAGCGACAGTACGACTGCAGCTTTGTGTGATGCTGCTTCGAAGATTTGCTCAAAACAGCACGTGGTATTCTTGTTTAGTAACCATCTAACTTTTTATCTACACGTTTCGTTAGCGCCAGGTGGTGCATCCATACAGTTGTACTGTCTCAGCCACAACGGAGAAGAACGTTACAAAATTTATCTTCACAATAATCTTAAACAAGTAGACATATACTTACTTGGAATATCAATATTTTAAGAATCGATGTATTAACGTGATCAAAAATCATTTTAAAAAAAAATTAGTAAGTTAGCCGACCGTAGTCGAGGGAGACCTGAAGGCTCCCTTTTCAATAGCTACTACATCGAAATGTAGGGGAAAGCGCTACTCCTTTCTCTGGATAGCTCCACGTTACCCTTGATCCGTACCTTATATTGCTAAGTGTGAAGCAAGGAGGCATTAAGTACAATTTTTTGAGTCTTTGGTATGACTCGACCTGGGATTGAATCTTGATTTCCCGGACTATTGGCGAACTCTCAAACCACTATACCAATGGGCCAGTCAAAAAATCCTTAGATGGGTTATTTTATGCCGAAGTCAGTTTAACGATCATAGTCTACAATGATATATGCATTTAGAAAACCCTCCCCCATAAGTAGGTTGCGACACAAATCAATTTTGTAAGCGGAGTTTAACAGGTTTGAATTCAGAGTTTTTCTTCTCCAAGACTGGTTGCCATACCAAGGTTTAAGAGCCCACTCTGTCCTTCTATTTACCCATGGATGGAGTGAGAACTGTTTATATCTTCAAACAGCTTTGTCAAGGATTAGAACTCTGTTGGCCGGTTTTACTTCCTACGACGATAATTATCACTTCACGTGTCTCTAAAATTATATAACTTCACAATCATTTTAAACAGATAAACACTTCCAATTTAGATGCTACAGCGTTGTTTTAAAAGGAAATGTACTAATAAAGTTCCCACTATTTTAAACTGATAAATACATCATAAGTTGGCGACCTTTAGTCGAGGGTGACCCCAAGTCTCCTCTTTCAACAACTACTACATAAGGGTGTAGGGAAGGGCGCCACTCCTTTCCCTGGATTGCTCCACTTTACCCTTGATCCTTACCTAATGCTGTGTGTTAAGCAAGGAGTGATCAAGTACCATTCTTTGAGTCTTTAGTATGATTCGACCTGGGATTGAACCCCGGCTCCCGGACCATTGGCGAACACTCTAAATACTTCATACTTAGTTACAATATCTATGTTTCAAAAGCAAAGGTATTAATATAGTTCACAAGTATCTTAAACATGATCTCAAACCGATCCATTTGATTCATAAATGGTTTGATTGGTTGGTTGATTGGTTGGTTTGTTTTTATGGTATATCAACCCTTGTAGGTTATTTAATGCCGTGTCCATTTTTATGGTATATCAACCCTTGTAGGTTGTTTAATGCCGAATCCATTTTTATGCTATATCAACCCTTGTAGGTTATTTAATGCCGAATCCATGTTTATGGTATATCAACCTTTGTAGGTTATTTAACACCAAATCCTATTTATACATATCAAATATATATGATTTAAAAACGAATAGTTTGTAAGTAAAATCATAAGCAATCCAGAGCTCATTTGTTTGTACACAGTTAAATGGTTTCTAGTATTCTTATCAAATACGAATAATTCTATTTAGTGTTAATCCTTTGCTTGAACACAGTTAAATGGTTTCAAATATTCATATCTAATACAAATAGTTTTGTTAGCTTTTTTGTTTCGTTTTGTTTGATAATTTCAGTTGTTTCATTGATATTCCAGTGGGTTTTCTAATAGTCGAAGCACCCCTGAAACTATCATTTTAATACGGTATAAAGCTGTATCGTTTTACAACTTTTAATATTCTACACGTCTTCAAATATATTGAGGCGATTTTTCAATACAAGGAAGCAAGAAACGGGACTAAGTCTGGTAAGTATAAAGAGTGATGCACTCGCATAATCCTGTGTTTCACCAAACACTGTTGATCAAAAAGTTTTCTTTTATAAATTCTTCTGGCTACAACTGCTATTTAAATATTCTAAACTAAACTTGATTCATACAAGTTTATTTTGGGCCAAAGAAACTTTGAGTATTTTTCAAATTTTTCCTCTGAAGAACAATCAGTGGTTTTAGAGCAAGTGTTTTAGAGATTGACTTTTTTTTTAAATCTGTATAAACCACATTAAGAATATGTCAGAAAACTTTAAAGCTTGATTCAAGGATCTTCTAAATATGCAAGTTCATGAAAGGATAATTTCTCCATTTGATATTGAAGCGGAAATTATAAATTTAAACAACTTTCTCAAAGAAGAATTTATTGAAATAGTTTTCGATTTTGAAGCGATGTTGAATGTTGACATAAAAAGTGAGTTCTATACAGAAATCTCTTCTGGTTTACCAGTACATTCCAAACTAACTTACCTGCAAAGTGAATAAATAAAGAAAGAAATAAAAACACCACGAACGTACTTTTTAGTTTAAAAAAAGGTAACGTTAACCGGATGTTATCAGAACGATGACTCACACCAAAATGAATAAAACATGTCACTGCGCAGGTAGGCTCTGCGCATCCATCCGGTTGAAAAGTAAAAATAAATTTACAATTAAAAAGGTTCTGTTTTCAACTAATCATGAACTTTCCCCAAAAAAATTTTCAGAATCGATTCGATCCCAAACGTGGCTAGAAAACGGTCAACAAAAGTTTTAAAAAGTCAGTCGATTCCGGGGACTTCGAACAGAGATAATCGTCATCCGTTGCATTTCGGACAAGATCAAAGACCGCTGACGCCGTACCAATCTACATCACAGACAATAAGTCCTGCATTTCTAAGACTAGGCCAAGACTACTCATAGCTTACCAACCCACATTACACCACCGTACCGCAAACAACAAAGCAGCCACCTAAGAACGATTTTCACCCAATCACCTCCAGACTCTTACCTGGTGGAAGAAGAAAACCTGTATCTCTCCGAATACAGCGAACTTTATTTATCTAAAAATAAACGAAATTAAATCCATTCCTCTCTTCCGTCCTCTCTTGCAACCATACACTTGTCCATAACATGTAGACATTTAAAAGTAATTGAATATCACTGGATAAACGATAAAACTGTAGCAAAACATCGAAATCTTTGAGCAACTGTTGAGAAGATTTTGTTTGCTTTTCCAAATTCGTGTATGATGGAATCTGGATTTAGCAAAGTGCATTATTTTCTAAGTCAACAGAGAAACACTTTCAACATAGAACGTGGTGATTCGAGGCTCAAACTCACAGACCTGAAAGGAAATATTCGTGATCTCCTCAACGCCAACTAAAATTCGTCCTTCGTATATAAAATAATTCCATTTATAGTTTACAGATTCTTCAATCATATAAAATTATAATGATAATAATATTTTGAATGAGACGACCAGACCTAGTAATAGACAACAAAAAAGAGAACCTATGAAATAGGGGACTTTGGCGTTCTGGCTGACCACTGGGTAAAACTGGAGGAAAGCGAAAAGAGAGATAAGTACCTAGACCTTGCTAGAGAATTGAAAAAAAAACTATGGAATATGAAAGTGACGGTAATAGCAATTGTAATTGATGCTCTTTGTACAATTGAGAATACAAAGAAGAGTTCTGGAGCCTTGAGGAGACTTGCTGTCACTTAGACTCAAGTGGAAAACCATCAGCAAACGCTGGTGTGGAAAACTCGCCAGGAGTAACAATGATAATAATAATAATATAGTGGACAATTGGACTTGTATTAAATACTGGTCAATTAGTTATGTTTTGTAATTTAATATGCAATTGATATATTTGAGTTTGAATGGAATTTAGCTTTAGCTACAAGCATGAGAAGTTTGAGAACCCCTAATCTAGACGTCTCGGCATCACCCCTTTAACAAATCAGGTGTATATCTGTTCATGTGTTTTCATTTGATTTTTTTTAATTTCCAAATCAAAACAAATTAAAACCTTAGTCCCGATACTTTTTGATTACATCTCGTTGAATGACTCATTAACTTTAATCATTATTAAATTAGTTTACTAATGACTTTTATTATTATTATTATTATTATTATTAACTCAAATTAACCAAGCTTCTACTAAGACGCCGGGCCAGTCACTTCTGCTGGGTTCCAAAAGTAGCCCAATTTACTACTTGCAGTCATTTGTTTTGTTTAAATGAGTTTGACTCAAGGACAGGAGTTTTGTGCACCTGGTGAGAATCGAAGTCACTAACAATAGTCTACTTGTCAAAACCCTGATCATAGTAAAGTCAAAACTCACCTGTTATCCAACTTTCTGTTGCACTTACAACAATTGTTATTACCGTTACCTGAATGTTCTACAACATTTCAGTTCTCAGGCAAGGTTTTTGTATATCTTTTCACTTTCTTTGATTTTCATTCTACGCTCCACAGGAACTGCAAATTCTCTATTTTTTGTCTTTTTGTAAATTATCATTTGGTCTCGTCTTCTGTATCCCAAAATTCAAGAGAATATTATGCATCTCATTCTTTAGGGTGGATTCTGTTGGTACATATACCATTTGTTTGTAGGATCAAAATTCAATCTCTTGCATAATTCCTAGTGGATCCCCTTTCTCACCTAGTCATGTAGTCTTGCATTTCTTTTGTCCTAGTTTGATGCATTCGCTGATTATTATTATTATTATTGTTATTTTTTAATCCTTCAGAGTTTTTCACGTCAGTTTTAGCCGAAGGTCTTTCACGGAAATTTGAGTGACAGCAAGTCTCCTCAACTTTCCTGGACTCTTCTCAGTATTCTGGCCGTTCTCAAAAATATTGTAGTTTGGATGGTATCCACTCGTCCTCCTACCTCCAAGTCTTCCAATTCCTTTAATAATCCATTGGTAACTGTACCAAAAGCACCAATCACGATTAGTATAACTATCACCTTCATGTTCCGCAGTTTTTTCAATTTCCTAGCAAGGTCGAGGTATTTATCCTTCTTTTAACTTTCCTTCAGTTTTATTCTATGGTCAGCCGGGACAGCAAAGTCCACAAATTTGCAAGTTTTCTTTTCCTATTACTTTTTCTTTTCTTTTCTTTTTTATTATTATAAGGTCTGGTCTTCTGGACGAGATTAGGTGATCCGTCTGTATGTCAAAGTCTAATAGGAATTTATGTGTGTCATTCTCTAGGACAGATGCTGAGTTGTGCAAATACCATTTGATCGTATGGTCAAATTTAAATTTCTTGCACATCTAGTGGATTACCTGTTCACCCAGTCGTGTCTAGAATTATATTCCTTCCATGCTAATTTGCTGCATTCGCTTATTATGTGATTGATCGTTTTGTCTCTATCACTACATAACCTACATTTGCTATTTTGTTGCGTCTTATCTATTCTAACCTTGATATGATTGGTTTTTATGGTGTTGTTTAGCGCTGCTATAAGGGGAGATTAAGTTTCCCGCTTAAGGTTTCTTTTCTTAGCCACGTCCATGTTTTCTAGTCTGAGATGTTGTTTATTTGTCGTTTAAAACGCCCATAGAGTTGTTTTTCTTCCCATTTTTGTTTTCTAATTATTGTCATTCTGTTGGCCATCGTGTAGTCAGTATCGTTTCTGGTCGCTGTAATCAGTCCTCCTTCGTGCTTTTCTATGTATACCTCAAGTCGTTTTATCGATGCGTCAACGGTGTCTTCAATGCTGACAAATCCTCTTCCTCCCTCTTTTCTTGATACATATAGTCTGTCAACGTGCTCTCTGGGATGTAATGCCGTATGTATGGTCATTAGTTTTCTTGTTCTTTGGTCCATTTCCTTAAGTTCTTCTCTGGTCCACTTCAAAAAGAGTCCCAAATATCTACTGAGGAGTACAGCCCAGGTATTTATTCCTTTGATAAGGTTTCTGCAACATAGTTTTGTCTCGAGTAGCTTTTTAGTTCTCCTGAAATATTCTTTCTTAATTTTTTCTTTTATCTCCACTTGTTTGATGGTGTCAGTCTCCAAGATGCCCAAGTAGTTGTACGTTTCCTTTTCTCCGAGCGTTCTAATCTTGTCTTAATTTGGCAGTTCCATTCCGTCCGTCGGGTGTCGTTTGCCGCTTTTCATTATAAGCATGGTACATTTTTCTATGCTAAATTCCATTTCTATGTCCTGACTGTATATTCTAACTACGTGTTTTAGAGTTTTCAGTTCTTTTTCATTTTTTGCAAATAGTTTGATATCGTCCATGTACATTAGATGGTTGATATTTTCTTGCGATTAACTAAGTTTGTATCAAGCTGTGCATTTTCTGATTGTGTGGTTAAGTGGCATCATGACAATTATGAATAGTAATGATGATAGGGCATTGCCTTAAAATATTAATATTATTTATATTATTATTTGCGTCATACCAAAGACTTTTAAAATGGTACTTGATACCTCTTTGCTTAACACTCAGCAATATAAGGTACATATCAAGGGTAAAGCAATCCAGAGAAAGGAGAAGCGCCCTTCCCTACCCCTCGATGTAGTAGCTATTGAAAAGGGAGCCTTCTGGTCGCCCTCGACTACGGTCGCCAACTTTACTTACCATTCATATTATTATTATTATCATTATTATAACTATTGCAATTGATGTTGTGAGTTTTTCACATTATTGTCGGTTGATGGTCTTTCACTGAAGTCACAATAAAACTCTTCAAGTCACAAGGACTCTTCTCAGTATTCTAGTCGATCTCAACAACGTCGTAGTCTTGATAGTCTCGATTCGTCCTCTTATTTCTAACTTTTTCAGTTTTTGAAGACCGTTCCAAGTACACCAATTAAGATTAGTATTATGGTCACCCTCATGATCCTCAACTCTCTTAGTTCTCTGGCGAGGTCTAAGTACTTGTCTCTCTTTTCGTTTTCTTTGATTTTCACTCAATGGTCCAGCGGGATCGCAAAATCCACTCTCGACAGGTTTCTTTTTTTTTTTTTTTTTGTTAATCATCACTTGGTCTTGTCTTCATTAATACTAGATCGGAATAGTTGAAATAATCCAACCGTTTTCCCAGTCGGCTGGAGTTGTAGAATACACCGACTGCTTCTCTGCAGAGGGGTAAGACCTTCCCTCACCCAACGAGTGTCCAGGATATGACACAAAAAAATCTGATGGTGAGGTTCCAGTAATGCTGGAGCTTTGGGGAATGCAGAGTACCCCTTTATTGCCCTCGCTCCCCGGTCCACTTTGGCCCGGAGTCATAGCACCT
>OY757933.1:73589261-73796761 GCA_963585895.1 Sepioteuthis lessoniana
CCTCGTCCTCTTCCGGTCTTGTGGGAAATCTAACGCGCTAGCCGTTTGTGTGGGTTTCGCGCCAAAACAGACAAAGGAATCTTCTGACTAGCACTTACCCACACCCACAGAAACGAATACCACCCATCGTGTCACATGATGTACGGCAACCAAATTTGGTATTACTGGATCAAGGGGAATTTTTTTTAATGGAAGAAATTTTATTCCTACCGAATAAAGAGGGAGGTGTTCAGAAATAAACAATCAACAGGAAGCTATGTTGCTGCAAGATGAAAGTCATTGGGCAGAATTTAAATTTCCAAAAGAAAAAAATCGTAAATTATTTCTCTTATAAAAATAATTATTCATGATAAAATAAACACCGCTAATTTAAACTGGAAAGATAAAATAATAGCGTAAGGGCAAACTGGACAAAAGAAAAATGTTTAAATCGGTAAGTTGTATTGTTGTAACAATCTTGCTCTGTCGATGGGGCTTCGATCACTCTGACGGTTTCTATGGAAGAAAAATAAAAAAAAAACCCTACACAAAGACGTATCCTATGTATCGTATGAAAATGCAACAGATGGTGAGGCTCCAGTTAATTCCCACTTTAAGATTATTCGTATTCGATTAAACTGTGTGCCAACAAAAACAAACAAATAAAAAATAATTTAAGGATCATCAACACAAAAATGTAAATATGAACATATAAAAACGCGATTCCTTTATCTCTAGGCATAAAATAACCCTAGGCAGGTTGACATGCAGTTAAAATCAATCAATCTGTTATAACCAGCTGTTATCCACATGAGCACTTATCTTGCGTAGACGAGTAAGTCAGCTAGTATTAAATATTTTGATTGAGATAATTGAATGTTGCTTAGTCCGTGACGGGGCCAAACTGAGGAAACGTATTGGAAAAATGGGTTAAAGCAAATATTTATTAAAAATTTATTATTTTTTTTTTTTTTCGAGAGTGATCAATTTTCCCGCCTTGAAAATCTGTATTATAGAAACGAACTCTTGTGAGTAGACGTGAGAACCACGCAATCCCGAAGACGGATCTCACTTTTTTCCTCTACAAATGATTATCTGTATGGGGACACTTGTGAAGGGTTAGCACTAAGCTACGGATGCACTAAACTGACACACACACACACACACACACACACACACAATGTCGAAAGCTTTTATGTAGACTGTTTTCTTAAGAAAATGTTAACATAACTATGGGAATTCCTTTATGATATTATTGTTTTTAAAGACTCCACCTGTTAACACATTATTGGAATCTTCCCAAAGTGGTCTCTGTGATATCAGTTCTGCTTTTCTAATAAAGACTCTACAGTTGAAATATCAACATTTTTTAATCATCTGCTGGATACATGTCAACAAATTCTTGTAAACATGTAGAGACTTTGTTATTATATCATAAAGGAACTGCCATTAAGGTGTTAACATTTTTGTGAATCACTATATATATATATATATATATATATATATATATATATATATATATCTTTTAAGAAAAAACAAAAATCGGTCACATTAGGATTATAAATTTATTTCCATTCTATTATGGGTTTTGTTTTGTATACCTCTTTTTTTTTTAGCAGAGTCAACATCCTTACATGAGTCCAGGTACAAGAAAGCCTTCCATCGCAATCTTTAAACGAAATCCACTATTTTCTCCGTTAAAGCCAGTTTGAAAACATGGTAAGATGGATGAGGGATGTTTTTCAGTGAATATTCCGGAGTATAAATATCCATTTTCGAGTTGGTAAAGTTTCCAATAATGTTTTTAAGTTGGAATTTTCCAAAGAGAGCTCAACTAATTAGGAACAATGAGTATTATTTGGTCCAGTAAAACCGGAGTTGGGAGTAATTCCACCAGGACAACCCCCCCCCCATTGAACAGTGAACATTACCAGGAAAATTTAAATGTTCACTGTTGAATGTTTTTTTTTGTCCTGATGGAATTACTCCCAACTCCAGTTTATATGTTAAGGCTACAGACAGCTCTATTTAATCATACTCCAATAATCGGTCCTCCATTAACTCACCAGGTGATCTAGTGAAAACCATAAACCTCTACTATATATATATATATATATATATACTTTCATACTGTCTTTTCGGAAAAACAAATACCAAATACAATCTTACATAACATTTAACATGGATGATTCCAAACAATCTATACATATGAAAACCTACATGTTGCGTATTTCTCAATAAACGGGAGGTTTTGTCTCGTTTCTTTGGGAAATCCAACATTTTCAAATATTTTTTTCCACGTGCCAGACACGTTCTTAAGACTTTTGAATTATGAACGCTATGTGCACGTTTATGTATCTTTTCGTTGTATATTTCTCATTTGCTTCTGTCATCTCAGCAAGCATCCATCGATAAGTGAACTATTTTGATATCCAAGTCCTGATGATGGTTACTGAAACCGAAACGTTAACGTCGACTTTACATCATAATATATTCACCTATTTGGATTGTGTTTTTTCTACTACCTTCATACTGTCGGATTTTATCCATATTTACTTTCATATATATATATATATATATATATATATATATAAAATTTCCATGCTATTTAGTAAACATCATGCTACATAAAGATAATATCAAAATAGAAAATGGATAAAAAGAATTTAACAAAAAACCAAGACAAAAAAATTCCCATACGGTACATATTTTTCCCTTTTATTGCCTCCATATTTTTAATTTTCTTTTTTCAATTAGATATTCCAATGTAGTCAAAAGATTTGTTGACAAGATAGAATGAGTTTGGGCCTCCACCTCCACTACCCTAGCGTGCATGTTACCATTTCCACTTTTACTTCTCTTCCACTTTTACTTCTCTTCCACACCCCCTCTCAAGACCTCTCCCTTCCTCATATTATCTCTCTCTTATTTTTCTCACTGAAATTAAGTCAAAACTAACAATCTCCACCACCACAAGTCAATCCTAGATCATTTCCATTTTTTGTCTTTTGTTTTCCGACCCTACCCCCCTCTCAGATTCACATTTATACACTTTTTTAAAAATCTATTTCCTCTTTTTGCTAAACTTTAGAAAAACTTATTTTTCATATTTACCAACCCCTCCACTCGGGCAGGATATGACACAAGGTCAATTTTTAAGCGAAGTTTAACAGGTTTGAATTCAGTTTTCCTTCTCGTAGACTGGTTGCCTCACCAAGGCTGAAGAACCTAGACTGCCCTACTATTTACCCATAACTGGAGGAGAATAATTGGATTCATACCTTTCCCAAAAGTATTAGTGCTATGTGAAATGCAATCAGTCTCGTCCAGGATTTGAACTCGTGTCACCGTGTCTGTTTCCTACGACGATAACCATTACACCACGGGCACCTCCTAAAAAACTTATTTTCCTCAGTTGAAAAATCTTTTTCAATAAATAAAAACGAAATATTCTGAACTGAATCCGTTGTTAGTGCTTTTAATGTTTAATTTTACTGTTTAATTTTCATCTTGTCAGATCTACCAAAAATATTAAAAAAAATATTAACCTTCTCTCTCTCAATATATATATATATATATATATATATATATATATAATTTTATTAAACATAATAGACATTTTATGTCTACATATTTTCTTCTGGATCCGTTTGAATTCCCGTATTACCTTTATCGTATTCGGGGGGGGGGTTGATTTATGTATTGTCCATAGTTGTATGTATCCCTAGTACTTTCTGCCCGACTTTGGGCCATCATCAGGGGAGGATCTATTACAAAAGTGATATAACTTTTGTTTTAGCATATTACTACTGTGTAAGGGCGTCTTTGCCGTTGAAGATTACAGCGTTTGCTTTTAAATGGAATTCTATAATTAGTGCCAGTAGCTAAAGACATTTAAGTACATTAGCACTGGTTTGAAAATTAATTCTATTAAGTGTTGGTTGCAGGTCCTAATATGTAGTGCTTCGAGAATCTGAAGTTTTTGTTTATTATTTTGATGTTCTAATATTGTTGTGTTGTCGGTGAGAATTTTTCGTAGTTGTGTTGTTGGGCATGAATGTGGACAATACATAAATCAATTCCCCCCGAATATGATAAAAGTAATACGGGAATTCGAACGGATCCAGAAGAAAATATGTAGACATAAAATGTCTTTTATGTTTAATGAAATTTGCATTAACGAAGAAATGCTGCCTAAATATACATATATAATTTTGTGGATGAGTCAAGTGGGATTTGCTATCGACGATTTGAAATTCTGTCGTCGTATATTTGTTGTATCTGAGTATCATAATTGTACACCTCAATTATTTGTAGCTGATGAAAAGGTATTATGTTTTAATATTCCCTCGTATTAAACAATGTAAAACAATTCATGACGAAAAACAACATGTTTATTGCCTGAGTAAACTTAATAGAATGAATTCAGAAATGACATGAAATACTAAAAGCGTACAGTATAGAGAAAAGTCTTATCGTGTAGTTGAAGAGTCTTGTGTGAAGACTTACGCCAAAGCAAGATACCGTATGTGATACGATATGAGGTTTGTTGTGAGGGAGAGCCTTCCTGTCGGAACACACACATACTCGTACATGCCTTTGCTTGTCGCGAGAGAGAGTGAGTGCGTGTGTGTATTGACTTTGCTGCACTGTTTATCGCTTCTTTGTTCACGCCACCTAGCCGCCATTAGAAGTACTATTTGGAAGGTAAGGGATGTAATCCTTACGTATATAAATACACAGAATGTTGAAATATTATATATAATTCTGGACACGCACATCTAGCAACGAAAACAGCTCTTTACAAGTAGGTTTTGTCTCTCACAAACCTTTTTAGTAATTTCCTACACACGCACTTACCATAAAGAATTTTTTAGCATACAAAAAGATTGAATGAATTGTACATATTTTTTTTACTTAATTTACACCTCAATAAAAACTTATGTTACATGCAAAATTGTCTTGAATTTCTTTAACTGACACCAATATACACTGGTTTCCGCGGTGTAAAGGTTATCGTCGTAGAAAATAGGTAGGGCAACACTCGTTCAAATCCTGGAAGAGGCTTTTTGCATTTCGTATAATGGATAAATAGTAGGGCAGACTGACTCTTTAGTGCCCAGTCGGTTTTGGCTGTAGAATACACCGACTGCTTCTCTGCAGAGGGGTAAGACTCCCCCAACGAGTGTCCTGTTTATGACGCTAAACAATCTGATGATGAAGTTCCAGTAATGCGGGAGCTTTGAGGAATGCGGAATGCCCCTTCATTTCGATCACTCCCAAGTTCACTCTAGCCCGGAGTCGTAGCACCTGATAGGGTTCTATCTATGGATCAAATATAACTAAACTGTGTACTTATGCTAAACTGATTTGCTTGAAATAGAACTGTTTTATATGTATAAAAATGAATTTGGCATTAAATAACCTACAATAATTGATGTGCCATAAAACCAAACCAAACCAAACCAAACTGGGCACTTTAGCCGTAATATGGCAACCAGTCTAGAAGGTGAAAAGAAACACTGAATTCAAATCTGTTTAACTCCCTTTGAAATTGACCTTGTGCCACATCCTATTCGTGCGGAGGAATTGGTAAATACGCCAATAGCCACTGTCCTTCCGAAATAGTAACATTTAACAAATTTCTGCAAGTGAAATAAAATCAAAGTTTCCTGGGTTTAATGTTCCCCCCTTCAAATCTTTACGAATAATTAACGCTACTAAAATGACACGGATGTGCTACTATTACGTTCATTTTCAGATATATATTTTTGGAAAAGAAAAAACTCATTATTCCTTCCTCGCGGGTCACATAGTATAACTATTGTTCTTCTACAAGGATGGCTTTGGCATTAAATTACCTCCAAAAGTTGATGTGTCATTAATAGCTGTTGGTCATTATATAAAAAAAAGCAGAAATAAACATAAAGACTTTCAACTTTAACTCGTGTCCCAGAAATCTACAACATTGAGCAACATTTCGTTACGAATTCAGCACGTCTCATTCGCTAAAAAATTTACGCTATCCTCGCGTAACAATTTCATTCAAGATGATCGTTTGTAAATTGCATTAGAACAGTTTTTCTTTAATTGTGTAATTTTAAAATCTTACAAAAATATTTTTTAAAATCAAACACAAATAAATCCATTGTTCACTCCAAGGGTGTTTCTTTTTGATTTGATTTTTAACAGCATGGAAAACTCGTCTGGGGTCATTTTATGACTAGTGGTTAGGGAATCACATATATTGTATGGTTATATTTATACTCTTTTATCGTTTTCTAAGAGTTGTTTTTAATTAAGAAATATATATCTATATGTGGTGCATTCAATAAGTTTCCAGACTTTTTTGTACAGGCATTTAAAATTGTCGTAGACTCTTGAGAATTCAGTATGTTATTGCTATACATCTTATGAGGTGACTGGCCAATTTTTATGATTTCAGGTTCAAACGAACAGCTATAGCAGCAATTGCAATGCACCCCACTAAAGCCTGATTGTCACAACTGGTGAAATTCTAAAATGCAATCTGGACGTAAGGATACTTTAGAAGAACGATATGCAATAAAATTCTGTCTTAAACTTGGAAAAAAAATGCCACAGAAACGTATGGAATGCTTCAGACTGCTTTTGGAGCATTTTGCATGAATCGAACATCAGTTTTTGAGTGGCATAAGAGATTCAAGGAAGGCTGGGAGTCTGTGAGGGATGCTGAGAGGTACGGGAGGAGTAAGGAAGTCAATACAACACAGTTGATTGGCCAAAGGGTTAGGGTTACTATGTTGAGGTTTAAGGGAGTTCAGGAAGAGATTCCTAGGAAAGAGGCCAGCACTCATCAAATCGGGTCAGTGGCATTTCCTCCAGGACAATGCACCAGTCCACAAGTCCATCCTTGCCACAGACTATTTGAGGAAGATGGGTATCAAGATAGTTCCTCAACCTCCCTATAGTCCAGACTGTGATTCAGAGGCTGTCGTTATGAGACAATTGAGGAGATGAAAGAAGCTGTGACGAAGTTCATTGACACGCTCACACAAGAGGATTTCCATGGGGCCTTCCAGAAGTTGTTGGAACGGTACAACAAGTGCATTGCAGCCGGAGGAGATTACTTCGAAGGGGACTAGAGTTTCATGTGTGTACTATCAATAAAAGTGCCCATACGAAAAAAAGCTGGAACTTATATATATATACACACATACGAGGATCATTTTATATATATATATATATATATATATATATATAGCACCAAGCAATTTTGTCCTATACAAATAATTCGCAAACCTATTTGACCCCTAAATGGGACCCTAAAAGGTACGACCATCCTGAGTCAGTGGACCTGGAAGTAATGGCATAGAATGAGTACTCTGAACACCCCAAATTTCTAGAACTGAAGCCTCACCACCAGATGCAGTTTATCATACCTAGGATACTCCTTTGACAAGAGTTTTATCCCTCTACAGGGGACACTGTTTGTGTATTCTAAGCCCCACAGACAAGGCCGTTTCTTTTTCAGAAATTTTATAATTATGTGAGAGTTGTTCCTGGAGAGTAGTGCACCTGTTTAGTTTTTTGTTGTTTAAGAGCACATCAGCCTTCGTGAGTCAACCTTGTAGAATAACAGTAATGACACTATTTAACCTACAGCTTGGAAGGTAAAAGGGTTCATACCTTTCCCAAAGGGTATTAGTCCAAAAGTGAGCGTAATAATGGAGTTTGAACTTGCTTATTACGATATCGCAGGGCATCGAGTGGTGTAATGGTTAACAAGTTAGACTAGCAAACCTTCATGAGTGAGTTTGAGTCTCATTAGGTGCCCCATTCATATGGCCTATTGGTACATCTAAGCAAAAATCTTAGTAAATTACAATGACCATGTTGTAGTCCATTCAGTTAGCCATAACGTCGCGGGTACTTCCCCTGAGACTATTGAATGAAGGATCCAATTGTCACAAAATTTGTGACAGATTTTCATTATTCCATCAATTTTTTTCAAGTAGTCGTCTCCATATTTGTGGGGTTTTAACCACACTTTAACCGATTACCTTGAAAATGTTCTCATTCTGTGTCTGTGGAATCAAAGGTCTTTCTCCCCCCCCCAGCTCGATGATGATGATTGTGCTTGTCTCTTCTGTTTCTTCTAACACAACTCTCATCTCTCTCTCTTTTGTTTGGTTTTTACCCATTACGCTTGCTGCAGAATACTCCGACTACATCTCTGTAGAGGTGTAAGACTCCCCTCTCTAAACGAGTGTCCTGATATCACTTAACAATCTGATGGTGAGGCTCCAGTAATATTGGACATTTGGCAAATACAGAGTATCCCTTCATTGCCATCGCTCCCCGGTCAACTCTGGTCCAGAGTGGTAGCAACTGATAGGTCCCATGTTTGAATAGGATTGTTTGACATTTAAACTGAGCGCAAATAAATGACATAAACTGAATTGTTTGAAATAGAACTGATTCTACATTCAACTGTGTGTAAACAATATAATTGATGTTTAATAGAATTGTTAGTGATATATAGCAATACTTGGAACCATCTAATTTTGTTGACTTATGCTGAATTGAATTGTTAGAAAAAGAACTGTTTGACCATTTAAGTGTGTATCTCCAAAATGTGTTTACAAATCATATATATTTGATATATATGTAAAAACAGGATTTGGCATTAAATAACCTACAATGGTAGATATACCATAAAACACTATCCAAAGTTTCTCACTGTCTGTTACTCTCTTTTCTAGTCGTGTCCTGCTCATTTCTATTTTTGTTGTTAAACAATATATATATATATATATATATGTGTGTGTGTGTGTCTGATAATCCAGGTTGATCTTTTTTTTTCTTTTTGTCCCTTTGGTATTCAACATATTCCAGTGAGTTTTCGATTGGTCAAAGCATCCCTAAAACACTTTTGTTATGTTGTGCAGTCATATTTCTTTAAATGGCCTCCAATCTCTTCCTTGAGATGAATTTTAAGGTTAGGAAATAGGAGTAATTCTTGAGTGGTATAGAGGATGTTGCTCTCACACAATTCTGTCTCTCACGAAAAAACTGCAAATCCGAAAGGTTTGTGCCATTTCCTCATACTGTCTCATCTAGACATCTTCACTTTATTATTGCTCAGTTGTGTCATTTACGTTTTAGATCTTGAAACCTGTTAAAAATCAATGACACTTTTCATATTTGGTAATCATCATATTTACCAACCCCTCCGCTTGGGCAGGATATGACACAAGGTCAATTTTTAAGCGGAGTTTAACAGGTTTGAATTCAGTTTTCCTTCTCCTAGACTAGTTGCCTCGCCAAGGCTGAAGAACCTAGTCTGCCCTACTATTTACCCATAGGTGGAGGGAGAATAATTGGATTCATACCTTTCCCAAGGGCATTAATGCTATGTGAAATGCAATCAGTCTCGTCCAGGATTTGAACTCTCGTCACCGTGTCGATTTCCTGTGACGAGAGCCATTACACCACGGGCACCTCATCCTTTTCATATTTGGCAATCTTTCAGTATTGTTCACGATGAAGATAAATTGTACCGGGCTTATCCTGTAAGCTGGTTGGATCATGGTGACACTTCTCATGTAGCGTCTCTTGAAGGAAAAGCTTGGTAGAGCCTATCCTTTTCTAGGTCCACAACTTGTTTGAATTCAGTTTTCCTTCTCCGAGACTGGTTGCTATATCAAGATCTATGTCTGTTAGAGGGAGGATAATTCGATTTATACCTTTGCCAAGGTATTAGCTATATGTGAAATACAAACAGCCTCGTCCAGGATTTGAACTCTGGCCACCGGGTCTATTTCTTACGATAAACGTTATGCCGCGAGTGTCTCTACGACTGAAATGGACAATTAATTTTTCAGAATTTTTAAGATGATAATTGTAATTTTTTACCCTCTGTAGATGGGTACTTCAGCTAGTGTGATGCATTTTCCATTTTAATTTTTTCTATGATAGAATGAACATCAACATATGACTAAAACCAAACACCTTTTTAAATATTTAGTTTTCCAGAGTCGTTTTCATGTTTAGTGCTTGACAATTTTCTTGACAAATATTTATAGATTATTGTTGATGAGTAACTGAAGACATTCTATTAATTACTCACATCCTTCAGCTGTTTGTAGAAAAATAACAATCTGTATTTGATCTATTTATCTACTGATATTGATGATTGTATCTTTGCTTTCTTTAAGAGAGTTTGTTTTATTTTCTGTTATTCTTGCCTTCGAGATACATCCTAGAAAAAGATACAAAGACGAAAAACAAGGTTGATTTATTTATATATATATATATATATATATATAATGGAAATGTAGTAGGGTGATTAGAAAGTTTTAAAACATTTTGGTAAGTGCTAGTTTAGTTACGTGATATACATATCACAAAGCAGTTCAAGCCGTGGAAAGGTATCCTTTTGTGGTTGGTAGTATTGTGGTAATTGGTACGCTGACACATTGTGCATTGCTTCACTCTGTGCGTGATTTGAAAGCTGCACAGATGAACATGCCAGGTAGTCTAATTTGGTAACTTATGCATTACAAGTTCGAACCAGATCATAATGCCATGGAAGCAACCAAAATATTTGATGTGCACAAGGTGAAAGTGCAGTAGATCATACTACAGTAACAAAATGGTGGAAGAAATTTTGGTCCGGTTGCATGAACCTCAAAGATCTGGTAGGTCTAGAACTGTGGATTCCGAGTCTATTCTCCAGGCCTTAGAGGTGAATCCAGTGATCATCAGGTGAACTCGGCATCTCATGGTTCAGTGGGGTTCAGTACCTTCATAAACTCAGCAAAAAGCATCTGGAACTGCCAAATTGTACCTCCATGTTACTAAAATATTGCAAAACTTTTGACTCACCCAAGTATTACAAGAGAGAATGCTGAAAGAATACACATCTGAAATACAAGATCCTTCAAAACAGATTCAGGAAAAAAGAGCCCTGTCAACTGGGCTTAAAATATGCTGACTGTATCCCCTTCAAAGGGGTAAGCCTCCCCCCACAAAAGGTGGTGTCCTGGCGTTGACACTAAACTGCATCTAGTGGCGAGGCTCCAGTTCTAGATATCTAGTTTGGTTTCGTTTTGTTCAATGGCATCCAACCATTGTTGGTTATTTAATGCCAAATCCTGTTTTTACATAAATATCAAATATAATTTGTATACTGATTTTGTAGATACAATTAAAGGATCAAACAGTTCTATTTCTAACAATTCAATTTAGCATAAGCCAACAAAGTTAAATGGTTCCAAGTATTGCAATGTATCACTAACAATTCATTTAAACATCAGTCATTTGTTTACATACAGTTAGATGATCAAACAGTTCTATTTCTAACAATTCAATTTAGCATAAGTCAACAAAGTTAAATGGTTCCAAGTATTGCAATGTATCACTAACAATTCATTTAAACATCAGTCATTTGTTTACATACAGTGAGATGATCAAACAGTTCTATTTCTAACAATTCAATTTAGCATAAGTCAACAAAGTTAAATGGTTCCAAGTATTGCAATGTATCACTAACAATTCCTTTAAACATTTGTCATTTATTCACACACAGTTAAATTGCCCAGTTGGTTGAAGCTGTAGAATACACCGACTGTTTCTTTGTAGAGGGGTAAGACCACCCCCAATGAGTGTCCTAGATATGACATTAAACACTCAGATGGTGAGGTTCCAGTAATGCTGGAGCTTTGGGAAATATGGAGTCCCCTTCATTGCCATTACTCCCAGGTTGAAACCATGTAACTGTGGGCAAACAAAGGACTATTATTATGTTAGTGGAGCTTAGAATATGCTATACCCCGTGTTGAGGGGTAAGACTCCCCCCTACCCCACCAAAAGGATGTCTTTGGTATGACATTAAATTGCATCTGATAGTGAAGATCCACTTCAGGGGATCTGGTGTGTATAAAGTACTGTCTCATTGCCATTACTCCCAAGTTCCCCTCTAACCTAGACTGATATTTTTTGGAGGGTCCCATCTATCGGCCAAATAGAAATTATTTGTATTCAATAGGAATACTTGATGCCATATAACTGGAAATTATTTTTATTAAGAAAAGTTACTTGAAACTCGAATAATTTCATTATTTAAGGTGTATTAACAGCACAGATTCCCTTGACTCTCTCTCTTTCATCATTAATCTCAATCAGTCATCACAATTGGCAAAATTTCTTAGCGGCATTTAGTGTGCCCCCTCCACTGAGTTGATGAATATGGGTTTTTGTTGATTGAGCAACACTGGTGTGTCCATGGGTAGGAGTCCATAGGAGAATATTGCTTGTGAGTTTATTCTTACTTCTCTTACAGTGCTTAGAATTATTGTACCGTTATGGTACCAAAGAGAAGGTATATACCATAATGGCACTGAATTGACATTTAGACATTTGTACCTCCACGATCGCACTGTGACCCTGCCGTGATAAAAGTTGACAAATGCCTGAAACTGTTTATTGCCCAAAGGTTTACTTGCTACAGCAATTTTTAGGTAGTCGCCGGGAGAAAGAAAGAGAGTATAGAAGCTGAGTCAACCGTGTTTGCTCTCTCTTTCTTACTATATGTTGCTTCTCTTTGTCTAGCAGACATAGAACTTGAATTTTCTTCCCGGTTTTCTGTTGTATTTCTAATATGCTTGTTCACTGTGCCACATCCAGTGTAAGGCTTCCAAAAATGGGGCTTGTAAACTTTCGTCTCTTTACATCTTCGTGGCTGGTGTTCAACTTCCACTGATTTCACACATGCGTATGAGATCATGGGACCTCCAGTTTTCTCTAGTCGTCCTCAACTAACACTGTCATTCACCAATGACTGGCTGACCCACTAGAAGTCAACTATCTGTCCACCCCATGTCTGCCTTTTTACCTTATTTTTTTCTTCTTTCTCTCCTTCCTTAGAAATGATTAGCTTTTTCTTTATAACTTGCCACACATTATTAATTTGCACAAAGTTACATGGTTTCAACTAACGGCTATTATTAAATAGAAATAATTACTGGAAATCATATAATTAGTATTAGATAGGAATACTTGAGATCATAAAATTGTGTGCAAGTTATTTGTATTAGATAGGAATACTTAATGCCATATAATTGTGTGCAAAAAAAAAAAACTCTTAAGAAACAACTACACAAAAATATAAATGTACAATGTAAATCCCAGCGTTGATATGCCATTAAAATCAACCAATTGATCATAAAAAAGAACACAAATAGATTCAATTTTTAGCAATTAGTTAGTATAAGATACCAAAGAAAGATTTAGTAATAATTATTTATTAATGGCATAATGTAGAAAAAAGGACTTTTCTAAATGCCGAAGTTTTAATAAGTTTATTTGCAATATGAAAAGTGGACAGTTACAATTCCAAAAAAAAAAAAAAGGCTGTGAATACACAGTGGTCAGAGGAGGAATTTATGCTGCAATGGCACCTCAGGTAGTGTAATAGTTAGCAAGCTAGACAAGCAAAACTGCAAGAGTGAGTTCAAGTCTCATTGAGTGCCCCATTCATTTGGCTTTGTACTACATTTAAACAAAATGCTTAGGACATTACTACTCTGCAATGGCTCACCGGTGAGTAAACCAAACTATATCAGTTTCATGCCTTATTTTAAGTATTTACCAAACTCTTCTGCCATGTTAGTTGGTTGGGTTTTATGGCATATCAACCTTTGTAGGATATTTAATGCCAAATCCATTGTTATACAAATAACCAGTTCTATTTCAAACCATTCAGTTTAGCATGAGTACACAATTTAATTGTCAAAAAATTTTCTATTTCAAGCAATTCAGTTTAGTCAAACAGTTCAGTTTAGCATAAGTACACAGTTTAATTCTATTTAACCCAGAGCCCTATCAGGTGCTACCACGCCGGGCCAGAGTGGACCTGGGAGTGATGGCGGTGAAGGGGTACTCTGCATTCCCCAAAGCTCCAACATCACTGGAACCTCACCATCAGATTGTTTAGTGTCATATTCAGGACACTCTTGGGGGTGGATCTTACCCCTCTGCAGAGAAACAGTCAGTATAGTCTACAGCCCCAGCCAACTGGGTAATTTTCTGCCATGGGCAAGATGTGACACAAGGTCAGTTTTTAAGTAGAATTTTCCTTCTCAGAGACTGGTTGCCTATATGTGATCCTTGGATAAACTGTTAATTTTTGCATTAATAGTGGGGAGATAGGTTTATATATGATTAAATTGATAGTGAAATGATGATAAAAACTTTGAAGACTTTTTTTTATAATTACAAACATAAGAATTAAAAAGAGGGTAAGAATCATTTTTTGACACATCTCTCATTAATGTACTTACCCAACCCCTTCACTTCAATTTTTAAGGGGGTGTCCTCGTGGTGTAATGGTTAAAGTGATGGACTGCGGAATCGTAGTAAGCGAGTTCGTACTCCAGTCGCGTCATTACGTTCACTTTCGGGCAAATACCCTTGGGAAAGGTATGAACCCCCTCATCCTCGCAGCTATGGGTTAAATAGTACCACTGCTGTTCTTCTAGGAGAATGGCATTGGCATTAAATAACCTACAAAGGTTGATATGCCATTTAACAAAGAAACCAACCAACCAATCAATTTTTAAGAAAAATACAGTCAGTTTGAATTCAGTTTTCCTTCTCCTAGACTGGTTGCCTAATCAAAGCTTAAGAACCTAACCTGCTCTATTGTTTACCTATAAATGGGGGGAGGGAAATTTGATGGATTTGTTTTTTTTTCTAATGGCATTAGTGCAAAGTAAAATGAACAACCTCATGCAAGATTTGAACTTGGGTCCCAGATTTTAATTCCTCCAAGAAAAACCGTTTGCAGAGAATGCTAAGATATAATTCATTTCAGGAGGGTTTGTTTTATGGGGGGGGGGAGGTTCTAGTTGCTAGACTCATGCCCCTCCCCCCGCCAGCTTATTTGGCTAGAGCAGTTCAATATGCTAACTGCATCTCTGTAAGACCCCCCCCACTCGCCATAACAAAGGTCAAGGATATGACACTAAACTGTGTTTGATGATGAGGCTTCAGTCCTGGACCTCTGGAATATCTCTTCATTGCCATTACTCCCAAGTCCACTTGTGGTAGTACCTATTCAGGTTCCATTTATTGGTCAAATAGAAATATTTAATAACTTTCTAAGCTAAAAACCATTTAATTGAGTGTAAATAAAATTATTAGTGTTAGATAGCAATATTTAAACTGTGTGCAAACAAATGACTGATGTTGAATTGTTAATGTTATATAGCAATACTTAAGACCATTTAACTGTGTGCAAATAAATGAGTCTGGCTTGTTTAAAATGTTACCTACTATTCATTTACAAAACATGTTTAATTAGGATTTGGCATTAAATAACCTACAAAGGTTGATATGCCATAAAAACTGCCATTTTTTTCCTTCTTCTAACCAGGTTGCCTACTATTGGCCCATAGGAGATACTTTTGTGGTGTAATGATTATTGTCTTGGGTAATGGACAAGACTATTTGCATTTTACATACCTTGGAAAAAAAGTATGAATCCGATTACTTTTCATCCCGCTATGGGTAAGGCAGACTGGGCTCTTCAACCTTAATATGGCAACTGGTCTAGGAGAAGGAAAAACTAAATTCCCACCTGTTAATATCTGCTTAAAAATTGACCCTGTGTCACTCTGGTTAAATAGAGATTTAGCATGAACATAGTTGAGAGGAAGAGAAGGTTTCATGCCTTTCCCAAGGGCATTAACATTAAAGTAAAATGCTAACAATTTTGTCAAGTCCAAAGATGTTAACTGTTATGCCACACACTTCCAACTTATGTTGGGGTTTGAGTATAGGTACCTGAAACCACTGATAAAGACTAATTCCTTTTAATATCATTTGTCTCGATTATGCAGATCCCTCTATTTTAGCAAAGATGGTATTTGGGGGGGGGTCAGTATGGGGAGTGATGGGGTAGTTACAGACTTGTCAAACAGTTATATTCCAGTTGAAGCATGTTGTCTTTGCTTTGTAAATGTGCTGTTTTTAAATCTCACTTATTCCTGTTCCATTGCCAGATACTTTCACTTAGGTTTAGTCACTGGTATGTCACCATGGATGATAAAAAAAAAGAGAGAGGTTGGGTGATCACATTGAACTTACCAAATTATTATAAAGGTCTATTTTTAGTTGATCTCATTAAACATATCAGTTTTGTTCTTAAATAAATAAATGAAAAAAAACTTTGTGAAAAATACAAGAATTGGTTGACAAGTTCAGAGGCTGACCAAAATATTTTCATGGAATGTGACCAATTGAGGTTTGCTTGTTAACATAGTCCATCTTATGGTCAGAATACTTCTTCCATCGGTGTTGCAGTGCTTGGATCCTATTGGAAAAGTCATCAACAGCAGATATTTTATCCCTCTGTTGTTTAAAAAAAAAAAAAAAAAAATCAACAATTGAATAATTTTAATAAAATCATTTATTTAGAATATACAGATTTTGGGAGGGAAAATGAAAAAAGTGCTTATTTACAATTCTTAATATTTTTGAAGATTACAAGATTGTAGAAATCTTTGAGGAAATTATTTCCTTGAATTCTGTGATCTCACCAAAATGATGCAACTTGCTTATATTTTCATTGATTTTTCACAATACTTAAAATATAAAAGTAAAATCATTGAAAGGAGAATAATTTACTTAGTACATTTTTTTTTAAATTGTGAGGAGGAGAATACAGTGGTTGTCCAGAATAGCCTAATTATGAAAATTTTATGTTATTTCTGCAATAATGTACAAAGAAAATTATATAGAAATGTAATACTTTAACATACAAATTTTTTTTTTTCATCATACGTGTGAAAGCACGTGCAATACCCTGCCCTCATCAGCCGCCAACCAGGGGTGAAACAGTTTCGGTAGCTCAAGAAATGTAATACTTCAACATCCAGATAAGACTGTTTCAGTCATTTCCTTCATTTTTAAAATCATGTCTTCAATTAGCTGAAATTCAGTCATATTTCTTTAGTCTTTCTCTTCCCAACCACCTATGTTAAATCCCAAAATTAAACCAAACAAACAAACAAACAAAAAAAAAAAAAAAAAAAAAAAAAAAAAAAAAAATCAAATGACTGAAACTTAACCTTATCTGGATAGTAAATGCAAGTATTACATTTTTATGTTTTTTTCTACGTTATTATAGAAAAAAGAAATTTTCTTTATTGAATTATTCTAAACAAGTACCAAATTAATCAATTGACTGAAACTTAAATTTATCAAATAGAAATATAATTCTTACATTCACTATACATATAATTTTTTTTTTTGTACATTGCCACAAAATTACTTTTAATTCACGGCAGCCTATTCTGGACAAGCACTGAAAATATTTTATTTATAGACATAAGACACATTTAATTTAACAAAAAAAAAATTTATGCAAATATTACACTGCATCCAATTTACTGGCATCATGATGAAGGGACAGGTTACTGCAGCAAGAATCTGTGTGAGTGTTCATTTGGAGGACTTTTTCAATAATTTGGAGAGAATAAAGGAAAAGTAATTTGTAGTAATAATAAAATGATTTGATTGAAGTGTTTACCACTTTCGTTTCATATTCAAAGAGAGTAAAATTTTCAGGATGTTAGACACGAATCACACACCACATACAATCAATATAAAGAGCATAGGTCTGTCCAGATTTTATATAAAATTGAGTTTCCAAAATAACTGGCACCCAAACAACTTTGAATGATTGACTGACTTTAACATCATGTCAAATCTGTCAGGGTTATTTTATGCCTAGTAGTCAGGGAATTATGTTTATATATATATATATATTTTTTGTGCAGTTGTTTCTTAAGAGTTATATCAAGGATTCCTATCAGTATTTGATAAGAATCCTTGATATAACTATATTGTCTCAAGTAATTATTTAATAAGTCATTTGTTTGCACACAGTTATAAGGTTTCAAATTAATAATAATGCTAAGTGAACAATTATAGCTTCAAGTAATTATTCTTAATACAAGTTATTTAGTTGTATGGCATCCGATATTCCCATTCAATACTAATAATTCTTAAATGGACCTATTTGCCCCATAGATAGGACTCTAACAGGTACTACCACTCCAGATCAGAGTGGACCTGGGAGTAATGGCAATGAAGGGGTACTCCACACTCTTCAGAACTAGACCTTCACTATTAGGTGCAATTTAGTGGGGGTGGGAAGAAGGTCTTATTCCACTGCAGCGGATACAGTCAGCCTCTCTACTGTCAGTGGGGTTTAGAATAGGTTGTTAATTGGCATGTAACATCATACGACTTCCTAACAGACTTATTTCTTGTATTCCTACATAGTAATTAAATGCAAATCATTTTTAACATCTTATCACAGCAGCTTTTTTTGTAAAAAAAAAAAAATTAATTTTAAAATCTTATTCATACCTGAACAAAATCTGAAACTGTTATAAAATTCAGAGGGGGAAGAGTTGAGAATAATACTAAGGAAGGTGTTGAGGAGACTTGTTGTCACTTATCCTCCCATCAACAAACTACCAAACTGATTGAAATAGATTTTTTTTTTTTAAGGCAGACATTTTTGACAAATCAGAAGTGATGAGCAAAAGTGACATTAAAGGAAGACATGTTGGTTGAATAAAATTTGATTAGGAGGAGGAGGAACAGTTAATGAGAGAGAGAGAGAAAAAAAAATGAGTGAAGAGATGAAATAGAAGAGTGATCTTAAGTTTTCTATTTTTATAATAAAGATGTTAAATTGAATTTGTCAGAAACTTATTTTTCTTTTTATCTTTTGTCATTTCAAGAAATATTCTTTATCTTGGTTTTCAATCTCCTTCCCACCCTTCCAGTGAAACAGAAAATAATCTAGTCTAATGCAGACTGAATTGTTTTTGCTCAAGTTAAAATAGCAGCAGACACTTTTAACAAAGACATGTTTGGCATAGGCATTATTGTTCTTCCATAATTCAGCAAGAATAAACTTGAAAAGTATTTTTAAGTTTTGAGGATTTTAGAAGCATGCAACTGGCTCTTAAAAAGGAGGATGTCCACTAAATTTGACATTAGTCTTCACTCACAAATATGAAAAAAAAAATTCATAAGACGACCCCTTCACATGAACCAGATACAACAAAAGGGCATATTTTAAAGTGGAGTTTAACAGGTTTGAATTCAGTTTTCCTTTTCCAAGATTAGTTGCCATACCAAGGTTAAAGAGCCCAGTCTGCCCTGCTATATACCCATAGCTTGAGGGAGAATAAAAGGATTCACAACTTTCCCCAAGGATGATATATATATTTGTGAATGTAGGTGAGAGAGAATGTATTTTTTAAAAAGATTTTTTTTTTTTTTGAGAAAGAGAAGACAATTATTAAATTGGTTATTTATGGGTCAACATTATGATTTAATCTTTTTGTTGTTAAATATTTTATCAAAAACTTTTTCCTTAGTTTTTGGAGTTGTTAGTTCTCAGGTGCCTTAGAAGGAATGTTTTCATGTATAAACTCGACTGCAGTTCCCAGAATGCTCCCTCTACATGGTAGATAAAGGGATACCTACGTTATGGTTAAATGATTGTATAGGCAAGAAAGTGACAGTCACCAAGTGCCATTGACTGCATATACCCTATCTGAACATACATAGCCATATATATATATATATATATATATGTAACATTGTTCAGGTTGAGGAAATGTCATCATATATCACAGTATAGTTTAAAAAAGGTCTATATTTCTTTTTTATATAAACTAATTAATTTTTACTTTGTATGAATTTTAATTAAATCTATATTATCCCCCTTTCCCACTTTTTTTTTCTTTTACCTCATTGTCATAAGCAAGGCAACATTAATATACTAATTACTTTTTTCAGTCTTGAAAAGTGAAAGACAAGTGAGCTAATTGTAATTCTGAACAATTTTTCAAGTCTGGGGGTGGTACCTTATAAAAAAAGTTTATGCTAAAATGCCAGATTTTTCCAATAATTTAGCTACAAATAAATGCCAAGACTAGTGTGTTGGGACTTAATTTCAATGTCAAATATCAATTTCAGTCTTAATGTCATGGATAAACTCTCTCTCTCTTTATGCAGTCAATCTGGTTCTTTATTAGAACAGGATACTTAATATGCTCTAAGAGAATAAAGCAATTTCCAGTTCAATTCATAAGTGAATAATGAATGTTTTAATTATCCAAATTTTCAATTTAACTATAAAATGATGATTAGAATTCTTTACTTTCTTAAATAACTTAATGTGTTCACTTGTCATTTAGTAGTAAATAAATCAATCTTTAGCTTGAATTTGACAAATTATAGCAACTTTCATTTTAGAGCTGTCAAATTAGTTTGTTATATCTTAAGACATCGTTCATGTGATGAAGGGGATAATTTTCATTCTTCCATCGGAAAAATTTATCTCTACTGTCCAAATTCTTATGCCATTTCTTCATCTCTGAGCAGATAATGGATGGATTCAGTAGTTGGACTGGGGAAGAAGCATCTTTTTCCCTTTTAAAGAAAAAAGTGAGGCAGACATATCTTTTACATGAACAATACTCAGTCAATACTCTTACAATATGAAAAAAAAAAAAAAAATTAACTGATCATTTGTGTGTGTGTGTGTGTGTGTGTGTGTGTATATATATATATATATATGTATATATAAAATAATGAACAAAACAGACGAATTTTACTACTGAGCTTCTGCATACCAGTGGTTTGCTCTAGCTCATATGTTTAAGCAGCTGGTGAGTTTAACTTGGATAATAAATCAAAAGGGATGGAAATATTTGATATTGTTTGCTCTAAGATAACACTTTAATTAATCTAATTGCAACTTGATTGTGTTGTCAAAATGCACATAAAAATGTTTTATATATAAAAGTTCTGACAAAAAATAATTGAACAAGAGTCAAAAGACAATGGATTCTTTGACTGATTCCTTTTTATCATTGAAAATTTCAATATTCATGCTCGACATAACAGAAAATTTTTGTGTGTGCATATCTTGACAACCCAAGATCAATATATGCTCAACCACTGATAGTGAGTACACTTTTTTATAAATATAGCAAGCTCTTTCTCTCTCATATATATATATATATATATATAAGAGAGAGAGCGCTTGCTATAAGAATTGCAAATCTGAAGTTGGTGTTACAATTGTCTTATTTCTTGTGTAACATTTTGCTCTTTATCATAAAAGGATTTTTCTCACAACCGGAAAGGTTTAGAAGTATGGAAAAAGATACTGACACTTATTTATTTATCCTACGTGAACATGTCCTGACATTCAGAGTTTTTTTAGAGAGATCTTTAGGAAATATTTTAAAAGTTGTGCTAAGAAATTAGAATCACAAAATATTAAAAAAAAAAAAAAATTTATTTTCATAAATTTTCAGGGTAACAAAATAAAACAAAAAACCTTAATGTTTTCAGTTATTTTCATCCTGTTAGAAAAAAAAAAAAAAAAAAAATCATTCTTTGAATGCTTGTCTATCTTTCACTGCCATATTGCATTTATGCTGCAGACAACATAATGCAAAAATACTCACCATATCCTTGACATTCTTAAAAAAAAAAAAAAAAAAAAAAAAAAAATAAATGAAAAAAATAGATCAATGTAGTATCAAAATAGAATAAATCACTATAAAATGAATTAGATTTTTTTTTTGGTTTTTGTTTGGGGTTTTATGTTAATAGATAATTTTCTTTAACATATTGGATGGCGTTCCAAGAAAGTGTAATGTCATATCAGGGTTTGTCTGAGCAAAGTTAAGTCTCCCCATGTTAACCCTTATAAGAAAGGAAATAAATCTAATTCCTAGACATTACACTTATATACATACACACATACATAATTATCAATATTATCCTGAAGTAGTTTTTGTTTCATATCTTCTAAGTCTGAGAGTTACTCACAGAATACATCAAGTGGAAAGTAATGAAACAAATACCTAACTCTACAGCCTCAATTTGTTTTAATCATTTTTCTCTTAAAATGAAACTCAGAAATCAATGACCAGCTCTTTTGAGTGGTGGTGAACATTGAAACCATTTAAAGACATTTCTCATGAAATTTGTCATTTACAAAAAAAACCTTAAATGTTGGTCTCATTAATTTTGTTCATGTTTAATATATATATATATATATATATATATAAGGAAAAAAGGAATATTTCTTTTGTTATTAATCTTTTGATTGTTCTTAGCTTGTTTCAACCTCAGGTCATTGTCAAGTGAAAAGGTTTTGTAGGAAAAAATAGACGTTTTTGAAGGAGTTGGTCTGTAGTAAAAGAAGTGACAAAAACAAAACACTGAAGACATAGCATATCAAATGGGGGAATGAAAAATTTTTTTTTGCTATGCAAGAGACTTCAATTGACTATTTATTTATCTCAATAAAAATTGTAAAAATAAAGCAGAAGAGAAGGTAATTCACCTGACAATTGCACCTGGGACTTTTTTTTTTTTAACCCTGCTTTACTTTTACATTTTTTATAATTGATAATAAACGGTGATATTACTTTTCACTTGAATGTATTGAGCACTAGAAAGATTTTCGGAATTAAGTACTTTTAAGATTAAATTTGAATCAGTGAGTGTGGTTTTAAAATTTACAAAACTCATTAAAATGAGGCAAAGTGGAAGGTCATAGGTAAAGAAAAAAAAATTTATTTCAAAACTTAAAAAAAAAAAAAAAAATTTAAAAGAAAATATAAAAAATAAAGCAGAAGAAATTTAAAAAAAAATCAATATAAATTTTTCACTTGGGATATTTGTCTGCTTGACTTTTCATTCACTTTTTCAATGAATTTTCCAAGGTTTGAATTTTTTTTTTTGAATAAAACTAAAAGAAAAAAAATTATATCCTTTTAAAAAAAAAAAATTTACAAATTATAAATAATTAAAAAATATATTTTGTTTCTTTTTAACAATTTCTTTATAGAGAGCTTCTTTTTGTTTGTTTTAGGGTGAGTTGTGAATATCTGCAGCTGTAAGCAAAGTGTTACATGCAGTGCCATATCTGGGAGAGCCAAGAGGCGGATAAGTACTAGTAAGTTGGTTAGCAACACCATTGATACTTAGAGGTGTCGTTCTTTGAAAAGTGGGGGGTCGAATTAAATTCCGGAATGTTCTGAAAAAGAAAAGAAAATATATTCTTATATTAAATTAATTTTACATTGCATTTATTTTGGTCATTTATAAAGACTTTAAATATCTTGTTTTGAGGTAGTATTGTAGCTTTTGGTGTTTAGCCATTTATGATAACAGAGGATCCATCCTCAGACAGTACCTTCCCATTGCCTAAAGAGTTTGTTTTATTTAACAGTATATCAACATTTGTGGGTCATTTAATACCAAAAAGGTTACATTTGTTTTGTCTTCTATTCAGGTTTAGGGTATGGATTTTTATAGTATTTGATTACATTTGGTTAGACTTTAGTGAAAATGTTTTTTGGATTTTTTTGAAAAGAAAACTTGCAATGACCTCTGGTTTGGTGTTTTTGAAAAGGTCATTTAGGTTGCTTGTCTGGTAGTATTTTGGGTGGGTGAGTTAGTTTGAAACTGTCACAGTTTAAGATAATCCAATTGACTGTGAGGAATACTTTGTACATTGAGCATATTAGGGTGCTGCTTTTTTTTTTTTTTTTTAAAGAGATGTGAGTGGATAATGTGGGTGTGGCCAATTTGAAGTCTGGAAAGTATCACTTTTCTATCTCTTCTGTAACCTGTTGGCCGCTTACATATCATATCTTGAATATGGTGGAGGTTGTTCTGTGTTTGATTATCCCAAGATTTTTGCCATTTCTTTAGTATAAACTTGTTAATGATTGGTTTTAGGTCAGTGTGTGGAATTTTTATATTGGATATGTCTGCAAGGAGTGCTGCTTTTTTTTTTCCAGCTTTGTCTGCCCTTTCATTTCCATGTATATCAATGTAGCTTAGTATCCAGGTGAGAATGATGCTGTTATTTTTGGAAAGAGTGTTCATTTTGTCTGGAAGTCTTGTGATGGGGGGAATTGATGTATTTTTGTTCTATAGAGCTTGGAAGGCTGATTAGGAGTCTGAGTGGAGGATAAATTTAGAGGATTTGTGGTTTGTTATAATGTTCATGACTAGGCCAATAGCTGTGACTTCTGCACCATAGATTGATGATTCATTTCTTGGTTTTGGAGGAGAGCAGCATAACCAACTTTCATTCCCTGTTTGGGTCCATCTGTATAGATATGGTGGTGATCTGTGTCTCTTGGAAAGCGATGGGTGTGTGTTTTGGTTAGTTCTAGTTTTATTATTCATTGATTTTATGGTCCATGGTGCCATTTTTGGGATGATGGTATCATGTATTACTTCAGGGTTGATTTTATTGAGAAGGTTTTGGATTCTTAGATTAAGAGACTTGATGGCTTTTACTTAATTTTAAACAGGATTTTGTATCTTAATTCAATGATGCAGTTATAGGCAGGGTTTTGGGGTGCATGAGATGAATTTAGTATTGAGCACAAGCTTTTGTCTTCTCAAGGAGAAAGGGGGGGGTTGTTAGCTTCTATAAAGAAACTTTTTGGAGAGGTAGTAAAAGCTCGTGAGGTGACAAGGAGTCAGTGGTGGTGGATGGTATTAAGTTCTCTGAGGTAAGACTTTATGGCTGCTCTATCTATGAAACGGCAGTAATCAAGCTTTGATTGTATGAGCTGATTAGGGTCTTTTTGTCAGCACCTCAGTCTGTGTGGGTATTGGCTATCAAGAGTGGGATGATTTAGTTGCATTTTATCCTCACTTGTTTGATATGGGGGATAAGTTTTGATTCAAGAGTAATGGCTAGGAATTTGGGTTATTTCAGTACCATTTAGTATTAGGGAAGGGTGGTTGTAGATTTATCAGAAGTGTATGCATTTGGCTTTGTTATTTTGAATCCATTTCCAGGGTCCATTTGTGTTATGTTGATTTCTGGAGGGAGATAGGTTGTTATTTTAAGTATGAATAGGATCCCAAATTGGATGCTACCCTGAGGTATACCAGTTTCTTGTGGTTTTGGATCATGTTATTTATTTGTTCTTGGAAAGATCTGTTTTTTTTGCTTTTTTTGGAAGTGTTTTAAAAAATTGGGGAGTTTGCCTTGTAGGCCAAGTTTTTTGAGAATGCCATATGGCTATGAGGTATCATCAGGTTTTCCAGGGCAAAAAAGACTGCTACCAGATTTTTTTTTTTTTTTTGATGAGGGTTCTTGGATTAGAGTTTCTATGTAGACCATTACAGTATTTCTTTTGGTGCTGAAGCTTGTTTGTAGGTTTGAGAGGAGGTTTGATTCAAGGAACCATATCGGTCTTAGATTGATAGACTTTTTGAGAATTCAGCAAAAAATGGCTAGTTAAAGGTATAGGTCTATTGCTAGTAGGGTTGGTGGAATTATGTTTTCTTTTTGGAGGATAAGTGTGGTTGTAGCTTGCTTCCATAAGGTCAGATGTGAATTTTATTTATATTATTTTCTTCTTTGATTAAGTTGAATTTATTGGAGTAGTTTTTGTGGATGATGCTAGAGTAAAACTTTCTGTAATCAGTTTGACTGTGTTTCCCACTTGTTACATTTATGTTTCTTTGACAGAGATGATTTATTGGGTTGTTGTTTTCTTTATAAAGTTCCAAACTATTTTTGGATTGGTATTTGAGTTTATTTTTGAAGTGAAGGTTCTCCAAGAGGAACTTTTGGTTTCTTTGATGTTTATATATTCTGATTAGGGGTTTGTTTGATGTTTTCTTATGTCTTTGTGCTTCTCTGTGAACCATAGTTTGATGTGTTTTAGAGATATTGTAGTTTTGGGGATTGTTTGGTAATGATGTGCCATCACTGGAGGCTCTGCCTTCCATTGACTTTGCTTGGTTGGTTGTGTCACTGGACGGCATGGTCAATTTGCTTATCTACCCATATGTTTTTTGATCCGAATAACAATTGATTACTAATCAGTCACAAATTGAAGAATAGACAGATGAGACTGCATGATTAAGAAAAAAAAAAATCAAAATGCTAACAAAGAACAGGATACGGATTTGTAACAAAACAATATGTTTAGTATAAAAGTCTCTGAAATAGTACAAGCATTCACTCTTCCCAGCGGTTAATTAGTCATGTGACACAGAGGCCTAGTCCACAGTTTAATCAGTTAGTTAATCTCTAGGCATTCAAAGTCAGACACAAGGCCCCTCAAAATATAGTCTTGGGTTAAGGCTTTTCTCTAACTTTGGTAGTCTGATACAAAGGGATTTTAACATATTGTATTATGTTGACTTTTTGTTTTGGGGAGTCTGATATAAGGTGATCTCAAAGAATTGCATTATGTTGGGCTTTTCATCACCTCAGGGTAGCATCCATCCTGGGCAGTCTGGCACAAGGCCCAGGTCCAAAGATTTGTTCCATAAAAGTTTGGGTGCTATTAATAACAGCAATTTTCTCCTAATTTGGATTTCACCCCTTTGCTCTGCCTCCAACTTGAGTGTTTGGTTTCCTCTTATCTTGACCCAAAGAGGCAGATATTTCCTCTTACTACTGTCACGTGATGGCTCACGGAGACGAGGAGGTGGGAATGATACTCTCCCCCCGTTGAACTAAAATTATCTAGCAGTCAAAAAGTGACCGTTAGAAATGAATGTGGGTCACACAGATGTTTGCACCTAAGTGACCTTGGGTCGCCGGACATCGGAAGGGGAAAGAGAAAATGAAGCCAAATGATTGGCGGGGGACCCCAAAACGGAAGTGGGGTTCCCTTCCCCTCAACGGAAGTAAATACAAAACAAGGGAGTTTTTGAGCAAGTCCCGTGGCAGACGGACGATAGCCATTTTACTCCGGGCTAAAGACAAAAAGACTGAGACACGAGGGACTCCAAAATCCCCCAAGCCAGCATTAAAAACAGTACAAAGTCTATTAGCCCGTGAAAGAAGAGAAATTCTCCAGTGGAACCCCGTCAAAAAAATAAGATAAGTAACTTTGGGACATTTTTCCGTTACACCCAAATTTTGTTACCACTCTCTCTCTCAATTTGGAAAAAGGATAAAAGCCAAGAAAAGACATTTATATTCATGGACTATCCTATTATATATCTTTGACATTTTGAACGTATATATATATATATATAACCGTAGTAAAGAACCTATGTATTTTCATTTTACCATGTGGTCTATGTTATTATTCCATGCTTTCCTTTCAGCTTCTATTCGCCCTACATTATCTTGCTTAGAACTGTCCTATTAATTCCTAAAGTATCACACGGGAAACCGGAGTTGCCGACTGTAGCAATATTAATATTATTACAACTAAGACCTATAGGCCCGTATTCTTCAATTATCTAAGGGAAAGAAGTTTAGTGGCCTGGTGGGTGTGTGATAGTGTGAAATTTTGGACCCCTTTGCCAGCGGTGGCCAGTCTGGCCCTAAATTATTCCCTCACGTAATATGCCAGTTCTTATCTGCCTGAGAAAAGAACTCTGAACAGGACTTATTTCTGTAGGGGATCAAGTGCCAACCTGCCCCGTCTTCACACGTGCGAAATTAAAGTCCCATTTAGGGATTTTAGTCAATTTGCCGTCACACTACCTTGATATTTCATCCTGGTATCATTCCTCATAATAGGCAGTTACTTCTATAACAGGGTAAGGAGGTCAGAACTTTAATTCACAATGATTTCAGGATTAGGTTTTTACTTTCCCCACACACTTTGAATTTAGAAAAATAAAAAAGTTATAATTTCCCAGCCAGCAATCATACTTAGTTCATCTGTCAGTCATCGCTATCATGTTTTTGACTCCTTGGTGAACCACTGCTTCATATCTGCCAGCCCAGGGACAATTAAATCATAACTTTTGACTTTCAGCATTTTCTAAACAAATTTGTCCAGTCAACTCCTGGGTTTAGTCAAAATAATCCACGTATCTTTTCCTGTTTTCCCCTCAGTTAAAAATAATATATTTTCTTCTCGTTTTTTTTAATGTACAGATTCATTCTTCTAAAATCCATTTCAACTTATTCCATTTATGATCTTCCATTTCTGGTCAATAAATTTACCTGCGCCAGTCTCCCCCACTTGGCGTCACAATGAGTATTGATAAAATGTATTATGGGTTCTTGTTTCTGGGATTAGTGAAGTGAGGCATAGATTTTTGTAGGATAGCCAGTTTGCTTTTTTTTTTTAAATTTCATCTTGGAGGTTTTGGAATTGTGGCTCTGAGTTTTCTATCAGTGTTTTCCATTATTATTGGGAAGTGGTCATTGCCACAGGCATCTTTGTATACACCCCAAGAAGACTGATGTGTCACAGAGTTAGGTGGTCTATAGCAGAGAATGTATCTGAGGATAGGTCAAGATCAGTTTGAGATTTTTGATTGTGGAGGCACATAAATTGTTGGTATTGATGATTGTTTTTTTTTTTCTCCAAGAGTCCGGTCTCATTTATTCATTGTTTTACTTCCCCATATTATGTTCTGGCTATTAAAGTCTCCCATTACAATAAATGGTTTAGGAAGTTGTTTCCTTTTTATTTATGGGGTCATGAGGTGGGATCTATAGTAAGTAAGTAAAGTTAGCGACCATAGTCGAGGGAGACCCGAAGGCTCCCTTTTCGATAGCTACTACACCAAGGTGTAGGGGAGGGCGCTACTCCATTCCCAGGATTGCTCCACTTTACCCTTGAACCGTACCTTATAATGCTGAGTGTAAAGCAAGGTGGTATCAAGTTCCATTTTTAAAGTCTTTGGTATGACTCGACCTGGGATTGAACCCAGGTCTCCCGGGCCATGAAAAGTTTTGTGTAAGCTTGCTAAGATTGCAAGTGGGTGTTAATTTTACTTTAGGGGACATTTTTATTAATAAGAATTGATAATCCACCTGAATCTCTTCGTAAAGTATCATGTATATAATCACATTGTTTAAAGTTTTTCATGTCTGGCTTGTCACTGCTTTGTTTTGTTTTTGAAGGTATAGGATGGTAGGATTTAGTTTAGTTATTAATAGAAGCAGCTCATTGTAATTTATCTTGACAGTTCCATTGGATTATTTTATGAGTCATACTTTTTTAGTCTTTGTTGTATGAAAAGTGTCTTTAGAAAGAGGTCAAAGTGTATCATAAACTGGGTTAGATTTGATTTGTTTATGTTGAAATTTGGGTAGCCATCTTGTTTCTGGTTGAGTGATACAAGATACTCCTAAGTAACAAGGTAATTTACTAAGCTTTTTTGCTTAGATGTAGCACAAGGCCGCATGAATTGGGCACCCAATGAGAATCGAACTCACTCGTGTAGGTTTGCTAGTCTACCTTGCTAACCATTACACCACCCGAGGTGCCCCTCCTAAGTAACAAGGCTGCATTAAGTTGGCACTCTGTTAATTTGCCATTGTTTATATGTGACTTAGTGGCGTCTGATCGGATAATCTACTGGCTCCATTTTAGTCGCCTTTCATTAGCTAATCTATTGATGGGAAAGTCCATAAATATTTACCGACAATTTATAGATGGTCAACACCCACAGGAGATCCCATGCCCCCCCCCGAGGGTTTAAGATGGAATTTTCCACCTTTTTAAAAGGAATACATTAAAATAAAAATAATATGAATTAATAATTTTTTTTTTAATTATTAGTATCAATACAATTTTGTTTAATTGACACAAAAACAAAATTAGTGATTAATTTTGTTTTTTAAAATTTTTTTGTTAGGGTTAGCTGGGTGGTTTATTGTCCTAAACAGGACACTCATTTTGGGGAGTTTTACCCCTCTGCTGAGATGCAGTCAATGTATTCTTCTGCCCTGGTTGACTGGACTATTCTTTACAAAGTTAAGAATTAATTAGCTACTATAATTTTTCTGAAGTATTTAATTTTATTCCTGTCATTGGCTTCATGAACACATCGACTACATTTTTCTGTTTCAATGTTTTCTAAAAGAATCAACCCTTTTTTTTTTTTTTTTTTTTTTTTTAATTATTTCATCATTTATAAACTGAAAGTTTATATCAATATTTTTCAATCTTTGATGAATGACTTTTTTTTTGCCAACACAATACTGGACTGATTATTACAATGAATAGTGGTGGGATTCTTAAGCGACTCAAGTTCCATCATAGTTCTCAATAGTGCTCTAAGATACAAGGCTTCTTGGCTTGCTAATGATATAGCTATGAATTCCAGTTTGCATGTTGACAAAGTGACTGAATTCTGCTTTTTAGATTTTGATGAAATCATTGGGTTATTTTCTGCCAATCTAAAGCAAAATCTGCTTACGCCTTTTCTGTCATCTAATTACCCTAATCCGAGTCACAAAACATGTCCAATGCCAAGGGTTTCTGTGATTTCTTAAATATTAGTGGCTGATTGATTGTGCTTTTTAAATAACGTAAGACGTGTTTTGCCCTTGTTAAATGGAAAGAATTTGGTTTTGCTAGGTCTAAAGACCATATAGTAACTGTATAACAAATGTCTGGTCTTGTTGCAACTGTTATATATATTAGACTGCCAATAATTTCACGATAAGGTTTGATTTCTATTAAATCGACTTCATCACTTGTTTTCATTATATCGATTTCACATGGATTTGAGCGTGGTTTGCAATTTGCCATGCCAAACTTTGATAATATCTTCTCAATGTATCTAGATTGATTCATTTTAATAGTATTATTTTCGCATTCAAATTGTATTCCTAAGAACCAGGATAATTGCCCAAGATCAGTCATTTTGAATCTTGAGTTCAGTCTTGTCTTAACTTGTACAAGATGTGCCTCAGTTTTTGAAGCTATTAATATATCAACTCACAATAAAATGATGGATATTTGATCGTGGACATTTTGAATGTACACGCAGGGTCGACAGGTGATTGGATGAAATTTTTTGTAGTTAAATAAGTATGGAATGTTTTATTCCAAGTTTGGCTGCTCCGTTTTAACCCATATAAGGATTTTTTAAGTTTCCAAACATAATTCCCATTCTTACCTTTTTAAAGCCTTCTAGCAGCTCAACATATATTTCATAGGCCAAGGAGGCATTTAAATATGACTCTTGACATCATATAAGGAATTATCAAATCATACTGGACTGCTATTATGGAAGTCATATTTGTTGTCGGGGTGAAAGTTTCTCAATAATCTTTACAATATATTTGCGAGTAGCCTTTGGCCATAAAACAGGCCTTAAACTCATGACCTCCATTGCTTTTACTTTTTATAGTAAAGAACTACCTACTGGCGATATTTTAAAAATATTTTTGGAGGCTTTTTGCCATTCAAAAGTATTATTTTCTACCAAGGAATCAAATTCTTTCCTCATTGCTAAAATCCATCTTTTCAAATCTGGATAATTTTTAGCTTCAGAGTAATTTGAAGGAATCATACACAAAGCACAGCAGTAATCAACACCACCAAATTCAACATTTTCAACTATAAAAAAAAAACAAAAAAAAACGGTTTTTTTTTTCTCTGTTGGATGAGATAATGAGTTATTTGCCCTTCCCCTTTGGTGTTTAGGTTGACTTTTGGTTCTATGTGATTAAGGATTCTGGATTTTCAGTATTATCTGGTTTCGAAAGTGTGCTATAATCATAAGGCGGTAAATTTCCCACACCTAGCTTTTTTAATAGCCATTGTTTCCAGAAAGTAAATCATGTAAGCTGGACTTTGTTTTGTTATGTATTGACCTTCGACCTAGCCAAACATGCCATTTCCAAAGTGATGCACTGGAAGGAAGTGACACATTCCAATGGCCAATAATCAAAAGAAATCGTGTTGGCGGATTTGGCTGACAAAATGGGACGAGGTAAAAGCCCATGATACACTCATAGGCTGATGCACCGGAAGAGAGTGTCCTCTGAACTGCATGACAGTTATTTCTGCTAGATGACGATCAAACATGCCATTCCAAAGATTGAGTGGGCGATTGAACTATTATATAACTCAGTGAAGACAGAAAGTCAGAGTTGGAGTTCAGACGAGTTGGAGACAAGATGTGGTAGGGAAAGCCACCAACCAGCAGAAGGGGCCCTCGGGACCCCCGATGGAGTTTGGGGAACAGACCAGTTGGTGATAAGATGCAGTAGAGAATGCCAGCAGAGTGCGCCCCGAGCCTTTGGTTGAGCATCAGACCAAGAAAGACACAACGCTGATGGCCGTAAGAGTGGGGTTAATATATTGCAGTTCTGTTTGGTCTCCAACTCCCTCTCACATAGAAACCTTACAATAAAATGAGAGGTATATTTTTTTAAAGAAGTCTTTGCTCGTCTTTATACATTGCGTCAGCATGTATTATGTATATATGTGTATGTATAGTTAATCATGGTCATGGCTATACAACAGTTTATCATAGCCAACAAAGATGCCTTTTTCACAACAAGGTTCCAATTTCATTTTATTTTGTACATAAAAAAAAACAAGTTATGCCAAAAGTATGCATTTTATTTAAGTTTGGTTTTGGACAGGCAAAACTTTCATATGGGGTTTTTCTTGTGTTTTTCTTGTAACAGCGATTTCTAATATATGCTGAAGCCATCAATGTGTAAACCCACAAATTCTGAGGCAATTTTGACTCAATAAGGAGACATCTTGCCATAGAAAATAAAGTTTGCCACGACCGTTCAGAGGTCCCATTTTGATGTGGAGAATAAGGTGCTGACCTTTCATGTTTGATTCTATTAAGTACAAGTAACCATTGAAAAGGTTCCGAAGTGAACTCTGTTCTGTTATCTGTCTGTAAACATTTTACATGGCTGTAAGGGGGAATGTCAGCTAGGTATTTCTTTGTAGCGAGCAAAGTGTCAGACTTGTGTTTTGAGAAATAACATCATAAGGCCAGAATAGTCATCAATAAAATTAATTACATCTTTATAACCATCTTTTGCTAAAGGTTGTACGAGGCCAGCTAAATTACTGTGCTTATAACTTCAAAGCATTAGAAATATTCTCTGTCCTTATTATATAGTCTGTAATAGACTGATTCCAATCTTCTCAAAGATGTTAGCTCTGTGTAGAGGGAAATGACTTTTGGCTTTCCTTTTTGACAAATAATATTCCCTTATTATTGTTAAGGCTTTTCTGCCATTGTCGTGTGGATCTCTTATCACTAATGATAGACTTTTATCATCCAAATACCGAATAAGTTCAGTGAAGACAGAATTCAACATTTAAATCAAATTGTACTAAGATATCCAAGGAACTTCACTTCCCACAAGTTGTACTTGGATTCATTGCCATCAGAAAAAGTTTGTTGCTCTGGGCCCATAACTAATTGGAATTCGGGTAGCCATCGTTTCTGGTTGAGTGATACAAGATACTCCTTCAAAGTAACAAGGCTGCATTAAGTTGGTACTCTGTTAATTTGCCATTGTTTATATGTGACTTAGTGGTGTCTGATTGGATAATTTACTGCTTCCATTTTAGTCACCTTTCATTGGCTAATTGGGAAAGTCCAAAAATATTTGCTGACATTTATATATAGCCGACACATAGGATATTCCCCCCCCCCACAAACAATCCAACAGTTTAGTTGCATATCAACTCTTAATGGGTTATTTTAAGTGGTAAAATTTTATTCTTTATGAAATCTTTAAAATAGAGCATAAAAATGTGATTCTAATTATATCCATTTTTTTACAGTAACTATTCCAATATTATCCATCCTTTGGCATAATGTTTAGTGTTCACCAATGGTCCGAGAGGTAGGGGTTCAATCTCAGGTCAAGTTATACCAAAAACTCAAAAAAAATAGTACTTGATGCTTTCTTGCTTAACACACAGCATTATAAGGTAAGGATCAAGGATAAGTGGAACAATCCAGGGAAAGGAGTAGCTATTGAAAAGGGAGCCTTTGTGTTGCCTTTGACAATGGTTGGCATACTTACTTATTCCTATATGGTTTCAAGTATTATTATCTAACACCAATGGTTTCAAGTTATATCAATCCTTTGTAAACAATTGTAGCATCAAGTAACTATTCTTAAAACAAATAATTTGCATACAGTTAAATGGTTTTGGTTGGATTTTATGGCATATCAACCATATATGATTTGTAAATAAATTTTGTGGAGATTATTCTTGAATGACCCAGAGCATTTTTTTTCACAAATGGTTCCAAGTACTGCTATATAACAGCCACAATTTAACATCAGTCATTTGTTTGCAGAGTCTGTTCTATTTGACCCATAGATAAGACCCTATCAGATGCTACCACTTCAGGTTAGAGTGGACCTGGCAGCAATGGCAATGAAGAGGTACTCCACATTCCCCATCAGATGGTTTAATGTCATATCCAGGACACTTAGTGGGAAGAGGATCTTGCTCCACTGAAGAGATGCAGTCTGTGTATTCTACAGCCCCAGCTGACTGGACTGACAGTTGAATGTTTTCAAGTATTCCTAACATGAATGATGATTATTAACCCAATTTAATCCAAATTTTTAATTTTTCAATTTATAAGAAAATCCACTGAAACAACTTTTTAACTTTTATCACAGTAAATATAAATTTTATTAATACAAATTCAACATTAAATTAACTAAAATCAATGTATTTAATGAGATTTTCATATTTATTCTGTCCTTAAATGAGGATGGCTCAGTTGGCTTAGGCTGCAGAATACAGTTACTGCTTCTCTGCAGAGGAGTGTCCTGGATATGACACTAAACAATCTGATGGTGAGGCTTCAGTAATGCTGGAACTTTGGGGAATGCGGTGTACTCCTTCATTGCCATCACTCCCAGGTCCATTCTAGTCTGGAGTGGTAGCAGTTGATAGTTCTATTTGACCGATAGATAGGATTTATGCTAAACTGAATTGTTTGAAATAGAACTGTTTATATGTATAAAGAGGATTTGACATTAAATAACCTATAAAAGGTTGATATGCCATAAAACTAAACCAATCAAACAAGGAGATTGGGTTAAATAGAATTAGTAGTTTGCATACAGTTATATGGTTTCACAAACTTCAATCCAAGAGCATCAACTATCAAACAGATCTACCAATAAATGGGACTGCAATAAGCACCACCATTCTAGGTCACAGCAAAGAGATATGACTTACTCTTTAGAGCTCCAGTTCTGGAGCATTATCAATAGATGCATGTTGGCGCTATATTGAATTAATCCTCTTTGGGGAGGAGTCTTAATCCTCTGCAGAAGATACAGTTGACTTACACAAACCCTGTTTACAGAGTTTAGAATATCATTTGAACCTATGCATCTGTCAAAATAACTAGCTTCCTTGTGAAACCATCAGAGCATAGAAGTGTTGCCAGGAAAATAGACAAAATACATCGAATCTTGTGCCAGTCTTGCAAATGACTGCAGAAATTGAATGAACTGAGCTACAACTACCTCACTCAACTTACTCACCAGATATATTTCTCAAATGTTTTCAAAAACTAAACAGTTCTAGTTTTCCCATTTCCCAATTGGCTGTTAGTTAAGTGCTAACTGTAGAATGGGGATTGGATTCTAAAGAGGGAGCATGCAAAATAATTAACACTTTTTGCTGCAAGAGAATGTTCCCAAAGACTAAACAGCTCAAAATGTGTTTTAAGAATTTGTAGGTTCTAGGACTCTAGAATTTCTGTTACTGGACTAGATATATGTTTATTGTCACCAACAATATTAAAATTGATGGTTAAAAATCCAAATTATTTTTTGGACTAATCTATAAGGAAAAAAAATTCTATTCTATCCAAATACACACACTTTTCAAGCCCCCCTCCCTCTCTTAAAGTACTTGTATAGAGTCTGTACCTAAAATTTTGAAGAAAAGAAAACAAAAACTTACATTTTCAGGAACTTGTTTCTTAACAATGATGTCCTTTCATCAGGAAAATATTGACGTTCATTGTTTGTAATCTAAAGAAAAATAAACGTAATAATGAATGTGACTAGTTATCTCATTACATTGAAGAAAGATGACTAAGAAAACAATCTAACTCCCAAACCCACCTTTATAGGGCAGTTTGGTTTCTGAGCAAAGGGTTGGAAAAAGAGTGTCTATGATTGTAGAACCTCTTTTCAATTTCCAACTGAGATTCCAATATAAACCCACTCCTCCATGCTATTTTCTATAGTTGTTTGGCAAATCACTTTCTTGGAATATAACATTCCTCCCATGACAATCTTCTTTTATTTCTACAATTACAAAGTAATTTAATTCATTTGTTAGCTAATCACCTATTAGCAATTTGTTAAATTTTTTATGATTATGAATTATTTTAGATATATTATTTGAGGAAGAGCAACTAATTTGTAGTGTTCCCATTAAAAATTTTATTTCATGGGTTGTCCTTGTTGAAATGTCATTCTATTAACTTAAAGTAGTACTTGCTTATATTAATAATAGAAAATTTGCAAAAAGGGAGACTAAACCAGAAAACTTTTCTTTTCCTAAGCTAAGTTTTCAGTAACTTTATAGTTTATACATATTTACCCCCTCCTCCCCCGCTCGGGCAGGATATGACACAAGGTCAATTTTTAAGTGGAGTTTAACAGGTTTGAATTCAGAGTTTGCCTTCTCCTAGACAAGTTGCCTTAAGGCTGAAGAACCCAGTTTGCCCTACTATTTACCCATAGCTAGAGGGAGAATAATTGGATTCATACTTTTCCCAAGGGTATTAGTGCTATGTGAAATGCCATTAGTCTCGTCCAGGATTTGACCTCGTGTTGCTGTGTCCATTTCCTACGACGATAACCATTATACCACGGGCACCTCTTATAAACTTTATAGTTTATAAGTTGTTCCTGATATTCTAGGCTCTCATTATAGATCCTATTATCTTTATAACAAAAACTTTTTGATAATCTATTAATCTTTATGTTAACTGCACTCAGTATTTGTTTGATTATTGATCTGGGGGTGGGGGTGTAGATTTGTCATTAATGCAAATAGGTGTTTGGTTATCTTTGCTAAGTGGTTTAAAGTTTATTGTTAGTTAATTTCCTTGACATTATCTTTAATTCATCTATTTTAAGGTTAAATGATATTTCAATTTTAAATCCTTGAAGGCTCTTATAATTTTCTTATGTATTTTCAAAAGTTTTGGGTCATTATTATCTGAAATGAAGATGAGGCTGTCATCTCTATATAAACCTACATGCTTGACGTCTATTATTCTACCTAGAATATCTAATGTATAAATACCTATCAAGTCAGCATTTTGTGCAGTCATAAGCACCCATGGGAACGTTAAAGTTATCTGTGCGATTTTTAATCCAAGTAGACTTATCAGTAAGAATAGACTTTCTACAGGTTAAAATAATTTCAATTAATATTTCTATATTGGAAGGCCATATACAGGCACATTTATCCATATATGATGTTCAAAGGGTTTCAATAGATTCATAGCCAAAAGTAAAAATATTTTTATACAAGAAATATTTCCTTTTTGTTAATATCAATCTGTGTCAATGTCCATAACTTCTCCATCAATTGAACATTATTCAGTGAAAATTTTAGATTAAAAAAAACAAACAAAATCAGTTTATAAATGTCCCAGGCTATTGATTTACAGATCCACCTAGTAATAGACTCAATTTTCAGGTGGTACCTTGTACATACACCCATGTTGAAGTAAGAGAATTATTAAGGATGAAAGTTTAAAGCATGAACCTGAATACTTTCATTATTTGTTCATAACATTTAAAACAAATGCAGGACTTTTTAGTTATATATATGCAATTAGAAAACTCAAACCTGGTTAAATTGTCATTATAAATTTATTTCGGCAAAGAATATCATTAAACTCTTCATCTCATTAGATGACTTCACACATTTAATTAGAGGTTGAAAAAAAAAAAAAAAAAAAAATTTTTTTTTTTTTTTTTCAACCTCATATTAAATATGTGAAGTCATCTGATGAGACGAAGAGTATATTTTTGGCTGAAATAAATTTATGACAATTTAATTAGGTTTGAGTTTTCTTTTAATTGCGTTGTAGACATTCTGTATGTGAATTTTATTATATAAACCTGAATAGGGAATATATAACAATAATCATACATTGAGCACTCCCATAGATTTATATGAAATTCCTCATATTCTATATGCGAATAATCCACACCCATTGTCTTGTAATGCTGACTGGATATTACTTATATAGAGAGAGTGAGAAAAATGTCTGAAAAGTTAGGTGCAAACATTTACCAATTCAACATGTTCATTATCATGCAAATAAAACAGGTATGTTACCAGCACTTTATTTTTTTTCCTAGTTACCATGGAGATTTATATGCTTGTCTCATTGGTATATAAGTATATAAATGCACTCTTTCAATATGTCAAGTCAATTGTTCGAGGACACAATGAGATGACACTTTCTAATATTTCAGCTGCGGAGAATTTCATGGGCCATCAGTTTCAGGTCAAATGCCAGTTTTGCACAACTTTGTATCACATATGTACATACAACTCCACTTCAAGATAATAGGAATGCAAACTTTGTCTTCCAAAGTTGATAGTCCATGGAATCCTCCATGAGAAGTTGGGAAATTAGAGAATGTCAGCAACCGATGTGAAGTTTATCCCTTTTGGTGGTGGGGATTATTTGGAAATAGTAAAACTGGTAACGCATGCATAATTAGTAAATGTTTGGATTTTACTTTTTGAACATCTGTGGCAGATTCAAAATAGATTTTGGAATGAATCAAATTTTAAAATCAGATTTTTTTTTTTTAGCCAAGTTGTATATTACTCACCATGTCCTTGGACTTGTATAGTTTCACTCGGAAAAAGGTCAATACAGCAACAAGAGGAAGGAATTCCCAGATGGTCAGCACAGTTGTGAAGGACAAATAAGCATTCCCTTTACTTAAGTTGACAACATCAGCCTAGGACAAAAAAAAATGTTTATCTAAGAAATTTGATGACATTTAAAGCATTGTCGGTTATCAACTGGTAAAGTGTCCATTATTATTTCTATCATAGGATTATTTGTGTATGGCTTGGTACTAGTCTCTAGGTTTAAGCTGATAGCATAAGTTGTGTTGGGAATACAGGGTTTCAACTGACTAATGCTTCATTCAAATAAAAGAAAAAGCTTAAAAAGAAAATGAACAAAGAATAAGTTAAAAGCAAAGAACACAAAGTGATACAGAGAAAACAAAAAGAGGAGTTGAAGAAGTTTGGTTTTATGGCATATCAACTATTATAGGTTATTTAATGTTAAATTTAATTGAAATTTATGAATTAAATTACTTTGTTGAAAGATGGGAAGCACATCCTAATGAGTAGAGCAAAATGCAGCTTGAGGTGTAAAGATAGTTCGAACCATAGCCGCATTATAACAGTGTGTAAGAGAGGAAGAAACCTTATTGGCAATCAGCTGACTAGGGGATCCAATCAAGGGAAGTCTAACATAAACAGGACATTTAGTAGGGCCAAATGGCACAATGTTATTCCTAAACTTATCAACAGTTTTATTAAATTTATAAATTTCAGTGTTGCTGTATTGCCACATATATAGGGGATGTCTCCCAACACCTTAAGGTTAGAGTCGAGCAGCATGTCCCAGAGACATTCGTAACTGCACAATATCCAGGCATATGAAACTGCTCGATTCTGCCATCTGCGAGCATTTGAATGCTATAAATAGTTGTGCGGTTAATTATTATAATGATGAGAGCTTTGGTGTCTTGCATAGAGCTTGGACAAAGCAATGTTTAGTTGTCCTAAAGCCTCTTTACATCCTACTTTATAAGCCAACTCTGTGCAAGCAAAATAGTAAGCACTCCTTAAATTTACTTGGAGACAATTAAAACCATCCTTAGTCAAGCAACAATTAATTTTTTAACCCCCCCCAGTCTTGTTACCATTCTCATTTTCACCCCCTTTTAATCAATTTACATAGTTTTAAATGACTTCTGATGTTGTCACTGGACAAATATCAGATGAAAGGGCCCTTGTGATTCCAATAAAAAGTTTTTCTCTATTTATTGCTATCTCCCTTCTTGCATATGTCACTTAGTGTTTGTCATTATATATATTAGTGAGAGAGAAATTGATAACAAGGCAATCCAAGTGGATTGAAAACAGAATTATATATATATATATATATGTATATATTTTATATATATAAATTGATAACAAGGCAATCCAAGTGGATTGAAAACAGAATTATATATATATATATATATATATATATATATATATATATATATATATATATATTTATATAAAATCTTTATTTTTTTGTTTAAAAAAAAAAAAAAAAATTAGAAATAGTATTAAATGGAAATGGAATACTATTTTTAAATGTCTTGCTTTTTTAAACAAAAACAAAAAAAATGGTTAGATTAAGTTTCTTTGTTTAATGGCATATCAACCTTTGTAGGTTATTTAATGCCAAAGTTATTCTCCTAGAAGAATAGTCGTGGTACTATTTAACCCATAGCTAGGGGGGGATAAGTGGGTTCACACCTTTCCCTAGGGTATTAGTCTGAAAGTGAACGTAATAGCACGTCTGGAGTTCAAACTTGCTTACAACGATTTTGCAGTCCATCGCTTTAACCATTACACCATAAGGACCCCCCCTATTAATATGGATACCCATTGAACCTTACATAAGGTGAAATGTCTTCCCCAATATTATTGGTTAAAAGAAACAAATTTCTATTCAAATCCATCTGAAGAGTCAATTAATAAACTGGTGAAATAAATTTATAATGGAAAAATATTTATTTTTCTTATTTTTAATTATATATATATATATATATATATATATATATATATATAGATAGATATCTCATTAAAAACAAAAAAAAATATAGATATATTCCATGGTAAATTTATTTCACCAGCCAATTAACCATGTTAAATTCGAAAACAAACTACTATTCAAATCCATCTGAAAAGCCAATTAATAAACAGGTGAAATAAATTTATAATGGAGTATATTTATTTTCTTGTTTTAATGATATCTCTATTTAAAGCAATAGTTTTGCTCAAAACGTTTTTTTAAGAAAATTGTAAAAAGAAATTGTTTTGTGATTAAAACAAAAGGAAGTGCTTGTTGTGAAAATGGTAAGTGTTGTAGGAAATGGACATGGTGAACAGAGTTCAAATCCTGTACTAAACTGTTTGCCTTTCACATAGATGCAGTCTTTTCCCAAGGGTATTAACATTAATTATTCTATCTCCTACCCCTCTAGCTATGAGTAAATAGTAGGGCAGACTGACTCCTTAACCTTGGCATAGCAACCAGTCTAAGAGAAGGAAAACTCTGAAGTCAGACCTGTTAAACTCTGCTTAAAAACTGACCTTGTGTCACATCCTGTGAATGCAGAGGGGTTGGTAAATACATAATGAAAATAAAAATAAACATCTGTGTACACACACACAAATGTATGGTAAGAGTCTTCATTTTCATACTCCATCACTCAGGTCCTCTAAATGGGGGCAGGGGAAGGGGGTCTGAAACCAAAACCAATCACAGTTAATTTTGTTTTTTTTCCATCATCGTCATAACAAATTAAAACTCAATCTTGAAAATAAGTTAAAGAGAAAGTAGGAAGGCCAGGAGGCATGCTTAGTGTAATGGTTGTTGTTTTGGTTTCTTTGTTTAATGGTATATCAACCTTTGTGGGTTATTTAATATCAAAGCCGTCTTTGTAGAAGAACAGTAATTTAACCCATAGCCGAATCAATAATAGGATTCATGTCTTTCCCAAAGGGGCATTAATCTGAAATGAATGTGATAGTGCAACTCTAGTTCCAACTTGCTTACTTCAGCATGTTAGCCATGGAGACTTCCCCCATTATCATTGTAGGAAATGGGATCAGTTACCATAGTTCAAATTCCGAATGATGCTCTATGCATTTCACTTCATGCTAATCTCCCTGGAAAAGGGCATCAATCCATCTCTCTAAGCTTCAGCTTTAGTTAGACAACTAGCATAAGAGAAGGAAGACACTAAATTCAAACTCTCTGTACTCTACTTCAAAAATGGACCCTGTCTCACTTCCTACCTGTATTTACCCAGCCCCTCTACTACAAACTATATCATATTTTTTTAGATCAATGGATATGCAATGCCAATAGTAAACTTCACATTGCTTTTCATATAGCATATCAATTCCTTAATGAGTCGAGAACAATCAAAAATAAACTATGCAAAAGTAATATTTCTATTTGATCACTTTTGTTCATCTTTTTATTTTATTTTTTTTCCTTAAGTCAGAAAAGTTCTCAAATACTCTCCAAAAGAACAGCTCTCATCTCATTCCCCCCCCACCAAAAGATGAAACTAATAGTTATGAGAGAGAAAGAGAATATATATATATATATATATATATATCTCAATAATTCAATTTAGGCACACAGTTAAAGAGTTTCAAGTATTGCTATTTAACACTAATAATTCTAGTCAATATTAGGTGTTTGCTTGCACACAGCAATACTTGAACCATTTAACTATGTATTACAAACAATTCAATTAAACGCAAGTCATTTGTTTACACTCAGTTTTAATGTCAAACAGTTCAATTTGATCCATAGATAGGACCCTAGCAGGTGCTACCACTCCCGGTCAGAGTGGACCTGGGAGTAATAGCAACAATCCAGGATTACTGGAGCCTCACCATCAGATTGTTTAGGGTAATTTCCCCAGACACTTTTTTTTTTTTTTTTTTTTTTTTTTAGGGGGGCTGCAGAGATGCAGCCGAAGTATCTACAGCCCCAGCTGACTGAGTTGAGTATACTTAGGATTATTTTTGAATAGAAATAATTACTTGAAACTATATAATTATTTGTATTAGTTATGATATCAAGTATTCCTATCTATGTGCAAACAAACTGTTGAAAAATGACTACACAAAAAATGTAGATATAAACATACAATGAATGCAATGCCCTAAACTCTTAGCATAAAATAACCCAGGACAGTCAGACATACCATTAAAATCAATCATCTTTTTTCCTTTTCATCTTTTTTATCAAAATTTCAGAAGCTCATTGCATATTGTTTACTTAACAGAAAAATCAACAAAAAAAATAAAATGAAACGAATACTGGAAAAAAATTATCTAAAAAAGGAATAAGATCAAAGTAAAAAAAAAGTGTTGATATTTTTCTAGGCATTGTTTATATTAATATTTATAAAGAAATTATTTTAAAAAGTTTCAGAATGTCAATTTTTTTTTTCCAGGTTTGTCAATCTTTAGAAATTCCTGTTAAATATTTCGACTAGACTGGCACACCACCACCACAATATTATAAATTCAGAGTCTCATCTCTGTGTTGAAGTGAACCTGAGAGTAATGGCAACTTCATTCTCCAAAGCTCAAGAACTGGAACCTCACCACCAGATGCAGTTTACCCAGGATATACCTTGTTTTTATTTTTTTGGAGGTGAGGAGGTCTAATCCCTCGGCAGAGGATACAACTGGCATATTCTAAGTCCTAATGCCACTCCAAGTAATTTCAGTAGCAAGTAGATTTTTATGGGGTGGAGTGGCGAGGCATTTTTTTTTTTTTTTTTTTTTTTTAATTACTATGTTTTGCTTTCTCCTAAACTGGTCACCCCACCAAGGTTAAATAATCTAGTAGTGAATATCAATTATATAGATTGAGCATCATACAGTTAAAATTTCTAATAAAATAATTCAACTAATATATTTACCTAACCCCTCTGCCACAAACAGGATGTTATACAAGACTGATTTTTAGGAGGATTGATGGACTCATGCCTTTCTCAAGGGAATTAGTGCTAAGTGAAAAAATGAACAGTATCATCCAGGATTTGAACTCTTGACACCAATTCCATTTCTGATGATAACTGTTTTGCTAAGCATGCCTCTTTCAAAATTTGATAGGTTCTGAACTTATTGATCCAGGTTTGTAAACTAAAATATAGTCCTGTGGGAGACAGGATATTTATACTAAAAGTGTCTGGGGAATCTCCATGGCGTAGTGGTTAATATGCTGGGAAGCAAGTTTGAACTCCAGTCACATGATTATGTACACTTTTGGATTTGGTTTGATGGCATATCAACCATTGTAGGTTATTTAAATCCAATTTATTCAAGTCACATGATGTATGTGCAGCAAACTAGAAGCCAAATAAAATATTGCAAAACTTATGATTCACCAAGTATTTAGAAAAGGTGAAAGAACAAGCAATATGGTGTACAAAAGCCTCTCAGAAACTGGTTTGAATTTTTCATTTTGCTTAAAATTCTTTGCATATTTGGCATGTTCATATTTCTATATTCATATAAAGTTGGCAACCGTAGTCGAGGGTGACCAGAAGGCTTCCTTCCAATAGCTACTACACCGAGGTATAAGGGAGGGGGCTACTCCTTTCCCTAGATTGCTCCACTTTACCCTCGATATGCACCTTATATTGCTGAGTGTTAAGCAAGGTGGTATCAAGTACCATTTTTGAAGTCTTTGGTATGACGCGATCTAGGATTGAACCCAGATCTTCTGGACCATTAGCAAACACTCTACCCACTAAGCCAATGAGTTGGTTTTATAATATATAATAGAATCATTTCATTAAAACATTTTGTTGCTTACCTTTTTTCTGAGCAATAACATGTACCCCTGATAGTTCAGTTTAACTATTTATTAAGCATAGGAGGTGGATATCTTCATTGAAAGATGTATTCTAAAAAAAAAAAAGGGTGGGTGGGTGGATAAAAAATAAACTTGTTGAATTTTTTTGACCTCCTGAATTAAATTGACTGCTTTCATATAAATTCTATCATTTACTGTTCTGAGCCAATTAAAACCTATTGTATTGTAAAGAGTGGAGAAATTTGAATCAAGTCAATAGCAGTTAATGGAGAAATTTGCCTAAGAAAAAGATCCTTGCGTGAAATTAAGATAAAAGAAAAAGATTTTTGATATTTCAGATAATCTGGTAAACACCCAAGCAAATTCTCTTTCATTAGATACTAAGGCGAGTCAAAAGTTTCATCGTATTCTGTTAAATGCTAGTTTGTGGCATACTTATGTGACTGAAGCAATTGAAACCATGAAAAGTAGTGATTGGTAGTTGGTGTCCTGGCTTGTCACTTTGTATGTGATTTGAAAACAGCACAGATGAATGCGCAACATGGTCCAAATCAAGAACTTATGCTTTCTAGTTTGAACTTGATCGTAACACCATGGAAACAATCAAAAAATATTTGTTGTGCAAAAGGTGAAAATGCAGTTGATCAAATGGTTCAAGAAATTTGGCTTGGGCTGCAAGAACCTTAAATATCAGGAAAGGTCAGCTAGGAGGCCTAAAACTGGATTCCAAGGCAGTACTTCAAACATAGAAGCAATTTCAGCAAGTAACACGTTGAGAGTATCAGGCGAGCTCGGCATCTGACAGTCTAGAATGATTCATTATATTCAAGACTTTGGCAAAAAGCATCCGAAGCTGCCTAACATTGCCAAAACTCTTGAATAACTAACAAGGCTTATTCATTTTAGTAAGTTTTTCTTAACAGAAAGTAATGTTGTAAATGTGGATCAATGCTGTATAAAAACTAAAACTTAATTATAGTTTCATTAATTGATAGACTTAAACAGCATCTCAACTTGCCTTGGATTACTTAATGCCAAGAGGTTAGGGAATCTCATACATTGTATATTTATATTTTTCTATAGTTGTTTAAGGGTTTTTTTTTGTCTTTTTGTGCATGGTTCTATTGAATACAGATAATTTTCAAACATTTATTTGACCCATAGATGGGACCCTAACAAGTGGTACTACCACTCCAGGTTAGAGTGGATCTGGAAGTCATGGCAATGAAAGAGTAATCCACATTCCTTTGATTCATCATCAAGAACATAAATGTCATGATGTATTATCAAGGAATGTTGGGAATTATCATTATATGTTAGTGATGTTGTGTAAATTTAAAGATTTTTCTAAGCAAAGGACTAATTGATGACAGTAATATAGAACAAATAGAAAGGAAATGAAAATTACAATACCTTTGTTTTCTTTCTGAATTATTTGTTTAATGGCCCATCAACTCTTTATGGGTTATTTAATGCTGAAATCTGATTCATTTGTAAATATCTGATTGTAATCATCACTATATTTTCAATGTTCCATTGAATTAAAAAAAACAAAAAAACAACAACTTGTCTATTAGTATTTGCACACAGGAATTAATCTATAGGCAATTATATGGTCTCAAGTAATTACTTCTGTTCTATAATAATCATTTATTTGCTCAGTTATATAGTTTCAAGTATTCCTATTTAATATAAATAATTTTCAAACAGATCTATTTGATGGAACCCAATCTAATACAAATAATGGTTTCATGTATTCCTATCTAATACTAATAGATATAAGGTTTCAAGTAATTATTTCTATTTAATAAGTCATTTGTTTGCCCACAGTTATATGGTTTCCAGTAAACAATGGTAGCTTCAAGTAACTAATCTTAAAACAATTTACACACAGAATCATCTAACTATCCACTATTTGATACATGGTAGTACTTGTGAGGGTCCGATCTATGTCTGGGTCAAAGTGGTCCCCAGAGCTCAAGAACTGGAGCCTTGACATCAAATGCAATTTAGTGCCATACCCGGGACCCCCTTTACAGAGTGGGGGGGGTCTTAACCCTCTGGATAGGATGTAGTCAGTGAATTATAAGCCTGTTAAACAAGGCAGCTTTCTGAAAAATCTTTCAATCTAATTTAAATCCAATATAACTGATTTTTTTTTTCCTTTCACATCTTCTGTCTTTTGTGTTTCATACTTGCTTTTATCCTTTTTCTGAAAAAAAACAAACAAACAAAAAAACAAAAACACACGCACACAAAAAAAGGATGATTACTCTAAGTGACTAAAGCATCACAGAATTTACCTCATGTAGTGTTTCTCTTCAATATTATCTGAACACTTACCATATTTACCAACCCCTCCGCTCGGGCAGGATATGAACACTTACTACTATTAGGGTTGCTCATCATATGAATTTCAGTCAGTTTCGAAGCAATAATCATGTGGTGGTGGTGGTGGGGGGAAAAGATATGAAATTACCTGATCAGAAACATCAAACCAGCCATAACCAAAACTTGGAGTCTGACCCTTCAGTGATGGAATGACAGCAATCATATTGTAGAGAGCTCGAGACCCATAAGTGAAAATTACAAATATTGAGACTCCAATGACTGTCCACGTTGAAATGGCCTGTAAGTGAAAGAAAAGATAAAATTGTTTTTGCATTTGAATGAAAAAGAAAAAAAGTCAATGAATTTATATTGTGCATTTTATTAGTATTATGATTTTGTTTATTTTCTTAAACATTAATAAAAGTTGAGAATTGCCCAGTCAGCTGGGGCTGTAGAATACACTGACTGCAACTGTGCAGAGGGGTAAGAGCCCCCAATGAGTGTCCTGGATATGATACTAAACAATCTGATGGTGAAGTTCCAGTAATGCTGGGGCTTTCAGAATACAGAGCACCCCTTCATTGCCATTGCTCCCAGGCCCACTCTGGCTCGGCGTGGTAGCACCTGATAGTTCTATTTAACACATAGATAGGGCCCTAACGGGATACTTATGCTAAACTGAATAGCTTGAAATAGAAATGGTTTTGACAATTAAACCATACTTACATTTAAACTGCATGGTTATGCTAAATTGATTTATTTGAAATGGAACTGATTTTTGAGATTGAAACTGTATTTACATGAAACCGAATTGTTTAACACAGAACCGTTCTGCCATTTAACAAAATCTGTACTTAGACTAAACTGAATAGCTTGAAATAAAAATGTTTTTCACAATTAAACTGTACTTACATTTAAACTGTGTGCTTATGCTGAACTGAATTGTTTGAAATTTAACTGTTTTAGACATTGAAACTGTACTTACACTTAACTGAACTGTCATATATAGAACTGTTTTGACATTTTACTGCGTAAACAAAATCTGTACTTATGCTAAACTGAGTGAGCTAAATTAGAACTGTTTGAATAAACTGAATAGTTTGAAATAGAAATGTTTTTTGGCAATTGAACTGTGTATTCATGCTAAACTGAATTATTTAAAATAGAACTGATTATTTGAATAAAAATGGATTTGGCATTAAATAACCTACAAAGGTTGATATGCCATAAAACCTAACCAACCAAAAGTTGAGAAAATTGCAATCATAGTTTGATGAAATTTTACTTACAATATTTTTTTTTTAAAAAGTTTTGAAGCTTGAACCTCCCAGCATCATTTTACAAGAAAACCTCGATAATTATTTCTGCTTATTCAGGATTGAATTGGCCTAGTGGGTAGAGTGTTTGCCAATGGCCTGGGAGACCTGGGTTCAATCCCAGGTCGCGTCATATCAAAGACTTTAAAAATGGTACCTGATACCTCCTTGCTTCACACTCAGCAATATAAGGTACATATCGAGGGTAAAGTGGAGCAATCCAGGGAAAGAAGTACTGCCCTCCCCTATTCCTTGGTGTAGTAGCCATTGAAAGAGGAGCCTTCTGGTTGCCCTCGACTAAGGTCGCCAACTCTACTTTTACTTATTCAGGACAATCTATACCAGAAGAAATGTTATAATTAGGCATGAACAAAAGCAAGTTCATTTTTTTGTTCTTTGGCAGAAACTTCAGTAGTTAATATTTAAAACAAAAATTCAAATTAAATTAAAAATGTACAACCATCATTATTTACTCAGTTACAGAAATAGAAAAAAAAAGCTTGCATTTTTTTGTTCATTCACAAAAATATTTTTAGGAACACAATGAATATTAAAATCAAAACCCACAAAACAAGACTGACTTGAAAACTTACAAAAAATAATGTAGCTAAATCTTATAGTTAAGAAAAAAGAAATTCAAAGTTCAAATGACAACCCACACTGTACAACAAAATACAAGGAGACTGTGGTGCAATAGTTATTGTTGTAGAAAATGGACTCAGCTACCTGTGTTCAAATCCTGGATGAGGTAGTTAACATTTCACATAGCATTAATACATAGGTAATAAGGAATGAATCCAGCTACGAATAAATAGGAGGGCAGACTTGACTCTTAAGTTTGGTATTGCAACCAGTCTAGGAGATGAAAAACTGAATTTAAACTAGTTATATGCTGTTTCAAAAACTGAACTTGTGTTGCATCCTGTATGAGAGCAATGGGTAAAAAAGTACAATAATACAATTATTAATAATGGGGGAGGGATTAGAATAATGTCAGCTAACAGGGAAGCATTTTTGCTCAGGTTGGTGCACTGGAAACTTATGTATAATAATTCATTCAGCTTTATTTTTGTGAACCGAAGATTATCTTTGACAGGTTAGCCTCTCACGTACAATCCAATGGTCAGGAGTTGATAAGGGTTACATCATGCAAAAGCTTAAGCCAACTCAAAACCTTACAGTAATTTACAAAGCTTTTTGCTTAGATGTGACAAGGCTGAATGAATGGGGCACTCAATGAGACTCAAACTCACTCATGAAGGTTTGTAAGTCTAGCTTGCTAACCATTACATTATCTGAGGTGCCCAACTCAAAACCTTACTTAAGCAATTAAAATCAAAGGTGTAGGTAAGATTCACTCTTGAAATGTGGGTTTTAAAGTGTAAGATGTTTTGTTTAATGTTTTTTCATCTTAATAAAGATAGATTCTTGTATTTAGAATTATGGGCCCCTATCGCAATAAAAACTTAATGGATTTACAGGTAATCTAGTATTTACTAAACATATTTTTATTCTAGCATAAGGATAATGAGTACAGCAATCAAAAACTGTTTCACCATTCTTTCATTTTCTCTAAATATTTTTCTTTTATATTGTCTCTTCACCGATTCTCATAATGCTGTCTGCTTGTGGCATTTTCCAACATTATTTCTCACATGTAAAAGGGGGACAGGCCATACATACCTTTGCTTCAAGTGAACGCTTTGTGATTGGTACTTTCATCAGTTTCACAATTACAATAATGAGAGATGTGGCCACAGCAAGGAAAAGTCCATCATTGATTATGACACGTATGTATAGGTAGGATAAAACAACTTCATTTTCTTCACGTTGGGACTTCATTGATAAAGTAGCAAACGTTATGTTGACAACGAAGAAGAGTAGAGCAGCGATTCCAAGGAGAATATTCGGTAAGTTCCTTGGGAAGGTGGGGAAAAAAAAAAGATGAAAAATATATTGAAAACAAGCAGAAGAGAAAGTAAGGGTCTGATGTGAGAAATGGCAGGGAGAGTCAGAGTTGGGAAGAGAAAGAGAGAGAGGAAGGTGAGAAAGAATTTTACAGTTGGTTCGTGGTTATCATAATACTTTGAGGCACCAGGTCCATTACCTGACAGTGGATTAACCCTGGTGCAAGACAATCATTCTACTATTACCATTTACCAAAGAAGTAAACACCACTCTGCACTATTCTCCATAGAGGTGGGCACATAATTGATGAAGTCAATAATGTCACTTACGGAGACTCCTTTCGGCCAACTTTTCTCAATCTATCTGTCATCCTTTATTTTCAGCTAATTTGGCCACCCAGAGAAAAGATGAAGGAATCCACTACATTTTTCACCATCTTGCAGTGAAAGTTGTCCAAGATTCTGCGAGGATTTCTAGCATGAATTATGCCCTATACAACTTGTGGTCAAAGTGGAAGGAGGGTATTTATTAGGCCAGATAATTTATCAAGAACACGCTACCAATGGTTAATGTAAAGCATCTTGAAAGCCAATGTTCATGGCAAAACTGTTGCTATCCTATCAGTGGAACAAATTGTGGCTGATCACTTATTTTTAATAAATATGTACTCTGTTTTGGGCACAAAAAATTAAAGTTATTTTTTTTTTAAGTTATAAAAAGTTTTAATTAAAAATCCATGATCTGACATTTTCAAAAAGTTTCATTTAGGATGACACAAATTCAACTGCAAAAGGAATCTTAAAAATAATACTGAAAATAGCAACATAATAAAGCAACAAATTGAAAGATTTTAAAAATAAATTTTAAAGAAATAACACAATAAAACTAGTCAGAGAATGGAAATGACAAGTTGTTAAAAAACAAAAAACACGGGGGGGGGTTGTATGCAAAAGACAGAGAGGCAAAATTTAAAAGCCAAAGCAAAAAAAAAAAAAAAAAAAAAAAAAAAAAAAAAGATTTTCTAAAAATATCAAAGAAATATATACTGGTAAAAAACCCCCAAAACAAACAACAACAACAAAAAAAAAAAAAAACTTAAGTGAGGTTTTCAAAAAACAATCGTCTGAATATCTGAGATAAGAAAGTATCATTATTACGTACTGATTTATCAGAAAACTAACAAAAAACAATAATTAGAAAGAATATGCACTTCTTAATCTCGTAATAATGAGAATCCAAATCTTGGACATTACATGATGATCATTAGATAAAAGTAAATGTATTTTCAATTATTTTTGGTCATTTTGACTTTTGAATTTGGCTAAATAATAATACAAGAGACATTGAAGAAGAAATGAAGAAAGGGAGTCAATTTTAAGTGATTTTTTTGGTTGAGATGAATTGGCATATTTTTATATGAATGCTGTCAACTCTTAAATAAAAGATTGTAAATAATATGGTTAGATTTACAAAAATAATTCCAAACTTTGTTTCTGTCAAACCATTATAGAGACAGTTATTTGACATTTTTCTGTAGAAAATTTTTTTTCCTCTTTTCTTATAGATTACTCACCTAATGACTGAAGAATAAATTGGCCAAAATGTTGAGTTAAGAACATTTCAAAATTCAAACAAAAAAAATTTGTTCATAACTCTTCTCAATATTATAAACAAAAATAAAGTTAGACTTACCTGTTCATTTTTTGACCAATATCTTGATCCTTCAGATAAGCCTAAGATAAAAAAAATTCGATGTCAAAAGTTAAAAAATCTCAATCCTCCTTAAAACAAACAAAAAAACCCCAAAAAACAAAAAAACCCAAAACTAACTTGGAAGTACAAGGATCATTAAATAAGTTTCCAGACTTTTTTTGTATGGGAACTTTTATTGATAGTACACACATGAAACTCTAGTCCCCTTCGAAGTAATCTCCTCCGGCTGCAATGCACTTGTACCGTTCCAACAAGTTCTGGAAGGCCCCATGGAAGTCCTCGTGTGAGCCTGTCAATGACCTTCGTCACAACCTCTTTCATCTCCTCAATTCTCTCATAATGACAGCCTCTGAGCTTAGGGAATAACCAAAAGTCACAGGGAGCAAGGTCTCGACTATAGGGAGGATGGAGAACTGTCTTGATGCCCATCTTGGTTAAATGGTCTGTGACAAGGATGGAGTTGTGGACTGGTGCATTGTCCTGGTGGAAATGCCACTGACCCGATTTGAAGAGGGCTGGCCTCTTCTGACGGAATCTCTTCCTGAACTCTGGTGTATTGACTTCCTTACTCTTCCCATACCATGGTCAGTCATCTCATAAGATGTATAGCAATGACATACTGAATGTTCAAGAGTCTATGACAATTGTAAATGCCTATACAAAAAAAAGTCTGGAAACCTATTGAATGCACCTTGTATAATAATGTTCAACATGCAGTAAAGCAATCCACCTTGGGGATCAGCTCTTGCAACAGGGGTTAGAATATGTTGACAGTATCTCCTGTAGAGTGGTAAGACCCCACTCCCCGCAAAAAAAAAAAAAAAAAAAAAAAAAAGAAAAAGAAAAAAAGGGAGTGTTCTGGGTAAGACATTAAATTGTGTCTGATTGTGAAGCTCCAGTTCTGGATAGTGTAGAGTACCCCTTCATTGCTATTACTCTCAGATCAATTCTGACCTGGAGTGACAGTACTTGGTAGGATCCTACTCAAGGGTCAAATAAATACGTTTGAAAATTATTTGTATTAAATAGGAATACTTGATATCATATAACCATGTGCAAAAAACCTCTTAAACTACACAAAAATTGTAAATATAACTCTACATGTATGCATTTCCCTAACCTCTAGGCATAAAATAATCCTAGACAGGTTGAAATGCTATTAAAATCAATCAATCACCTGCATCACATCCTATTTACCAACCCCTCCACACGGGCAGGATATGACACAAGGTCAATTTTTAAGCGGAGTTTAACAGGTTTGAATTCAGAGTTTTCCTTCTCCTAGACTAGTTGCCTAACCAAGGCTGAAGAACCTAGTCTGTCCTACTATTTACCCATAGCTGGAGGGAGAATAACTGGATTCATACCTTTCCTAAGGGTATTAGTGCTATGTGAAATGCAATCAGTCTCGTCCAGGATTTGAACTTGTATCGCCGTGTTCATTTCACCTGCATCACATATGTGTTATTTTGTGCTGTTCTGATTTCTGGAGGCACTTGTGGTGAAACAGAAAGAAACTTGATGACCAGTGTTCATATTCTGGACACAGCTGTTTGCACTTCACTGTGCTAACGCTCTTTTAAAAAGGCATGAATCCATCTCTTCTCTCTACAGCTATAGGTAAAATAGTTTAGATTCTAACAATGGTTAATCATTTCTCCTTTGGGGCAGTGGTCTTATGCCACTGGAGAGAATGCAGAACTAGAATAGAAGGGATAAATACAAAAAAGGAAGAAAGAAAAAAAAACAAAAAAAACAACTTACCAAAGTAAAAAATGATGTGATAAGACAGAGAGTAAAGAACTGAAGACAGATAGGAAGACAATAGAGCAACCAAGAAATAAAAACTGGTAAATGGTTGGCCAGGTAAACCTCAGAGAAGTACATGGAGAAAAGGACAATACGCAGGGCGGACCAGACAAGAATCATAAACAACATTACAGATTGGTAACTGCAGCGTTTGTGACGATACCAGAGAATCATATACAGTTGGACATAGACCGATAGGAACAAGATGGAGAAGAGAACCAAAAATACGGCAGTTAGAATCACTTCCACCTGAGGTGACAATGCTGGTTTCAGGTTTGGGTATGTGAAGCCAGATGTATTGGCAGCTGGGGTGGTCACTGCCATTTTGATTTACGAAGAGAGGAGCCAATATTGTGATACTGGTCCTGAAAAGAAAAAAAAAAAAATGATTAAGTGAAAATCAATAAGTATTTTTAGTTTTATTTTTAGCAAAGTATTAAAGTGAGTCAAAAGTTTTACAATATTTTAGTGACATAAGGTACAAGTCTGCAGCTCTAGATGTTTTTTCAAAACTCATACAAATAATGAACCACATTGGACCAAGAAATGTTGAGCTCATCTGATAATTTCAGAGTGCTACGAGATGGATTTGTCTCGATGGCCTGGAATCTCATAGTTTTAGACTTACATGAACTTTCCTTGAATCATCTGGTCACTGTACCGTGATCAATTGAATCTTCACTTTTCTAACAAATAGTTTTCATTGTCTCTGCAGTGTTATGGTGTGGTTAAAACTTGTAAAGAATAAGTTCCTGAATCAGACTACATTGTATGTTCATCTGCGCAGTTTTGAAATCTTACACCAAGTGAAGAAGGGGTGTCCTCATGGTGTAATGGTTAAAGTGATGGACTGCGGAATCGTAGTAAGAGAGTTCGTACTCCAGTCGCGCTATTACGTTCACTTTCGGGCAAATACCCTAGGGAAATGTATGAACCCCCTAATCCTCCCAGCTATGGGGGTTAAATAGTACCACTACTGTTCTTCTAGGAGAATAGCTTTGGCATTAAACAACCTACAAAGGTTGATATGCCATTAAACAAAAGAAACCAAACCAAACCAAGTGAAGAAATGCATAAGATGTCAGCACACCAACTACCACTATATTATCAATCAGTGGGTACGTACTATGGCTTTAACCGTTTGCAAATTAGCACATACCAAAAGATTGCAAAACTTTCAACACACCCTAGTACTTCGTTTATGGTTTGGTTACAACTGTTATAAGTAATAGTGTCACCTGTAAATAAGTAGACTCTCTAATGAGTTTCTATAGAAAGTTAATTTTCTTCTAAACCAAAAATACCAGGATGTTCTCATTTCTAATGGAACATTATACAATCAAAATGGTTGGTTGTCCTTTAAGGGATATCAACCCTTGAAGGTTATTTAATGCCAAATCATCTTTATACATATATATTAAATATGATTTGATAATGGATAGTTTGTAGATAAATTTTTTTTAATAAGCCAGAGGTCATTTGTTTGCACACAGTCAAATGGTTTCAAGTATTGCTATGTAAAACTAATAATTTAATTTAATATCAGTCATTCTATTTGACCCATAGTAGTACCTGTTAGGGTCCAATCTACTTTGGGTGAGTGTGGACCTGGGAGTAATGGCAATGAAGAGGTACCCCATATTCCCCAAAGCTTAAAGACTGGAGATGTTTATTGTGAGGTGGATCTTACCCTTCTGCAGAGATGCAGTCGGCATATTCTATAGGCCTGGCTAACTGGGATGGAATTAAATGGATATCATTAGGTATTATTTATAACCTAACTCTAACCGGACATTGGCATAATAGAGTGCTTGCCAATGGCCCAGGAGACCTGGGTTCAATCCCAGGTTGAGTAAGACTAAAAAAAAAAAAAAGGTACTTAATGCCTCCTTGCTTAATGCTCAGCATTATAAGGTATGGATCAAGGGTAAAGTGGAGCAATCCAAGGAAAGGAATTGCGTCATCCCCTACACCTTGGTGTTGTAGCTATCGAAAAGGGAGCCTTGACAACGGTTGCCAACTTTACTTACTATAACCTAACTCAAGAGCACTGAAAGTCTGTAACCAAGAATAAAGACATCCCCTTATATATATCTATGCAATTTTTTTTTTAGTCACAGAGATTTAATGTTGTAGAGTTTGGTAATAAATAACACTTAATGTTTTAATAGCATAATGTTCCACTAGAAATAATAAAATCCTGGTATTTTTGGTTTAAAAGAAACTTAGCGTTTTATTTTTTGAAAAGGGTTGGTGTACTTATTTACAAGCAATATTGTACCTAGTGGAAAATTCATTATCAAACAACCATATTATCCAATTTACAAACCCCTCAGCTCGGGCAGGATATGACACAAGGTCAATTTTTAAGTGGAGTTTAACAGGTTTGAATTCAGAGTTTTCCTTCTCCTAGACTAGTTGCCTCACCAACCATATTACAGAAGGTGCCTATAGTGTAATGGTTACTGTTGTAGGAAATGGACATGGCAATTCTAGCTCAATCCCTAAGGCTGTTTACATAGCACTAATGCCCTTGAAAAAGTTATGAATCATATTTTTCTCCTTCCAGTTATGAGTATATAGTAGGGCAGACCAAATTCTTTAATCTTGATAAGAGAAGGAGAAATCTGAATTCAAATTCTGCATAAAAAATTGGTCTTGTGTCACTTCTTACTTGTGTGGAGGGGTTATGTAAATAAATATAACCAGTAAAACCAGACTTTGGCATGATGGTTAGAGTGTTCGCCAATGGCTTGGGAGACCTGGGTTCAATTCCAGGTCAAGTCATACCAAAAAAAAAAAAAAAAAAAAAGGTACAATATAAGGTAGGGATCAAGGATAAAGTGGAGCAATCCATGGAAAGGAGTAGCACCCTCCCCTATACCTTGGTGTAGTAGCCTTCGGGTCACCCTCGACTAAGGTCGCCTACGTTACTTACTTATAACCAGTAAGAAAAGTGCATAGTATATGATGACTTATATAATGACATTGTCATAGATTAATCCCATCACTGTTCAAGACAAATTAGAGATATCTGCTTGTATGTTTTTACGAGATTTTATGCTTTATTTTATAAGGAGCTTGAGAGCCATAAATGGCCCACAAATGTTTCAAAGGAAACATGTGCTGCTCAAAAACAGTGAAAGGGTAAAAAACATAGAACAAGAATATTTCAACAGAAAATGTTAAAAAATTAAAGATACAAAAAGCAAAAAATGAAATAAAAATCTAGAAAGTTAAAGTCGTTTTTTTTTAAATTCTAGAAAATTTCTGAAAAACAATTCCTGAAAATAAGTAAAAAACAAAACAAAACAATTCTTGAAAATAAGTAAAAAAAAACAATTCTTGAAAATTACAAAAAAAGAATTCTTAGAAATTACAGAAAAAATTCTTTATAAATTAAAAAAATTCTGAAAATTTTCTTTTTTAAATTCTGAAAAAGATGTTTTAAGTTTCAAAAATCAAAAATAAAGCAAAGACTAATTAAATCTTATTTTAGAGTTCAGATGTGGATAAAATCTGTGATTATTACTTATATATATATATATATTTTACTATAATTATAGTTGTACTTTTTATAGATGAAATACATATGATGACTTAACAAATTTCAAGTATCTTAACTGATGGTTAAAACTTGGTAAATAGGAAATTTGCTCACTGCTTACATTGAAATGTTGCATGAAACAATAATAACCTCCCAGATTAATCATGGCAAAGTAGAACCACTCACCTGTGTATTCAGGGGTTGAAAAAAAAAAAAAATCTGTTATTTGCCATATTGGTTTGGTAAATGCATCAAACATTCATTCATAAATTACAATGGACCCATCAACTTAATAAGTGTCACTTATTAATATCACTATTAAGACTTTAGCCTTATTGAACAGCATGACATTACTAATGAGACAACCATGGTCAATGGGTTGGTTGATTTTATGGCATGTCAACCCTTGTTGGGTCATTCAATACTGAAATCAACCCCCCAAGCAATTATATGGTTTCTAGTTACTATTTATCATTTGTGAACAATAATATCTTCAAACTAGGCCATTGGTCTAATGAGTAGAGAGTTCACCAAATGTCCGAGAGACTGGGGTTCAATTCCAGGTTGAGTCATACCAAAGACTCAAAAAGGATACTTGATGCTGCCTTGCTTAACAATCAGCATTATAAAGTAAGGATCAAGAGTAAAGTGGAGCAATCCAGGGAATGGAGTAGTGCCCTCCCCTACACCTTGGTGTAGTAGCTATTGAAAAGGGATCCCTTGGGTCACCCACAACTAAGGTTGCCTACTTTACTTATATCATCAAATGACTATTCTTAATGCTGATAATTTATATACCAAGGAAGAAGAACATATACTAAACTCTAATCCCATCCAGAAAGTCTGGGAACAAAGCTTTGGTCGATCAATTTTAATGTCATATTAATCTGTCTAGAGTTATTTTATGCCAAGAGGTTAAGGAATCATGTTCTTAGTACATTTATAATTATATTTGTTGTGTAGCTATTTCTCAAAGAGTCTTCTTTTTGCACACAGATAAAATATATTTCTATTCAATACAAATAATTGTATAGTTTCAAATAATTATTTTTTTGCATAGTTATATGGTTTCAACAATAATCCAAGTAAACAATTATAACTTCAAGAAATTATTCTTAATACAAAAAATTTAGTTATATGGCATCAAATATTCCCATCGAATAACTTACAAACAGATCTATTTGACCCACAGATGGAACCCTAACAGGTACTGTTGTATATTGACCTTTGACCCAGCCAAACATGCCATTCCAAAGTGATGCACTGGAAGGAAGTGACACATTTCAATGTTCAGTAATCGAAAGAAATCGCGTAAGCAGATTTGGCTGACGAAATGGGACAGGGTAAAAGCCCATGATACACTCATAGACTGATGCACCGGAAGAGAGTGACCTTTGAACTGCATGACAGTTATTTTCGCTTGATGACGATCAAACATGCCATTCCAAAGATTGAGTGGGCGATTGAACTATTATATAACTCGGTGAAGAGAGGAAGTCAGTGAGTTGGAGATCAGATGAGTTGGAGACAAGATGTGGTAGGGAAAGCCACCAACCAGCAGAAGGGGCCCTCGGGACCCCTGATGGAGTTTTGGAACCAAACCAGTTGGTGATAAGATGCAGTAGAGAAAGCCAGCAGAGTGGGCCCCTGGGCCTCCACTTAAGCATCAGGAGAACGAGAAAGACAACGCTGATGGCCATAAGAGTAGGGGTCAATATATTGCAGTTCTGTTTGGTCTCCAACTCCCTCTCACACACAAACGTTACAAATAAAGTGAGAGGTACATATTTTTCTTAAAGAAGTCTTTGCTCGTCTTTATTCATTACATCAGTATGTATTCAGCATATATATGTATTGTTGTATTATATGAGTATACAACAGTACTACCACTCTGGATAAGAGTGGAACAAGGAGTAATGACAATGAAGGAGTACTTCCCACTCTCAAGGTCTTCAGAAATAGAGACTCACCATCAGATACAGTTTAGTGTCATACCCAGGACACGTCGTTTTGAAGGCATCTTATCCCCCTGAAGAGATGCAGTCAGTGTATTTTGCAGTCCCAGCTGACTGGGCCAAGAAAATAATGTATCCATTGTATTATTCAATAATATGCTAAAATAAAAACTTGCCAACGATCTATCAAGAGAGTTTAGAATACACTGACTGTATCCTCTGAAGAGTGGTGAAACCTCCCTCCAAAAAGCCGTGTCCTGGGTATGATAGTAAACTGCATTTAATGGTGAGGGTCCAGTTCTAGAGATATAGGAAATGTGGAGTATCCATTCATTTCCATTACTTCCAAATCAACTCTGACCCGGAGTGGTTATTCCTGTTAGATTCCTATTAGTGGGTTAAATAAATCTGTTTGATAATTATTCCTATTCGATAATTCAACGTACAAAAAAGAAATTAAAACCCTCTTAAGAAATAATCACATACACACAAATTTAAAAATGAATGTATAATGAATGCAATTCCCTAACCTCTTGGCACAAAATAATCCTAGACAAGTTGACATTCAGAAATGGGCAGTTTTCTGTAGCTAGTATATAGTTTAGTTTGGTTTCTTTGTTTAATGACATATCAACCTTCATGGGTTATTCAATACTAAAGCCATTCTTGTAGAAGAACAGTACTGGTATGATTTAACCCATAGCTTGGTAGTATAAGAATATTCAAATTTTCCCAAGATTATTAACTCGAAAATAAATTTAATAACTCAAATCGAAGTAACTATAGATATTTGATGTGGTAGTACATAGGGTTAGAAGTGTGTGTGTGTGTGTGCATAGGTGTACCTATGTGCTATGTGACAAAACCAGAGAGGAGGAAGTAATTCACCCACCCAAGTAGATCAACATGGTTTTGAACGAAGCGACATGGTGACCTTGAATGAAGATGAGGCTACCTGCAAGAAGGAGAACAAAGAAACCAGAAATGACCAAGCATTTCTTGTGTCTTGAGTGGAGTGGAATGATCCAGAAAATATTGGAAGATTTGACCATCTCGGTGAAAGCTATAAGACCCGGCTCCATTCCTTGGCATCGAGAAGTCTCGAGCCTTTGATGCCAACTCAAAGTTAAGTGAGTGAGTTGGCAGTGACCAGCAAAACATGGAAGATCATCAGTTGTTAATGTCTCCAGAAATATCAGCAGGGGCAAGCTAGAGTTCGCGCCGCCCACTAGTGGAGAAGTGTAGTAGAGTTATAGAAAGGTCACGGTGTGTCACCCCCACCCCTACTGTTGAGTAAGCAGTCCTTTGAAAACTTTTTTTTGTGAAACCACCTTGAGCTTTGTGCACTTTGACCCGCATCTACAAAACTGTAATAAACATAGCATGAGGTTAACATCACAATACACAAGATATGTAGAGCTAGCAGTAGGGCAGTTATGTCACATTACTGTGATATAGCAGTCTCACACGTGAATCATGATGACACAGGGACTCCCCTTGTCTAATATATAGTAAAAGTAAATTTGGCGACCTTAGTCGACAGTGATCTGAAGGCTCCCTTTTCGATAGCTACTATACCAATGTGTAGGGGAGGGTATTACTCCTTTCCTAGGATTGCTCCACTTTACTCTTGATCTGTACCTTATAATTCCGAGTATTAAGCAAGGAGGCATCAAGTACCATTTTTTGAGTCTTTGGTATGACTCGACCTGGGATTGAACCTAGGTCTCCCGGGCCATTGGCAAACACTCTAATCATCGTGCCAATGTACAAGATCTCTATATTCTCGCATCAAGCATAATGAAGGACTCAGTCATTTAATGAACTACACGGTAACCTTAAACAACATTATCTGCAATTTCTACAAACAAAAAGGGGGGCGTTTGGGGAACTGTTGCATCATCTTCGTACACAACCATTAATGATACAAAAGTTTAAACACCTACATCCATTCGAAATTAACAACGACAACTTCTGTTTTACGGTAGATATATTGATAACGTTCTTCATATACGTAGGCGGACAAACAAAACTTCACAAATTCTTAACCAGCTTGTATATGATACACAACTATTAAATTTCTCCATAAAAATTCAACACAATAGCCTTTTCTATACTTTAATATATATTGATAAGAACAAATGACCGAAAATAACACTACACAAAAAATCCGGCAATACATACAACTATCTCTATTTTAAAACTCAAAGAAAACCTATCCTTATTTACAAACACTAAGAATCTGCACATATAATAACGAATTGAATAGACATTGCAGAGTTGGTAGTATCTGTGGTACGTCCTGTACCATAGCTGCCAACGGACTAATTTGGCCAGCTTATATGTCTCACATCTGTTGTTGAGGCCTATTTGCATACCTCGTGCAAATGCAGCCGACGGTGCTCAGTGGTCAGATGTCCCCGACTAGTGTTCCTCCATTCATTTAGAGACATAGCGATAAACTAAAACAGGAATTCATAGCACGAGGTTATTGCCATAATTCAATTGAAAACCAGATAAACAAAGCAATAATTACTCAAGACAGTATACCATGAAGTTAAATTAAAAGAAAGGTTTGGTTTGGTTTCTTTGATAGCATATCAATCTTCATGCCACCCATCCTTGTAGAAGAACAGTAGTGGTAATTTACAAAGCTTTTTGCTTAGATGTGGCACAAGGCCATATGAAAGGAGCACTTAATGAGACTCGAACTCACTCGTGTGGATTTGCTAGTCAAGCTTGCTAACCATTACACCACCAGAGGCGCCCGTAGAAGAACAGTAGTGGTACTATTTGACTTATAGCTGGAGGCGGGGGGAGTAAAGGAGTTCATGCCTTTCGTAAGGGTATTACTTCGAAAGTGAACGATGTTGCAGTCCAGCAGGTGAGTCACTACGCCACCAGACCCCACCCAACAACAACATCAAGTAATAAAGTAATCCACATAAAGTTCAATATAATCTACTAAATTTTGTCAACCATAAAACAACCAATGCTGCAATCACCTTAGATTTACCAACTCATTCCTTAACTTCACAAAAAATAGATAAAAGATTAATGAATAAATAAAGATTTACCACAATTTTAATTGTAAAAGCAAAAATCGCCATCATAGAATAGAATGAAAAAGAAAAAATGTATTGGATAAGATAACAACGATTATAGAAACATTAAGATAAAGAGATAAAACGTTTCTAAACACTGATTCCAAATAATTTTAACATTAAACTAAAATAGCCTTAAAACAATACTTTGAAATACAAAGGGCATCTAAATAAACAAATGTCAAAGTTAAGCGTTTATGGCTAATTTGCAACAAATTCTAGTCGTACCTAACAGATTGCGTTCCACGTATGGCGCAGAGATCATAAAACGCTAAGTCTAAAACACTTAGATACTAAAAAATAATCCCCGTCTCATTGGGTGCCCCATTCATTCGGCCTTGTGCCACATCGAAGCAAAGAGCTTCGTAAATTACTAAAAAATAATCCCCATTCAACGAATGGGTATGTTACATTGTTGGTTCCTTTTTCGTAGGTTCTTTAGTGGCATAAAAACTCTTAAAATGTCTTCCCCCAAATTTTTCTTCTGACCATAACCTAAGGTCAAACCTAATTGTGAGAAAGAAAAATTTTTTTTTTAATTATAAAGGAATGTTCATGCTTGAATATATATATATATCAAAGACAGGTAAAGCAGACTAAGGTAAACACACTCTAAGAAAAAGAGTGGATGACCTCTATATAAAACCCATAACCAACTGAAAAACATTCAAACTGCGAGCAAGAGTGAGTTCAAGTCCATTGAGTACCCCATTAACAAGGCCTTATGCCATATATGTTCTCTGACGAAAGCAACAAGCTGGAAACATACACATATATTACATGTATGCAAGAACAAAATAAATAAATAAATACAAATAATCTCTTTGTGGACCTACGTATTTTAAAAAATATATTTTAATTCTTTTTTTGAACCTACAACAAACATACATATATATATATATATATATATATATATATATATATATATATATATATAGTATTATTCGGTCCAGTTAAACCAGAGTTGGGAGTAATTCCTTCAGGACAAGAAAATCATTCAGGAGCTGAACATTTAAATTTTCCTGATGGAGAGCTCAATGTAATTTTTTACAGAGCAATATTTCTTTAAGAAAAAGAAGTATACAACCTCAAATCTCAGAACACTCCTCCAAATAATAGACTATTGGACCCTTTTGAAGCCGACTTGTTCAGACTGATCAAAAAGGTAAAATTTAAGAGAGAAAACAATAATTTTTAAATGAAATTAAGCAGAGACATAAAGGAACTAAAATCTTCTAAATGTATATGTGTGAGGGCCGACAAATCAAGAAATATGTACAAAGTTGAACCCTCTAAGTAACAAGAAATTTTAAATAATAAAATTACGGATAATTATAAAATTGATAAGGAGAACACGATAGACCAAATAAATAAGGACACTTGCAATTTTGCAAGTAAACTACATATTAACGATAGGTTAGGAAAATTCCAAAAGAAAGATGTCTACATTCTATATAAGGACCATAAACCAAATTTTATAAATAAATTGCAAACTAGATTAATTAATCTCTCTAAAACAGAGTTAGGTAAAATTTCTAAAAATATAATTCAAAATATTGTTACGAATGTGAGAGAGGCAAGACATAGTAATCTTTGGAGAAACTCTTTTGATACCATTGAATGGTTTAGGAAGATAAAAAAACAAAAGTAAAGCTAGCTTTATACAATTTGACATCATTGATTTTTATCCGTCTATATCTAAAAAAATCCTAATAGATAGTATCAACTACGCTAGAGAATATATAGATATAACTAAGGAACAATATGATATAATATTAGCGTGTAGAAAAACTGTCTTAGGAAATAATGGAACCACATAGATAAAAAGTGGACCTATGAATTTTGATGTACCTATGGGGGGATACGACTCTTCCCAAATAGCAGACCTTGTGGGTCTCTATATATTGCATATATTAAATAGAATTATCAATTCAGATCAAGTAGGTCTTTATTGAGATGATGGTATAATGTATATCCCGAATAGCAATGGCCCAAATAGCTCTAGTATACAAAAGAAGATTATAAGAGCCTTTAAACTCTTAGGTTTTAAAATAGAAATATCATCAAACAATAAGATAGTCAATTTCGTGGATGTGACCCTAGACCTTTCTAACAACACCTATAAACCTTTTAAAAAAATGGATCAGTCCCCTTCATATATTAACATCAATTCAAACCACCCTAAAGTTATAATTAAACAAGTTCCAAAAGCTGTAAACCTAAGAATAAGAAATCTATCAGTAAATGAAGAAATATTCCGAAAAGGTAGTAAAATGTATATTGATGCACTAAAAAGTAGCGGGTATAAAGAAAACTTTACCTATAAAGAAGAGAAGGTGCCTAATGATAATAAAGAAATAAATAAGGAAAATAGACGTAAAAATAGAAAAAGGAAAATAATATGTTTCAACCCCCCGTTCTGTAGGCTAACTAATATAAATATAGGAAAATATTTTTTGAAACTAGTAGATAAACATTTTAAACACGGAAATAAACTACATAAAATATTTAACAGAAAAACGTTAAAAATAAGTTACTCTTGCACGAAAAATACTTTTCAAATAATTAATAGCCATAATAAAAATATAACTAAAGATTTTCAGGAATAAAATAAAAAAATAAAATAAAATAAAATAAATAACAACAACAACGACGACGATATAAAAAAAAGAATGTAATTGTAAATCCCGAGACAATTGTCCTATGAATGGACTATGTAATTTAAACAATGTAATATATCAAGTTATAATTTACCCTAAAGAGAATATTACAGATAAGAAAACTTATATCGGGTTAGCATTCACTAAATGGAAGGAGAGATATTCAAACCATAAATTTACCTTCTCCCACGAACACCTAAAACACCATACGGCACTATCGAAACAATTCTGATGTTTAAAAAACAAAGGGTTAACCCCCGAGATAGAATGGTCTATTTTGAAAAAAATCAAATACTCCAAATAGTTCTGACGGTAGATGAAATTTGTGCTTGGAAGAGAAAATACATATTCTAATACATAAATGGCCTGATAAGTTATTAAATAAGAGAAGTGAATTAATAGCTAGATGTAGACATAAGACTAAATTTAAACTATAGACAAGAAATTTAAAAACATAGAAATAAATAGTGAAACCGGAAAAAAAAAACAAAAAAAAAAAACGTATCCAATATACACACTAGGAAAAAATAGGTACCTAAATAAATGGTATCGAAATTGATATAAGCATTAATATTTCTCTTAAAAGTTAATTATCGAACTTAACATGAAAATAAAATAAATTAAACAAATAAATAAAAAAGTTAAATTACCGTAATTATAACTGACGAAATTTGAAAATAAAATAAATAGGTAAAAAAACGGAAATTCAATAAAACGAGGAGGTAACTCCTTAATCTCTTCCCCCTCCCCCTCCACCCCACGTGTCTATTCTGTTTTATTTATCCATTGGATCTGAAGAAGTCCTGTTATATTTTTCTTCATGTTTTTGGTTTACACCAGAAACTGAAAAACAGGATGGAAATAAATTTATAATCCTAAATTAACCGGTCTTCGGTTTTTTTCTTAAAGAAAATAAAAAGATAATATATATGTATTTTATGTGTGTGTCAAATGATTGCATAGACGATAAACTTACAGTCACAAGCGTCGTTGTCTGTGTCTACGCTATCTATGCTTTTATATATATGTTTAGTTGAAGACCACGGAACTTTCCTTTTTATGATTTTTTTTTTTTTTTACTGAATTACAAAAAATCTTCACCAATAAGACCAAAATCTCTGGAGGTGCCCGTGGTGTAATGGTTATCGTCGTAGGAAATGGACACGGTGACACGAGTTCAAATCCTGGATGAGGCTGATTGCATTTCACATAGCACTAATACCCTTGGGAAAGGTATGAATCCAATTATTCTCCCTCCAGCTATGGGTAAATAGTAGGACAGACTGTGTTCTTCAGCCTAGTCTAGGAGAAGGAAAACACATAATTCAAACCTGTTAAACTCCGCTTAAAAATTAGGTTTGGTAAATATAACACCAAAATCATAAATAAAAATTACAACAAAAACGCTTACACATCTTTGAAGCCATTAGCATTAAAAAGCCCCCCCCGCCAAATATAAGATTATATAAAATGAAAGTTCCGTGGTCTTTAAACGTGTATAAATAATAACTTACTGCCAAACACACACACTAGATATGTATATTATATAACAGCTCTATCATTGATATTGAGCACTATTAAATAATACCGCAAAATTTGGTCTACTATTTACTTACCAAGTGATTACCATAAACTATTACACTACACCAAATTTATATATAAAAGTATTTTGTAATTTGCTTGAAGCATTGCACAAATTATTTTATTTTTTTGTATTAATTTAGAGGGCTATTGCAATGCGAAGTAATAATTATTATTTCGCATTGCAATAGCCCTCCAAATTAATATAATACACAATAAAATACAATTTACACACACACACACACACATATAACGGCTGGACTACCGATGTATTTCCCACTGAAGTTGGATGCCGAGCTTTTATTGCTAATTCGACCTTTGCAAATCTGACTGAACTTTGCTTGTCACCAGCAGAAAATGGAAATTTATCACGAGGCTTCAAGATTGGGCATAAGCTCTATCTATACGGATCTGACATTTTTGCACTGTGATGTAGAAGCAACGGCATCTGGTGGTCTAAGTTACAGGGAGGGAACTTTGAGTTTATGATAATGATATTTCGGCCCTGAAACCAAACCAGCCAGATCTCAGGGCTTTCATGTGATAAAGGCTTAGTTGGTGGTACTGCTGCAGTTGTATGAAGTATATATAAGTTAGGATAGTGTAGATACAGAATTAACGGCGTTTGATCAACAGGTCTCTTGGTGTGTGTGTGTGTGTATATATATATATATATATAAGCTAGTGGGTAGAGTGTTTACCAGTGGCCCAGGGTTCTATCCCAGGTAGGGTCATACCAAAGACTCAAAAATGGTACTTGATATCTCCTTACTTAACACTCAGCATTAGATAAAGTTGAGCAATCCAAGGAAAGGAGTAGCGCCCTCCCCATACACCTCGGTGTAGTAGCTATAGAAAAAGAGAGCTTTCAAATCGTCCTTGACTACGGTCGCCAACATATATATTATACACACACGCTTTACACATGCAAACAACCTCTGATGATGGCATAGGACAATTTTGGTTAATTCATCCACCAATTCCGACCTGAAACCAAGATACTTGTGAGGAAACTTGAAAGGATCTTAATAAAATTATAGCGACAAAATGTCTTTATCATGTAATCAAACATGCTTAAAGACTGCTGCTCAAATACACACTCACACATTATTTCATCTGTGTTTGTGTGCGCGCATGTGTATGTATTTGGGCAGTAGTCTTTTATTTAAGCATGTTCGATTAAATAATAAAGACACATTTTTTGTCTGTATAATTTTATTAAGATCCTTTCAAGTTTCTTGAAAAGTGTTTTGGTCTTAGGTTGGAATTGGTAGATGAATTAACCAAAATTGTACTAAGCGCTTTCGGACCTTACCTAGGCCATCATCAGAGGTTGTTTGCACGCGGAGAAAGAGTATATATATATATATATATATATATATATATATATATATATATATATATATATATATATGCTCTATCACTAATATTGAACACTATTCATGAATATAGCAATCTACAATATTGGTATAAGTAAAAAGAAAAAAAAATCCCAACTTAATATCCCAATTTGAGTACTTTTATCGAAATGTTTTTAAACCATAGTTTATTTTCATTTCAAATCCATAACAGTAACGATACTACTTAACCTAAAGCTGGGGGATAAGGGGGTTCATACTTTATCCGAGGGCATTAGTCTAAAAGTGATCATAAAAGCTTGACTGAGCATCGTAGTCCAGAACGTAAGTCATTACGCCATGGGTATTACCCACATCGTGTCTAAATGTTTGTATATTTTTTTCAGACAGTACTTTAAGTGTCTATACGATATGAAACCAAGGGGAGTGAAATAATCAAAGCGTTGTGTTAGTTCAGTTCAGGGATGGTCCTCTTCAAAATCGAGTGGATGAGAGAGAAAAAGAGAGAGAGAGACATGTTTGTGGATGAGATTTAGCGTGCGCCTGCTTAGCCATTTTAAATTAAGAAAGTGTTTGTGAGGAGTGTAGTGCGGTTTGGGGTGGAGGTGGGGGGTGACAGACCCCCCCACCCCAAAAGCTTATCAGCCTCTAAAACCTCGCACTTGACTCCGATATAAAAAGGCACGAAGAGCATCTGGATGGTTATCATCTCAAACAAAAACAAAACAAAATGACAACACAAGGACTGACAAAAAACAATTATCAGTACCCGTCCGTGAGAGGGGGGGGAGTCAGAAAGTGGTAGTCGGAGAAGAAGTAGGAAAAGGGGTGGGAGAGTTGGAGACATTTGCAAAAATAAACCACAAAGAGTAGGAGTAGGGGGAAAATTAACAAAAAGGTCAGGTCGAATGTTTTTATTTTTATTTTATTTTATATATAGAATATAGAGTTGATTAGTTTTATTTTTCAAAACCGCGTGTCTCATTCGACAGGTATCAGGCCGGCACATGTTGAGTGCTGTTCAAAGAACACCAGACACTCAATAGACTATTGTCTGATCTTTATATGATAAAGATAAGATTTTTAAATGTTATCGTTACAAAGCAAAAAATAGCACACCGTAGCGAGTTTTTAGGGCATTTTAGGTTGATTGAGTGAATCTACATACCGGACATTGGTCAAGTGGTTAGAGTGTTCGCCAATGGCCCGGGAGACCTGCGTTCAATCCCAGGTCAAGTCATACCAAAGACTTTAAAAATGGTACTTGATGCCTCTTTGCTTAGCACTCAGCATTATAAGGTACGGATCAAGGGTAAAGTGGAGCAATCCAGGGAAAAGAGTAGCGCCCTCCCCTACACCTTGGTGTAGTAGCTATCGAAAAGGGAGCCTTTGGGTCATCCTCGACTACGGTCGCCTACTTTACTTTACTTACATTTTGTGTGTAGTGATTTCATCATAAAAGCGCGTGACAGAACAGATTCCTTTGACTCTCTCGACATCTATCCCCATTGCTCATGGAAAGTCCTCCAGACGGGAGCCAGTCTCCGTACACAGCTAAGTTTTTGCTAATTGGCGAACATTGGTTTGTCCATGTGTAAGAGTTCATAGAAAAAACGTCACTTCTCCAGCAGGGCCTTGCATGTTCGTCTTACTTGGATAGTTTGTGAGATGGGAGATAAGTGGCAGTACAGTGCCGTTTTGTTGAGTGTTGTTTCCAAGATTTGTTCAAAACAGCACACGGTATCCTTGTGTGGTTACTATCTCGGCGTTTAAAGTCAATGTGGTGTAACAATAATATTGACTCGGTTACAGCTGGAATGAATTCCTCTAAAAGATTTTATTTAGTTTTAACGATATATCAAAATTCTCTGCGATTGTTTCCTAATAATTACTTTGTATTTTAATGATCATGTTTACGTTTGTATAGTCCTGCGTGACACGGGTTTAAAACCAGTTTAACATAAGCGACTCTACTACGTTTTTTTTTTCTTTTATTATTGATGAGAGAGAGAAGTATTTTTCTTGACTAGTTTCAAATACCAACTACTAGACTCTTCGAATTGGGAGATCAAAACTGATTTTCCGGGTTGTTGGTCGGATTCACTCTTTCATCCAAACACACCATGCCGCTTTCCCAACATCTCTGGGGAGGTGATTAGTCTTACTACTACTTGAAAAACAAAACAAAACAAAAAAACAAAACCCAAACCACAACAATTAAAAAAAACCCAACTCAGCTTAAATGTTTAGACCGAGGAGCAGAACTTTAAAAGACGGTCACATTGCTGTCTGGAATTTGATATTTTGTCTGTGGAGGTGGGCTGACCGGTGATGTAGTTTATTTAAATCAAGCAACACCACCCACCCCAAGCACAATGTAACATTCCTCATGACTACCATTTTGAAATTATACGTAGTATAATTTTTAAAAGATCTACAATGACCGTCTCTCACCACCATTGAACCGAGTGCCCGATTGTGTGACCGACAACAAAGGCTCAATCAAGAAAACTCTTGCAGTAGATACGAGAAACGGTCCCACATGAGAATTGGGTATTTTAAAAAAGGGTCAGTCAGTTAGCTATTGGCAAAGCGACAAGGAACGACCTAAATTTTGAGGCTAACGAAACCGCCTTCTAATTGTGGATAGGCTACGATCTGTCACAGATCGTTCTTTCACTGACGCTAGAATACCACTTCACGTCTTCTTGTTTTAGAGACCAGTCCAGAGGAAAGTTACAACACTGGGGCATTTTTCGGTGACTACATATCTGACTTGCTTTTTCCTGGTGTGAACTCTTCATCTTGTCTCCAACTTTCTTTAAGACCCTGCACTACCACAAAGTTTTTATTACAGTTTATTGTAAAACCACTAGTCATCTCATATCATATGCACACAGTTTTGAAGTCACAAAGATGTTACTAAGTTATCCTTTCATCAGATTTGCTTTCTTTCAAATTAACGCTATGATATTACAAAATTATGTAAAACATTCACTTTATAAAAATGAATCATTCTGAAAAGCGAATCATTTGTTAAAAAAACCATTGAATTACTTTAAATACCAGTTAATTTTAGGAAATTATAGAAACAAAAATTGTTAGAGACGCCCACAACATAACAGAAACTTAATTTCGTAATCAGTTTAAGTGTAAAAAATTGTTTTATTTTAATAATTAAGCAATCTAATGAAAATTCTCGTATATATGTATGAGGTCAAGACCAGAATAAAAATGAATCATAAAACAGTTGTCACAATTTGATTTTTAAATTGGAGTATGCAAATACCCAGTTAACCAAGAAACTCTAATCTGGTCAAGATATTAAGGTACGCTGCAAGGGATGAATAGTAAAAGTAAAGTTGGCGACCGTAGTCGAGGGTGACTCGAAGGCTCCCTTTTCGATAGCTACTACACCAAGGTGTAGGGGAGGGTGCTATTCCTTTCCCTGGATTGCTTCACTTTACCTTGATCCTTACCTTATATCGCCGAGTGTTAAGCAAGCAAGTATCAAGTACCATTTTTTAAGTCTTTGGTATAACTCGACCTGGGAGTGAACCCTGGTCTCCCGGGCTATTGGCGAACACTCTACCCACTAGGCCAATGAACCGGACAAGGGATGAATAAAGGTTGTGAATAACAAGTCATTCATGTTAGTGACAATAGACACGACAATTTCACTAAATAGTTTTCCCTTCTCTTGTTACTCGATCTAAATAATCCATCTGTCCTATTAATCCATAGTGGGGAGGAGGAGGAGGAGGAGGAGAGGAAGAACTGATGGATTCATGCTTTTTCCAATGGAATTAGCGCCAATAGCAACAAAGCCGACTGCTTCTAATGGCATGTCAACCTGTCTGGGGTTATTTCATGCCTACAGGCTAGGTAAGTAAGTTTACAGTATATTCATATTTACATTTTTGTGCAATTGTTTGAAAGCTTTTTTTTCTTCAGACAGTTGTATGGTTTCAAGTATTCTTACCAAATAGAAATAATTATATGGTTGCAAGTAATTATTTCTATTTGATAATAACCATTTATAAACACGGTTATATGGTTGCAAGTAATTAATTTATTGATAAATAGTAAGTAAAGTTGGCAAACGTAGTCGAGGCGACCCGAAGGCTCCCTTTTCAAAAGCTACTGCACCGATGTGTAGTGGAGGGCACCACTCCCTTCCCTGGATTGCTCCACTTTACCCTTGATCCGTACCATATAATGCTGAGTGTTAAGCAAGGAGGCATCAAGTACCATTTTTTTACGTTTTTGGTATGACTCGACCTGGGATTGAACCCAGGTCTCCCGGACCATTGGCGAATAAATAAACTATTAACACAAATAATTCAGTAATATGATATCAATATTTCTATCAAATGCGAATAATTTGCCAACTGACCTATTTGACCCATAGATAGGAATTTAACAGGCACTACCACTCTGGCTCAGGGTAGACCTGGGAGTAATGGCAATAAGGGAACGTTCCGTACTCTCCACATCCGGAAACTTGCCTTCAAAGGCAGCTTAGTGTCACACTCCGGATACTCCTTGAGGGAGGAGGGCTGTCCTTCTGTAGAGGGGATACAGTCGGCGTACTCTAAGCTCCATCAACAGAGCGAAATAACCAGAAAGAAATAAAATGAAATCAATTAGTTCGGTAGGCCAAGCGTGTGAAATATGCTGGTTTCACAGATCTCGAATTACCTTTGAGACCACTGTCACCTATTGCAAAGAATCAATCGTATTCAGAAAATTGGACGTCATATCACTCGTACTACTTTAGCCTCGCGCGAAATTGCTTTTTGGCGCCAGTGATTGTTTTATTTATATAGTTCGAGCAAATGAAGTTGCCTTAGCAAGACTTGGAGCAATTTCAAGAAATTGGCAAATTACGAACATAATTTTAATTAAGTTGGAAAAAAAATGTAATGAATGTTGCAAATGAAAATATCAAAAAATGTATTTTTCCAGAATTTCAGCTTTAAAATCGAATTTCGTTTGTAACTATGGCAATGAGAAAAATGACATTTTGCGATTAGCATGTCAATTCGTCTAGGGTTATATTATGCGTAGAGATTAAGGCTTCGCGTTCATTCTTCTTTTATATTAACATTTTTTTAATACTGTTATATAATATCAAGTATTTCAATCCAATACAAATAATTTGCACATAAAAATATTTGAAACCAAACAACAATCTAATATTAATAATTATATATAGTTTTAAATTAGTTATTTCTACCTATTTTTCTATCGAATCATTTGTTTTCACACGGTTATATTGTTAAATTAACTAATAATAATGCGGTCAAGTCAGTAGACAAAAAATACAGGATGTCGTATGGTTTCAAGTAACTAATAAGAATACTGGGGAGTTCTCGTGGCAAACGTGCTGGACTTCAACACCGTAGTAAGGGAGTTCGATCTTCAGTCGTGCTATTACGTTCGCCTTCGGACAAATACTTTTAGGAAAAGTATGAAATTTTTATTATTTTTTAAAATCATTTGGTTTCTTTCTTTAATGGCATATCAACTTTTGTAGGTTATTTAACGCCAAAGCCATTCTCATAGAAGAACAGTCGTTGTACTATTTATCCCATAGATGGGAGGATAAGGGGGTTCATACCTTTCACAAGGGTATTTGCCTGAAAGTGAACGTAATAGCGCGACTGAAGTACGAACTCGCGTACTACGATTCCGCAGTCAATCGCTTTAACCATTACACCACGAGGACACCCCATTTTTTTTTTTTAACTCACCCCCAGCCATAGATTAAATACTACCAATACTGTCCTTATAAAAAGTCGAAAAGAAACCGAACCTTATAATAATCCTGAGTAAACAATTATAGCGCCAAGTAATTATTCTTAATACAAATAATTTACACACATTTCTTGTTTCTTAAGAGTTTTCTTTTAACTCATTTATGTTGTATCAAGTATTCCTATCTAATACAAATAATCATATAGTTTCAAGTAAATATTTCTATTTAATAATAGTTATTTACTTGCACACAGTTAAATGGTTTCAAGTAACTGGGTGGGAGTTCCTCGGGTGGCTCACGTGCTGAAATGAGACATCGTAGTAAACGATTTCGAACACCAATGGTTATATTATGTTCTATTTCGGACTTACATCCTTAGGAAAGGCATGAAGCTATGGGTCTAGCTATGGGTTATATTACAGTTATTTTACAAGGATTGTTTTGGCATTATATAACCCACGAAGGTTGATATGCAATTAAATGAATTAAAAAAAAACAAAAAAAATAATGATAATCCTTAGTAAACAATTATAGCTACTAGTAACTATTCTCAATAAACATAATTTACATCCATTTCTTGTGTAATTGTTTCTAAAGAGTTTTCTTTTAATAAATTTATATTGTAACAAGTATTCCTATCTAATACAAATAATTTGTACACAGTTATATGGTTTCAATAATTTATGCCCAATTCTGTTGCTTAAACTAACTATTCCTACTTAATCATTCGTTTAGCCACTGTTATATGGTTTCAAGACCAATACTTTTCAAGCAATTACAAGGTTTCAATTAACTAATAATAATCCTTAATCAAACATTATAATTTCAAGTAACTATTCTTAATGTGAATGACCAGCACAGTTATATGGTATAAAGTATTCTTATCAAATACTAATAATTTATACACGATTTTAAGATTTCAAATAACTATGTCTGGCTAATAATAATCTGTTTGCACAGTTATATGGTTTCAAGTAACTAATAATAATTCTTAGTTAACAATTATTGCTTCTAGTTATTTCATACTAATAATTTGCTAATCGATCTATTTGACACATAGATGGGACCCTAACAGGTACTATCGCTTCAAAGCTAGTTTATCAGATCATTATGAAGGAGTTTGATTCTCACAGAACACCCCATACTTCTAGCCTTATGCCACATCTAAGCGAAGTAAATAACTATATATAGGCCAGCTGATTGGATCAATCGAACATATATGTATGGCATCCTTCATACATCTTATTCACCAATATGTTTCCCTGTATATTGTGTGAACATCACCCCATATGGTTTTGTGCCCACAATGCCAGATTTGAAACTGTCTCATCATATAGAAAAAAAAACTCACAGAGAGAGAGAGAGAGAGAAATGTATGTGATTGACTGCCAGTGATTTTTGTGAAATTTAAAAAAAAAATGTCTGAGAGAAGGAAGAAATGAATAACGAATAGAAAAAGGATGGCAAAAAGCATAGAAAATGGAGACAGCCATCTTAAATACTTCACAAGAGAAGAATGTGAATTCTGTTTTTTTTTATTCCACAGGCAGTTTCTCAAGTGCGAATGGCTTACAAGTGTTTGGGATCTGATAATTATTCAAATCTTTGTGAAGGAATTTTTAAAATTTAATTCTGCAACTTCAATTCTAAATTTTTTTTTTTTTTTAGGTTACTGATGGTGTTAGTGGAATCAAATAGAAAGCACATACAAAACAAATGAATAAATAAAATCTTGTTTTAAATCTCTGCAGCTCAAGAACTAATAATCTTGAAGAAATCTTAAAGAAAAAAAGTAAAAATTTTATAAGGGCAGGCAAAGATTCAAAACTCCAGTGCTAACCATTTCTAAACCCTTTGTAACGCAAAATAGAACCAACGCATAATACAGTATGTTTCAAAAAAATTGATATTATAAAGAATGCTAAATATCAGTGATAGAGACTATGTATTTAAATTAGGATAGAACAGACACAAACTCAATATTGGGTGGTTGGTGTTTTATGGCATATCATCCCTTGTGGGTTATCTAATACCTAATGCAGAGAGAGTGAGAGTGAATGTGTGTGATTTTCAAGCAATTAGTTTGCCAGTAAATATCTTTAAATGAATTGTTAGAGCTCATTTGTTAAACATACTTGAATGGTTTCAAGTATTCCTATAAAACACAAATGATTCTATTTGATGTTAATCATTTGTTTGCACACAGTTAAATAGTTTGAAGTATTGCTGTTTATTATCAATAATTCTATTTATAAAGTATTCCTATGTAAAAATAAATAATTTGCACATAGCTGTAAAGTTTGAAATAACTAATAATAATAATAATAATCTTTAGTAAAGGATTGAACAATTCTATTTGACCCATTGATGGTATTGGGTAAGAATAGACATGGGATATAAAATGGTAATGAAAGGGTACATTCCAGGATTGAAGCCTTACCATTAGATGCATCATCATCATGTCGCCCCATTAGCACAGATATCCCTGACCCTCTCTAGCCACCCCTCCCTATCGTCCATCGCTTCCGGCAGGTCCTCAGGGCTACATCCCGTATCCATACAGAGCTGCTGTGCGTAGGTTCGAGCTGGTCGTCCTGCCATTGCTCGGTCATGTGAAGGGGTCCACAAGAGTAAATCACTTATGAGCTCATCCCTACTTCTCCAGCAGTTTCCTGCATGTCTGGTTCGTCTAATTTTGATAGTTTTCACGATGGGTGGTAGGTGGCCGTATATCTGTTGCTTTGTGGGGTGTCATAATTAGAACACTCATTGGGAAAGGTGTCTTGCATAATGGTTAGAGTGTTTGCCAATGGCTCAGGAGAGCTGGGTTCAATCCCAGGTCGAGTCATACCAAAGACTTTAAAAATGGTACTTGATGCCTCCTTGCTTAACACTCAGCATTATAAGGTACGGATCAAGGGTAAATTGGAGAGATCCAGGGAAAGGAGTAGCACCCTCCCCTACACCTTGGTGTAGTAGCTATCGAAAAGGGAGCCTTCGGGTCACCCTCGATTAAGTTCACCAACTTTACTTACTTAATAATAATCCTTAGTAAAAGGATTGAACAGTTCTATTTAACACACAAATGGGATCTTAACAGGTACTACCACTCTGGGTCAGAGTGGACATGGGAGTAATGGTAATGAAGGGGTGCTCCACATTCTCAAAACTCTGAAACTGGAGCTACACCATCAGATCTAGATTTTCATTGAAACAAATATATAAATGTATAATTAAGAGGAAGTAACAATTTAAAAGAGTCATTTTTAGGTTACTTTCCATCTTCAAATGAGAGATTAGAAAAAAAAAATGACCTGACATTTTAGTGTGAAATAGACATATATACGACAAAGATATGGATGTGTGAAATGTACATAGAATGTTCATAACTCATATATAGATAACATAGGAATCCCGAAACACAAAAAACACTTCCAACTTCTTAGTTCAGGTACGAAACTTTATTACCTTTGAGTTAAAAGGTTTTTCGACATAAGGAAGAGAGAGGCACAATCTTTCTATGACGACTTTTCCATCTGCCTCAAACCACGTGCGCACCCGCCGCAAGGCCTTGGCGAGCTCTGAAAGTCAACCGTCTTCTTTGGACGCTAAAACTCAACTCACCGTTCGGACGCAGGAACTGACTTTTTTCAAATCCCCAAAATCCTCCGCGCACGCTTCCGGTGCATGACGTCATTCACATCCCCCTATCTGGGATTTTTATTTTGACATCTCTGAATGACACATCCTCCCCGCACGCGCGTCAACACCTGCGCTCATGTTGCACCTAACTAACCCATGCACTAAGCGAAAGGTTCTCAGCCTAACTAAACTGAAGGCAAGATATATAAAATGAAATCCCCCGGCCATTATATTACATGAGAAGAAAAGCCTAAAAAAACATTTAGGATGTTTGTTTTATATATGTCAATGGTTACATTGGGTTAAAAAAACAACAAAAAAATGATATCATTATAAACAATGAGAGCTCAATATGGGTCGGTTGAGTTTTACAGCCCATTAAACCTTGTAGTTTATTTAATGCCAAATCTTGTTTATACATATATATCAAATATATATGATTTGTAAACAAGTAGTTGGTAGGAAACAAGTTTTACATAAGCTACATTTGTACACATTTAAATAGTTTGCTAATACTAATAGTTTTATTTGCACACAGTTAAATAGTTTCCCATATAGTAAATGATAAGACAGTTCTATTTGACCCATAGTTGGGACCCTAACAGGTACTATCACTCTGGGTTAGAGTGGACCTGGGTACTTCACATTCCTCAAAGCTGAATGAGTAGAGCCTTACCATCAGATGATTCAGTGTCATATTCAGGACACTTGTTGGAGGGGGGGGGGGTCTTACTCTTCTGCAAAGATGCAGTGTATTCTAGAGCTCCAGTCCACTGGGCAGTTTATATCAGTAATAGAGAATATGTATCTGAATTAAGATAGGATAGACACAGTACATTATTTTATAATATATATGTATAAACAGAATTTGGCATTAAATAACCATCAAGAGTTGGTATGTCATTAAACCAAATAACCTAACCTGAAAACCTGGGTTAATCTTAGAAGATTTACTAATAATAGATAAAGGAAATCCCCTGAAAGCATTAAAGATAAAAGGAAAAAAAACAAAACCTCAAAAAGACAAAACAAAAAATAACACTTGTAACAATTCAGGTTCCACTGCACAACACCTGGTGACCTTGCTTCCCCGTAATAAAGAAATTGATGAAAGGAAAGATCATATTCATGAATCATGAACAAAGGAAAGAGAGGGAGGAAATTCGAAGAATGCATAACAGAAGATCTTTTATGAGTAGGACATCATCTTGAGTATTTTCTTTCATCTTCTCAAGAGAGTATTTTTCTTTTAGATTATCTCAGCTGTGCTGACCTTGGAGGAACGTCGAGAGTGCTATAAATAATCTAAGCATGATAATTCTCATTACATTTATATGTATGTAAATGTAACCCAGCAAAAATGGCACATCATAGCAAGATTTATATTAAAGCAAGCAATAGTATAAAAACATTCAAGATTACATTGGATACTTTCAGAAATAATGGATAAAAAAAAATCATGAGGGCATTTTTGGGAACAATCAAATAAAGTATTTAACAGAATTTAATCTGTACTTAGATATGTATTATATTAATAACATTGATACAAAAGTTAATCTGAAAAGATAGTATAAAAGGGAAATGCTTGAGAAGGCATAACAAATACACTCAAAACACTCTTATGGAGTAAAGCAATTTCCAGTTCAATTTGAAACTGAATGATAATTTCGGAAAGTTTTTGTTCATGCTCAACATTGTTTTTTTTTTTTTTCTAACCATCTGAACAATGGAGATAAACAATCAAAATGTTAATTAGAATCTTTCACTCCTTCCAAAACAGAAGCATCAATATCATCAGGGACTGCTGTTATAAGAAAAACCCAGTAGAATCTTTTGTTGTCTTGCATTATCATAAAAGTATTCTATTTTATAAACATCAGTAATTCTTCCACTTAATCTCCATTCTGTTAAGTCGGGGGCTTTAAAATACACCAACTGCATCCCCAGGAGAGCAGGAAGACTCCGCCACAAAAATGGGGAAAAAAAAAAAAGAAAAAAAGTGTCCTGAGTAATAAACTGTATCTAGTAAAGAGGTTCAAGTTCTGGAACTCTAGGGAGAATGGAGTCACCCATTTAATTGCCATAATTCCCAGATCCACTATGACCTGGTGTAGCAATACCTGTTAAGGTTCAATCTATAGGTCAAAAAGATCTTTTTGAAAACCAGGGGATAGGAATACTTGAAAACATAACCGTAGGCAAATAATTTATCATCATTAATTAGGTATAGTTACTTGAAACTATAATTGTTTGTAAACTATTAATCTGTGTTTAAATTATTTGTATTAAGAATGGTTACTTGTACCTATAATTGTTTCAAAATGATAATTACCATTGGTTGCTTGAAATCTTATAATTGCTTGCAAACAAGACTGGCATTAAATAACCCAACAAAGGTTGACATGCAATGAAATCAATCAACCCAATCATCTGTATATTTGGTTTGGTTTCTTTGTTTAATGACATATTAACCTTCATGGATTATTTAATGAAAAAGCCATCCTTATAGAAAGACAGTGATATTATTTAATCCATAGCTGGGGAATAAAGGGGTCCATTCCTTTCCAAATGGTATTAGTCTGAAAGTGAACATAAAAGCATGACTGAAGTTTGAACTCACACCCTACAATTTCACAGCCCTGTAAATTAGCTATTATGCCATAAGGACTCCCTTGGATATGTTCCAACTTTCCTATTGGAAGACTGAAAGCAATGATAATACTCAACTCTATTTGAATTACTTGCCTTACTTATGATGCTTTCATCTATAATTTAGGTACAAGGCTGGAGGGAGTTCCCATATTTTCCAATAAGAGTGAGACAGAGACACAAAAACTAAAGGTTTGGTTTTATTGCATATCAACCATTCGTAGGTCATTTAATGCCAAATCCTCTTTATACATATAGTAAATACATGATTTTTAAACACAATTTGTAGATAACATTTTTAAACAAATCCGAGCTCATTTTTTTCGCAGTTAAATGGTTTCACTTATTTCTATTTAATATGAAGACACAGTTAAATGTAAAAAACTGTTCTATTCCAAACAATTCAGTTTAGCATAAGTATGTAGTTTTTTGTTTACAGTCATTTCTTTAAATAGTTTTTTGTTTACACACAGTTAAATGATCCAACAGTTCTATTTATAACATTTCAGTTTAGCACGTTAACAGAATTAAATGGTATTGCTATGTATCACAATTCGATTAAACATCAGTCATTTGTTTACACACAGTTAAATTATCAAACAGTTCTATTTCAAACAATTCAGTTTAGCATAAGTACAATTTTTTTGTTTGCACACAGTTAAATGATTAAACAGTTCAATTCCAAACAACTCAGCATAAGTACACAGTTTAATTACACATAGATAGGACTATCAGGTGCTACAGCTCTGGGCCAGAGCAGACCTGAGAGCAATGACAATAAAGGGGTTCCAAAGTGCCAAGCATTACTAAAACCTCACCATTGTTTCAGGACAATTGTTAAGGAGGAGGTCTTACCCCTCTTAATGCTAAATCCATTTTTATCATATTTACCAACCCCACTGCTCGGGTAGGATATGACACAAGGTCAATTTTTTAAGCAGACTTTAACAGGTTTGAATTCAGAGTTTTCCTTCTCCTAGACTAGTTGCCTCACCAAGGCTGAAGAACATAGTCTGCCCTACTATTTATCCATAGCTGGAGGGAGAATAATTGGATTCATACCTTTCCCAAGGGTATTAGTACTATGTGAAATGCCATCAGTCTTGTCCAGGATTTGAACTCGTGTCGCAGTGTTCATTTCCTGCTACGATAACCATTACACCATGGGCTAAATCCATTTTTATACATATGAACAGTTCTATTTCAAACAATTCAGTTTAGCATAAGTACACAGTTTAGTTCAATTTAATCCATAGATAGGACCCTATCAAGTGCTACCACTCCAGGCCAGAGCGGATCTGGGAACGATGGTAATGAAGGAGTACTCCACATTCCCCAAAGCTCCAGTATTACTTGAGCCTCACCATTATATTGTTTAGTGTCATATCCAGAACACTTGGGGGGATCTTAGCCCTCTACCAAGATGCAGTCGGTGTATTTTGCTGCCCTGGCCAATGATGACCAGTTGTAGGATTGCCACGTGGAAACAGATTTAATAACACTGTTTTGATTTTAGGAGGAGTAGATATAATCAATATTGAATCTTACATCTAATTGATACAGTCACTAAATACTCTGCAACAGATTAATTAAAACAAAGAGAAATGACATTATTCACAACATATCTTTAATGTAGATATCTTATTTTGCGGCTCCTAAGCATTTTTGAGTGATAATGGAAGAAAATTTAATCATAAAAGCTACCAAATGATGAATGAAAAATTAAATATCAATACCTGCATTACTGCAATGGAAAGTTTATTTAGCAATGGCAGTGTGGAATGCCACAATTTGATTGCTACTGAAGGAAAAAAAAAACAACAAAAAACAAAAAAACAAAACAAAAAAAAAACACACACACACATTACAAGATGAGAAGTGTGAACCCGAAATAGCTCTGGCTTGGGCTATTAACACCAAAAAAAAAAAAATGCACTCCAGAATCACTCAGGACAAAGTCCAAATGAACTTTTTATTTTGTTTCAATGTAAAACATCCTCAATTTTGACTGATAAGTTACCTGCACTGAAATCTGCATCAAATACTGACATGGTTAGATTAAATCTAAATGTTCAAACATGCAGCAAGGAAACGGTTTATAGAATCTGAAGAGCACTATGATCCAATGTGATGGTTGGTTGCTTGGTTAGGTTTTATGGCATATCAACCTTTGTAGGTTATTTAACGCCAAATCCATTTTGATGCAAATAATTAGTTCTATTTAAAAAAATTCAGTTTAGCATGAGTACACAGTTTAATTGTCAAAAAAAATTTCTATTTCAAGCTATTCAGTTTATTCAGACAATTCTAATTCAGATTAATCAATTTAGTATAAGTACAGATTTTGATTACACTGTAAAATGTCAAAACAGTTCTATATTAAACAAATCAGTTTAGTGTAAAAACAGTTCAATTTCAAACAATTCAGTTTAGCGTAAGCATGAAGTTTAAATGTAAGTACAGTTTAATAGTCAAAACATTTCGATTTCAAGCTATTCAGTTTAGTTAAACAGTTCTAATTCAAATAATTCAGTTTACCATAAGAATGCAGTTAGTTCTATTTAACCCATAGATAGGGACCTATCAGGTGATACCATTCCAGGCCAGAGTGGACCTGAGAGCAATGGCAATGAAGGAATGCTCTGTATTCCCCAAGGCCCGAGCATTACTGGGACCTCACCATTAGATTGTCTAGTGTCATATCCAGGACACTCATTAGGGAGGGGGTGTCTTACCCCTCTGCAGAGGTGCAATCAGTGTATTCAACAGCCCCAGCCGACTGGGCAACCAAGGCTAGGGAGCCCTACTATCTCACTACTTAATAGTTGTGTGTGGGGGGATTTTTTTTTTCTTTTAAATTTAACGTGAACAACTGTTTAAGCTTGAAATTGAATCCTGTATACTGATAGCCAGCATCCCATTCACGCAATGAACTATACCAGTAACCTAGCTATTTTGACACAAAACCAGGCATATAGGATTGAATAATAGAGATAATCCTCAGATGTATCATGATATCAATTAAGCAATTATTGTCCAAGAAAATGTATCTAATGCATTCGGTTCACGAAGAAAAATGTCGATTCACTTAAATTCTGTGAAAGTAGAAAATAGATTCTCTGGGAGTTAGGCTTAATATAAGGAGAGCTGGACTCTACTGGACAGGGGTGTCAATCTTTGCTGTGAGCCAAGCAAGTGATGTTTAGTGAGCTAGACAAGGAAACCATTATCACTTGATACTTCTGGCCTAGGGCCAAAAACTAAACAAATCTGAATAGATATAAGTCAGGTTAGAATAGACAACATCAATGGCACTTGGTGACTGTCAGTTTCTCACCAATGTGATTATCAGATTAATCTGATGACTGGATTGGTAAGAAAGTGACAATCATCAAGCATAACGGACTGTGTTTACACAATCCTAACTTAGATCTACATATGCCCCATTATTAATATCAAGCACTCTTTATCAATAAATATAACAAACTGCATATATATATATATATATATATATATATATATATATATATATGAAGTGTAAAAGAAAGAGAGAATGCTGAAGAGTTCTGCACCTAACCAAGAAGAGAATTACTTTTTTTTTTAAATTGAACAGCTTTAAGAAATGAGAGAAACGATGTACCAAGTGAGTTGAACTCTGGAATGAATATACAGAATGGCTCCAAGTCATTCCTCCTTCTTGATCTAGTCAAGGACTTTTTAACACTTTTGTTTGTTTGTGTGTGTGTGTGTGTGTGTGTGTGTGTAAATGCATACATATTTCACTTTCTGTTTATGTCATGGGGAAAGGCATGAATCCACCTATTCTCCTTCTAGCTATTGGTAAATAGTAGGGCAGACTGGTCTCTTTAGCCTTGGCATGATGATGGGTCCAAGAGAATGTAAAAACCCTGAATTCAAAACTTGAGTGCTGTTTGAAGAATTGTGGCACACTGTTGCTCTAATCTTCTGTAATCAGCTCATCCAAAAGGCATGGGGCTGGTCCATGGCCACATCATTGCACACACAAGTCATTAGGCTAGTTTAATTGAAGGGAGAGAATTAAGTCATTTTAGTTTGAGCTAACTCAGTTCCAAATGCCAATCTAAATGTTACTAACAATACTGTTATTTGTCAACAACATTGGCCTTTAAATTTTGATACCATAGAAGTTCATGGAAAAATATGTCCAAAAAATCCGTCTGTATGGCCAGGTGTGCCAAGTAGTCAAATATCAACATCCTCAGTTGTTCAAAGAAATATAAAAAAAAACTCCAGTACAGTTAGAAATCAAATTACTGTTGAACTTAATGTTATTTAGATGAGATAAAATTAATTATAAAAATTTGAAAAAGTCTGTTTAACAACAAAAAAAGTTGTAGCATTTTTGGATGAAAATATTTTAACTGTTCAATCATCAAAATTTGTTGATGGTATTCATCTCTTTATGTTGAGAATTTATAACAATTTGCACTTTGAAACATTTCATTATGGAGTTAAGTGTTATATTAGCAGCTTGTCCAAAAAACGTATAAATACAGTTGATACTTGGTCAAAACTGGAAGAAATCATCCAATATTTAAATTCTATGGCTTTAGATCACAAGAACAATATCCTGAGTCAACAATTTTTAACAATGGCTCCCAAAATGGTTGGAATAAAATACAGCTCAGATACAGCTATACATGCTTTTGGGTACTATGCAACATCACAGACATTGTCTAATAGATTAAGAGACAATTTTCAATTACCCTCATTAGCAACATTAGGAAGGATGATGTCAAAAGTTTCAAAACTTAACAAAAAATCTTTTTGTTATTTATATTTAATACTCTTAATACCAGTCAAAAAGGGTGCATAATTCTCCATGATGAAGTATATATAAAAAAAATGTTGCTATATCATGGCAAACAACTATTTAGTAAATCAGTTGACAACCCATCTCTACTTGCTCAAACAGTACTTGGTATAATGTTGATATATCTCAATGAGGGTCCAAAATTCCTTACAAAATTGATTCCAATTTCAAAATTAACATTAGCCTTTTTATTTGAACAAGTTGAGTTAACAGTCCAGGTGATCATATAAATACAAGCTAATGTAAAGGCTGGTACAGATGTGATGGCAACTGAGTAAACTAATCTTTGATGATGGAGTAAGACGAGTTGCAAAATGGGCACATCTTAAACAGTTATATCATTTTGAATCTGAAAGACTAGTCAAACTTTCAGATTTAAATGAAATTTCCATTACTCCAAAGCCAATAGAAAGATAACGGGTTTCTACTTGCCTCAAAGTGTTTTCTGAAAAAACAAAAACAAACAAACAAAAAAAACAAAACAAAACATAATGCACTTCTCACTCTGTCTGGAATAAGTGCAGGTAAGAATGATACTGCTCTCTTTATAAACAAGGTTTTGACACGGAGGAAAATTTTAAATGTTAAGTCTCTTCAAATTGATAGCTTACATAATAATCCTCAACAAACTGAAATCAGATCTCCAAATGACACCCAACTTGATTTTATCATTGAATTTGGTAAAATGGCTGGCAGTCAAGGTAATCATAAAAAAAGATCATCCCAAAATACTGCTACTGCCATATATCATATTTGCAATGGAAGTGTTAGTCTAAGTCATAAATTGAGTTAACAGTCCAGGTGATCATATAAATACAAGCTAATGTAAAGGCTGGTACAGATGTGATGGCAACTGAGTAAACTAATCTTTGATGATGGAGAAAGACGAGTTGCAAAATAGGCACATCTTAAACAGTTATTTTGAATCAGAAAGACTAGTCAAACTTTCAGATTTAAATGAATCTGAAAGACTAGTCAAACTTTCAGATTTAAATGAAATTTCCATTACTCCAAAGTAATTGTGTACTACTTGGGCAATTTTCAACTGATCCATTAGAAAAAGAATTTGGTAAACTTTGCCAAGGATCAGGTGGCACCTATTTTATTAAATGTTCAACGGTATATTGAAAAGCTACATATTAAGCAGACATCTTTATTTTTAAATCAAAATGTAACTATTGATAAATTTGATGTTAATCCAGATCACCTATGTACATCTTGTGATCATAAACTTTGTGTGGAAGGTTCAGAAATATTTGACAATCTGGAAAATTTAGAACCATCTTTTTCTAATGAAATAAAAATGGCTCTTGTGTACATAGCTGGATATATTACAAGAAATGATAATCAACCAAGTGAATGTGAAAACCCATTTTTATTATGAAAAGTATGGAAAATATACCAATTTAACTGACTGTGGAAAACTAAAAATTCCTTCTGGCTACACTTGCCAATGGCTATTTTTTGGTTTCATCCTTTTCTATACAATAAAGGAAAAGGTCAGCTATAAATCATTAAGTAATATTTTTATGCTTATTTCAAAGTTTCATTTTTTCAACATGGAGAAAAATAATGCTTCTATTTTTGCAAATATAGTTTTGAATAATTTTTGCAAACATGGCACACCTAGATCAGAAAAAAGAACCAGCTCTAAAAGTTCTGAAACTTTCCAAGAATGATTTTGTTTTATTTGTCTATATTTCTGAGATGATTGATTGTTATATACACACTTTGGCTGATGTCTTCCAGCCTTCTTGGGTTCTGTTTGTCAAACCCAGTAACTGTAATGTAAATTTAAACCAAACTCTTTATTCATTCGCAGAGAATAGATTGAATCAAGAGTTCAGTGACACCTGTAAATAATATAAATATTCCTGATTCAATATTATGGGTATTATATCTTTTACCAGAAATCATAATTACCCCTTTGTGTTGTTTAATAATTATCAGTGTCCATAGCAAAAATACATATTTTCATTTATCTAACTTTCAACACATCCTATTATCCTCAGGTGCGAATCAAAATGTTATTCTAAGTATTTTCAAAAGTGGTTGACTCAATTTTCTTCTAAAATTTCTGAAAATCATACATTTTTTTCAATAGGCCTCCAGTTCTGGGTCTCAGTTGTGCCATGAGTTGGCCTGTAGTATAGAACACCATGGGCTGGTCAGACAACTTTTCAACATAAACAAATCATTTGTGTTTCAAGTGGTTCACTGAACTGTTTGATTCTCATACATCATGCATGGTAGAAAAATTGTGTGTGTGTATATATATATATATATATATATATATATATATATATATATATATATATATATATATATTTTATACGAGTTATACATAAAAATATTTGGAGGAGTCCCCATGGCATAGTGGTTAACAAGCTGGATTGTGATAGTGTAGTAAGTGAGTTCAAACTCCAGTTACACTATTCACTTTCAGACTAATACCCTTGAGAAAGGAACAAACTCTTATTAAATAGTACAACTGTTTTTTTACAAAGATGGCTTAGGCATTAAATAACCCATGAAAGTTGATATACTATAAATCAAAGAAAACAAACCCAAAAATATTTCATCTTAACTTATTTTTTTTTCTTTTTAATATCATTAATTAAAAATTCATGGAATAAATTAAAACTGAAAATTAAATCCAAAAATAAAATAAAAAATTTTCATAAATCATGATAAAAACACCCCCCCACATTTTTTATGCGACAATGAACTTATTTAGGGAATAAAGTGATTTCCAGTACAATTTGAAGCTCAATGATAATTTTGTGGAATCTGTATAGATGCTGAATGTCAGTTTTTTTGTTTTTTTTTTAAATCATCCAAATTATTTATATAAACAGATAAAAATAGTAATTAAAATCCTATATTACTTTCTAAATAAAAGTATCAATATCATCATGGACGATTATTTAAATGGTAAAGCAACAAATTCAGGGCTCATCTAGTATTAATTAAGAATGTTGTAGTTAAATATTCAGCTTTATTACATGCCATCCATTGTTGGATTATCTAACACTTAAGTCAAATCTTTTTTTTGCAAAGTATTCATTCCTATTTGATATCAATAATTCCAAGTAAACAACTATAGCTTCCAGCAATTATTCTTAATACAAATAATTTGCACAGTTAAAAGGTTTCAAGTATTCCTATCTAATACTAATAATTTACAAGAAATTATATGGTTTCAAGTAACAATTCAAAATCATGTTAAACAGGTAAACACTTCATACTTAGTTGCAATAACAATGTTTTAAAAGTCGTAGTATTAATTAAGCCCTAACTGATTTATTTTCTACATACCCCTCCTACCAAGACATCCACCTCTGGGACAAAATAGATGCCAGGGCAAAGTCAGCAATCCTGACAAATTATAGGAACAATGAGACTGTTGTATCACCCAATTATATTTTTGCATCAGGCTGAAACGACCAGAGTTATATGATGGATAAACCCAACTGAATAAGGATTTTTCCTCCAAATGTTCTTTCACTGAACCAGAAACCATGACTTAGGGGAAGTATGCCACAGACTCAGTATTGATAGAGGCTTAGTGTTGATAGAAGGGAAAACTGTAGTGCGGAAATCTCTTGGAGGAAAAGTGCTAGGCTGTTTGCATTCAGTCCACCAAGGCAGGGTCGGAATGAAAGCCCTTGTCAGTGATTCAGTATGTTGGCCCAGTACGAATGTATCTATACTTAACTTCATATCTAATTGCTTAGTATGCATAAACATCACCCCAAGTCAACTGATCACGATAACCCCAACCCCAGATTGGCCCTTCTAATAGATAATAATGGACCTCTTCAATGTCAAACACGTCGCATACCACATGTCTGTAAATAAACTCACTAGCTGGCTTATTTTGTACAACCTAAAACTAGCTCATGTTACAACTTCAAAATTAATATCTATTTGTCAGAAACTATTCCACACATACAGGACCCCAGAAGAACTCAGCAATGGTGGCTCACCTTTCTCCTCGAACCTATTTCAGCAGTTCCTCAAGACATAGTGCATGAAGCATGGACAGTCCTCAGTAGCATATCCTCAATCAAATGGCTGAGCAGAGCTGGCTGTAAAAATTGTAAAGCGGATAATGAATGGCAATACAGGTCCTTAGGGTTTATTAGATAATGATGATGCAGCCCAAGCCATCCTATATTACCACAACACTTCCATCCAAGATATTTGTCTATCCCCAGCATAACTCTTACTCCACTGTCAACTTCATAATTCCATTTCTTCACACCCTGAATGGATAGCTACAGAACAATTCTGTTGAGTAGAGCCTCCAATAATACAATACACAAACGAAGAAGAGGTATAACAGCTATACACATAACCTCTGCATCCAATAGAATGGTGATACAGTAGCTGTTAAAATCAACTCAACCACCAGAGGAATATGACAGGCAAAGTCATCTCTGTCCTTCCAGATCATGAGATATGAACCAGAGCTGATGGATCAGGTAAGATTACACTTAGGAACCGCTGTTATGGCTCACTCCCATACCCAGTGCAATACCTGAACCCACAAGTCCTGCCTGTAATGTCCTACTCAAATATTCCAATCCTCCAATCTCTTCCAATGGTGATGCTCTTGCGGCAGTGAGGTACCCTATAAGGGGTACATCAACAAACCCTCGGCACATCACAGCCAACAAGAATTCTTTTGGTCCTTGTTATATTATTCTTACATAACAGGGAGTGAGGGGGTGCCTTAAAGAGCTGTCCACTCCTCATAGAGCTTTGTCAGCATGCAGGGGAGGAAAAGGAGAGATCTAGGAATTATCCCTCTTGTTTTCTATCAATATTTTGATAAGGCGTGAAACAAAGATGGCTGCTAAGATATTAAATCTAGAATCATCTCTATCAAACTGATATTTCACAGTTCAAATTGATTTGATTAATTGATTTTAATGGCATGTTAACCCCTCTATTGTTATTTCATACCTACAGGTTAGGGAATTGCATTCATGGTACATTTGTATCTACATTTTTTACATAGTTGTTTCCTAAGAGGATGCTTTGCTCACAGTCCTATTAATTATAATTTTCAAATGGATCTATTTGACCTATAGATGGGAGCCAAACAGATACTACTACTCCAGGTCAGAGTGGACCTGTAAGTAATGGCAATGAAGGAGTATCCAATACTTGCAAAAACTCCAGAACTGGAGCCTCACTGCCAGATGCAGTTTAGCATCATACTAAGGACACTCATTTTAACTGGAGTGGACATACCTCACTACAGGAGATATAGTATATTCCAAGCTCCACTGACAAGAGGGTAATGCAATTAACCCCCCCCCAAAAAAAACCCCAAAAAACTCATAGATAGGATCCTCACAAATTTCAGTGGACCTGGGAGTAATAGTAATGAAGGAGTGACATAGAATTTCAGAACTGGAGCCTCACCACTGGATGCAGTTCAGCATCAGAATATATAAAAAATATAGAGCATAAGATGAAATTCGAAATATATTAGAAAAAAAAAAATCCTAAGCTGATATTTTCAACCTAATTCCATATCAGCCCAGTCAGCTGGGGCTACAGAGATGGTAAGACCCCTACCCTAACAAGTGTCCAGGACATGACACAAAACAATTTGATGGTGAGGCTCCAACCTTCGAGATTTGAGGAATACAGAGTACCCCTTCATTGCCATTGCTCCCAGGTCCATTCTGATCCAGAGTAGAAGCACCTGATAGGGTCATATCTATGGGATAAATAGAACAAACTGTGTGCAAACAAATGACTGATTTTAAATTGTGACTGTTATATAGCAATACTTGAAACCATTTAACTGTGTGTAAAAAAGAGCTCAGACTGGTTTAAGAATGTCATCTACAAAGTGTATATATATATATATATATATATATATATATATATATATATATATATACATAAATAAATAAAAACAGGAGTTGGCTTTGAAATGCCATAAAACCAAACCAATTCAACATGAAGTATGTAAATAACAACTGTTAAACATTGCCCAAGAGTGCCTGAGCAGAAGAGGGAATGTGCAAGCAGACTGCCAGAGAATGAAGAGGATATAAAAAGAGGTTAATAAAGTGTTTAAGATAAGATTATTGACATCTTAAAGAACAAAGGTCTTTAAATTATGCCTTTTTTAAAATGAGATAGCATATACACATTATCTGCAAGGGAATGGGACTGCCAGGTAGATACAAAAATTAAGATAAATTTCTTATCTGCCGACTTAATAGGCAGTAAAAAAAAACTTCTCATTAACAAAGAGCAATTCTTATTGTTTATACACACACACTAGCTGAAGTACCTGTCTACATTAAGCAAAAAAAAGGGGAAAGATGTACTATATCAGGTTACAATCTGTGTTGTCAATCTGAAATTTACAAATGGCTACAAATAATAATTGTCACTATCAATAATATTTTATATATACCAACATTTTGGTTAAACAAGCCATCATAAGGGTGATACCTTATTTTTTATTATTTTATATTCAATATATAAAGAAAAAAAAATGGAAACATTGAAAAGCACAATGATTTATTTGTTTCATAAAAATATATATATGTTCAGATGATTGCATGGCAAGAAATGGACTATTATCAAGTACTGGTGACTATGTCTATACTATTCTAACACACACACATATATATATATATATATAAAAAGAAAAATTGATCACAAGGTAATCCAAGTAGAAGGAGAGATTTATTGAAAAGCAAATTTGACACTATAACGTTTCAGTTCTAATGAACCATCATCAGAGTATGAGGGATGATACTAGTGATATTAAATCAATGATGGATGTTTAAAAATGCAAAATACGAAAACCTAGGGAAAAATTTGTAAAACAAGAAAAAGTTTTGTTTTTTGTCTTAAATTAAGCCATTTAACTTATTAGAAATATTGTGTACAATTTATGTTCCATTTGTTTATCGAGAGAGATTTCAAATCAAAAGGGAGGAAGAAAAAGAATATATATATATATATATATATGAAATGAACGAAAGTGATAAGACAAATAGGAATATTTCTTTAGTGTTTATTTTTTGATTGTTCTCAACTAGTTGTAACCTTAGGAGAAAAATTCTTTTAGAAAGTTTTTCTAATAATTTCTAAATGTGTTGATAAGCTCTAAGAGAAATCATGATAAAGTAAATGGTGACGTAGAATATCCATTTATTGAATGAAAATTTTTTTCTGATAACTAAGTACCTTCAAGTGATATTCATATATCTACTGTCAGGACACCTGGCACTGAATTCTCTAGTAGTGAAGTATTTGTTAAGCATTTTTAAATTTGCTATGAATGCTTGGTTTATTAGAGCGTCTACATGTCACCCCAAATCTGTTTGTCCCATTTCAAAGCAGCTATTGAATTTGATGTTAAATTCATTTCAAGTCAGTTTTTAGAAACATTTAAGCAAGAATATGGATATACACACATTGCTAATACATCATAATATCCATTTTGATTTGGTAGTATTTGATTAGGTAATATTATACTTGAAATAATAAATCCTCTACTTTTTTTAAAAAAAGAATTGTTGAGAATGTACTTATTCATCCAGAGATTAGTAAAATGTCAAGGCTACAAGACTTGAATAGATACAAGTCCACCAGTTTGACCTTTGAATTTCATCAAAGTTTTCTATGATATTAAATGAAAAGGTAGATTCTCATTAATAATAAGTAATAATGGAAAAACTGACTTAATTAAATTATTTCTTACTTTATAAGTAACAAAAATATTTTCTTTCATTTTAAATGGCATATCAACCATCATGGGCTATTTAATGCCAAAGCTATTCTTGAAAAAGAACAATTCTGGTGCTATTTAACCCATAGTTGAGAGTTGATGAAATGGTTCATACCTTTCCTAAAGGGCATTAGTCCGAAAGTGAATGTAATAGCTTGAGTAAACTGTGACATCATAATTGGCAAGTTCAAATTCTACTCAAGCTATTTTAATGATAAACATTTACGTAGGGTCTAATAAGTATGCTAATAGAAATTAGTAATTCGACATGAAACGGATTGGTTATTTATTGATTGGTTGATTTTAAGAGCAATTTTTGTGTAGTTGTTTCTTAAGTTTTTTGCACATGGTTGTATGGTTTCAAGTATTCCTATCTAATACAAATAATTTGCACACAGTTATATGGTTTCAAGTATTCCTAATACAAATAATTATATGGCTTCAAGTAATTATTTCTATTTGATAATAGTCATCTGTTTGCACAGATACAAATATTTTCAAATAGATTTCTCTGACCCAAATATGGAATCCAAAAAGTTATTAGGACTCAGAGTGGACTTGGGAATAATGACAATGGCAGGATATAAATTATACAAATAATATGCAAAAATCTACAAACACCAACAACAACAGAATTAACAGGAAAACAACAAAAACTCTAGAAAACAAAAATGGGACCTCCCCACCCCACCCCAAAAAAACAACAAACAATTGTATGGATACTTAGAGACAAACAAAAGAAATAAGATAACTTGAACATATTTTAGAAAGAGAAACTTCAAGGGAGAAACAATCTCTGAATAGCAGCACAAAATAATGCCAGAAGGATCAATTATTTCAAAGGCAAAAATTGATAAAACATAGAAGAATAACAAGTGTAGGTTATGTAGATAACAGAGATGAAACAGTTAATAACATAAGCAAATGGGCACAAAAGAAATACAAGACTAAGAATGACTGGGTTGGAAAGGTTATCTAGCGGAAATTGTGCAAGAGATTAAAATTTGACCATACTGATAAATGGTATTTGCTCAAACCAGAATCTGTTCTAGAAAATGAAATGCACAAAATTCTCTGGGACTTTGAGATAGAAACAGATTACCTAATCCTAGCCAGAAGACCAGACCTAATATTAAGAAGAAAAGAACTTATCAACTAATGATTTTGATCATGCTGACAAATGGTGTATGCACAAACCAGAATCTGTTCTAGAAAATGAAATTCTCAGGAATTTTGAGATACAAACAGATCACTTAATATGAGTTAGAAGACAAGACCTAGTATTAAGAAGAAAAGAGACAGGAAGAACTGGACGTCTATGAGAATACTTAGAAGAGTTCTGGAGGGCCGAGAAGACTTGCTGTCACTGAGAATTCATTGAAAACCTCAATTACTGCTGATGTGAAAAACTTAAAGTAAAATAAGATTCTGTCTTAAAAACGAGATGCACAAAGTTCTCTGGGACTTTGAGATCCAAATGGATCACCCAATCCTGGATAGAAGACAAGACCAAGTTTGAATAAATAAGAAAAGAATTTTGTCAACAAGTGGATTCTGCAGTTTCAATGGACCACAGAATAAAAATGAATAAAAGTGAAAAGATAGAAAAATTCTAATCTTGCTAGAGAGCTGAAAAAGCTGTGAAACATGAAAGTAACAATGATATTATTTGTAGTGGGTGCCCTTGGAATGGTCCCTCTAACCACCCAAAAGGGCCTGAAAAAGAGGCCAGAAGAACTAAGATTAGAGGAAGAATCAAGATCACCTAGACTGCAGCACTTTCAAGATCAAATAGAATACTTACAAGAGTCCTGGGGAGCTAGGGAGACTTGCTGTCACTCAGACTTGTGAAAAAAAGTCACATAAATAAAAACATTGATTATAATTTTTCTCTAATAGTCAATAACAGGTGTTTAAGGTTGAATACAATTATTCAACATAAAACATGTCAAGGACTATCAAATATATATTAAAAAAATATATATATTGAGCATTTAACATGAGAAAACAAAATTCATATACATTTTTTTGCTGATCCAACAAGAGAAAAGTAAACATTAAAATGAATAAGTCCACAAATGAATTTGAATGTTTATTTCTTATAATTATGCTCTACACATGTTTTAGACTCGATGGTCTTCTTCATGAGACTATTGATAGCTAGGGCAACCTTTATAAAAGTCTTCATTATAAAAGATATCCGAACCATTATTAGTTTCCTAAAGAGGGCCATTGAGTCTGAAACATGTGTAGAGCATAATTATAAGAAATAAAAATCTTAAGTACCACATTCAAACTCATTTGCAAACCTATTCATTTAAAAATATTATCATGTAATGCTGCTAGCATGGAGTTCTCTGACTCTCTTGCCATTTGTCTATCATGCATCACTTCAGACAGGTCTTCTAGACTACATCCTGTGTCCGTATGGTGCTGTTGTTAAGTTCTAGTTGGTTGTCCAACACTTGCATGTCTATGCAAAGGTTCCATAGGAGAATATTGCTTATGAGTTTGTCCTTACTTCTCAAGCTGTGTCCCGCATGTTTTGTCTGTCTTATTTGGATGGTTTTAGAGATAGGAGGTAGGTGGCCGTACAGCTACTGTTTTGTGGGATGTTGCTTCCAGAATTTGTTCAATATAACTTGTAGCATTCTTGTACAATTCCTGTCAAGTTTTTTCTTTATACACTTAGTCAGCATCCATGTGGTACGTTCATATAGTAGAATTGATTTGATTACTGCTTAAAAAACAAAAAAAAATTGTGTATTATGTTATCAGATAAGTCTGACTTTTATCTGATAAAATATAAATATATATTATAAAACCCAAAATAGAGTGTTGTTCACCATGGTGTTCTATATTAGAATAGTACACAACATTGTTTAGGCACCTCTGAATGGCTGCCTCATGAGGGGCAGTTTCATGTATTATTTTTGAGAGGGAGGTAAAAAAAAACAGGCTGTTCTTATCTGATGATTATTTCCCCCCCTCACTTATTTAATACCAAATCCTCCTTATATAACACATCACTCAATAAGTCCCGGGTCTAACTAATAAAACAATAACAACTTTTAGGCAAAATTCAACTTTATTACACAGTCTCTTTCTAGGGTGATACACTGATTCCAATGCTTCTCTAACAATTTGATGCCTTTGACCTCAAAATACGCCTCAGTTTCTGATATCACTTATTCATTAGAGCCAAATCTCTTTCCCTGGAGCAGTCTTTTGAGATCTGCCGATTTGACTCTGGAGTGAAGTAGTGGATCCAGGTTTCCTCCATTGTCACATATTTACACAAAAACTTCTTTTTCTTGCATTGAGACAGTTGCGAACAATGTTCTGAATCATTAACGCATTGTTGTTTTTGATCGACTGTGAGCAAATGCAGCACCCACTATGAACACAGCTTTCTCATTGACAAATATTCATGCAAAATGGTGAATACATTGCCTTCTGCTATCTTCAACTCCTCTGCTATCACATGCAACTTCAATTTACAATCAGCCTAAACGAGTTTGTGAAGTATTTTGGTATTTTCTGGGACAACTGCCAAATTTGGGTGACCTGAGTATTCAGCTTCATTTGTGTCTATACGAACACATTTAAAGTTAGCATACCACCTCTTAACTGTTGTTTCTGACAGAGCAGAGTCCGAATAACTCTTATCAAGTCATTGCTTTGCTTGAACAGTATTTTTTCCCCATCAGAAAGCAATGCTTTATCAACACATGAAATTCAGATTTTTCCATTGTTTTGAAAATTTGCAACAGTAGCTTCACTTAAATAACTGTAATTTGTAAAATAATAATCCGATTGGGCTCAAATTTTGACACATGCCATTTGAAGGTTAGTACTTTATAAAAATATGGATTTTTAAATTAGTGACGCCATCTATACGTCAGGCCCGGGACTTATTGAGTGATGTGTTATTAGATATAATATTAGTAAATACATTTTGTAGATGATATTTCTTAAAAAGCTACAGCTCATTTTTTTTTTTTGATGCACACATGTAAATGGTTTCTAGCATTTTATCAAAACAAAAATAATTCTATTTACTATTAATCATTTATTTGCACACAGTGAAGTGATTACAATTATTGCTATTTAACACTAATTTTTGAACATAATTCATTCATTTGCACAGGGTTAAATGGTTCCAAGTAATGCTATCTATCACTAACAAGTAAATTAAACATCAGTCATTTGCTTACATCCAGTTAAATGATCAAACAGTTCTTTTTCAGCCAATTCAATTTAGCATAAGTCATTTGTTTACACTCAGTTTAAATGTCAAACAGTTCTATTTGACCCATAAATAGGATCCTATTAGGTGTTACCACTCTGAGTCAGATTGGACCTAGGAGCAATGGCAATGAAGGAGTACCTCATACTCCCCAAATCTCCATGGCTGGAGCCTCACCATTAGATTGCTCAGTATCATAATCAGGACACTCATCAGTGGGGAGGGAATCTAACCCTCTGCAGAGATGCAGTCTGTGTATTCTACAACCCCAGCTGACGAGGCTGGGTTAGAAAGGGTTAGTAAAAGGTTATAGTTGGCTTTCCCAATTATGTATACGCATATGTTTATATGTCTGAAAGAATATTTCTTCCAAGAAAAGGGAACTCATTTTTTTGGTTTGGTTTAGTGGCACATCAACCATTGTAAGTTATTTAATACTAAATCCTTCTTATGCATATATATATATATATATATATATATATATATATATATATATATATATATATATATATATATATATATATATATGTGCATGATTTGTTAACACTTTGTTGATAACATTTTTAAATGAGCCTGAGCTTATTTTTTTCTTTTTTTTTTTGCACACAGTTAAATGGTTTCAAGTATTTCTATATAATATGAATAATTCTATTTACTATTTATCATTTGTTTGCAGAAAGTTAAATGATTTCAAGTATTGCTATTTTACATTAATAACTCAATTAAAACATCAGTCATTTGTTTACACATAGTTAAATGATCAAACAGTTCTATTTCTAACAATTCAATTTAACACAAATCATTTTTAGCATATATTTTAAATGTCAAATAGTTCTATTTGACTCATAGATAGGACCCTATCAGGTACTACTACTCCAGGTCAGAGTGGACTTGGGAGCAATGGCAAAGAAGGGATACTCAGCATTCTCCAAAGCTCCAGCATTACTAGAGCCTCACCATCAGATTGTTCAGTATCATATCCAGGTCACTCATAGGTAAGTGGGGATAAAGACACCCCCTCTTTGCAAAGATGCAGTACAGCCCCAACTGACTGGACTGAATAGTTTAGAGTCACACATGGGGGCAGGGTCTTACCCATCACCAGAAAAGCAGTCAATATATTCTACAGACACCCACTCCCAGCCGACTGGGCTGGGAGCTTGTTGTATGCATCTACTTAACTTCTCTGCTCAAGTGACATAAAAATCAATTTTTTTAACCAGATTTAAACAGAGTTTTTCTTCTCCTAGACTAGTTGCCATACCAAGGTTATACAGCCCAGTCTGTAGTATTATTTACACCTAGCTGAAAGGAGAATAGCCAAATGCATACCTTTGAGAAGGGTATTAGTTCTATGTAAAATGCCGATAACCTCGTCCAGGATTTGAACTGTGGTTGCTGTGTTCATTTTCAATGACAATAACCATTAAACCACAAGTGTCTCCAAGAGAACTCGCTCTGTTTGGACCTTTCAGGAGGTCAAGGTGCATCATTATAAAGAAATTTTTTTCTTTTTTTTTTTTTTACACTAAAAGGTTTTGTTTATCATACTTAAAGAATGTGTTTTTTGTTTTGTTTTTTTTATTATGAAGAATTACATATCACTGCTTGTGACAGTTTTTGGTAGTCTCAGTTCTTGACATCATCTTTGTTTTTTACTCTTTCAGTTCTGAACTAATTCAACCAGTCAAAGAATTGGCCTTTCAATTGTTTAATTTTGATAAAAGGGAATTCTTTGAGAAAATGTCCAAAGTGCACTCTAGATGTCAAGTCACGTCATGCCGACTACAGAAATAGGTTTTGTGTGCCCCCCTTATATATATATATATATATATATATATATATATATATATATACATACATACATACATACATATACACACACACACACACACACACACACACACACACACACAGTGCAGACAGTTTTCATTCACAATTTTTAACTACTAATTCTATGCATAGTTTGTTTTTAATTTTGTCATTTTCTTTTCTGCTTGAAAACATTGACCATTTGTTTCATCCTTTTTTAATAAAATAATTGATGATGGAAAATTTCGAACCTCCAAATTTGTGGAGGAGTCCTCCATGTAATTTCCAGAAGGAAGGACAAACACGGAGATTTCCTCAGGAGGACAGATGGTAGAAAGGGTTAGAAGAGAACTAGAGGATTGAGGAATTGATGACAAGGTGACAACAGGAAGGAAAAATGATGCTTGATGATCTGATGCCATTAGAATGCCAGATTGATTTTATGACATATCAACCCTAGTATGTTATTTAATGCCAAATCCTGTTTTATACACACACACACTGAATATGATTTTTAAATGAATAGTGAGTAGATAACATTTTAAGCAAGCCAAAATTCATTGGTTTGCACACAGTTAAATGATTTTATATATTCCTATCAAACACTCAGTTTTATTTATACACAGTTAAATAGTTTCAAGTATTGTTATGTAACACAAACAATCCAATTGAACATCAATCAGTTAAATGGTTAAAGAGTTTTATTTGACCCACAGATAGGACCTTAAAAAGGTACTACCACAGTGGGTCCAAGTTGACTGGGAAATAATAGCAATGAAGGAGTACTCCCCATTCACCAAAGTTCTAGGGCCTGGAACAGTTTAGTGAAGGACACTCATTGGTGGGGAGGTGTTACCCCTCTGCAGAGATGCAATCAGCAACTGGGCTGCAAAATGCCATAGTTCATTGCTGAAATCCAAGAGATCATCAACAATAATTCTTGCAAGTCAATGCATGCCATTCCAAGAGAGAAAAGTGTGAATGAAAAAGTCATCAGGCTGGTGGTGTATAAGGACATTTGCTACCTTTCATTACAAGATGAGGAAAGTACAATTTCTCTGCAAGGCAATGCAGAAAAAGTGGCTCAATCATACCTAGAGGATGATGAATGTGTTGAAACACCTGAAGTTTGAGGTGTTGTGGTTCTTCTCAAAACTGAAGACCAATTCCCAAGACAATGGGTGGCTCATCGTTTTCCTTAAGGATGTGCCGCGAGTCAAGCAGATGAAGTTTCTCACAACAATATGGTTTTTAGTGTTGTCAGCACTGCAAGCGATATCATGCTACCCTCACTTCTTCCCTGAGGATCTCAGGTTTAATATTGACAACTACATCCATGTTCTGAGCAATGAGATGGAGCCTTGGATTGACTAGATAGCTGTAAGGAAGCCATATGTGTGGCAGCAAGACACATCAGCTGTGTCACATCAGCTGAAAGACCAAGGCCTGGCTCTCAGATAACGTCTTTGACCAGACTGCACCTGACATTTGGCTTTCCGACTCACTTGACTGTAACCTGTGACTTTTTTGCAGGGTATGGGGGAATGAAAAGCCAATAGATCCAGTCATAACACAAAGAATGAGGGGAGGACCAGGATCACCAGGGCCTTCAGGGTTCCAAGTTGAGAGACAGGGATTAAGAGTTGTGGTCGGTTCTAAAGTCACCTTGAGGCTGTATCACAGCTAATGGCAGGTTTATCGAGTGAAATCCACATAATATGTCATCAAGAAAAACTGACTAAAGTTTGGTGAATATATCTCAAAAAATAAAAGCCCCCCCCCCAGATAGTAATCATGCAAATGAATACCATACACATCTTGTAGGTTCTGAAGGGAGACAATATTTATCTTCCAAAGAGAATGGGCATGTCCATTGGGCACCTTGAGGAGAGTCACATGACAATTCAGAAACTATTTCAACCTCTTTTACCTTGGTTCTTTTACAGTCTTCAAGCAAGTTTTTTTTTTTAAAATTTTGTACTTTTTCCACTTATTGCTTGTTCATAAAATATGTTCCAAGTTCTAACTATTAGGACAAGTTTATGCATTCTTCCTTAATACCATAGGTATCTATCTATATGACATTTATAAAAGATTCTTGTATGTATAAATGCATTTATTTAGTCTTTCCTTCTATTGTATTCAGTGTTAAGATTAGTATATCCATTAGTATATCCATTAGTATATCCATTAGTATATCCATAGTATACTAATATTAATCTTTGGGGAGTGGGGACTCAAATATTTTTCTTAGCATCAAGCATACCAATATTTCATTTCTGCAGCAGCAATGGTAACTTTATCAACATAATCTTCTCCCTCATTTTCTTCTCTATGTATCCTTGCATTTGACTTTATTGGAGGCAAAAAGGAGTTTTTATATGGCCTATTAATATAAAAGAGTTTTCTGATTTTTTATAAGCACTGAGAGTATTTGGATTCTTTCCTCTTCTGTGTAGAGGTTAAATGATTGATTTTAATGGCATGTCAACTTGTCTAGTGTTATTTCAAGAGATTAGGGAATTGCATATATTGGACATTCATATTTTAGTTTCTAAAGTGATTTTTGCACGTTGTGATATGATTTCAAGTAGTTCTATCTAATACAAATTATTTGCACACAGTAGTATGGTTTCAAGTATTCCTATCAATAAGTAATAATTAAATGGTTTCAATTTTCTAATTAATAAGGATAGTTTGTTGACACACAGTTTTATGGTTTCAACAAATAATAATAATCCTTAATCAATTATAGCTTCAAGAAACTATTCTTAATACAAATGATTTACAGATATATGGCATCAAATATTTCTATTCAATACTAATAATTTTCAAACAGATCTATTTGACCCTTAGATGGGCCCTAACAGGTGTTATCACTCTGGGTCAAAGTGGGCTTGAGAGTAATATCAATGAAGAGGTACTCCACACTCACCAGATCTCCAAACACCAACAGACACAGTGAAGTATCGTATCTAGAACACCTTTTTTTTTCTTTCTCAAAGAGGGGAGATCTTATCCCCCCTGCAGGAAATACAGTCAGCATATTCTAAATTTAAAATTTGATCAAAATAAATATCTTTAGAAATAAATAAAAAAAAGGAGATAGAAAGAGAGAAACATTGTTATTGGGAGTGAATAATTTGTTCCAGATTTTGACATGAACAAAGGAGAAAAAAAAAAACAAATCTTTATTGATATAATGACCAATTGTTACGAAAGATTTAAAAAAATTAAAAATATAAATCAAACAAATAAACAAAAAGAAAAGTTTTATCAAGTTTGAACTTTTATACAGAAAATGAATCAAAAAAAAAAAAAAAAAAAAAAAAAATCAGTAGAATTATATCATATTCCCTTGATCATAAATAAACTATATACACTATTGATATTTACTTTCTACATAAATATGCTATTTAATTAGATAACATTTTTTTCTATAGAAAGGTGACCCATTAATAAGACTCTAGATCAGTGGTTTTTAACTGAGGTTCATATAAAAGTTCACAGAAGCAAAATAGTACATTTTTTTGTGACAGAACGCCAATGATAGTGTTGTATAGTCATAAACAACTATACATACACATATGCATGCAAAAACATAACGATGCAATGAAGACGAGTGACAGTTCTTCAGAAAAATATACCTCTCACTTTATTGAAAGGGTTGTGTGTGAGAGGGAGTTGGAGACTGAACAGAACTGCAATATATTGACCCTCACTCTTATGGCCATAACAGCGTTTCTTTCCTGTTCTCCTGGGCTGCTCAACCAGGGGCCTGGGGGCCCAGCCTCTCTGGGACATGGTCCTCATTCCAGCATCTTCTCTCCAACTGCAACTGCTCAATCGGGGGCCTGAGAGCCCCCTCTGCTGGGTGCTGGTTCTCTCTACCGCATCTTATCTCCAACTAACTTGAACTTCCTGTGCACAGAGTTATATTATTGTTTTACACCCACTCAATTCAACCTGTCAACAGTCAAGGTTATCCCCTTGATACCTTCAACCGGATGCACCTATTATTTATACAGGTGCATTTCCTATTTTGACAGCTTGGCCAGGTCGGAGGTCAATATACAACAATAGCACTTTAATAGTCATTGAAAAATTCTATGCTTTAGATATATCTATCATTATACGTTACTGCTTTTTCTTCATCTTTGTTCAATTTGGTTTCAGCCACATTTCTAACTTACTAACAAAAGCGTGTAACTAACTCAACATTGTATAAAGAGGTGATCATTGACAATGTAGGAGCCAAATATTGTAAAAACCAGCAGAGCAAGATCAACCACAAATTTCACAATGAGTAAAGTAGCACACAGGTAATATTTTTTTAAAATATATTTCTTTGTATATTTATGACTTATTTTACTAGTAAACATTCATTTCCCATTGAATTTAGTTGTTAAAATTCATGTGCAATGAATTAGTTATACTTGTACAATACACAAAATATATTAAATATTTTTTATAAAATTCATTGTAATATTTGATTATGAAAATACAATATCTTTTAAACACTGAATGGCTATGAGGGTCCACAGAGTAGTCCAAAAGACTAAAAAATTAAATAAAAAGTTGAGAATTATTGCTCTAGGTATTATAAAAGATAGTCATTAATTTTTTAAAATTATGGGTGACACAAATAAAACCTTAAAATTATATTTAGTATTTGTAAACCTATACAATGTTTTTTTTTTTTGTTTTTTTTTTCTAATAACACTGCAACTTGCTAAAATGGGAAACTGGCTTAATGCATGAATACAAGAACAAGCATTTAAAATATTTCTGAATGAGAAATAAAATATTTATATTTATTTGGTTATTGCTAATCATCATCAAAAGTTTCTTGAAATACAAATATTCTATTCATTAATATATTATTTGGTTGGTTGGTTGTATTTTATGGCATATCAACCCTTGTTGATTATTCAAAGCCAAATCCCATTTATACATATATATTAAATATGATTTGTAAATGAAATAGTTGATGGGTAACATTTTTAAACAAGCCAAATCCCATTTGTTTGAATGCAGTTAAATAGTTTCAGGTATTGTTATTTAATATTAGTAATTTTATTCAATATTATTAATTTCTTTGCATGTAGTTAAACAGTTTCAAGTATTTTAAATGATTAAATAATTCTATTTGGCCCACAGATGGACCCTAACAGGTACTATCAGAGTGGAGCTGAGAGTAATGGCAATAAAGAGATACTCCACATTCCCCAAAACTCCAGGACTAGAATCTCACCATCAAATGCAATTTAGTGTCATATCCAGAACACTTGGTGCAGGCGAAAGTCTTACACCTTGGTAGAGATGCAGTTGGTATATTGCACAGCCCCAGCCAACTAAGCTATTTATCATTTGCTTTGATCACAAATAAACTATACAATATTCATACATAATTAATTGGATATTTACTTTGGTAGAGCTTAGAATATGTTGGCTGTATCCCCCTGCAAGGGGGTAAGAACACTCCCTCAAAAAATGTCTCTTAAGTATGACACTAAACTGCATCTAGAAATCTAGGGAGTGTGGAGTACCCCCTTCATTGGCATTACTCCCAGGTCCACTCAGAGTGTTAGGCTCCCATATATGGGTCAAATTTGAAAATTGTTAGTATTAGAATACTTGATATCACATAACAGTGTGTCCGCCTCAAAAAAAAGAAAAAAAAAAAGAAAAAAAAAAAGAAAAAAAAACTCTTAAATACATGATTGTAAATATAAACATCCAATAAACATGATTCCCTAACCTCCAGGCATAGAATGACCCTCAATGGGTTGACATGCTGTTAGAATCAATCAATCAATTAAATATATGTTAGTTAATCAAATTGTTTCTTCAAGAAATGTGAACCAGGATGGCTCTAGATATAATGAAGGATAACCATTGATTTTTTTAATTAATGAGTAAAATAAATAAAGCCTTAAAATTATATTTAAAAACCCTATACAATCAGTTTGTTGGGGTAAATCCATATTTTATACTAAATCATGTATGCTTATTCCGAATCAGAGTTAAGAATTGTTCTTATCATTCAGGATTTCATACTCTATACAATAAAGTGTACAATATACAGCCCACTAGTTAACCTATAAAACATTGTCCTTCCACCTTTTCACATCAAACTAAGATTCATGAAAAATGACATAAAAATCAATGGTAGATTCTAAGGCATGACGTTTAACTGATTGATTTCAATGGCATGTCAATCTGTCTAGGGTTATTTTATGCTGAGGGGTTAACTAATTGTGTTCATTTATATTTACATTTTTTGTGTAGTTGTTTCTTAAGCTTTTGCACACAGTTATATGATAGCAAGTACAATCAAATACAAATATTTATATGGTTTCAAGTATTCCTATCTAATACAATTAATTATATGGTTTTAATTAATTATTTCTTTTTAATGATAGTCCTTTGTTTGCATACAATTGTATGCTTTCAAGTAACTAATAATAATTCTTAGTAAACAATTATAGCGTCAAGTAAATATTCTCAGTACAAATGATTAACAGTTATATGGCATCAAGTAGATTCTATTTGACTCACAGATGAGACCCTAACAGTATTACCACTCCAGGTCAGAATGAGGCTGCGAGTAATATCAATGAAGGAGTACTTCACATTTGCCAAATCTCAAGAATTGGAGCTTTTTATCAGATGAAATACAGTGTTCTAACCAGGACACGTTCTTTTTTGAGGGTGGTCCTACTTATACACCTCTGATCTGTGGACAAGGCTACCATGAAGTTTCTTAGATAGAAAATTGAAAGCTAGCATTTTCAATGATGTTCGATAGCAGGTAAACCGATTCCATTTTAGTTGGCAGCATGGGATTCATTTGAATTGTGCAGCACTTTTTGGGGTCTCAAAAATGAAAACTGATTTAGTAAATAGTATATTCACAACATATTAAAGAATGAGATGCCTCTTCAAATGCATTCTTTACATAATGAAAAGGTTACCTATTAATTTTGTAGAAATAGTTAGCGACCATAGTCGAGGGTGACCCGAAGGCTCCCTTTTTGATAGCTACTACACCAAGGTGTAGGGGAGGGTGCTACTCCATTCCCTGGATTGCTCCACTTTACCCTTGAACCGTACCTTATAATGCTGAGTGTTAAGCAAGGTGGTATCAAGTTTCATTTTTAAAGTCTTTGGTATGACTCGACCTGGGATTGAACCTAGGTCTCCCGGGCCATTGGCGAACACTCTAACCACTGGGCCAATGTCCCGGTTGAATAGAATTATTTGTGTTAAATATCAATATTTGAAACTCTTTAACTGTGTGCCTAAATTGAATTATTGGTATTAAATAGCAATACTTGTAACTATTTGACTGTGCAAATGAATGAATCATGTTTAATAGAATATTTGGTGTCAGATGGCAATACTTGTAACCACTTCATGGTCTGTAAATCATTTGGTTTAGTTGCATTTGATGGCAAATCAACCATTTTCATTTATTTAATGCCAAATCCTCTTTATACATATTGATTCATACATATTGATATGAGTTGTAAACACATTTTGTTGATAACATTTTTAAATGAACTTTAGTTCATTTTTTTTCTTTCGCAAACAGTTAAATGGTTTCAAGCATTTTTATCTAACATGAATAATTTGATTTACAATTAATCATTTGTTTGCACACATGTACATGATTTGTAAGTGAATGGTTGGTTGGTTGGTTGGTTATGGCATAACAACCTTTGTAGGTTATTTAATGCCAAATCCATTTTTATACAAATAATCAGTTCTATTTCAAACAATTCAGTTTAGCATAAGTACGCAATTTAAATGTAAGTACAGATTTTGTTTATACAGTTAAATGTCAAAACAGTTCTATATTAAACATGTCAGTTTAGTGTAAGTACAGTTTCAATGTCAAAAACCATTTCTATTTCAAACTATTCAGTTATATCAAACAATTCAGTTTATCTTAAGTATGCCTTTAGTTCTATTTAACCTATAGATAGGGCCCTATCAGGTGCTAGGCCAGAGTGGACCTGGGACCAATGGCAATGAAGGGGTACTCCATATTCCCCAAAGCTCCAGCATTATTGGAACCTCACTATCAGATTGTTTAGTGTAATATCCAGGACACTCATTGGCGCGGGTGTGTGTGTGGTTCTTACCCCTCTGCAGAGGTGCAGTCGGTGTATTCTACAGCCCCAGCCAACTGGGCAATGAATAGTTTGTAGGGAATTACATTTTTAAATGCTAACAAATTTGTTTGCACACAGTGAAGTAGTTAAAAGTATTGATATTTTAACTCTTATAATTCTAGTCAACATTACTCATTTGTTTGCACACAGTTAAATGGTTCCAAGTATTATCATGTATCACTAACATTTAAATTAAAGTCATTTGTTTACACAGTTAAATGATCAAACTGTTCTATTTCTAACAATTCAATTTAGCTTAAGTGCAGAGCTGAAATGTCAAACAGTTCTATTTGATCCATAGATAAGACCCTATGAGGTACTGCCACTCTGGGTCAAAGTGGACTAGGGAGCAATGAAGGAGTACTCCACATTCCCCAAAGCTTCAAGACTGGAGCCTATCAGATGGTTTTGTAACATATCCAGTACACTCATTGGGAAGTCTTACCCTTCTGTAGAGATGCAGTCTAGCCAACTGGTTTTTAAACAATGATTAATATTGAATAGAATTATTAGTGTTAGAAAGCAATAATTGAAACCATTTAGCTATGTAGAAACAATAGCAATACTAGTGTGCAAACAAATTAGTTGCAACTCATTTAAAAAAGGAAATTACTGATAAACTACGCAAAAATCATGCATATCTATTTAAATGTGTTTAAATGATTAATGATAAATAGAAATAATCGTGTAAGATAGAAATACTTGAAAACAGTTAAGTATGTACAAAAGAGTTCAGGCTTGTTTAAAAATGTTATCTATAAAATTGGTTTACAAATCATATACATTTGATATATATTTATCAACAGGATTATAATGGTTGATATGCCATAAAACCCAACCAAACTAAATCATATACATTTGAGATATATATATATATATATATATATATATATATATATATATATACACATTTGAGATATATATATATATATATATATATATATATATATATATAAATAAAGAGGATTTGGCATTAAATAGCCTACAATGGTTGATATGCCATAAAACCCAACCAAACCAAAACATATACATTTGATATATATGTATAAAGAGGATTTGCCACTAAATATCCTACAATGGTTGATATGCCATAAAACCAAAACTAAATCCAATATAATTTATAAAATCTGTATAAAGAGGATTTGGCATTAGGTAATGTACAATGGTTGATATGCCATAAAACCCAGCCCAAACAAACTTTCTCACAATTTCATCTTCCCATAGCCATAGAGGTCTTCTAAAGGGTCATTTCCAGTTTCTCATATCACTAGACAATTGCACGAGTCCATCTGTTGTCTGTGAACCTTGTGATGTGTCCAGCATAACAGAAATTCTGCTTTCTGTACTCTGCAATCACATCATTCATCACTCTTCACCCAAATAATGTTTGCCCAGTCGGCTGGGGCAGTAGAATACATGGACAGCTTCTCTGCAGAGTGGTAAGACCCCCCCCCACTTAACAAGTGTGCTGTATATGACACTAAACAATCTGATGGTGCTTTGCGGAATGCAGAGCACTCTTTCATTGCCATCGCTCCCATGTCCACTCTGACCCAGAGAGGTAGCACTTGATAGGGTACTATTTCCCAACCCCTCCGCTTGGGCAGGATATAATACAAGGTCAATTTTTAAGCGGAGTTTAACAGGTTTGAATTCAGAGTTTTCCTTCTCCTAGACTAGTTGCCTCACCAAGGCTAAAGAACCTAGTCTGCCCTACTATTTACACATAGCTGGAGGGAGAATAATTGGATTCATACCTTTCCCAAGGGTATTAGTGCTATGTGAAATGCAGTCAGTCTCATCCAGGATTTGAACTCGTGTCGCTGTGTCCATTTCCTACGACGATAACGACTACACCACGGGCACCTCCACGGTAGCACTTGATTGGGTCCTATTTATGATGCTTGATAGGGTCCTATCTATGATGTTAAACTGAATTGTTTGAAATGGAAATGTTTTTGTACGGTAAACTGAATTATTTGTAATGGAATAATTTTTGTCATTGAATCTGTACTTTCACTAAACTGAATTGCTTAAAATAGAACTGTTTTGACATCTGTGTGTAAACAAAATCTATACTTACACTAAACTGAATTGGTTGAATTAGAACTGTTTGACTAAATTGAATAGCTTGAAATAGAAATGTGTACTCATGCTAAACTGATTTTGTTTGAAATAGAACTGATTATTTGTATAAAAATGGATTTGGCATGAAATAACCTACAAAAGTTGATATGCCATAAAAACCAACCAACCAACCAACTTATGTCACTTTGAACGTGTTCAGGCAATGATATTCCCCATATGGATCTTTCTATAACCCTTTATGTCAGAACCAGTCGCTATTACTTCTTTGTGATAACCCAAATTTCCTTGTGTATAACATTGAAGATAAACTTAGAACAAGTGATCGGCATGTGGAATCTCATCCAGTTTTGCTTGGAGTATATCTTTTATCACGGTAAATGCCTTCCACCATCATCTTATTCTTAATGAGATTTCTACATTCATGCCTCAGCACATATTCACCATCTGTTCTAAGTAGATATATTCTTTCCCTGTCAAGGAATCAAAAAAATAACCAGTGCTATATGTACCAACAACTGCTATTCAATTAAATATCATTAATATATAATTATGCTTGTTTTAAAGACTGAACGTGTTACAAACATTTTGAGGACAGATTCAAAAGTCAATATAATCAACTTCATTTAGTTTAACATCATAAATATGGTATTTAATTAAATACTATTGTAAGGAGACAAAAATTGTCTCCCTTGAAGAATGGACATGTCTGTTTGGTGGCTTTTGGACTGTCACATGACTGTCCTACTGGACCAGTCTCACTCTGTTGCCCCTGTTCTTGGAACAGTAGAGAATGTCTCTGGCGTAAATCTTATATAGTAAAGACAGCATAGCTATGACCATTTACAGTCCATCAATTTTAAGTCAACATTTTTTAGTGGGTTCTTTTTTACCCATTTTACATACTGCTTGTTCATAGAACACATGCATATTTTATTTGTTGGGACACATTTGTGAATTCTTTTCAATATTTCTTGTATACCTATTGTGCATTTAGTAAAGGTTTCTGTATTGTAAATGAGCTTGTTTGGTTTGTTGGGTTTTATGGCATATCAACCCTTGTAGGTTATTTAACGCCAAATCCATTCTAATGTAAATAATCAGTTCTATTTCAAACAATTCAGTTTAGCATGAGTACACAGTTTAACAGCTAAAAACATTTCTATTTCAAGCTATTCAGTTTAGTATCAGTACGGATTTTGTTTACACACTGTTACATCTGAAAACAGTTCTATGTTAAACAATTCAGTTTAATGTAAATACAGTTTCAATGTCAAAAAACAGTTCTATTTGAAATAACTCAGTTTAGCATAAACACGCAGTTTAAAATGTAAGTATGGTTTAATTGTGAAACACATTTCTATTTAAAGCTATTCAGTTTAATCAAACAATTCAGTTTAGTATAAGTATGCCGTTAATTCTATTTAACCCATAGATAGGACCCTATCAGGTGCAACCATGCTGGGCCAGAGTGGATCTGGGAGCGATGGCAATAAAGGGGTACTCCGCATTCGCCAAAACTCCAGCATCCTTGGAACCGCACCATCAAATTGTTTACCGTCATATCCAGGACACTCGTTGGGGTGGGGTCTTACCCCTCTGCAGATAAGCAGTTGATGTATTCTACAGCCCCAGCCAACTGGGCAAAAATGAGCTTGTCTTACCTTCTGTTGTATTCAGTGTTAGTATACCATGGATATACTGATGCAATTATTAGTCCTTGGTTGAGTAGGGACTCGACTAAACGTCTACCCTACCTCCAAGCAACCAACCAAATACAACCAATATATCATTATGCATATATCTTTAAAAACTTAAGAGAATTTTGAGTAAAACTTCAGAAATCAGCATATTCCACTTAAATCATTTATTTCAGAACAGCAAACAAAAACTTTTTTTTTTTTTTTTAAATTGTGTAATTTTTATTTAAACATTTTTAGTAAGCTCTTAATAAACAAACATCAAAGCCAATAGAAAAAAAAATCCAAATGCATTGTAATAAAAACATAATAGCCACTTCAAGAAGATATAAAGTTGTAAAAAGTTGGCGACCATAGTCGAGGGTAACCCGAAGGCTCCCTTTTCGATAGCTACTACACCAAGGTGTAGGGGAGGGCGCTACTCCTTCCCTAGATTGCTCTACTTTACCCTTGATCTATACCTTATAATGCTGAGTGTTAAGCAAGGAGGCATCAAGTACCATTTTTTGAGTCTTTGGTATGACTCGACCTGGGATTGAACCCAGGTCTCCCGTGCCATTGGCGAACACTCTAACCGCTTGGCCAATGTCCGGTTCAAGAAGATATAAAAGACACTAATTATTAAATATTTGTTGGGTTTTTTTTTGTTTTAATATCAATTGCTTTTATATCACAATTGTCACAATGTACATTCTCTGGCTGTAAGTCTTTATTTCTGATTAATGTTGCATACTAAATCCCTGGAGAGAGTCAAATGTGTATTCTTTTTTCTAGGAAAGTCTATTAACCTGACAGCTGCTAAACCAATTTGGTCATTGAACCTTCTGGCAGCAGTTATTCTAACTGCATCATATAGCGCTATTCATATGTGCCATCGTATTTTTCTTTTTCAGTTTAAATACATTCGGATTAATCTGAGTACCATATTGGGTCATCATCATCAGTGCATACCAACAGCATGGATTCCATTAACTCTTTCGCCATCCATCCCAAACAACCATTGCTCTTGGTAAGTCTCTGTCTGCACAGATTTGATTAATGAAAGTTTTTGCTGGTTGGTTAACACTGGTATGTCCATGTGTAGGAGTCCATAGAACAATGCTTATGATTTTGTCATCTCCAGCAGTGCCTAGCATTTCTTGCCTGTCTTTTTGGGATGGCTTGTCAGATGGGATGTAAATGGCCAAACAACTGCTGTTTTTTTAAGGTGCTGTTTCCAAGATTTGTTTAAAACAGTATGCAGCATATTTGTGTATAGTTCCTATCTAGGTTTTTTCATCAAGTGTTTTGTAAGCATCCAAATGATGTAACACTGAAACAGCTGCAGATCGTTACATGAATTGATAAGTGTACTTAGCATCAAATCCTAGACTTGGCTGATTGTGTTGTATATTGACCTACAATCCAGCCGGGCTGTCTAAATAGGAAATGCACCTGTGTAAATAACAGGTGCATTCGGTCGAGGAATAGCAGAGTATAACCTTGACCGTGGATAGGTTGAATGAGTGCAATTTGTGATACCCACAAGAAGAAGGTGGGCATTGAACTATTATATAACTCAGTGCACAGGAAATTCAATCAGTTTGGAGATCAGATGAGTTGGGGATCAGACGAGTTGGAGATAAGATGCGGTAGAGAAAACCAGCACCAAGAGAGGCTGGGTCCCCAGGCCCCCAGTTGAGCAGCCCAGGAGAATGGGAAAGAAACGTGGTTATGGCCAATAGAGTGGGGGTCAATATGTTGCAGTTCTGTTCGGTTTCCAACTCCCTCTCACACACAACCCTTTCAAATAAAGTGAGAGGTAAATTTTTCTAAGAACTGTGTCGCTTGTCATCTTTATTGTGTCATGGTTATGATTATGCATGCAGATATACATATGTGTTTGTATAGTTGGTCATGGTGGTGACTATACAACAATTGCATTTCTATTTGCACTAATACCCTTGAGAAAAGCATAAATCCATCTATTCTTCCCTCAATTATGGGTAAATAGTAAGGCAGACAAGTTCTTTAGCCTTAGTTTGACAACCAATTTAAGAGAAGGAAGATGAAATTCAAATTTGACTTAAAAATTGTTTGTGTCACATCCTGTCCATCATGGAATAGCTGGGTTAATACAAATAAATTTTTGTCACATAATCTATAAAAAAAATAAAACATTAAAAAAACCAAAAAAAAAACCACTAAAGTAATTTATTATTCAATTATAAAATCTTGTTTTTCTTTGGTGGTCAAATTTTAGGTGAAAGAAAAGAAAAAAAAAAAAAGAACATTTGTTTTACAATTTTCACTCAGCGCTCCATATTTCTGGCCTTGTCTCAAACTAAGCCAAAGATTAGTAAATGATTATTGCAATTATTTATGTACAGAAATACTATTTTTCCAGATTTTTCAACCCAAAAGTTAGGGGTCCGTAATATGTACGAGAACTATGTAATTAACTTGATTCCAATCACATGCCTCACCCTATTTAGGACAAGAGTTATATCAGTAGTCCAAACTAATGGAATTTATCCCATTACAGAGACACCAACTGTACGGCCACCTGCCTCCTATCACAAAAACTATCCAAGTTAGACGAACCAGACATGCAGGACACTGCTGGAGAAGCAGGGACGAACTCATAAGTGATGTACTCTTATGGACCCCCACATATGGCCGAGCAAAAGCAGGACGACCAGCACGAACATACATTCAGTAACTATGTGAGGATATGGGATGTAGCCCAGAAGACGATGAACGATAGGGAAAAGTGGCGAGAGAGGGTCAGGGATATCCGTGCTACCAGCATGACATAACATGATGATGACAGAAATATTCATTGAAATGTATGTTTATAACTTTGTTTCTTTTAATGTGAACTTATTTTTGCCATAAGCTTGTTCCATTTTTATGGGAATATGTCTATGTATTTGCTCTAAATACCGAGTAAGTTTTGTGTTTTAAGATATAATGAAAACTACCATTAACTATGACATAAGTTGATCTTTTAATCCTGAAAACAAATCTTTACAAAACTAGTTTTCAACTTATACAACTGGGCTAAAATCCAAACCTTTACCACTGGTTTACCACTGTGGTAAACATTTGAATTTAAGTTCTGCTGTATAATTTGACCCTTTGTTTTGAAGAGATTTTTTCAGACTTAAAAGTTTTACTTACACATTGCAATTTACTATCTATAAATTATTATTTTTAGTCAGTATGAGCCAAACAAATGCTTAATTTAAGTTAAATTTAACAGCTGCAAATACTCAAAAAATGATGTGTATTATACACAAGAATTTTTCTTTTCAGAATTTGGTAGTCCAAAGTTAAAGGAGAATGTTTTACACAAATGATTACTGTAATGTTTTTTCTAGTTCCAATTTTAAACACCAATTTTAAATTGATCCTCATCACATCCAATACCATTGGGTGGTATACAGAGTCTGGAATCATTTAGAGTATGTTTAATACAATTGTAAGATTGTTTTTAATTGAATTAAGTTATATTCACTACAATCTACAAACGTTTGATTTCCACTTTGTCTATATATATATATATATATATATATATTATATCCATTGCTTATACATTACCACACAAAATCTTTGCTAGAGCAATAGCCTTAAAATACTCTTGTAAGTAGAATAAATCATATCTAATATAATCTGCAACTCATCCGAACAGTGTATATTCTCAAAGGAGATAACTATTAAATGCTAATTACTTAATGGCCGCCAAAGGCAGTCTATAGCTGAGTATAATTACACGGGGGGTGGGGGGTGACGTAATACTTATTGCCAAAAATAAAACATAATGAAAACAAAAATTTAAACACCTAATAACTTCATTTATTTATACATTTTTCCTCATACCAGATTTAGTAAGAATTACTTTTAACGTTTTAAAATGGATGCTGCTTTAATTGTTGCAGAACACTCCCACACCCCCGAAAAAAAGAAAAACAAAACAAAACAAAACAACAAAAAACCTCATCAAGTCGTGTTGAAAGCACATTACTTTGACTAGTGCCATTCGTCCCCATCAGTCATCACTCTTGGTAAGTCCTCTAGACGGCATCAAATGTTCGCACAGAGCTGATGAATAAGTTTTTGCTTGTCAGCCAACATTGGTGTGTCTATGTGTATAATTACGTCGCTTATGAGTTTGTCCTTACAAATCCTGGACTGATTGTATTTCACATAGCACTAATACCCATGGGAAAGGTATGAATCCAATTATTCTCCCTCCAGCTATGGGTAAATAGTAGGGCAGACTAGGTTCTTCAGCCTTGGTGAGGCAACTAGTCTAGAAGGAAAACTCTGAATTCAAAACTGTTAAACTCCGCTTAAAAAATTGACCTTGTGTCATATCCTGCCCGAGCGGAGGGGTTGGGTAAATATGATGAGTTTTTCCTTACATCTTAAGCAGTCCCCAGCATGCCTTGTTCATCTTGAATGGTTTGTAAGATGGGAGGTAAGTGGCCGTATAGCTGCTATTAAGCCTGGTGCTGCACTCAGGATTTGTTCAAAACAGCACACAACATCCTTTTATAGGTTCTTATCTAGCTCTTTCTCCCAGCATTTCGATAAAGTCCAGGTGGTGCAACTATACAATACTACTGACACAATTACGACTTGGAAGAATTCCCGTTTTAAATTGAAATATTCTCGAAAAAATCTACCACTCTAAAGTGGCGGTTATTTTAAAACGGTAAAATAACAAGCGTTCTAGGTTTTCCGCCAATTCTTATTTTTAAAGATATCAACAGGAAAAAAAAAATCTAAAATATTTTCTCATATTTTTCAGTTGTGGGTTGTGGGTTATAACGAAGATTTCAAATCAAAAACAAAATTTAAGAAAAACTATTCAGCGTTTCTAAAAAAGGAAATTGCTTTGAAAATGTCATTTTGGATGTAAATGTACTTGTTAAAAATTCTATATTCACTAATGCAACAAATATGAACTATTTTGAATTAAAAAAGAAAATATTAACTTTTACATGACATTCATTCAGTAATTGAAAAAAAAAAAAAAAAAAAAAAGATCACGCACAAAAATGGCGGTTTAGAAATTTTTTTTTTATTATTAAACGTTTTTATTTATTTGTAATTTTCAATAAAACTAGATTATGAAACTGAAATAAATAAGAAAACTAGTAATAAATTAAACTAAATAGGATTTGAATTCGAGTTGTTCAACGAGAAAAATTTAAGAAATCAATAGAGTAAAATTTTAAAACTACTCAGTTTTATTAATATTTGATAATTTATGTTATTGTTAAATAATTCTTAGGTTTTAAAAAATTTAGTTGCACAAATTAAATTAGGGAGAAAAAATGGGGTGGGAACATTAAACAAATTCAGTTGAAAAGGGTATCTTAAAATAAATCTATAAATAAAACATTAAAAAAAAAAAAAAAAAAAAAAAAAAATCGCCCATCCAGAGTAAAGACAAAAAAAAAAATTCTGAATTTAAAACTTTAAATTAAATAACGACTTTTATTTTGTTTTTATGGCTTCAATTTTAATTCTGCAAAAACGAAGAAAGGAGAAAATCCCTGGGTCATCAAGACCTGCATAACTTAAAAAAAAAATTTTTTAAAATGATTTTTGGTGGAATAAAACGCATTAAACTTAATGGGTCACAGAATAAGTAAACGATTAAATCGGTGGTTGACTATTTTATCATGTAATACTATTAGGGTAATAATAATTACCAAGAACTCGAACGTGTGACCTGGACTTGACTTAGTAACCCTCCTCTTCAAGGTTGAATGAATTGACGTAACGAAAGTAAGAGGATAAAACTACACCCACTTTTTGAAAATAGAACTTTATCATAATATTATCAAAACAGCTGATTAAAAAAGATATTGCAGTTTATTCAGTTAATAGTTTAGTTTAAAGTTGACTTCCTTCTTCCACGTTAAGAAAGGGGGGTTTGAAACTGTATATATATGATGGGATATCCGGTTTCAAATCACACTGGGAAATAGTTTTTTTAGTTTTCTTTTAGTAATTTATAAGTAAACTGAGTATTTTATGGGCAGAGAAAATTTGCAGTTTTGAATTTTCTTTTTATTAATTAGTTTAATTGTGGTAAATTTTAACAATTCGATTTTTTAAACTATAGATTTAATATTTTTTCGCTAATTCATTTCAATGTTATAAGTTTTTTTAAAATAAAAATTGATAGCAGCTATTAAATGATTAAATATATCATTTTTGTTTATGCTTTTGTCAGTGGGGGAGTATCAATTTTTTGATATGTCCATACATAACTAAAAGCAAGGAACCTATTAACGAAATAATCAAGGTTAGTAGAAAATAATGGTTAAAACTTCAAACAGTATTTCAGGTTAATGTTGTTTTTTTTTAATTTATTTAAAAAAAAAAAAAAAAAAAAAAAAAATAGTAAGTTACCAAGAAACTATAAACCTCATTTTATTCAAATCGCACAGTACGTTTTCAGAATCACATGGCCAAACACGCTTTTCCTCATGACTCAGAAAAACAAAGCAAATAAAATATAAATAAAAAACAGTCGATAATATCATTATTTCCTCCCTTCTATAATTTTTCAGTGTGTGATTTTTTTCTTCTCTTTTTTTATAGTTTATATTTGTTTCTAACAACCTTGGGGGGGGGGGGAAATAGTTTTCGAATGGGTAGTAGTAAAAGAAAAAAAAAAAAAAAAAAAAAAAAGTTTGTTTATATTAAAAAAATCGAAATAAACTTCAAACATAAAAACATAAGGAAAAAAAGATTTTTGTTTGTATCACTGAGTTTTTTTTTTTTTTTTTTTTATAAACAAAAATAATAGTAAATAAATATATTTATGATTTCTTTTTTAATTCAAAGACCCCCCCCCAAGAAAAATTGAATTTGTTTACAAACAACAACATCAAAAGTGTAAAGCAATAATAAAAAAATAATAATAAGAAAAAATACCTTTTTTCTTTGTTTCTCGAAAGTGATGTTTTTCTTTAAGTTACAAAACAGATTGCTTTGTTGAAAAATTTATCCGTATTGCGATGTCGAAAATTGTGGTAAATTATTACTAAATAATCCATTGTATTTTGGTTGGGACATCTCTTGAAAAGTTTCAGTTATGAAGAAAAGTCAATAATCTTCTTTAATCTTTGTTAAAAAAAGAAGGAAAAAAAAAGATAAGTTGGAATTCACTCCTTTAACTCAGTAGAGAAGGAGCAAAGATTTAAAAGAAAAAGAATTAATCTCCACACCAAAATATTAAAAGAATGTTGGTCCACTTGTTTTCGGCGACAACTGCTTTCTAAAAAAAATTAAATAAAATAAAACCAACCGACTACTACTTCGTTAACTTACTTCAGGGAATGGGAGGAGGAGACAAAGTCTGTTTTTTTTTTCTGATTTTTGCTCTCTTAAAACAAAACAAAAACAGAATATATAATCAATTTATACGGTCAGGTAGCTAAACTGTTATCAACACGGAAAACAAAACCAATACGCACAAGGACAGAAGTATGAGACACTCAGTGAGAATCGAACCCACTATGTTCTGTTAAAAAACAAAACCTACAATCAATTATATATGGTCCTATAGTTTAATTATTAGAAGCACGGAAAACAAAACCAATACGATATTAACCCCCTTTTTTACGTTTGCGTGTAGGTAAATCAAGAAATTGTCTTCTCCCGTCGGAATTCCTCTTTTTAGTGCGCCGAGGGTATTAGGGATTTACTGTTGACGGAGTTTAGAATATGCTGACAGTATCCTCTACAGAGGATTAAAACCCCTCTCTCCCCTAAAAAGAGTGTCTTCTGGGTATGACTCTAAGCTTCATTAGAGGGTGAGGCTTCAGTTCTGGGGATCTTGGGAATGTAGAGTACACTTAAAGAGGCATTTCCCCAAGGTTTATTTTGACCCAGCATAGTTGTACTTATTAGGGTCACATCTATGGGTCAAGTTGATGTGTTTAAAAATTATTTGCATTCGGTAGGATTGTGTGCAAAAGCCCCTAAAAACAAAACAAAAAATTCGGAAAAACAACTTTACAAAAATTATGAATATGAATGTATAACAAACGTAATTCCCTAAACTCTTGGTAGGTTAACATGCTGTAGAGAAGAGGAAAATCTCGTATTTTGTTTTGGCGCGCTATTTAATTCAACACTGAATTTCACCCAATCAGGATGACTTATCCCATTCAGCCCGGACCTTCATTTCCGGCTAGCAAAACGGGTGAGCAGCCAAACAGACTCTCTTCGGCTTGAGACGGCGACCAGAACGGAAGTGTCTCTGGTCGCCCCTGCTTAGCGATGCTTTTTAGCTAAACAAGCCACCCAGTGAGAACAACTCTCTGTGGCTTTAACCCTAGCAGCAGCAACATGGACACTCAGCGGGGGAACCTTCTAATTTATGGATTCTTTGTGTCTAATATATTTTAGACCAAGGAATCCCAGTTGAATATGAATTAGATACGTTCAGCATGCCTTCCACAAGCACCACAAAAATTTACTATGTCGATCCGAGCGCCACTCCGCTCTCGACACAAAACTACACTGTGACTTTGAATACTTCCCTCACACGTCCAACGACACGCTGCCATTTCCAGCATCCCGCTAAACCATTTCGTCTCAAACATCCAGCAAGCCTAAACACCACGAGTCTTGCAGCACCAAGAACAAACCTCCACGAAGCTGCAAATAAAAAACTTTCGCTGTTGTGTGTTGTTAAAGAAAAGTCTCGTAATTCATTTTCGTGTGCCCAAAATATAGTGTTAGGGAAATTAATTAATTCCCTCAAAACCGCTATAAGCTGTTACTTCCAAAGTCAACTTTGAAGCTAAGAACTAAGTTTTTGTATAATAGTGGGAAGAAAGATTGTGTTATGCAGTAGGCAAAACCTGTCAGCCTGGAAAATCTGCATTATGAAATAATGGTCTTCACCAGACTTGAACACTTACCTTTGTCATTGAAAAGTGATAAACAGGTTCAAATAACAGAAATAATAGAGGGCATATAAGGGGAGTCTCAGTGGTGTAGTAGGTAGCATACTGGACTATTACAATGTAGAAAGTGAGTTCAAACTCCAGTTGCATTATTGCTTTCACTTTTGGACTAATGCCCTTGGGAAAAGTATGAAACTCCCTTATCCCTACAACTGTTATTCTATAAAGATGGCTTGGTTACCGGTCACATAGGATTATAAATTTATTTCAATCCTGTTACGCATTTTTGAGGTTTTCAAAAACACAAAAAAAGTAACAGGACTTCTTCAGATCATTTTGGTTGTTTGCACACAAATGGTTTCAAGTATTGCTATGTAACACTAACAGTTCATTAACAGTCATTTGTTTATACACAGTTAAATGGTTCTATTTCACCCATAGATAGGACCCTAACAGGTACCTTCTCTCCAGGTCAGAGTGAACCTAGGAGTAGTAGCGATGAAGATGGAATACCCCTTCAGTGTCATTACTCCCAGGTCCACTCTAACCCAGATTGCTAATACATGTTGGAGTCCCATCTGTAGGTCTAATGGATCTGTTCAAAACTATTTGTATTTAACAGAACTGTGTGAAAAGAAAAAAAAAAAACTCTTAAGAAACAATTACACCAAAAAGTAAATGTACTCTAGGCATAAAATAACCCTAGACAGGTTGACATACCATTAAAATCAATCAGTGAATCAAACAATCATTGAAACCATACAAATGTGTAGATTAAAAGTGTAATAAAGAAAAAAATTATATAGAATTATTACAATTAAACATTTAGAAATGATTCTAATTTCAGCATTGAATAATCCATCATCATCATCATCATCATGTCGTGCTGCTAGCACGGATATCCCTGACCCTCTCTCGTCACTTTTCCCAATCATTCATCACTTCTGGCAGGTCTTCTAGGCTACATCCCATATCCTCACAGAGCTGCTGAATATATGTTTGAGCTGGTCGTCCTGCTTTTGCTTGGCCATGTGCGGGGGTCCATAGGAGTACATCACTGATGAGTTCGTCCTTGCTTCTCCAGCGTGTCTGGTTTGTCTAACTTGTATAGTTTTCATGATGGGAGGCAGTTGGCCATATAGTTGGTGCCTTGTGGGGTGTTGCCGCCAGGACTTGTTCAATATTGCTCGCAGCATTCGTGTGTAATTGCCGTCTAGCTTCTTCTTCAGCCGTTTAGTTAGCGTCCAAGTAGTGCATCCAAGGAGTTGATATGTCATTAAATAAATAAACCAAATGAAACCAAATTATCAATAAATGAATAAATCATTAGATTAAAAAAAAGTGAATGATAAAAATTGAGATTTCTGTCTTGTTAAAACATCTTTGTTGGTGAATATAACCATCTTAGAAGACACTTGTGGCATAACTGTTATCACAATAGGAAGTGGATTCAGCTATCTAAGTTCAAATACTAAATGAGACTGCATTTCACATAGTTCTAATACCCTTGGGAAAGGTATGAATCCATCACTTCTCTCTGGGCAAATTGTTGAACAGACAGAGGTCTTTAACCTTGGTATGGTTACTAGTCTTGGAAAAGGAAAACTCTATTCAAACCAGTTGTAGACCGGGAGAGGGATGGGTGCAGCTAGGATATAGTAAATGAGAAGTGCTTCCGTAACCAAACCAGTTTATGGGACCAGTGAAGATATCTTTTATTTCTGAGAAACATTTAACCAACATTTCAAATAGGCAATTTGATTTGAAATAAGCCTAATGTTGTTGGTTCGTGTGAAAACAACCCTATCAAAGCTGAGAGTAATTATAAGATAATCCCTTATTTCTAAAAAGTAAAACAGGTGATTGAAAAATAAAATTAAAAATGGATAATAGAACATAGTTATTTATCTTCAATATTTTTTCTATTACCCCTCCACTTATTTTTAATTAGCAGTTTTGAAATCAAAATCTGCAAATTAAGAAGAAAATCACAACCTTAGTTAAGTTATTGAGCAGTCAACTCAAATCTTTTTCTTGATTGTTTGCATTTCATATAGTGCTAATATCCTTCAGAAAGGTATTCCATTCAGTTAGGGCTAAATAGTATAGACTGGGTTCTATAACCTTGGCATGTGTTGTACTCCCTACATAATAGACTCACCTTCCTCCATAAATACATATCAATGGAGCATTAGAGGAGTTGACAAGACCCTGTCAGCGAATGTGGCTTGCTAGAACCCCTTAGAAAATATAGAAAAGCATGACCACTGCCTTCCCCTCCCTCACAAAACCATAGAACCTTGTGCTCACCATTTGTAAAAATGGATATAAACAGAGTTGACCAGACCCACGTGACACAGCCACGTGTGATATCACTTGTGTAGTGGACGGATAGTCACTACCCCACTGGTCTCTCAGCTTCCTATTAACTAACTACTGTTTAACCAGGTTCACTTGTATCTTGCTTCTGTTACTTGAATATATATGTTTTTCTATCAACCTTTTGTGTTCCTCATGTCTTTCTTTTGCCAGCATCACAACTGCATGACAACTAGTCTTGGAGAAGGAAAGCTCTAAATTCAAACTTGTTAAACTCCACTTAAAAACTGACCTTGTGTCACATCCTGCTTGTGTGCAGGGATTGGGTAGATATATATATAGCAGGCAACTCAGAAATTTGTGTTTCATATTGACCCTTGACCGACCTGTCAGTCAGTGACACGCCTGTGTAAATAAGAGGAAGCAGTCACATGGTTTATCAAAAGTCCTTGAGGTTATGAAATAATATATGCAGATGCCCACGTGAGGAACTGGGCTTTAGGAAGAGTAGGAGACAGTGTGGGTCAGTGCCAGCTTGCAGTTACTAAGAGCACCTGCTAGGGTGGTGGCCCACCGGACCTCCGGTTGATTACCCCCGGCGGAGAAGAAGAAGAAGTGCTAAGTAGGGTCTTGAAGATAACACTTCAGTGGCATGGTCAAGAGAAGTTTTGGGGCAATATAGCAATCTGTCCCTGTCTCCGTCTGCCTGTCTCACATGCACTATAGAAGCTTCAACTCTTCCAAGAATTAAGTATTCGAGATATATTTTTATAACTAAGTGTTGTGGTTCTTCTCTCATTATGGGTATATGATACTTGTTTGCGGTAAGAAGTGTTTGCCTTTGTGACATAGTTTTATCTAGATGCCAGATGTATATACACACACACACACACACACACACACACACACACACACATATATATATATATATATATATATTTAGAAGAGCAATGAATGAGGGAGGATAAATAATGATGAAATATTGGAATGGAAAAAGGGAGAGAGAGTAAAAAATGACCCAACTCTCCAAATCCCACCTTCCAGATTTCCCCAAACAACTGAATTTGGTTTGTTTGGGGAAATCTGGAAGGTGGGATTTGGAGAGTTGGGTCTTTTTTTACTCTCTCCCTTTTTCCACTCCAATATTTCATCATTATTTATCCTCCCTCATTAATTGCTGTTCTTATTGTTTTAAACGAACCAGTGTAACTATTGATAAAGTGCCGAGTGAAAGGGTCACTTTAGTATTTTTGTTTTTGTTTTTAGTTTTTACTAATAAACATGATTCTGCTTTTTACTATTATCATAAAATATTGCTGTACCAAAAATTTGTTTATATATATATATATATATATATATATATATACACACACTTATTGGTCTAGTGGGTAGAGTGTTCGCCAATGGTCCGGGAGACCTGGTTTCAATCCCAGGTTGCGTCATACCAAAGACTTTAAAAATGGTACTTGATACCTACTTGCTAAACACTCAGCAATATAAGGTACATATCAAGAGTAAAGTGGAGCAATCCTGGGAAAGGAGAAGTGCTCTCCCCTACACCTTGGTGTAGTAGCTATTGAAAAGGGAGCCTTCTGGTCACCCTTGACCACGGTTGCTAACTTTACTTTTTTTATATATATATATATAATTTGCATATATATTTCCAGAAAGATTTCTCAGAAAATATTCAATAATAAAGGATGAAAGGTAAGCATTTTTTACTCATAAATATTTGAAAAAAATCTATCTTATTCTGTTCTCATCTATCTATCTATCTATCTATCTATCTGTCTATCTATCTATCTAAGTGCAAATACATACATAAATAGTCCTGTCATTCCTTATGGGTACTATGCTCATTCTAATAAAGTAATAATTAAGAGTGTCTTCAATGCATGTTGGTTTAAAAGGCAATAATAACAAGATGGATTAAATCTAGAAATAAAAGAATAATGATTAAAAAAAATGGTATTTCTAAATAATAAAAAAATCATTTAACTTAAGAATTGTGTTTTAAAATGCATAATTCTAAATTTCAACTCATGATTGAATCAAAATTTAATTTGCATTGAGGAAATTTATTCACAAATATGTTCACAGGTTTATGATTAGATAATTTCTCATTAATTCAGTTTGGATTTCAGTTTTTATCAAAAATGAAATTATTGTGAAAATATTGAAGATATTCTTAAAGTAGAGGCAAGAAAATAACAATTTACAAGTCACTCTTCTTTCAATTATGTCTTCATGAAGTATTTTTCTATTTTAATGACATATGTGATTCCAATGAACTTCAATTTCTGTCAAGAAAAATACCAATGTTGTGCGTAGACAATAAACAATTGTCTCTCTAGGAGTTGGTGGGCATCTCTTTGGACATCTTTATACCTTGATGTAGTAGCTATTGTAAAGGGTGCCCGTGGTGTAATGGTTATCATTGTAGGAAATGGACATGGTGACATGAGTTCAAATCTTAGACAAGATTGATTGCATTTCACATAGTACTAATACCCTTGGGAAAGGTATGAATCCAATTATTCTCCCTCCACCTATGGGTAAATAGTAGGGCAGACTGAGTTCTTCAGTCTTGGTAAGGCAACTAGTCTAGGAGAAGGAAAACTCTGAATTCAAACCTGTTAAGCTATGTTTAAAAATTGACCTTGTGTCATATCCTGCCTGAGCGGAGGGGTTGGTAAATAAAGTAAAGGGAACCTTCGGGTCATCCTTGACTATGGTCACCAACTTTACTTATTTACTTGTCTTTCCTTCCTTTTATTCAATGTTAGTATATCACAGGATACATTATTGCTAAGATTGGACTTTGGTGAATGGAATGTCAATAAATTCTGATGAATACATTGAGTTTTTATAAATAACTTTCTTTCCCTCATCTCTAAATATACAAAACTATTTAAACAATAAAACAAATATGAATTCTCATCATAAGGATTTCTATGATATTAAAATATAATAGGATTAATTTCATTTGGAACAAGATTTTTAATCAACCTATATAAGTTGGGAAAGATGAGACCATATAAGGTATTTTAAAATATTTTATTGGTGAATGGACATCAACAATCAAAAATTGATAATCACCAAATACAATGTTATACAAATATTCTAAATTTTATTACTGGGATGAAGAAACCAGTATCTATCCCAGTCTGTTCATACTTATCTCTTACTGTCTATTCATATCCATCGCTGTCTGTTTATATCTATCTATCTATCTATCTATCTATCTATCTATCTATCTATCTATCTATCTATCTCAGTATGTCTTTACATTTCATTTTCTTTCTTTCTTTCTTTCTTTCTTTCTAATTCTCTTCATATCTATCTATCTATCTATCTATCTATCTATCTATCTATCTATCTATCTCAGTATGTCTTTACATTTCATTTTCTTTCTTTCTTTCTTTCTTTCTTTCTTTCTAATTCTCTTCATATCTATCTATCTATCTATCTATCTATCTATCTATCTATCTATCTATCTATCTCAGTATGTCTTTACATTTCATTTTCTTTCTTTCTTTCTTTCTTTCTTTCTTTCTTTCTTTCTTTCTTTCTTTCTTTCTTTCTAATTCTCTTCATATCTATCTATCTATCTATCTCAGTATGGCTTTACATTTCATTTTCTTTCTTTCTTTTTTTCTTTCTTTCTTTCTTTCTAATTCTCTTCATATCTATCTATCTATCTATCTATCTATCTATCTATCTATCTATCTATCTATCTATCTCAGTATGTCTTTACATCTCTTTCTTTCTTTCTTTCTTTCTTTCTTTCTTTCTTTCTAAATCTGTTCATATCTATCTATCTTGGTTTATTCATATCTACAGTAATTTACTAAGCTTTTTGCTTAGATGTGGCAGAATACCATATGTATGGGGCACCCAATGAGACTTGAAATCACTTGTGTAGGTTTGCCAGTCTTGTTTGTTAACCATTATACCACCAGAGTCGCCATCATAGAATACATTGTTGTTCAAACACTTTGAATTTTACTCCCAGGGTGAAGAAGTCAGTATGTTTCATGCTTTTCTTTTTTCTGTATAAAATCCTTGAAATCTTCTTTTAACTTATCAAAAATTAACATAAGGCACCTATGAAGATAAAGGTTTGGTTTCTTTGTTTAATGGCATATCAAATTTCGTTGGTTATTTAATGCCAAAGCCACCACTCTAGAAGAACAGCAGTGATGCTATTTAGCCCATAGCTGGGAGGATAAGGGGGTTTGGTTTGGTTTCTTTGTTTAATGGCATATCAACCTTTGTAGATTATTTAATGCCAAAGCCATTTTCCTAGAAGAACAGTAGTGGTACTATTTAACCCATAGCTGGGAGGATAAAGGGGTTCATACCTTTCTCAAGGGTATTTGCTTGAAAGCGAACCTAACAGTGTGACTGGAATATGAACTTGCTTACTACGATTTCACAGTCCATCGCTTTAACCATTACACCATGAGGACCACCCCCATGAAAATAAAGATATGTGTCAATAAAAATGTCTAAAATGTCTAATAATTTTATTGCAGTAATATTTGTACCTATTGTAAAAATGACAAGTGGAGAAATTTTTCAGAGAAAAGTTATCTGTCTCTTACATCTAGAACTGGAAACATCTCCATGTGAAAAGATTTTTCCTTGTAAATTTCCATTTAATTTTTGCACTTATATAGTTGCTTGCACAATTCCCAGTGGATTGGCTTTCTCCCTTACGCATACCTGCTTTTGTATGTTTTCTGTTCCAGTATGTTTGACTATTTATTATTATTTCACTCTTTGTGAGTTTTCCCCACTAGTTTTAACTGGTGGTCTTTCACTGGAGTCTGAGTGACAGCAAGTATCTTCAAGTTTCCAGGACTCTTCTCAGTATTCTTACCTATCTCAATGGTGCTCTGGTCTGTATGGTATTGATTCTTCCTCTGATTTCCAATCCCTCCAGTCTTCTTTCCAAGCCTTTGGGGACCATTCCAAATACACCAATAATAATTGGTTCTTTCTTTTGGTTAATAACACTTAGTCAGGTCTTCTGGCCTGGATTAGACGATCCGTTTGTATCTCAAAATCCCATGTATATCATTGTTGGATTCTCTTTGGTACAAGCTGGAATCCTTTTTTTTTTTGCATAGCGGACACCCAATATTCTGAGTCTTCTAAGCTAATATAATTTGTGGGATTGACTATTGTTGAATTTAGTGGGATTGACAAGTTATACACTATGTACAATTCCCAGAAATTATACTGAAGCCATTAGCTTAGAAAACTCAGAATGTTGGGTGTCCACTATGCAAAAAAAGGATTCCAGCTTGTACCAAAGAGAAACCAACACTCATTTTCTGGTACAAATTCTGATTTGTGCATATGACGTTTGGTAGTATAGTAAAATTTTAGTCTCTTGCACAATTCCCAGAGGATTACCTTTCCAACCCAATCATGCCTCATCTTGTATTCTTTTTTTTCCAGTTTGCTGTATTTGCTTATTATGTGATTAACTGTTTCATCTCCACATAACCTACATTATTCTGTTGCATGTTATCAATTTTCATTTTGATATAATTCTTATGATATTATTTTGTGCTACTATTAAAAGGGATTCCGTATCTCTTTTGTGGTTTCTCCTTCTTTGCTATTTCCTGGTCATCTCATTCGCAATCTCTCCAGTTAATCATTTTATTATCATTATTGCTGTTATTGCTTTATCATTATTATAATTGTTAATTTTGCCTCGGACTTTTCTTGATTCTAGTTATTTTTTTAATTACAACACACTCAGGTCTTCATTTTTATGAATGCAACAATCAGAGCATATTAGAGGCAATGTCAAAAGACAAGCTCTCTGTAAGATTTGAACTTATATCCTCTTCAGCTTCAAGGAAGCCTGATTATCTGCTTCAACTGCTTTAAAAACTAACTCACTGGAGTTAATGGCTTTGAAGAAGCTTAAATCCTACCTATAGCTCATCCCTTATTTTGTCTTTCAATGAATTAATGTTCTTATCTAAAAAAAAAAGAGATAGAAATATACTTCATAGAGACATAATTTGCCCATTTTTGCTTAAAAAAGAGGTTAGTTTCTGAATTTCCTTATCCAGAGAACAAAGTTTTTGTCCTGGATATGACACTAAACCATCTAATGGTGAGGCTCCAATCCTAGAGTTTCATTGTCATTACTCTCAGGTCCACTCTGACCCAGAGTGGTAGTACCTGTTAAGATCTTACTAATGGGTCAAATAGAATGATTTAATCTTTTAACAATGTACAAAAAAGCCTGAAAAAGAAGCTGGAGGAATTAAAGACAAGAGAAAGAATTGAAACCATCCTGACAACAGAATTGTTAAGATTAGCTTGAATACTTAGAAAAGTCCTGGAAACCTTTGGAGACTTGTTACCACAAAGACCTCAGTGAAAGCCCACCAGTTAAAACTGATATAAAAACCTCATCAGAAGTAAAATAGTAGTAGTGCCATAAGGACTATGTCAAAGCAAGAATAGATAAGAGTCAACAAAGTAGCAGATGTAGATTATGTGCTGATAGAGATGAAACAATCAATCACATAATAAGTGAATGTAGCAAATTAGTGCAGAAAGCATACATGACTGGGTGGGGAAGGTGATCCCCTGGGAATTGTGCAAAAAGTTTAAATTTGACCATACAAGCAAATGGTATATGCACAATCCAGAATCCATCCTAGAAAATGAGACATGCAAACTTCTCTGGGATTTTGAGATACAAACAGATCATCTAATCTCGGACAAGACAACCAAAGCTAGTGGTAGTCAACAAAAAAAAACCCTGCTGAAGAGTGGACTTTGCTGTTCCGGCTGACCACTGGGTAAAACTGAAAGAAAGTGAAAAGAGAAATAAGTACCTAGACCTTGCTGGAGAAATTAAAAAACTATGGAACATGAAAGTGACGGTGATACCAATTGTAATTGGCATGCTCGGCACAGCCACCAAAGGATTTGTATATGGACAGAAGGACTTGGAAATAAGAAGAGGTATGGACATCATCCAAACTACTGCATTATTGAGATCGGTCAGAATACTGAGAAGAGTCCTGGATACTTGCAGTCACAGTCACTCAAAGTTCAATGATACACCACAACGGCTAATGATGGTGTAAAAAACCCTCAAATGAATCAAATAATCATTATTGTTATAGTTGGTGCCAAAGGGGTAGAAAAGAGACTGGTGAAACTGGAGACCAGAGGAAGAATTAACACCATCCAGACCACAGCACTCTTAAAATCTGCCAGAATACTTAGAAAAATCTCAGAGACCTAAGGAGACTTGCTATCACTAGGCTACCAGGTAAGATCCTCTAGTTCTAGTTGGTGGGAAAAAAACTTACAAGGAGTAAGATGATAAAGTAAAATTGGCGACCGTAGTTGAGGGCGACCAGAAGGCTCTCTTTTCAATAGCTACTACACTGAGGTGTAGGGGGGGGGCGAAATTCTTTTCCTTGGATTGCTCCACTTTACCCTTGATACGTACCTTATATTGCTGAGTGTTAAGCAAGGAGGTATCAAGTACTATTTCAAGAACTGGGATTGAACCCAGGTCTCCTGGACTATTGACGAACACTCTGCCCACTAGGCCAATGAGCCGGTCCAAAGATAAGATAATAATAATCAAAAAATGGACCGAACCAATATGTAGATTGTATGAAGAAAAAGCTGAACTAGTTGACCATTTTGTGTCTGGTTGGCCAATCCTAACATCGATAGCACATAAAGAAAGGATGATATAATCGGACATTCATTGGATAATACGTAAATACTATGGAATACTGGAAAGGAAAAAAAAAATGGTACAAACACCAACTAGAACCAATAAAAGCTAAAGGAGTAACTATTTTTTGAGACACTGCTATGCAAACTGATAGAAAAATAGAGAACAACAGACTCGATATAGTGATTACAGCAATTATAAAAGAAAAACATGCCTGCTAATTAATATGGAAGTGCCAAAAGATAATAACTTCTCAGTCAAATAATATAAGTAAATACAAAGATCTGGAAATAGAAACTGAAAAAAATGTAGCACCTTAAAACTATCACTGTGCCAGTAATAGTGGAAGCCCTGGGTATGATCAAGAAATGGACAGATATATATTTTAATAAACGACATGGCACCCAAGCCATTATGAAATACAAAAAATGACACCTTGTGGAACAGCTCATCTCCTTAGGAGAATATTATCAATGTGACTGAAAAATATCACCCAAAAGAGGCAGGCAAAAACATAAGAAGATTACAAATAATCACTGTGGTCCCTCACGCTAGGTCTTGGATAAAGACCCAGTGAAAGATGATAAGAAATCGAAAATAAAGCTGAAAATTAAATGGCCCAGTCGGGGTTGCAGAATACACTGACAGCATTTCTGCTGAGCGGTAGTACCCGATAGGATCATATCAATGGGTCAGATAGAACTATTTGACATTTAAACTGTATACTTATGCTAAACTGGGTTATTTGGGTGAGAATTATTTTAGCATTTAACTGTGTGTAAACAAAAACTGTACTTATGTTAAACTAAACTGTTTCAAATAGAACTGTTTGATCATTTATCTGTGTGAACAAATGACTGTTGTTTAATTGAATTGTTCGTGATACATAGCAATATTTGGAACCATTTAACGTTGTTGACATGCTGAACTGAATTGTTAGAAATAGAACTGTTTTTACATTTGTGTATTCATTTCGATCGAAAGAAGAGAAATCATTTAACTGTGAGCCCAAAAATGATCTCAGTCTTGTTTAAATAGGTTATCTACAAAATGTGTTTAGAAATCCTAAATTCAATATACATGTATAAAAAGTATTTGGCATTAAATGACCTACAAGGGTTGATATGCCATAAAACCAAACAAAACTTTGAAATTAGAATAATAATACTAATAATAATGGAAGAGATTTATTACTTGCTAACAAGCTGCGGATTGTTCCCTGAGGAACAGAATGGATGTCGCAAAGGATCCAGAGGCACAGGAGAGCTACTCTACATTGATCAACACATCCTCAATGAGAGCAAGAAGAGACGCAAAAATCTAGCAATGGCCTGGATTGATTACAAAAAGGCATGTGATATGGTCTCTCAAAGCTGGATAATAAACTGTTTTAAAATGTTCAAAATATCGGATGAAGTCATAAACTTTATCGAGAAAACCATGAAAACCTGGAGAGTGGAATTGACAGCAGGAGGGAAAAGCTTAGCTGAAGCGAAGATCCAAAGAGGTATATTCCAAAGAGATGCCCTATCACCATTACTATTCATAATTGCGATGATGCCACTTAACCATATACTCAGAAAATGCACAGACGGATACAAACTTAGTAAATCGCAGGAAAAGATCAATCACCTAATATACATGGACAACATCAAACTGCGAAAAATGAAAAAGAATTAGAAACTGTAATATAACTAGCGTGAATATATATATATATATATATATATATATATATATATATATATATATATAAGAATTTAAAAAATAGGGATGGAATTTGGCATAGAAAAATGCGCGATGCTAGTAATGAAAAGCGGCAAACGACACCTTATGGACGGAATGGAACTCCCAAATCAAGAAAAAATCAAAACGTTCAGAGGAAAGGAAACCTACATATACATGGGATATTGGAAGATGATACTACCAAACAACAGGAGATGAAAGAAAAAAAATAAGAGTATCTCCGAAGAACCAGAAAGCTACCCGAGACAAAACTATATTGTAGAAACCTTATCAAATGAATAAATACCTGGGCTGTTATTCCCTCGTAAGATATTAGGGACGATTCTTGAAGTGGACCAGAGAAGAACTTAAACAAATGGGCCAGAGAACAAGAAAACTAATGACCATGCATAAGGCATTACATCCCATGAAAGGAGGGAGGAAGAGGACTTGCCAGCATCGAAGACCGCGTTGACGCATCGATACAACGACTTGAAGATTACATAGAAAAGCACGAAGAAAGACTGATTACAGCCTCTAGAAACAATACTGACAACACGAGGACCGACGGAACGACAATAACCAGAAAATAAAAATGGGAAGAAAAAAACTATATGGACGTTTTAAGCGAATAATAAGCAACATCTCATACGAGAAAACATGGTCGTAGCGAAGAAAGGGAAACCTTAAGAGAGAAACCGAATCTCATCTAAAAGCAAGACAAAACAACGCTATGAGAACCAATCATATCAAAGCAAGAATAGATAAGACGCAATAAAACAGCAAAGGTGGATAATGTGGTAATAGAGACGAAACGACCAATCACATAATAAGCGAACTCAGCAAATAAAGCAGAGAAAGAATATAAGACTAGACAACTATCGGTGGGCAAAGTTTAATTTAAATTTGACCATAAAACAAATGGTATATGCACAACCCGGCATCTGTCCTGGAGAATGAGACACACAAACTCCTATGGGATTTTGAGATCCAAATGGATCACCTAATCTCGGCCAGACAACCAGACTTTATGATAATCAACAAAAGAAAAAATAGAGTGAACTTGCAAAATTGTGGACTTTGCTGTTCCGGCTGACCACGGAGTAAAATTGAAAGAAAATGAAAAGAAGAATAAATCTTTGAACTTGCTCGAGAAATGAAAAAACTGTGGAGCATGAAAGTGACGTTTATACCAATTGTAATTGGAGCTCTTGATACTGTCACCAAAGGATTATTAAAGGGACTGGAGGATTTGGAAATAAGAGGACGAGTGGAGACTATCCAAACTACTACATTATTGAGATCGGCCAGAATACTGAGAAGGGTCCTGGAGACTTGAGGAGACTTGCTGTCATTCAAACTTCAATGAAAGACCATCAGCACGTGAAAAACTCTCAAGGGCTAAATAATAATAATGATGATGATAGTTGATGCTCTTGGAATAGTCTCCAAAGGCCTGGAAAAGAGACCGGAGTGAGGACTAGAGATAAGAGGAAGACTCGAGACCATCCAGACCACAGCACTGTTAAAATCAGCAAGAATACTTTGAAGAGTCCTAAAGACCAGGCCAGACTTACTGTTACTCAGAATTCTGTGAAAAACAAGCAGTCTTAACAGGAAAAACTTGCAGTGGGGTGAAACAAAAACAACAACAACAACAGCTGGCAACAATTGTGGATTCATTTCACTTAGATGATGTTCATCCTAGTTTTTATTTTTATTTTAAAGCAAGTGAACAAATTGCTGATATGACACAAAACAATTTTGTTTAATAGATGTACATTCTGACTTTGTGAAACATGCTTCAAACGAATTAGTTAAAATTAGTTCAATTATAGAAATGTTGTGCTCTTTCTAATTCTTAGTCTTTCTTTCTTTCTTTCTTTCTTTTTTTTTCTTTCCACACACACACACACACACACACACACACACACACACACACACACACACACAGATAAAAATAAACATATTGGATAATGACATCTGAGAATGTAGCTAAGAAATATGACTGAAAAAATAATATTCAAATTATTTAAAATAACAAGTTATTCAAATAAGATTTTGGTTTCAAAAATTTTTTCAATGTTTAACAATTCATTTCGAAAAGATTTTGTTGTATTTGATGAAGTTGTAAAAGCAAAATATAGAAGATAAATGAATTGTTTTCTCCAACTTGTTTCCCCTTTTTTCAGTAATTCCTCTTCTCCAGACATATATAGAGTCACATATAGATTTATAGATAGATATATATATCTATAAAGGTACATTGTATTTAGTATATTATTTTACTCCTTGTGAGTTTATTTTGCACAAGTTGCAGATTTTCACTGGAGTCTTAGTGACAACAAGTTCCCTCAGATCTCCAGGACTCTTCTCAGTATTCTAGCTTTTTTTGACAGTGCTGTGGTCCAGATGGTTTCAATTCTTCCTCTTCTGCCATTTCTCACCAGTCTTTTTTACAGGTCCTTTGGGGATCATTTCAAGGGCTCCAACTACTACTGGAATCACTATTACTTTCATGTTCCACATTTTTTTTACTGTTCTCTGGCAAGATCCAAGTGTTTGTCTATCTTTTCACTTTCTTTCATTTTAACTCTATGGTCTGCTGGATTAGAAAAATTCACTAGATAACAAGTTCTTTTCTTCTGATTAATTAGTCTAGTCTTCTGGCTGGGGTTGGGGGATCTATTTTTTTTTTTTTTATCTCAAAACCCCAGGGAATTTTAAGGGTCTCTTTCTAGGATAGATTTAGGTTTGGGCAGATATTAATTGTCAGTATGGTCAAAATTTTAATCTCTGGCACGATTCTTAGTCGATCACCTTTTCCACCCACTCATGCCTAATCTTGTATTTCTTTGTGTCTTTTTACTGCATTCACTTATTATGTGATTATTTGTTTCATTTCTGTCACCACATAACCTACACTTGATATTCTGTGAATCATTAATTTTTGCTTTGACATTATTGGTTCCTATAGTTTTATTTCATGCTGCTATCAAAAGAGATTCAGTTTCTCTCTTGCGATTTCCTTTTGTTTGTGACATCCAAATCAACTTGCTCTTTTTTAAAGTATATATTCTTGTATTGCTCCATTCACACACTTCTCATTGTCTTCAAGTCTTCTACCTATTTCTTGTCACATAGAATCTATTGATCTTGTGTGTAAAGCTTTGTTCATGGTCATCAATTTCCTTGTTCTTTAGACCATCTGAGCCCCCTGTCCAGTTTAAGAAGGGTCCAGAATATCTGACTAGGGAGCTTATCCAGGTACTAATTCCTTTTCTTCTTCTTTTGAGGTACTTCTTCTTTTGAGGTACTTCTTCTTTTGAGGTACTTCTTTCTTATTTTCATCTCCATTTCTTTGATGGTGTCTGCTTCTGATATGACCAGATATTTGTAGTTTTCTTTTTCTTCTAGTCTATAATGTTTTCCTGATTAACAGCTCTATTATGTTTTGTTGTTTCTTTTTTTTTCTTACAAGCATAGCAAATTTTATTATTCTAAATCCCATTGCTATAATTTAGGTGAAGATACGATCTCATAAGTGATATACTCCTGTGGATCTCTTCACATGGACGAGCAAAAGCAGGACGACCAGCTAGAACCTATATACATCAACTCTGTGTTGATACAGGATATAGCCTGGAAGACCTCCCGGGAGCAATGAACGATAGAGACGGGTGGCAAGAGAGGGTCAGAGAGATCCATGCTGGCAGCGCGACATGATGATGATGATGATGATGATATGAGAGATTCTAATTCTTTTCCATTTTGGGCAAAAAATGTTGACATCAATGTACATGAGGTTGTTCATCTTTGCTTGCGCTTTTAAACTTGTAGCTGTCTTTAAATGTCCTCATTATATACGTGATGCATTCAATAGGCTTCAAGACTTTTTTTGTACAGGCATTTAAAATTGTCGTAGACTTTTGAACAATCAGTATGTTATTGCTATACATCTTATGAGATGACTGACCAATTTTTATGATTTCAAATGAACAGCTACAGCAGCAATTGGAATACACCCTACTAAAGCCTGATTCTCAAAGCTGGTGAAGTTCAAAAATGCAATCTGGATGTAAGGACACCTTAGAAGAACGATATGTAATAAAATTCTGTTTTACACTTGGAAAAAGTGTCACAGAAACGTATGCAATGCTTCAGATTGCTTTTCGACCATCTTGCATGAATCGAGCATTAATTTTTGAGTGGCATAAGAGATTCAAGGAAGACAGGGAGTCTGTGAGGGATGATGAGAGGTGTGGGAGGAGTAAGGAAGTCAATACACCAGAGTTGGTTTGCTAAAGGGTTAGGGTTAGGGTTACTATGTTGAGGTTTTAAGGGAGTTCAGGAAGAGATTCCGTCAGAAGAGGCTAGCACTCTTCAAATCGGATCCGTGGCATTCTCACCAGGACAATGCACCAGTCCGTAACTCCATCCATATGTGTTATTGTTATTCTACAAAGATCAGAAAGACAACATTTCTTGGTCATCTTGTCTTTAGCTTGCTGTATTAAATCTTGTGGATTCTACCCGAATTTTCATTATACTTTTCCTGTTCTTTCCTTGCTTAGGATTGCTCTTAAAATAATAGTAAATTATATTTTTGTTGTCTTCTCTATTCAGTTTTTCTGTTCGTGTCTCTTAGCCGAATTATTGCTTTGGTCTTTGTTTGTATCCTTAAAAGTAGAACAGCCAACATTCACAGGAGACTGACCGGGTCCCTCATGTTGGCTAATAAGGGAGCATCTGCTAATCATAACTCTTGGATTATTATTATCATTCACTCATTAGAGCTTTATACATCAGCGTTAACCGATGGTTTTTCACTGGAGTCTGAGTGACAGCAAGTCTCCTCAAGTCTCCAGGACTCTTCTTAGTATTCTGGCCGTTCTCAATAATGCTGTCATTTGGATGGTCTCCACTAGTCCGCCAACTTCAAAGTCCTCTAGTCCCTTTAGTAATCCGTTAGTTACTGTTCTAAATGCACCAATTACAATTGGTATAATTGTCACCTGCATGTTCCACAGTTTTTTCAATTCCCTAGCAAGGTCGAGGTACTTATCCTTCTTTTCCCATTCTTTCAGTTTTATTCTGTGGTCAGCCGGGACAGAAAAGTCGACTATTTTACAAGTTCTCTTTTTTTTTGTTGATTATTATTAAGTCTGGTCTTCTGGCCGGGATTAGGTGATCCGTTTGTATGTTAAAGTCCCATAGGAGTTTATGCTGGGTTGTGCATATACCATTTGTTAGTATGGTCGAATTTAAATTTCTTACACATTTCCGAGTGAATCACCTTGCCCACCCAGTCGTGTCTCGCCTTTATATTATTATTATTATTATTATTATTATTATTATTATTATTATTATTAAGTAGCTGTTAATGTAAATCTTGATATCATGGGTAAAATTTATTCAAGAACATATTTAAATTTTGATTACATAAGATTGTGACAGCAAATACGAAAAGGAAAGCATAGTGAAAATTATATTACTTTAGAAAATTATTTCAAATGATATGCATTATGTGAAAGCATTGCAAATGATTTTAGTATAGAAATGCTTTGTTAATCAGGAAAAGGGGCATTGTCAGTGGTCAAGAATAAGTACAAGCATCAATAACAGAATATGAATATATTTTTCAGTCAGGAGTCCTTTTTGGTCACATAACAAGGAGAACCGAGAAATCCTCCTATTTCACGAACAGGACTTGAAAAGAGCAGACGTGGTGGTTTGCTCTTCCCAGTGAGAACGTGGGGCCTCTCTCTTTTATATTCCAGACCTGTGGTATCCACTTTTTTTGATGTATGGACTTTTCTACTTGTTCTTTGAACACTTGTGACTCTTGTATAGCCTTGGGAGGAAACTGAGTTTCCCTATTCGTATTGCGTACAACTAAATGTCTTATCATATTGACTTGTTCTGTTTCCTACAGAATATTCTGCATTAGATTACTCTCTTTGGGACGCGTTATAAAAAACGGGGTGTCTTCCATGAGTTAACACCTCGTTAAAAATTATATAACTAATTCAGAAAAAGAATCCTTACTATTGAGATACGGGTAGTTTTGTTTGGGCAACACGGTGAAATCTTTGTGTTTCTGAAACCATTCTTGATAACTTGTGCAGTTGCAATTATTGCTCTGACAAAGAAAATTGATCTTTATCTTTTCCTAGAAAAATACCCAAGTGCATCATAATTTCTACAATAACTTTCTCCTTGTTTCTTACCAAAATCAGCTATCCCTAGCCTAGCTAGTCGAAGTCCAGTATTCAAAGAGAATAGATTTTTATAGATTTTACTGCTAATCTAGTTCCAAATTTCATGATCGAAAACACCATTTAATCTTCAAAGGAATTCAAGACTGACATAAAAATAAGCAATTAAAAAGTTCTAATGACATCAATGTACACTGTACTCATACAAAATTAATACACACAGGAAAACATATTTGTAAATTACACTGGTTTACAAAGAAATTGAGGCAAGCACAAAAAATACCCGTTTTTACCTAATTTGAGGGTGCTGATTTCAAATTTGAAATCCGTTTTTACTCCTCACCACTAGTTTTTTTTAGATATGCATAGTGTGCATAGCGGCGTATATGAATTCAGGGTTAATTCTAATATTGTGAGACTTATGGCTTATTTTTTAGTTATTATGCACTAAATGTAAGTGATAGTATTACATTATATATATATATATATATCAAGACAAATTTTGACAGTTAAGGCAGCAGGTCTCAATCTACACTCTGGCAGCCATTGGAAGAGGTTGTTTCGCAGGCGGCGCAGGAGGTTGGTGTCCCTCAACAATCGTGTTACACATCTTTTGGGTTACTAAATATTAGTATTACATTTTCAAATGCACATTTAGTTTTCAACTTTGCTTTCAACTTTGCAGTCCTGATGGTTTGGAGAGAGCCGCGAAACCACGCAGATGATTGTTATTTTTGTTTAACTAATATAACTGGTTTCAATGCATCAAATATCCCAACCTTCGATCTGCTATGAGACCTGTTCCCCATTCAGATGATCTTCCTGTACCCACACCTCCAGTAAATAAGGATCTTCTTTCCTCATCAGATGAAGAAATGCCTTCAAGGGAGGATTCTGCTGAGTCAATATCTTTGGAAGATATTGAGTCTACATATTCAGGAACAAGTGGCAATGAGCCACTCTGGATCACGCAAGAAGACCTGAATGATCTTGCTCGTGATTTGTATCTGTCAAAAAAGCAGTCAGAGCTCTTGGCTTCTCGGCTTAAACAGTGGAACCTAGTCCAGGAAGATACTATTTACCAACCCCTCCGCTCGGGCAGGATATGACACAAGGTCAATTTTTAAGCGGAGTTTCACAGGTTTGAATTCAGAGTTTTCCTTCTCCTAGATTAGTTGCCTAACCAAGGCTGAAGAACCTAGTCTGCCCTACTATTTACCCTTAGCTGGAGGGAGAATAATAGGATTCATACCTTCCCCAAGGGTATTAGTGCTATGTGAAATGCAATCAGTTTCGTCCAGGATTTGAACTCGTGTCGCCGTGTCCATTTCCTAGTCCAGGAAGATGTAAGGATCACCAGTTTCTGAAATCGGAACAAAGACCTTGCTTCCTTTTTCGACATGGAAAACAAGTTGTGCTACTGCACAAACATACCTGGCTTGTTTACGTCCCTTGGTTTGCCACATAATCCTTCAGACTGGCGTCTTTTCATAGACTCTTCCAAGCGAAGTCTCAAGGGTGTTCTTCTGCACAACGGGAATAAATATCCCAGCATTCCCATTGCACACTCTGTCCATCTAAAGGATTCCTATGACAATATGGAGCTTCTTTTAGACGCTATTAAGTACAGCGAGTACCAATGGAGTCTGTGTGGGGACCTCAAGGTCATTGGTCTTCTTATGGGTATGCAAGCGGGCTCCACAAAGTATTGTTGTTTTCTCTGTCTCTGGGATAGTCGAGCTGTATCCCAGCATTACAAGCAGAAAGACTAGGGGTCTAGAAGCACCTTTGTTCCTGGCGAACACAGCCTCAAGGAGAATCCTCTGGTGGACATGAATAAGGTGCTTCTTCCTCCTCTTCACATCAAGCTCGGTTTGATGAAGAATTTCGTGAAGGCGTTGTACAAAAATGGTGCTGCCTTCCAACATTTGTCTACTGTGTTCCCAGGTCTTAGTCCTGCTAAGCTCAAAGAGGGCATCTTTGTCGGACCTCAGATCCGAGAAGTGCTGAAGGATACTGATTTTGAGGAGCTTCTTAACTTAAAGGAACTGAGAGCATGGGAAGCATTCAAGTCAGTCTGTAGTGGCTTCCTTGGTAACACACGCGTACCAGATTACCTAGCCTGTATTGAGAAGTTGCTAAAGTCTTACGAGGATATGGGGTGCCGAATGTCACTCAAGATTCATTTTCTCCATTCCCACCTCAACTTCTTCCCGCTAAACCTTGGAGCAGTGAGTGATGAGCATGGAGAAAGATTCCACGAAGACATTACGAAGATGGAGAGCAACTATCAAGCAAATGAAACCCCGGCATGATGGGAGACTTCTGCTGTATGCTCTTGCGTGACATCCCGGAGGCAAAATACACCAGATCTTCTAAGAAAACACACTTTTGACTTTCTGTGGTACTATGAATTGTGTAATTGTGTCATCCAAGTATATTGATTCAATCAGTGTTCTTTATCTATCCTGTTTTATCTGTTATAAGCTGCTGCAACTCTTGAAATATGCATATATATTCTCTGTTTATACTAAAATGAGACTATTTAAAAGCCAGAAAACTAGAGGTGATAGAGCAAAACTATTTATAAATTTGAATTCAGCACACCCAAATTAACAAAAAACACCTATCCCCATTCTTGCCTCAGACCAAAAATTTATTTTTGTAAACTCGTGTTATTGATTATTACCAAAAATATAGAAATGCATAAAAAAGAAAACATCCGTTCAACTAAACCTCCTGTTATTTGTTATATTTGCATGTTTTATTCATAATCTATTTCACCATTAGATTTTTATCACAGTTATCCAGAAGACTCCACTGCTACAATAATAAACTACAATAAGTTACTATAAGTAACTCGTTACACTAATTTGTTACACACACTGTCCTCGTAACACAGTGTTTATTCATTAATACATTCTTACAAGCTTAATTTTTTTTATTTAAAAATAAAACAACACAGGAATTCTTCCAAACTGTAGCCAAAACAGTACTACTGTATGGTTGTACCACTTGGCCTCTAACAAACTGCTGAGAGAAAAGCTAGATGGGAACTAAACAAGGATGCTGTGGACTGTTTTGAACAAATCCTGAAGGCAGCACCCTACAGAATTGCAACTTGACAGCCACTTACCTCCTATCTCACAAACTACCCATCTAAGGTATCCTGGGATCTGCTGGAAAAGTAAACAATATGGGCGCATCAGTGTTGGCCAACCAGCAAAAAATTACATTCATCAGCTTTTTACAAACAGTCATAGTATGAGTTATTCCCCCCTAGATGCACCCTCACAAAATAAAGATAATATACAGGTACTTCCGTCCCCCCAGTTTTCAATAATAAACGAGATAGCCAACATGGCTACTCACACATCGTATCCTGACTTGTTTCTATTTTATTCCTAATGTATTGACTATCAATGAGCCTTAATATCACATGGTGGCAGCAATGGGATTAACAAAGAAGCCCAAAAATACAGCACATGGATGAAAACTATAAATAAGAAAGAAACGTCTCCAAAAAAAGTCAGTCTCCATTTTTCCGAACGCACGTGGGAAACACACGAGCACCATATTGAAAAAAAAAAAAAAAAAAAAAAACAGCAACAAGAAATCGCCGAAACTCACTACAGAATAAAAGTCTGAAGTAAGTACGCCTAATTTATTTATTTACTTCATTGCCTGATATTTAAAGCGAGATAATGAATACAAATGCATGTGAACCAGTCATGTATTGGGACTCAGAGAACCTGGTTAACTCGTTCAGATTTTTCAAGCAGCGATGCAAACTGTATTTCTCCGTTAAAAACATCCCAGCCGAGAAACAGGTTGACCACATTCTACTGTTAGTTAGCGAGGAAGGACTCAGAAGATACAATACTTGGACGTTCGAGAACGATTCCGACCGAGCAGACCCAGAAATTATTTGGCGTAAGTTTGAGGAGCGACTCGAACCTCAAGTTAATTTCCGTATGGCACGATTTTGTCTGCGTGAATATAAGCTGAAGAACATAGAAAATATTGACGATTTCGTTGCTAGGTACAAATTACAGGTCAAAAAATGCAAATTTAGAGACAACCAGGAAACTGAAGAACGGCTCATAGAACAGATTATTACCGGTACGAGACACCCAGAATTACAGAAGCTTTTACTATCCAAAGGCATAGAGCTGACACTTCAAGAGGCTTTAAATAGTGGTCGAACGCATGAAGCGTCCTTTAATCATATGAAACAAATGGCCGAAATTCAGGGAGGAGATAGTCAGGAGATAAACACAATAAAACGTTGTGGAAACACGCACGGCTATCAGAAAGGAAAATGTCCAGCCTGGGCTACCACATGTTCGGCCTGTGGAAAAAAGAATCATTGGGCAAAGATGTACACCAACAAAAATGAAAACGAGAGATTTGCTCAAGCAAGTACGACACACAATCCTAAACAACCGCATGAGATTCAGAATAAAGAGCGCAACAATCGAATCTGTGCGATGAACTCAGACACAAGAGAGCCCAGCAAGTTATATAGAGAGTTTGAACAGTTGATGTTTGTTGCAGTTCAGCTGCAAAGAGACAATCGGGCCGAAATCTTCACAGAGCTGCAAATAAGGCTTCCTGATAGACCATGCACCCACATATTAAAGGCAAAAGTGGACAGAGGTGCAGAAGGCATTACGCTTCTTCTACGAACCTTCCGTAGGATGTTTCCAGACAAGGTAGATGACCTTGGACAGCCTATCCCAGGTTCTACAAAAAAGGAGCTCACAATACTAACTGCATACAACAGCTCAAGCATAATGCAGCATGGTTAAGTTTGCATACAGTGTGCACATTAAGGTAAATGGACCACACTTAAGTTCTTCGTTGTGACAACAAAGGGACCCACTATAATAGGACTACCCTCACTCGGAAACTTGGAGCTAATAAGCCTCCACTGCACAATTAAAGAAGACAAAGGTCCAATTAACTCTATCGTCGAGTTAACAGACTCATACCCAAATCAGTTCGAGCGCATAGGACACTTCAAAAGTGACTATCACATAATCCTAAAGCCCGATCCTCAGTGATCTATGCACCCAGGAAATGTCCCATACATCTGAAGGATGAGATCGAAGAGGAACTGAAGACCATGGAATCCCAAGGCATTATTAGAAAAGTTAGCGAGCCGACTGAATGGGTTAGCAGCATAGTGTACATTCGAAAGAAGAATGGAAAACTTTGCCTACGTCTCGACCCAAAGCACCTGAACCGAGCGATCATGAGATGCCATTATAAGACTCCCACTATGGAGGAGCTGGCACGCAAGCTGCCAAGTGCTCAACACTTCTCAAAATTAGATGCCAAAAATGGATATTGGTCCATACCGCTTGACGCAGAATCACAACTATTGACAATCTTTCACTCACCATTTGGGAGATTCTGTTTTCGGAGAATGCCGTTTGGTCTGGTGATGTCTCAGGATGTCTTCATGCAGAGAATGGACATGAAACTGGAGAAATGTCCCGGTACAATTAGACTGATTGACGATGTCATTGTCTATGGGAAGACGAAAGAAGAGCACGATCGCAACCTGCACATTCTAATGAGAATAGCGCAAACCGAAGGGTTGTGCTTTAACAGCGAAAAATATATGATAGATCAAAAGCAAATACATTTTTAAAGCTATCTACAATAAGAGTGGTATAAGACCAGATTCAAGTAAGGTGGAAGCAATAAAGCAACTACCCAGCCCTACAAACATCACTGATTTGCAAAAGGTGTTAGGAATCATCACCTACTTAGCACCCTTCATTCAGCATCTATTCGATCTGACTGCCACCATGAGAAATTAACTAAAGAAAGAACCTGAATACCAATGGACTGCCAGTCACCAGAAAGCACTGCAAAAAAATCAAAGACTTGATTTGCAAGGAAATGTCCCTTACCTACTTTAACCTGTCGAAAGAAACGAGTCTACAAGTGGACGCATCGAACAAAGGTCTAGGCGCAGTTCTCCTACAAGAAGGAAACCAACTGCATTTGCTTCCAAAGCACTTACAGAAACGGAACAAAGATATGCAAACATAGAGCGAGATCTTCTAGCTGTCGTTTTTGGCTGTGAATGATTTAGGACGTATTTATACGGATGTAAATTCCAAGGGGAAAGCGATCACAAGCCATTAGAAATGATCAGCCTAAAGAATTTAATTGCAGCTCCACATCGTTTGCACCGTGTGTTGCTACGCCTTTAAGAATATGACCTGAGCATCATCTATCGTCCAGGCAAAGAGATGACCCTGGCAGACGGATTCTCCCGGTTAACAAATGTGACGTGGTATGCCACCGAAACAGGAAAAGTAAGATCAATTTCCCCTACCCTTCTGTGTTTGAACTAACAAGCCCCAAGGACTGACTGCTAAGGCAGTCAGAATGAAGGTCAAAAGCTACCAGCACTCCATGACCTATAATCGGTTGGACAGAGAAGGGAATGTTGGTCATTCTAGTAGCATGACCGGAGGAAATAGAAGAAGAAGAAGAAGAAGAAGAAGAAGAAGAAGAAGAAGAAGAAGAAGAAGAAGAAGAAGAAGAAGAAGAAGAAGAAGAAGAGGCCAAATGAGTGGCCAGACGAAAAGGTATTATTTTGGCGCTAAACCTTTTCGTCAGAGGAAATTTGGAAAAGACACCAGAGTTTGAGGACAGAAGTCGACGGATAAAGATGTCGGTTTACAGCCCGCTCCGGGAAAGAATCTCCTGTAAAAAGCACGGAACAGAATCTTTGGACAGTAGTCAGCAGAAAGGCTGACCCAGCCGATTCTGGGGGGATGTCACTCGTCCGTACGAGAAAGGAACCTGAGAAGTAAGCCCTATCAAAGATAAGTACAACTTAAACTGTTTTTCGTCCTAACCTTTCCAAATATTGAAATTATATGTACTCAGAAAAAAGAAAGAGAGAAACAGAAAGGATTTGTTTCATCAACCGTAAATGAGTGAATGATACTTTCTCAAGTAAAAGAAAGAAAAGAAGAAGAAAAAAGAAAGAGAAAAAAAGGGAGAAAGAAGAAAAGGACTGTTGAGAGAGACACTTGTGTTTGACTCTGCCTGCTGGCCGATTGTTAAAAAGGAAAGGAGAAAAGAAAAAGAAACTGTTTTTTTTCTAAATCTTATAATTCCTTGTTTGGTCGTCGCTTATTAAAACTTTATTATCTTTTAAATGCTCCCTTGCGTTGAAATCTATTGGTCATGTTATTTATCTATCGAGTCGCCTTCTTTTGCACATATCTTTTACAGCTTCATATCGCTTTCATTTATTCTTGCTAAATGTCTTATTCACCTTAAAAACATTACAAGGGAATTTTGGAAATTTGACTGCAGTGAATAATATTTTGTTTTAACCTAGAAGTCCATGCTTTCTGTTATCCGAGGGGGTATGAAAACGAAGGGCTTGGTGGGGTATGTGAAAGTGAATTGGGAACCCCCTCGCCAGCGTCGGAGATCAGTCTAGCCCCAAATTAACCCCCAAATTATTTGCCAGTACCCTATGCCCGAAATAGGAGTCTTGACTAGGACTTTTTTTGCGGAGGGTCAAGTGTCAGACGGCCCCCGACGTCACATGCGCATAAAATAAACTCTCGTCATGCGATGAATATTTATGAAACGTCACACCAAACAAGAAAATCAAAGAACAGATAAACCTCAATGTAAGAGTGGATTTTGTACCATTTTCCACAGAAAGGTTGACACAAATACATCAGACAACAAAAGCTGACCCCATACTTTGCGAACTTAGGGAAACCATCCTACAAGGCTGGCCCTACACATTCAGAGAAATCAGCAAAAACTTGCTGCCATACTGGTCATATCGAGACGAGCTGGCTATTGAAAATGGTATCCTAATGAAGAGTGGCCGGATAATTATACCTAAGGCGATGCAGCCAGAAATATTACAAAAAATTCATTATGGTCATCAGGGAATGGAAAAGTGTAAGTTGCGAGCCAAAAGCTGCGTTTTTTTGAGCGACATCAATCAGGATATGTTATATGTGTTATCTGTCAAGAACAACAGAAAGCCCAATGTGCAGAATCCTTAAAACCGCACGAAATTTCAGTGAGACCATGGCAAATAGTAGCTACGGATTTGTTTCTGGTCGGCAGATCGCATTAGATGCTGGTGGTTGACTACTGTTCAAAATATCCCCTAGTGAGAAAATTGAAGGACTTCAGCAGCCAAGAGATAATCCTCACCGAGCAGATCTTCGGAGAACAGGGAATCCCAGAGAAATTGATCAGTGTCAACAGTCCTCACTATAATTCTACACTGTTCAAGCAATTTTCAAGGGAATGGGGATTCGAACACTACACATCCTCTCCTAGATACCCTCAATCAAATGGTCTGGCAGAGCGCTGTGTACAAGCCATAAAATCTGCTATGCAAAAGGCTGTCTCAAGTAACTGCGACTTAGATATGGTGCTGCTATGCTTACGGTCCACTCCTATCGACCATGTAATTCCATCACTTGGCGAATTACTTGTCAACCGAAAACCCTGTAGGAAACTTACCAGTAAAGTGCTCCAACAATGCAACACAAAAAGAAAAAATAGCAACCCGCCTTTATCAAAGGCAGTCAGACCAAAAGTCTCAACATGACCAGGACATCCGAGACCTCCCAAACATTCTAGAAGGACAACGTTTTCGAGTATATGATCCGGATTCAAATAAATGGTCCCCGGCAGTTGTTACATAGAGATGTGTTGAACCCAGATCATATATAGTGCAGACTTCATCCGGAAAGTCGTTTCGTTGAAACCGCAAGCATCTGAGGGAAGATAAGTCCGCAGCAATGCTGAACCCAGAGGCACCTGCATCCACACTCGCGATATCCTCAGAATCCAATGGAGAATCAGCAGTGTGTACAGCCACAAACCACTCACCCATGGAACAAACTAGTACCGCCACAACCAAGGGCAGACCTGTTCCAGATACACCCCACAAGACACCCTACACTCATCATGGAACTCAAAAAACATCCAGATCCGGTAGTTTAATAAGACCATATGGAAAGTTCAATTATGATGAGAACAGTTCCAAATCGAACCATCAGGCTACATCCATACATATGCCGTGGTTCTTTGATGTATTAATTATTTTTGTTGTGTTGGTAAAAAGAGGGATGTCATAGTATGATGGTTTGGTTTGGTTTTTATGGCATATCAACCTTTGTAGGTTATTTAACGCCAAATCCATTTTTATGTAAATAATCTGTTCTATTTAAAACAATTCAGTTTAGCATAAGTACACAGTTTAATTGTCAAAAACATTTCTATTTCAAACTATTCTAGCTGTTATATGTAACAATTCAGTTAAGTGTAAATACAGTTTTAATGTCAAAATCAGTTCTATTTCAAATAATTCAGTTAAGCATAAGCACGCAGTTTAAATGTAAGTACGGTTTAATTGTCAAAAAACATTTATTTCAAGCTATTCAGTTTATTAAAACAATTCAGTTTAGCATTAGTGTGCTGTTAGTTCTATTTAACCCATAGATAGGTCCCTATCAGGTGCTACCATTCCGGGCCAGAGTGGACCTGGGTGCAATGGCAATAAAGGGGTACTCCGCATTCCCCAAAGCTCAAGCACTGCTGGAATCTCACGATCAGATTGTTTAGTGTCATATCCAGGACACTCGTTAGGGGGGGTCTTACCCCTCTGCAGAGGTGCAGTCAGTGTATTCTACAGCCCCTGCTGACTGGGCAATTCACAGAGTTAAATGTCAAACAGTTTTATTTCAGATAATTCAGTTCAGCATAGGTACACAGTTTAGACGTCAAAACGGTTCTATTTTGAGCAATTTAATTCAGCACTAGTACGCAGTTCCAATGTCAAAACAGTTCCATTTTAAACAATTCAGTTTAGCATAAATACGCAGTTTAAATGCAAAAAAAAACAGTATAGTGAAAGAAGCACGGTTTAGTTCTATTTAATCCATAGATAGGACCCTTATCAGGTGCTACCACTCCGGGCCAGAGTGGACCTGGGTGCAATGGCAATGAAGGGGTACTCCAGCATTGCTGGAACCTCACGATCAGATTGTTTAGTGTCATATCTAGGACACTCGTTAGGCGGGGGTCTTACCCGTCAGCAGAGAAGCAGTCGGTGTATTCTACAGCACCAGCCGACTGGGCAAGTCATAGCATGAGTTATCCCCTCTAGATGCACCCTCAGAAAATAAAGATAATATATAGGTAATTCCGTCCCCCCAGTTTTCAGTAATAAATGAGATAGCCAACATGGCTACTCACGCATCGTATCCTGACTTGTTTCTATTTTATTCCTAATGTATTGACTATCATTGAGCCATATTACAGATGCTGTCCAGAGCAATGAATGGTAAGGACGGATGGTGAGAGAGAATGAAGAGAATCCATGGTACATTTTAATGATGATGATGATGATGATAATGCTTATACCCGTGTGTATTATTGAATAATATATTGAAACAGTTTTATACAGAAAATAATAAGGATAAAATTAAATTTGAAAATGGCATGGTTTTCTGGCAATGAAGATTGATCTTTAGAACTTACTTTGTTCATAAATAAAAGAATTTATCTTTTGTACTGAGACCAGAATATGGGAAGAAATATTATTTGTTCATTTACTGAAACTTATTTGGGATTTTTGCCTGAGTCATTGAAAGTTGAAAAAGAGCAAATCATTCGTAAATGCGGTTATGAGAAACAGAGTAAATTATGGGAAATGTTTGACTGAGGAGAGACCTACTATTTATACGAGGGTTATTTAATAAATCAGGTGAATTTTTTTGACTGAGGAGAGACCTGCTATTTATACAAGGGTTATTTAATAAATCAGGTGAATTTTTTTGACTGAGGAGAGACCTACTATTTATACGAGGGTTATTTAATAAATCAGGTGATTTTTTTTGACTGAGGAGAGACCTACTATTTATACGAGGGTTATTTAATCAATCAGGTGATTTTTTTTGACTGAGGAGAGACCTGCTATTTATACAAGGGTTATTTAATAAACCAGGAGAATTTTTTGACTCAAGAGAAACCTATTATATATGTGAGGACCATTCAATAAATAAGGATAACTTTTTAGAAAAAAGCAAAATAAGTACCTTTTCAATTTTATTTCTATAAATGGAAATAGTTAGTCATTTGTTTACAGCAAAAATTATTTTCTCCCCCCCCATATATTTGTTTTGAGACAATTCAATATGGTGGCAAATCAATCTAAGTGCTCCAGGTCTGTCATCAAATCTTTGATGGTTGAGAAGTACAAACAATGAGATGTACATAGAGAAGCATGTTTTAGTTAAAAGATCTTTATAAATGGGCTAACCATGGGTTTGACACTATGAGCCTGGGTCGAAAAGACAGTAGAATTACACAGACTCTCCAGTAAAGAAAAAGTTCCTGGCACAGCAGTCTGTAAAGAAGATCATGCTAATAGTCATCAGGGACATGAAAGACACATCACTATTGATTTCCTTGAAAAAGGTTTAACTGTAAACAGTGTTTCCTATTGCCGACTCCGTGTGTAGAATTCACCTTATTTATTGAATGACCCTCGTATATATGTCCCATTAAAAAAATATGTAAGTAGATACTTAAGATAAAGTTAGGCATTTTGGTCACTGCAACTTATCCTCTCCCCACCCACTCTCTTTCTCAATGACTGTATATAACTCTATCCTTCTTTCTGTTTTTTTTTAAATAAACGTCTGCCTCGATATATATCTCTTTTTCTCAAGGATTCATTAAAACAATCAATCCCCATTTCTTCTCTCTTTTTTGTAGAGGAGAACCCAGCCACTGGCAACCAAAAACTTTTAGATAATCTAGAATCATTGAAAGAGTCGGTATTACATAAGCTTAAAAAATTCAACAGAAAATCTTCCTCTTGGTTAAAAGTATAAATAAATATTTCTTCTGTCTTACTGCGTAGTTCAAATGAAGCAAATGTTCACCATCGAAATGCAGAGGAACTTTCACACGAATCTAATAATTTACGGGTATATAATAAGTTGTTCAAAAGTAAATATTGTATTTAAAATATACATACGTACATTCAAATAACCAAATATTGCTAAATCGAGATAAGATAAAAATGAAGACTTTTATATAATTTGTATCTGTTGAGTAATGTCATTGATAACCTTATGTTATTTAAAGTTTAAGGCAACACAAATGTGTCATTTATAAAAATGTTTTTTTTTTATCAAATATAATGAATCCTTTATAGTAATGAATAAACCAATACTTTAAAGAGTGTTATGACTGCTTTTGAATTCCATGCAGGTGGTAAATCAACAGAGATAATGAAGGATATCTGTGCTGTGTGTTGAGGTGCTGTTTCGGTTTTGGTGTTTTTGATTAATGGCATATCAAGCTTTGTTGGTTATTTAATGCCAAAGCCATTCTCCGAGAAGAACAATTGAGGTACTATTCAACCCATAGCTGGGAGGATTAGCGGGTTCATACCTTTCCCAAGGGTATTTGCCCGAACGTGAACCTAATAACGCGACTGCAGTTCGATCTCACTCACTACAATTCCGCAGTCCATCGCTTTAACCATTACACCACAAGGATACCCCCCATGTATAGTTACAGAAATGCCAGTAATAGTTTAATAAGTTTTTAAAGGATATTTTGAATGTTTTGAAATAATTTTTTGAAGCAGACTGAAATCCACTTTTAATCACTAGATATTTATTGAAAATATTTACTCCGAATACAAAAAGCATTGGTTCTCATCACTAAAAACAAGGGTGGTGGTGGGGGTCTCATGGTGTAGTGGCTGACGTGCCGGACTGCAACATCATAGTGAGTTCAAACTTCAGTCGCGCTATTGCGTTAATTTTTACACTAATACTTCTCATCCCCCCCTACTAGCAAGAGGTTAAATGGTACTTCGACTGTTCTTCTACAAGAATGATTGCGGCATTTAATAACCCTTGAAGGTTAATATGCCTTCAAACACTTCAAACAATGAAATCGAACCGAACCGAACCGAACCAAACCGAACTGAACCAAACCAAACCAAACCAACATTTCATCTACAGAAGATTTTGCTATGAATTTGGTTTAGTTTGGTTTTATGGCATATTAACCAGTGTAAATTATTTAATGCTAAATTCTTTCTATATATATATATATATTAAACATATAATTTCTAAACACATTTTGTTGATAACATTTTTAAACAAGCCTGAGCTCATTTTTTACACAGTCAAATGGTTTCACTTTTTTCGATAGAAAACGAATAATTCTATTTACTGTTAATCATTTGTTTGCACACAGTTTAATGTTTTCAAGTATTGCTATGTATCACTAACATTTCAATGAAACATCAGTAATTTGCTTATACACAATTAAATGAACAAACAGTTCTATTTCAAACAATTCAGTTTAGCATAAGTACACAGTTTAAATGTCAAACAGTTCTATTTGACCCATAGATAGGATCCCATCAGGTGCTACGACCTGGGAGCGATGGCAATGAAGGGATACTCCACATTTCCAAAAGCTCCAGCATTACTGAAGCCTCCTCATCAGATTGTTTAGGGTCAGGACACTCGTCGGTGAGGGCCTTACTCTTGTGCAAAGATGCATTCAGTGTATTCTACAGCCCCAGCCGACTGGGCCAGCTATGTACCTGGTAGAACATAGGTTATCAGGATGGTTTATTGAATAAAGTGAAACCAGGGGGATAATTTGCTTTTCACTTTGCACTAACAACCTTAGGAAAGGCATGAATTCATTTCTTTCCAGCTATGAGCATGATAAAAAGACTGTTAGAGCCCTTTAACCTGATTAGGCAGTCTATCTCTGTGTCATGTAGAGTTTAAGATATAATGAAGGCGCTCATGGTGGAACGGTTATTGTAATAAGAAATGTACTGGAGGTGCCCGTGGTGTAATGGTTATCGTCGTAGGAATTGAACACGACGATACGAGTTCAAATCCTGGACGAGACTGATTGCATTTCACATAGCACTAATACCCTTGGGAAAAGTATGAATCCAATTATTCTCCCTCCAGCTATGGGTAAATAGTAGGGCAGACTAGGTTCTTCAGCCTTGGTAATGCAACTAGTCTAGGAGAAGGAAAACTCTGAATTCAAACATGTTAAACTCCGCTTAAAAATTGACCTTGTGTCATATCCTGCCCGAGCGGAGGGGTTGGTAAATATGGTAATAAGAAATGTACTCGGTTATAGGTAGAATTGTAAAGTAGACTAGAATCTTTAACCTTGGTATGGCAACCGATCTGGGAGAAGGAAAACTCTGGCTTCAAACCAGTTGAACACCTGTCGAGGCTCTGCTTGGTTATTTCTGCCCCAGACATGCTACATGAGTAGCCTCACCCTCACGATCAAACCAGTTTATGGGACCAGTAATGATGATATGAGTCATTTATTAAATTTAATGTTTCATTTGTAGATTATAGCAATGAATAAACAAAGACTTTAAAGTGTGTTATGTCTGCTTTTGAATTTCATACAAGTGGTCAATCAACAGAGATAATGAAGGATATTTGTGCCGTGTGTTGAGGTGCTGTGGTTGCTGAAATGCCAGCAATAGTTTAATAAATTTTTAAAAGAAAATTTTGAATGTTTTAAAATAATTTGGAGTTGGGTGGGCAGGTTCTCTTCAAAGGGAAAGTTAACAAAAATTGCACAATGCAACATGTATATCTCAAGCAAAGTATAATAAAATCCAAGGAAAGAAGTGAGCAAAGAAAAACTTTTCAATTTCTGAAAACAATGATTGAATCCCTATGGATTGTTATTTAAACGGCAATAAAACTTATTTCCTTATATCTTGTGCGACGAAGTAAGTATCTTTTCTTAAATGGAACATAAGTGGTTTCCAATGGATCAGAGAGAAACTACTTCCGTAGACTTATTGTTGACACCTCAATTATATTAATGGTATGTCACATTTGAAATTTGCAGCTTAGGATAACATACGGCTTCAACCATCATAAACAAAGCCAAGAGAAAATAAAGTTGTCAGACGTGAAAGTTTTACTTCGTCTTTTTATATTCACCTGATCTATCGTCTTCCGATTGTCAATTCTTTTGGCAGTGAGAACATATTCTAAGAGCCAGGGTATTCCGACATAAGGAAGACATTAATTAAGGTCATACATTTTTAAAATAGAGGAATTATTTTTTTTTATCAGTAAGAGATTTTGGACTATTGTCTTCGTCTTTATTGTTTTTGTTCACAGCCTTTCAACTGCTGTATCCTCCGGCCTTCCACAGGTGTCCCCTGTTTATCTGAGTATAGAAATGATTCAACCTGGGAAATCATTTTTAAAGTCAAACTTTAAAAATGATTTCCCGGGATACAGCGGTCGAAACGTGGTGAAAAAACAAAACAATAAAGACGAAGACAATAGTCCGAAACTCTTACTGATAAACAAGATGATGTTTATCAGTAAGAGTTTCGGACTATTGTCTTTGTCTTTATTGTTTTGTTTTTTCACGTTTCGACCGCTGTATCCCGGGAAATCATTTCAGTCATTTCGTCTCAGAAATTTAGACAACTAGAGAAATTATATATATTATGAATTGAATTACTATCACCGGAAAATCTGGCAAGCATTGCGTGCGACATATGGAACCGCTGGACAGCTGTTTCGACCAGTTGCTCAGGGGTAGAGTTTCGGCTCTGCATTCTGTGCTTGCTAGTTCGATCTCCAGTGGAGGAGATCATGGTATACACTGCTGATAAGACCTAATAAGGTCGAAAAGTTAGACTCCTTATTCTTTGTCATGTTATCTAACTTGGAGAAGGAAAGCTCTTATATAACACCGGTGGTTGACGTGATTACTGATTATCTTGCTTCGGCTTGTCACTGGATAACAATCATGAAGCCATAGAAAGTGGTATTGGTGTTGTACAAGCGTTGGCCACTATAATACGATTATTTACAAATGTTCCCTTATGATCTTTTCATCAACCAACCTTAATCTCGATAAAATTCCCATGACAAAGGAGGTTTGGCAACGTATGCAGACTTGACCAGTTAGAGGCAAGCAGGTACATATGTACTCATGGGTGACGGCTGTCTTTTCCTATCATCGCTGTTATGTTCTCCCGAGACAAGGACTGGCCTCTGTGGAGACTCTTGTGTTTGAGCAGCCCTGTTTAAGAAGTACTGCCCACCCAGATTGAGGAATTCTGATGGTGGGTGTGTGAGAGGAACCGTTGTGATCTGTGAAAGATTTTGCAGTTATCTATCTATCTATCTATCTATCTATCTATCTAAGTCTGTTAATATGTATGTATGTATGTAAACCAGTTTGTTTCTATCCATATGCGTCTGTTCATATCTATCTATCTATCTATCTATCTATCTATCTATCTATCTATCTATCTATCTATCTATCTATCTATCTCAGTCTGTTCATATCTATCTATCTATCTCAGTCTGTTCATATCTATCTATCTATCTATCTATCTATCTCAGTCTGTTCATATCTATCTATCTATCTCAGTCTGTTCATATCTATCTATCTATCTATCTATCTATCTCAGTCTGTTCATATCTATCTCTCTCAGTCACAAACAATGCACATTCTAGGGAGACAACAAAGTGGGCATTGACTTATACAATTCCTCCCACTCTCGTCCTTTCCTCCTCCTCCTCCTCCTTTCTGCTGAAAACAATACCACCAACACAAATTCTTCTCAATAAAGATAAAGGAAATTTAAGACATGAGAATTGTTTGAAATTAAAGAGTCACAACAAATAAACATAGAGTTGGTGAGTACCCTTCCATCATCCCGACCTACCCATCTGGGACAAAAACTGTGTCACCCTCCCCACCCAGTTATTTGTAGTATCATATGATCCTCGTGCCACTGGTGCTGCCATCTGGGAATGAGAGCAAGAAATACTTATACAGTTACACTTGAGTTATTCATTTGTTTTTTGTTTTTTTGAGTATCGGGTTTGGAGGAAGGGGTAAGTGCTTTGGCTCATGGCATAAAGACGCTGGTCGTTTAATCCACAAAGTTAATATCACACAAATGATAGATGGGTTTTTCTTGTCTAATATCCGTTTTAGCCTGTCTCTTTAATTTGCTTTTCATAGACAAAATTCTATTTTTCTATTAGAGCTTCATTACAATCAAGGTGTGCTGACAGTAATGGCCCCCTTGACTCCCCCTTGCCACCTGTTCCTATTGGTCATCACTCTTAGTAAGTCTTCTAGACGGCACCCAGTGTCATCGCATAACTGAGGAATGCAAGTTTTTCTTGGTCAACCAACACTGGTATGTCCAGGTGTGGGAATCTATAAAATAACATCGGTTATAAGTTCTTCATTACATTCCCCAGCAGTGTGCAGCATATCCCACCCATTCTACTTAAATGGTTTGCGAGATGGGAGTTAAGTGGCTGTACAACTGTTGTTTTGTAGGGTGCTGTTTCAGGATTTGTTCAAAATAGCATGCAGCGTCCTATTGTAGTTCCCATCTAGCCTTTTCTACAAGCATTTTCTTAAAGACTAAGTAGTGCAGCCATACCATCGTACTGACACGGCTACAGCTTGAAGAATCCCCGTTTTATTTTATCAGAGAGTTCAGATTTTCACATGGTCGATAACCTGTCAATAGTAATCCATGCTTTACCTATGCGTATATTGACATCGCTTTTAGTGTATGAGATATTGATAGCTTCATTATCATCATCATGTCGTGCCGCCAGCACGGATATCTCTGGTCCGCTCTCGCCACTCCTCCCAATCGTTCATCGCTTCTGCTTGGTCCTCAGGGTTACATCCCGTATCCTCACAGAGCTGCTGTATGTAGGTTCGAGCTGGTCGTCCTGCTTTTGGTCGGCCATATGAGGAGGTCCATAGGAGAACATCACTTATGAGCTTGTCCCTGCTTCTCCAGCAATATCCTGCATGTTTGGTTCGTCTAATTTTGATAGCTTTCGTGATGGGAGGTAGGTGGCCGTACAGTTGGTGCATTGTGGAGTGTTGCCTCCAGGACTTGTTTAAAATTGCTTGCAGCATTCTTGTGTTGTTGCCGTCAAGCTTTTTCTCCATACGTTTAGTTAGCGTCCATGTAGTGCATCCATATAGCAGTATCGACACGACCGCTGCTTGGAAGAAATTGCGTTTAATTTTATCGGTCAGGTCTGACTTCCATATGACCGATAGTCTATCGATAGCTGTCCATGCCTTTGTTAGCCGCGTGTCGATGTCTTTTTCGGTTGATGGGACACTGCTTCCTCGGTAGGTGAACTTGTCTACTAGTTTTCAGAGAGTTTTTCGGTTGATGAGACACTGCTTCCTAGGTAGGTGAACTTGTCTACTAGTTTCAGAGAGATTGATAGCTTACTGTGCTTATATTATGATAAGAGGGAGGTGCGGTCATTACACAAAATGAATATCTAAACAGCAGTCTCCCAGATTTTTTGTAAACCATAAATAATTTATAGGTCAGATTGTAATAAAAACACAGCCGTGAATGGACATTTAAAAGTCGAAGATATTTATTGTACAGTTTATGGCCGTAAATAGTGTGGAAAGGCTGGTCATCACTATCCTAACTTTTAACTTCACTAGTTCCGTTTACTGACCCAATACGTACTTTAATAATCCATTCACCACAACGACACAATTATTCTGAAAATCTTTCGCACAACAGTTACCTAAACAAATAAATCATACCATGATTCTCTAAACTAAACACATATTTACGTAATTGTGAAGGAGAAGGCGATAATTAAGAATTTTATTTACAATATATTTGCAAAATATTTACAAAAAGGAATTCCTAACGAAAAATAACAAATAAATTAAAAAAATATTTATTTACAATTAAAATGATTAACCTTAGTATTCCCCACCCTCACTGACTGATATGGCTGAAAAGCTAGTTCACTGATCGAAAAACAGTGACGTTGGGGATGTAAAAAACCTCCCTTACACGTCCGAAGAACTCGAGTTTCTCTCATCTAACAGGGGTAAAAACAAAAAACAGGCTGATGAGCTAACATACACTGGCTAAGTTAAACCGCCTTTACAAAATCAAGACAAAAAACTAGTCTAATTTATTTCGGAAGGATTTTCATGGCTCTTTCCAAGGACACAAAATTCTACTCAATCTGTAAACTCCAAAAAGAATTCGAGGTTAGTACCTTTTACGCAACACAAACGAACAACATTTACGCACCTTTTGCCAAATTCATAGGAGAGGGTCTTTTTCTCTCAGACTGTATATCAGTTTTGATTTGCTGCTTGAAGAAAGATGTCTGAAACGAGAAAGACTCGCTTTCATGGAATCTTTCTGTTGAGTCGTCCAAATCAGGATTCTCATAACGTCGAATAAGCAGAGAAACACATAATGTTCCGGCCTCTTCAGCGACGGCACTACATTGCTACATACAGAACTAGTTTCCAGGACAAAGAACCTTCCAATCAGTACGCGAACTATGTAATCCTCAAGAAGTTTACACAATGGGCGTATGAAATCGACTCCTTCATATTACAACACCGGATGCACTTTGGAAAAAAATGTCAGATGCGCAGAAAACAGTTTCTTGCCGACCCAAAAGGCGTTCCGAATCACCAGCCAGATGGGTGATGCTTCGTCATTACTGATAATCTTCAACCCGAAGTTCTACGACCACAATAAGCGATCTTCCGCCTTCGTTACGCTGACCTCGTCGATCAAATCATCTCGAATAGCCCCTCCCTTCAGTATCGTTCGATATAATGCCTTACTCGTCAACTCTCGGCTGTCAGAGAGACCGAGAGAAAAATCTCTGAGCATGCTGATAGAAGGGGCACTCGTTTCTAGGCAATCGTCCGCTCTCTCTCTCATTGAAGTGAATACTTTTCAGGGTCGGAAAGACCTTCTTGATGTCTCCTTTCCAGAAGTCGCCGGTCTCATCATGTGCATACATCCGACCTAGGAAACTGAGACGCAAAGTATGGCATTGTATCACTAAGTTCAGTTCTCCTAATGCCGCCTTCAGACGGGTGATGTTGACAGATCTTCTGACGCACCAAAGGGACCCGTATGCCCCAGATGAACCCTTTCTAGTTTACTTTGAAAGCTGCACTGGAAAGGAAGTAGTTAAAAACGATAAAGGACCAGCAGGTAGATGTGCGAACCACATACCTCTGTTTTACATTTTCAGGAGAGCCTCCTTTTGTAACCAAAGGTCGATAGCGTCTCTGACCTTTTCCAATACCTCCGAATAATTTTTCTAGCTGGAAATCGAGACCGAACCAGACGGACCGTCCGTCCAACCGAAGGAGCTGTGAAGAGCACAACCCTTCCACGAGCCCGACCGCAAATCTATCGACTTTTCACCGTTGATTTTGGGTCCCATCACATCGACATACCTTCTGATTTCTGTGCTCACCTCCTCCATCTTGGCATTACTCGTTACAAGCACGTGAAAATCGTTAGCGTAAGTAGTGAACCTGGCCGAGATGGTTGAGCCAGGTAACTTGAGGCCGCGCAGGACTGAGTTCACCATCAGCTTGCGTAAAAACGGCTCCATTGCAAGGACGTAAAGCATAGGCGAGGGCGAACAACCTCGATTAATCAATTGAGACAAAGTGAAAGGTTTCGATCATCACGTTCACCACCACCATGACTCCGGGGGATGCATAAAGAAGACGAATCCAGTTGTTAAAGTGGAGTCCGAATCCGTGGTCAACCCTATCGAATGCCTTGATCAGCGCAGCATTACTGTCGACATTTTCAATGATCGTGCGAACCAAGTGAATGCTTTCCAGGAGAGTCCTGCCCTTAACAGTGCAAATCCGTTCAGAGCCGATTAGATTAGGCCGGGCAGACTGCAATCGGTCGACCAAGACCTTCGTCAAAATCTTTAAATGTTTAACATCATTAAAGGGCGAAAGTTACTAATCCCGTCTTTGCCATGTTTGTCATTACCATGTTTGTCTTTGCGTAGAAACTTTATTATACCCCAGGTGAAGCGTTTTGGGGATTAACTCCGACTTCATACAGTTGTTATAGACGGGCGCCAGCAAGGGAACAAACATATACGAAAGCCAGTTTTACAGAGTCGAATCGGACTTAAGAGAAGGTAGCCATTTTATAATGACTTCTTATTGGAGAGTTCCTATAAAGGGTGATAAGCTTTGACAACGAGAACTCTTATCACTTTGGCACCTCACCCGATATATTTTCCCAACTCCTTTGCCATTAGTAGAATATGACAGAAAGTCATTTTTTAAGTGGAGTACAGCTGGTTTCTCTGAGAATAAAAACTCCGAATTCAAATCAGTTTTATTACGATTAAAAAAAATTGAACTTGCGTCACATCCTGTTTTAATGAAGGATTGGGAAAATAGAAGTTAATTAACAAGAAAATAATCTCTAGTTGGGTTTATTTAGTTTCAACCTTTATGGGTTATTTAATGCTAAAGCCATCCTTGTAGGGGAGCAGTACAGGTACTATTTAACCCATAGCACAGTGGCTTCATACAATTCCAAAATGAATAAATTCGAAAGTGAACTTAATAGCACAACTGGGGTTCGAACCCACTTACTATGATGTCATAGCCCAGCACGTTAGCCACTACACCACAGGGACTCCCTCCGAGAATAGAATCAACTGGTGCTTTTTAAGAATATATTTTATGCTTGTTCAAATACTTATGGGCAGTTATTTCAATAGCTCACATGAGTATTACGCTATAAAAGTTACCCTTTGGAAAGGCATGAACCCCCTTATCCCCCCAAGTTATGGGTTAAATAATATCATTACAGTTCTTCTATAAAGATGGCTTTGGCATTAAATAACCCACAAAAGTTGATATCTAATTTAACAAAGAAATCCAATCAAACCTATCAAAATACTGCTTATAATCATCTGGAAAAACACAAAATCTGAGATTTCTGGAACAAGGACTGTGAACGAAAACTTGTTAAGATTTCGTAATTCAGGATGCTAAATTTCTAGAAAATATTTTTTAATTGTATTAAATTGTTGAATGAAAAAATCTTACATGAATTCATCTTGGAAAATAAAGATACAAATGACCGTTTTTATTTCTAGAGAATAAATTAATATAGAGCACCCCTCTTTTCTCAGTCCTTGTGATAGCAATCTCAGATTAAACGTTATATATATATATATGTATATATATATATATATATATATGTATATATATATATATATAATTTTTTGTTGGTCCAATGAAAGATAAAAGTAAATGATATTTTAAAATGAATAGGTCCATAAGGGGATTTGTTTTTTAGGTTATTTATTTTTTCAACACGTGTTTCTGGCGTTTTACGCTGTCTTCAGGAAGTAAAATGGTTTGTTCTTGTGTTCTCTATGATTTATATAGTGGCAACTGTTTTAATAAGTTGTGGTTCTTTTTAATTCCTGGATTTGTGTCTGCGAATTTTCAGTTAATTGTACCGTGATAAATTTTCGTCTCCCCAGGTGTTGTTTCTCTCTTTCTCTTTCTTCTCTTTTTCTTTTTCTTTTTCCAAGGGTATATACTGTGTATGCGTGTATCTGCGAGATCGTTCGTGTCCCAAAACAAACTATTTACTGCATGAAGACGGCATAAAACGCCAGAAACACTTGTTGAAAATAAATAACTTAAAAACAAATCCTCCTGTGGACCTATTCATTTTGGTTATATATATATATATATATATATTGTTTCTAAGAAATACCATTATATAAAAAATGCAATGTTTCGTGTATAATGAGCAAATTTCAATTATTTTTTGAAGAGGTAAAGATAATAAAATGTTTATTTTTTAATTAGTGAATTTCTAAATGTTTAATAGATTTGTTGTTAACTGGAATTATAGTGTATAATGACTTTATGTTGAGACTGGCTGGAGATTTATTTTCCATGTTTACAGTATTTATTTTGTTGATTAAATCACTGAAGTTCCTTGTGTGAGGAACTGCTAATTGTGCCTAAGAGAGAGGATAACATTTTAGTGAAAGACTTTGTGATGTTATTGGGAAGAGGGCAGTTCCAATTCAAGAAATAATTGCTTGTAAAGGAATTCCAGATTTATGAGTTTTGGGAAGACACACACACACACACTTATAAATATTTGATTTGGTTTCTTTGCTTAATGGCATATCAACCTTTGTGGGTTTTTTTTTATGCCAAAGACATTCTTAAAGAAGAATAGTTGTGGTACTATTTAACACATCATTATCATCATGTCGTACCACTAGCACGGATATCCCTGACCCTCTCTCGCCACTTTTCCTTATCGTTCATCGCCTTTGGCAGCTCTTCGGGGCTACATCCTGTATCCTCACATAGCTGCTGAATGTATGTTTGTGCTGGTCGGCCTGCTTTTGCCCGGCCTTATGTGGGGGTCCATAAGAGTACATCACTTATGAGCTCGTCCCAGCTTCTCTAGCAGTGTCCTGCATGTCTGGTTCGTCTAACTTATATAGTTTTCGTGATAGGAGGCAGGTGGCCGTGTAGTTAGTGCCTTGTGGGGTGTTGCCACCAGGACTTGTTCAAGATTGCTCGCAGCATTCTTGTGTAATTGCCGTCTAGCTTCTTCTCCAGCCGTTTCGTTAGCGTCCACGTTGTGCATTCGTACAGCAGTATCGATACGACAGCTGCCTGGAAGAAACTTCGTTTCATTTTATCGGTTAGGTCTGATTTCCATATGATCGATAGCCTATTTAACACATAGCTGGTGGGTATAAGGGAGTTCATGCCTTTCCAAAGAGTATTAATCCGAAAAAAAAACGTAATAGCGTGACTGGAGTTCGAACTCATTAATTACGGTCCAGCACGTTAGCCACTACGTCAAGGGGAGTCCCTCCGAGAATAGCGAGCAAGAATCTATAGATGTATATGAATAAAAAGGATTAGAATCACTTTCACTTACAGAGTTTTCTTTCTTAGTCACGTGAACTATGTAGATAAGGAATCTCTTATATACATTGATTATCAAATCATCTTAGGTTATTTAATGTAGCGGAAAGAACTTCGTATTTTTGTTTGGTGCGTAAATTAATTTGACCGTTATGGTCGTCGCATATTTTCACCCAATGAGGATGACTTATCCAATTCAGCCCGGACCATTTTCCCGGACAATATAAAAATGGTGAAAGCCCGCCAAACTCCCTCTTCCTCAGAACCTTTCGAGCAGGACAGACTTACTTTCTGTCCGCTCCCTTCATAGCAGCAGAATCACAACACCATGAGGAAAGCTGTCTAATTTATGAACTTTTGAGTCTACCCTCTTAGACCAAGGGTTACCAGTTGAACATGAATTAGATGCATGTAATCCGCCACTTACAGGAACACTTTTATGTCGCACCTAACTTTTGCTATATCTACAGCGACGCGTAATTACGTTCAGACATCCAGCTTCATCATTCCTGGGCAACCTTTTCTCGAGACCTTCATGCCTCTTTCCTACAGTAACCAAGACCACACATGTATGAGTGACTAAATCATTCCTCTCCTTAAACAGCAAACACGACTTTGCTATGACTATAGCGACGCATAATCCGCTCAGATATTCAGCATTGCCTTGACTGGCATTTAGTAGCTATAATTCCTTCTCAACTCAATAACTATTTCCTTCCTCCCTACGAGACTTGCAACATAAAGGTACCCTTTATTCTGGCTGCCATTAAGCCTTCTTGAAAACCTTACTGTATCTTCGTTCTTCTTCCTTTATTTTCCTTCGAATATAGCGAAGAGGTAACGTAACAATTTTCCTCGCTGAAAAATTTTTTTGATACATTGTATTATTTTATTGATATCAGATTCACTAGATTAAAAGGACTGGATTGAAAGAGGTTTTCTAACTAATCATTCGGCTACAATAGACATAAAAAATGTAACATTTTCTTTCACATTAAGCATTGATTTTGATTTAAAAATTCATATACATTTTCTATCTTTCAGACTGTTGTTCGTGACTGGTATGCACGGGAACAAGATATTTATTGCACAGTTGACCAACTGAAGAAATTGGCTCATTCCCGCTTTTCTGCCTTTCAAGATGGTCAGTTGGTTTTGATTTTATATTTACTGAAAATTCTGAATGACAGCCTATTCTAAATAAATTTTTCATTTCAATGTCTGAAAAATGTTTAAGTAAAAAGAGCCAGGATTAGAAGTGAACATTAACTGCTTACATAGCCCAGTAGTCAAGATTTTAATATCACTTCATCAAAATGTGTTGACAGAATGGATTTTTTTGTTTCTCTCTCTCATTATCTGTTCCTACAGGCTATCGCCCTTGGTAAGTCTTCTAGGTGGCATCCAGTGTCTGAGTTTATGATGAATATAAATTTTTGCTGGTCAGCCAACACTGGTGTGTCTATGCATAAAAAATGCCACTTGTTTCAATGATTCACAAGTTTGAGGATATGTATTTACCAACGCTTCTGGACGAGCAGGATGTGACACAAGAGCAATTTTTATATGGTTTTAGTTTGAAAAAATATCTTAAAAAGTATATATAGAGAGTAGTATGCTTTAAAATCTAGTCCATCAAGATAGTCCTGTAGACTTTGGAATAGGTGGTAACCAAATGGAACAAGATCTCGAAATACCCTTTTGGTAGAACCTAAGAATTGTGACACTATGGACCTTTGGTGTGGTAGTATATAGGGTTAGATATGAGTGTGCATATATATATATATATATATATATATCGCAACAGATATTCAAGTAGGTGTATATATATATATATATGGAAATTGACTGTATATGTGTGTGTATATATATATATATATATATATATGTGTATGTATGTATGTATGTATGTATGTATGTATATGTGTGTATGTATGTCTGTATATTCACACAGGGGCCTAGGTATATATGTGTGACTGTATGTATAAGCATAAATTGAGTATGTGTGTTGGGAACGTATGTGTGTCACCATACATATTTTGTGTGTGGACTATTCATTCACTTTCCCCAGTGTAGGTGGGGATGGTCAGATATTGTCACACTTTTTAGGGTGGCCTGGAGACATACAGTCTCGCAATATTTTCATGTTCGGCCTGGATATAGAAAAATGTTCATACATATAGGTGCAGTCAGTTGGTTCAGGCTGATTAAACTGACACTAGGACCCATGTCACATCAATTTCACAAACTTAGCGGTGCTTAAGAAATGTGAGTGGCTGGAGGTTAAGGAATCAAGTACGTTGTACATTTATATCTATTGCTTTTGTGTAGTTGTTTGTTAAGAGGTTTTGCGTACAGTTATACGTTATTGGGTAGAGTGTTCGTCAATGGTCCAGGAGACCTAGGTTCAATCCCAGGTCGCGTCATACCAATGACTTTAAAAATGGTACTTGATACCTCCTTGCTTAACACTCAGCAATACAAGGTACGTATCAAGGGTAAAGTGGAGCAATTCGGAGAAAGGAGTAGCGCCCTCCCCTATGTTACATAGCCATATACACGAATATGGCCATGTGCGAAATGGGTGAAATGGACATCGAATGTTGATAACAATATAACATATAAAGAACATAGGAATCTCGGAATTCGAAAACACGTAACGACTTCTTGTTCAGGTACGAAACCTTTTTATTAACTTTGAGTTAAAGGTTTCGACGTAAGGAGGAGAGACACAATCTTCTATGCTGTCTTATTCATTTGTCCCCCAACTCGAGCCCCCCCCCCCACAGGGCGCAAGTTCACCTTGCGCCTGCGAGCTCCAAAAGTCGATCCTTCTCGTTTGGTGTCTAATTCTCAACTCTCTTTCTTCAAATCTCACATAAACCTCAGTGCGCTTCCGGTACGTGACGTCACCCGCACCCTGTCACCCCGTTTCGTCTCAGACTATTATGACATCTGAGTAACACCTCCATCCGCCCGTGCGCGCCCGCGTTAACACCTGCCTCAATGTTGCACCTAACTAACCCATGTGCTGAGCCGAAAGGTTCTCAGCCTAACTAAACTCAAAGGCATGAACCGAAATCCCTCGGCTATTATATAACACCCTACACCTTGGTGTAGTAGCTATTGAAAAGGGAGCCTTCTGGTCGCCCTCGACTAAAGTTGCCAACTTTACTTACAACTATACGTTATCAAGTATTGCTAATAAATAGAAATAAGTTATGCACAATTATATGATTTCAAGTAACTACTTCTATTTGATTATCGTAATTTGCACACAGTTAACTAATAGTAATAATCCATTGTAATCAATTATAGCTTCAAGTAACTATTCTTAATACAAATGTTATATGGTATCAAGTATTTTTATCTAATGGAAATAATTTTTAATCAGATCTATTTGGCTGATAGACAGGACCCTTACAGGTTCTATTACAATCAGCGTATTCATAACACTGCCGGCAGGACTGTAAAGGATGAAAAGATTGATTGAGTTTAACAGCATGTCAACCCATCTAGGGTTATTTTATACCTAGAGTTTAGGGAAACGCATTGATTGTACCCAGGTTACCCCTTTTTAGGGTGCGGGAGAGTAAGACACTTCTCAGCATTGAATACAGCCAGCGTACCCTTAGCTTCGCTGACAGAGCTGTTATTTTTGTGTATATCAATAAAAAAAAATTAGAAAAGGCAATAATCAGATTTTTAGCTTCGTATGTTGTAATAACATTGAAGCAACGAATCAGCGTCTTAAAGATCTGAATTGTTTTACTGACGTGAATCTGCCGAGGTCGATGTTCTTTAACTTAAATGGTAAAGGTTAAATCAAAGTACCAGACACTGACATCGACATTTAGAAAAGCGAATCGATAAAAAAATGACACACACACACACACACACACACACACACACACACACATATATATATATATATATATATATATATATATATATATATATATATATATATATATATATATATATATATATATATATATATATATATATATATATATATATATATATATATATATATATATATATATATATATATATATATATATATATATATATATAATGGGAAGTCCCTATGGCGTATTGGACACTGTGCTGAACTGGGACATCGTAGTAAGCGAGTTCGAACCCCAATCGCGCTATTATATTCACTTATAGGGAATAGAACAAAAAAATTAAGCTAAATTAAAAATAATTATCAAAAATATGCAGAAACTCCCAGAAGCCCCTGATAGGAATAGGGGCGTCGCATCCGTAAAGAAAAAGAACCGTTCCGACAAAAGAAAGAATCTCGTTCTCTTTCAGCAGAGTGACAACACCTAAATCTTTCTTGCTAGTGGTGGAAGGCGCCATGCGTCCGTCTCTTGATGACGCGTTGGCTAACCTTTCCACTAGTAGCAGCCGCCTCTTTTACTAACGACCCACAATTAAAAACACCGAATAATGAACTCGTCTGAATCACAATCAAGACACCATATAACGAACTTAATTACTACAGGGGCCCGACAATATTTTTCGGACACTTTGAAAAAAGTACTTCGAGGTGGTCACTAGTGCCAAAAACTTTTGAGATTGTAAGTACGTAGTTGAGGAGTGAAAATCCACTACTAGTGTAATCATTTTTTTAGTTTGGCTTTGATAATTTTAGTTTTTTGTGATTTTTGCGAAAACTTGCGCGACACTATTTTTCGGACATGACAAAAAATCCTATTTTATTAAGAGCTATGTTCATGTATATGTTGCTGTATGCAAATTTTCTGCTTGTGCACTGTTCTGGAGCACTGGCTCCCCTACTACTATGTTAACATAGGACAATCTAACAGCATAAATAGTCCGGACATTTCTTGGCAAAACAATTAAGTTTAATGAGATAAATGCATTCAAAAGAAGTCGTTTGTTTGGCACGGAAGAAGCGGGAAGATGGCCTCAGCATCAGAAGGATCGCCATGGATTTCAAGCTGTCGAAATCAACGGTCGAATACACGCTGAAGACAATCTCCGAGCGGAAAAAGAAGAGAGGTCGGAAAAGATCAATTGGCAAAAGGACTGAAAGGAGAATGAAGAAGACTGTGACATCTGGAGAAAAAGTTACAGCAAGAAAAGTGAAGGAGAAATGTGAATTGGATGTAAACGTCCGAACAGTACAAAGAAAACTGCATAGGATTGGTTTGAAGTATGCAAAGGCTAAGAAAAAAAATACACTAACAAAGAAACACAAAGGAGCAAGACTGGAGTGTGCTAAAAGGTGGTTAACAAAGCATGTTGACTTTAAGAAGGTTGTATTTACTGATGAGAAGTGTTTCAAGTTTGATGGGCCCGATGGATGGTGTACTTGGTCGAGAAGGGGTGAGCCTGTTGAACTGAACAAACGACAGATGGGAGGAGGAGGAGTTATGGTTTGGGGTATGATCTTTACTAATGGAAATATATGGTTGGAGTGGCTGAAAGGAAGACAGAACAGCGAAAGCTACAAACAGTTGCTGAACGAGAAAGCCCTACCAAGGATAAGAAGAGAGATGGGGAATGATTTCATTCTACAGCAAGACAATTGCAGCATCCATGTGTCAAAACTCATTAAAGAATGGATGGCTAAAGTGAATATGACTACTTTGGTATGGCCTGCAAGAAGCCCAGATCTAAATTTAATAGAAAATGTTTAGGAAATGCTTGCGCAACTTGTCTATGATGGACCTGAAATAACGAAAGAGGCTCAACTATGGGAACGAATACTAGGAGCCAAAAAACAACTAATAGAAACACGTAGAGATGTTATTGTGCATATGTTTGATAATTATAAAGAGAGATTGATAAAAGTTTTTGAGAAGAAAGGTGATATTACAGACTATTAACAGTTTTTCAACGATGTCCGAAAAATAATATCGCGTGTGTTTTGTAAAAAAATGATGAAAATTAAATATTTTTCCTTGCCTAATCGATTTTCTTCCATTTTTATTACAGGTATTGTGTTTATATGTTTATGCTATTCTATTGAAGGAATTTCGCCACTCTATGGTACTCGGAAAGTCGAATACTAAAGTGTCCGAAAAATATTGTCGGGCCCCAGTATAACTAAAAACACCGGTTTTAGACATATCTCCCAAAAGCGTCTAAGACGTTAACACTTTAAATACCATATTTGGACATATATACCCAAGAATGACTAACATATTTTAATACCTTGACTGGGAGATTAAACCATTTTATTTGTATTCAGGAAGAATTTCCTCACCCACTGAATGGTTGTTGAACCCAGAAATAAAGGCAAAATATAAAAGATATCTTTGTCTCCTATCTTTTACTATATTCTTCTTTCATATTATTCCTTTACAGCTTTCATATCCAAGAAGTTAAATCAGCAAGATAACGTGGGGTAAGAAAAGAATAACCCAGAACGGAGTCAAATAGCAAACGATATTCATAAATTACCTTTGAAATCCCATACACTTTCAGATTAACGCCTCTTTGGAGAGATTTGAACTCCCTTATCTCCACTAGCGATGACTTATTTCACACTACTACTGTTCTACAAGGATGGCTTTAGCATTGAATAACCTACGAAGGTTGATATACGAGGTGCATACGATACGTTTCCAGACTTTTTTCGTATGGGCACTTTTATTGATAGTACACACATGAAACTCTAGTCCCCATCGAAGTAATCTCCTCCAGTTGCAATGCAATTGTTGTACCGTTCCAAGAACTTCTGCAAGGCCCCATGGAAATCCTCTTGTGTGAGCGTGTCAATCACCTTCGTCACAGCCTCTTTCATCTCCTCAATTCTCTCATAACGACAGCCTCTGAGCTTAGGGAATAAGCAAAAGTCACAGGGAGCAAGGTCTGGACTATAGAGACGGTGAGGAACTGTTTTGATGCCCATCTTGGTCAAATGGTCTGTGACAAGGATGGAGTTGTGGACTGGTGCATTGTCTTGGTGGAAATGCCACTGACCCGATTTGAAGAGTGCTGGCCTCTTCCGATGGAATCTCTGGCTGAACTCCCTTAAAACCTCAGCATAGTAACCCTAACCCTAACCCTTTGGCCAATCAACTATGGTGTATTGACTTCTTTACTCCTCCCAACACCTCACATCATCCCTCACAGACTCTCTGTATTCCTTGAATCTCTTATGCCACTCAAAAACTAATGCTCGATTCATGCAAGATGGTACAAAAGCAGTCTGAAGCATTCCATACGTTTCTGTGGCACTTTTCCAAGTTTAAAACAATTTTATTGCATATTGCTAAAGTGTCAGATTGCATTTTTGAAATTCACCAGCTGTGACAATCAGGCTGTAGTAGGGTGTATTCCAGTTCCTGCTGTAGCTGTTTCTTTAAACTTGAAATCACAAAAATTGGTCAGTCATCTCATAAGATGTATAGCAATAACATACTAAATATTCAAGAGTCTACAACAATTTTAAATGCCCATACGAAAAAAGTCGGGGAACTTATCGTATGCCCCTCGTAAAACCCAAATATAGAATATTGTATTCGGTTCAGGGTTTTAGTTGCTTAGACATGGAAATTGGAGTGAGATATTGAGATTGGAGTGCATAGAAAAAAGAAGGATAAAATAATAAAAAAAAGATTATTTAGTTTCCAGTTTCTATACTGCAATCAAATGTGCCTTCAACTTTCGCACTGTTTTGGGTCACTTCCGCTCAGCTCGAACTTGTAAGGCATAAGTTCCCGAATATACTATGTTGGACGTTCATCTCTGGGGCTTTCAAATCAAACACAGAGTGAAGCATTGCTCAACGTGTCAGAGCACCAACTACCACGATACTACTAAACACAGCAGGCACATTTCACGACTTGAACTGCTCCGGTCAGGTGATATATATGTTTAGAATTAGCACGTACAAAAATATTGCTAAAACTTTTGACTCACCTTAGTATTATCCTTCGGTTATGGGGCACAACTAAAGGGAAATAACTGTTTTTAATTTCCTTGGAACTCAAATTCGCACGAAGCTTACTTTTTGTATCCTGGTGAATGGAGAAAAGATAATAGCAGTAGCGATTAGCGAACTGTTGCTAAAAGTAATTTAATAGATTGGAATAGGTTGATGCTTGTTTTACCAAATGTGTCTGTAACAAGGCAATGACACTTGTGTCGATGTTGCCCTTTCCATCGAATTCGTATTGATCGAGATCTAATAATGTCAGCTTTTCAAATGATGGCAGAGTTAGGGATGGCTTGTGGCGATTGATGGCCGTGAGAAGAAAGGTCACTTATACGCTGCTTTTAGTCGGTCGTCTGCTTTTGACTGGCGTTTCTATTACTACGTTATTTAATGTCTTCTTCTTCTTCTTCTTCTTCTTCTTCTTCTTCTTCTTCTTCTTCTTCTTCTTCTTCTTCTTCTTCTTCTTCTTCTTTCTCTCTTTTCCTCTTTTCGTTTTTTTTCTTCTTAGGCTTTTTCTTTTTTTCTCTTTCTCTGATTCCGTTCTATCTCACTTTCTTTTTTAAACTTTCTTTCAATTTTTCTTCATCTTCGCGTTTTTCCTTTCTTTTTCTTCCCTTTCTCTTTTTGTTTTTTTTTTCTTCTCCGTTTATTTCTACTTAGCCCACTCCCTCTTATACCAATGCATTTTTTTTGCTCTCTCTTTCCTCTCATTTTCTTCCCCTCAATTTTTCTCATTCCCTCGTTTCCATCTTACAACGCACCTAATTTTATTGGCTTTACTGCATTTTAGAAAAAAAAAATTTCTTCCAAACATCAAGTACCTTTCCCTTCGTCTATTTTTCTTCTGTCTTTCTCATATTATCTTGCCTTTCTTCTATTTCTCCTCCTCTTCTATCCCCCCTTTCTTCTTGCTCAGTCTGCTTGGGCTGTAGAATACACTGACAGCTTCTCTGCAGAGGGGTAAGAGTGTCCTAGATATGATACTAAATAATCTGACGGTGAGGTTCCAGTAATGTTGGAGCATTGGGGAATGCAAAGCACCCCTTCATTGTCATCGCTCCTTGGTCCACTCTGGCTCGGAGTGGTAGCACCGTATAGGGCCCTATCAATGAGTCAAATAGGACTAATCTGCGTACTTATGATAAACTAAATTGCTTGAAATAGCACTGTTTTGATATTTAAACTGTGTACTTATGCTAAACTGAATTGTTTGAAATAGAACAGTTTTTGACATTAAAACAGTATTACGCTACATTGAATTATTTGAAAGAGAACTATTTTGACATTTAACTGTGTGTTGGCAAAAACTATACTTATACTAAACTGAATTGTGTGAATTAGAAATTTTTGACTAAACTGGATAGCTTGAAATAGAACTGATTATTTGTATATAAATGGATTTGGCATTGAATAACTTGAAAAGGTTAATATGCCATAAAAATCAACCAACCACACCAACCCCATATTTCTTCGAATTCTTCTCCTCGTTTACCCCTCTGCCTCTTTTATAGCATCTTTTCTTTCTTCTATTTGTGCAGCTCTTCTATCCCATTCTTTCTTCTTTTTCTCCCTCCCTTCTACCGCCCTTGGGCTTCATATTATTTCTTCTCCACTTCTACCTTCCTCACATTATTTTATCTTCTATTTCCCCTCTTTTTATCACCCTTTTTCTCCAATTTCTCTTCATCTTTTACTCCCCTCTGTTTTTCTTCAATTTCTCCTTCTCGTCTCTAGCCTCTCTGCCTTCTTCATATGATTTTCCATTTTTTAAATTTCTCCTTTTTTTCTATTCCATTTCTGATGTACTTACCTTCCTTGTAGTTCTCTTCTTCCCTCATATGATTTTATCTTTCTCTTAGTTTCTCTCCTTCTCCTCCTTTCTACTTTCCATAAGATCTGGTCTTTCCTCTATTTCTCTTCGTCTTCTATTCCTTTCTTTCTTCTCTTTCTTCTCCTCTTCTACTCCTCTGCCTCCTTCATATGATCTTATATTTTTTTCAATTTCTCCTCTTCTATCCCACTCTTTCTTCCTCTCTTCCAATACCTTCGGTCTTCATATTATTTCCTTTTTCTTCTATTTACTCCCTCTTCTTTCTCAAAAGCCGTCTTTCATGTCCTATATTACTCGTCCCTTTGTTCCTCCCTGCCTTCCTCATATTCTTCTTTCTTCAATTCCTTTCCTTCTTTTATCCCCACTCTTCCTTGGCCTCACTTTTCTCCAATTTCTCTTCGTCTTCATTTTAAAATTTTTTCTCTCCACCTCTTTCCCATTGTCTTTCTTTATTCTTGCTTATCTTTTTCATAATTTACTCAAATAACACAAGAGTTTTCAAGTTTTTGTCTCACGGCCCTCAAATACGAAAGATTTGCATAGAAATAGCATCCGTACCAACGCAGTTATTTGCATTGTTTATAAGTTTCATGTTTCATACATTTTTCAACAAGTTAAGATTTCCACTTTTATTTTCCCGACTCAGTGGAAGCTACGACTAATATCCATTCATATAAACACGAATCTTTCAGCTTTGGCCAGTTGATTTTTTCCTGTTAAGAAGAAATGTAATAATTTAGGAAAAAATCTTGATGTATTTTAACATAAAAATAACTTTTAACATTATTTTTCTAGCATCATTATTGAAAACAAAATTAGAATCCTTTCTATTGACAATAATGTAATATTTTCCCCCAAGGGAGAGAACTGTCCAATTAATAAGAATTCTCTAATTTATGAAGTTATGATATTAAACGGAAATTATATTTTCCAATTTTAGAAATTTATGTTAATAAAAGAAATAATAAAAATCATCTAATATATTAGGTTGGTTGGTTGGTGATAAGGAAAATATTTTGTCGAATCATCACTCATCAAGATCCAATATTAGCATTAGTGTATGTAATGATGCACTAATACATAATAAACGGAAGGAAAGACAAGTTAATTTACACATGGGAACAATTAATTCATATATGATCAACTAGGGTGATTTAAAGGTGCACGATATATTGGTATGTGCTAATTAGCGGCACGTATATCCCGTGACCGAAGTAGTTTAAGCTGTGATAGGATCATGGTAGTTAGTTCCATTTTTTCATTCTGAGAGTTATTTAAAGGCTACATAGAGGAACACGCATCGTATTCTAATTCGGGAGTTCGAACGTTACGCTGCAGAAGCAAAAAATATTTGCTGCTCGAAAGGCGAAAGAGCAATTGATCACAATATTGTAACCAGATGGTTCAAGAAATTTCACTCGAGTTCCAAAACCAGGTAGACCTAAAACCGTTGATTCCTGGCCGTAGAATAGGCCGGCTGCATTTCTGCAGAGGGGTACGACTCTACCAATAAGTGTCCTGATATGACACTAAACAATCTGACGGCGAGGCTTCAGTAATGCTGGGGAATGCGGAGTACTTCTTCATTGCCATCGCTCCCAGGTCCAGTTTGGCTCGGAGTGGTAGCGCCTGATAGGATCCTATCTATGGTTCAAATAGATTTAAACTGTAATTACGCTAAACTGAATTTGAAATTGACTGTTTTTCCATTTAACTATATATAAACAAAAACTGTACTAACGCTAAACTGAATTGTTTGAAATAGAACTGTTTTTTGACGTTTGACTATGTGTAAACAAAACTGTACTCATGCTAAACTGAATTGTTTGAAACTTTTATCGAAATGATTTAATTTTACGTTAAATGTCCCGAAAGCGTTGATATGCCGTAAAACAAAACAACCAACCAAAAAAAAAAAACAAAAAAAAACAACAAAAAAACAAAAAAACAAAACAAAACAAAAAAACCGTTGATTCTAAAGCCGTTGGAGGCAAATCGAACGAGTTCCATTTCGAGAGTATCAGATAAGCTCAGCATCTCATAGTCCAGTGTCATCTTTACGACATCGGCAAAAGCTGCCTCTTCTTCACGTACTACCAAAATATTGCAGAACTTTTGACTCACTCTTGTACATTCAAAAAGTATTGACAAGAATACACAAACATGTTCAAACTGATAAAGTATATTCATATTGTTCAATGAACAAGCAGCTATGAAATGATAACAAAACAGTAAAAAGTCTTACTTGAGTTATGTGGGTGTTACGTTTCAATGACGAGGCGAGGACAACGTCCATTGTCGGGATCGGAGACTGTCAAGACAGACGTTCAAGAAACAAATATAAAAAAGGCACATTTTTCCCGTTCAAAGAACAGATAAAAAAACCGAAATAGATTCTGGGATACTCATGAGATCACGAGATGTTCCATGAACACGCCCGCAAATCCAAGAGAGTCAATTACACTGGTCAACAACAAATTCGTTGTCTACGTTTTTTAGCTGATTTAGGACAATTCTGATGCGCTGAATCCAAAAATCACATTGGTTTGGCTCAATCAGATCAAGTTTTTGAGCTATGGCCTCATGTTTTTTACGTTTTTGTTCACATGTACGCATGTTTGGAGCATTTTAGAAGTTGGTGGGGATAAAATGCCAGGTCGAATAATTGTTTTGATTGGAAATGATTATTTTAATGACAAGAAGTATTCAGGTCCGATAGTTCTGGGTGATTATGTCGAAAAGGGATCAGTTTGAAGTCATAAAACCATGTTTTCTGTGCATGTGGGATAGTAGCATTACACGAAGAAGGACTGGCCTTTGGGGGAGGAATTGGTGCCTTGCAAAGAAAGGAACTTCATCAACGACCCTCTGGTGGACAGAAACAGAATACTCTTCCCACCGCTGCACATCGAGCTCGGCTTAATCAAGCAGTTCACCAAGGCTCTGGACAAGGATGGTGACTGCTTCACTTACTTGTGCCAGGCTTTTCCAGGATTGACCATGGAGAAGTTGAAAGCTAGCATCTTTGACGGTTCTCAGATCCGGCAGCTCATCAGAGATCCAGAGTTCGAAAACTCAATGAACGAAGTGGAACTGGAAGCGTGGAAGGCATTTGTTCTGGTAGTGAAGAACTTTCTTGGCAAAAATAAGGCCAGAAACTACACAGAACTTGTCAACAACATGCTGACTGCTTTCAGTAACCTGGGCTGCAACATGAGCATCAAGATGCACAACCTATTTTCACATATGGACCGGTTTCCTGAGAATCTGGGTTCAATGAGTGACGAGAAGGGGGAGTGATTCCATCAGGACCTGAAAGAGATGGAGACCAGGTATCAGGGTCGCTGGGACGCAGTCATTATGGCTGACTACTGTTGGAATCTGAAGAGAGACCTCTCTGCCGCTGAGCATTCCAGGAGTTCGAAGAAACGGAAGTTCAAGCCCTGAAGTTTGGACAATGGTGAAGCCACACGCAATTTACGTGTACTTACCTTTATCAATACCCACCATTCAGTTTACAGTAATTGATGTTTCTATCAGGTAATCAATATATGTTGTTGGCAAAACATTTTTTTCTCTTAAAAACATATTTAGGATGGTATGTGTTGACAAAAATCAGCTGATAATGCCACAAAAATGTAATCGATTTTGTCACAAGATCTGATTTTTTTTTCAAATCAACTTAGCACAAAAACCTGACCTGATGGAGAGAAACAGATGACATTTCCTGATTCAGCAGTGTGAAAATACCCTAAATCAGTTGTAGAAAATCTAGACAACATTCAAAAAGTGAAAAATTGTTGCCCAGTGTTATTTATTATCTATCTACAAATATAATCATATCAATTTTAGCGCCACCTAATAAAAACGTGGGAGAGTGGGGAACATAGATTTGACATCTGACATCAGATTCTTACCTGTACTCTTTTGTCTTTCTTTTTTTCTTTTTTTAACTTTTTTTATCTTCAAATTTCCAGGTTTTTAAAAACTAAATTTCACTTCGACAGTAAAACAAAAGATTTTTTTACTCATATATGCACACAAAACTCGAAAAAAATCTACGAACCTAAATTTAGAAAATTTTTGTACTTTTTACTAAGGATTATTCGGGAATTTTTATACAGCTAATACCGCTTTAAACAGCAGTGTTCGTTTTCATTGATAGGTCGATTGGTTTTGTTTATTCATCCATGAAATATATATATATATATATATATATATATAGTAATGATAATTACTTAGTGAGTCAGGAACTAACCTACTATAGTTTCGTCTAAGCGGCTCATCAGGGTATCTAATCCCTGATGAGCCGCTTAGGCGAAACTATAGCAGGTTAGTTCCTGACTCACTAAGTAATTATCGTCACTATTTTGCTCTACTTAGTACGAAGCCCTTTTTGCATTGTAGCTTAGCAGCCCTAACGGTGTTTTTTTTCTTTTGACCAACCAATTGCGTGTCTTCTGATTTTTTACAATTGGTATGACAAGGTTGGCCTTTTCTTTTTTTCCAATATATATTTTTCCCCTTGACAGTGATTCGTTGTATATTTTCATCTTCAAATCACTTGCCGGGATTTTTTCCTGCCATAAGGGCTATTATCTAATATATATATATATATATATATATATATATATATATATATATATGTGTGTGTGTGTGTGTGTGTGTGTGTGTGTTTGGAATATCGATCATAAAACAGTTCATCACTCTCAATTAGTCCAGTCAGCTCGGGGTAGAACGCCCACCGAGTGTTCTAGATATGATACAAAACCATCTGATGTTGAGGCTTCAGTCTTCGGCCTTTGGGGAATATGGAGTACCCCTTCACTGCCATTACTACCAGGTCCACTCTGACCCAGAGTGGTAGTATTTGTTAAAGTCCCATTTACGGGTAAAATAGAACTGTTTAACCATTTAACTGTGTACAATCAAATACTGATGTAAAATTGAACTGTTACTGTTAGATAGGAGTACTTGAAACCATCTAACAGTGTAAACAATGAGCTCTGGCTTGTTTAAAATGTTACCAAAAAATTATTCGTTTACAAATCATATATATTTAATATATATGCATGAACAGGATTTGGCATTAAATAACCAACAAGGGCTGATATGCCATAAAAACTAACCAACTAGCTAACTAACTCTATAAAGAATTTAAAAAAAAAGTTTTTGTTCTAAACCAAAGATACCAGTATTTCATTATTTATGAATAAAGTAAGTAAAGTTGACGACCGTAGTCGAGGGCGACCAGAAGGCTCCCTTTTCAATAGCTACAACACCAAAGTGTAGGGGAGGGCGCTACTTCTTTCCCTGTATTGCTCCACTTTACCCTTGATACGTACTTTATATTGCTGAGTGTTAAGCAAGGAGGTATCAAGTACCATTTTTAAAGTCTTTGGTATGATGTGACCTGGGATTGAACCCAGGTCTCCCAGACTATTGACGAACACTCTACACACTAGGCCAGTGAGCCGGTAGTGGAACATTTTTTTTCATCATACAACGTGTGAAAGCACGTGCGATACCATATCCTCATCAGCCGCCATCCAGGGGTGATAACACAGTTTCGGTAGCTCAAGGCGGTACTGCCACCCCTGGCGCTAACAAGCAGCTTTTGCCACCAGACAGGGTATTAAGAGAATCATATATATATATATATATATACGCCAGATCAATTAAATGCAGAGACTACATTGGACGTTAATCTTCATTTTCTGAGTGCAGTTTGTAATTTAAAAAAAAAAACGCGTTTACTTTCAGCGGTTGATGTTATTACGCGTTTACAGTAACCGTTTCTTACGTAATCACACGGGAAAGGTAGTCCCGCGTGTATTTCCTTCATGCTGAAAACTTTCTCGCTTTCGACCAAATCCAACTTGATGCATATCGCGCCGTGGTCTGAAGACGATTTGAGGCAACTTTCAAACTGTGGCCAGTGATTCCTATTTTTGAAAGAAACGAAATGACTGAGTGTCCTATAAAACCACGACAACCAACCTCAATAGGAATTACATGGCATATCCAACCCTTTTCCACGCAGTCGGCACGCAGTGTCTCGTAGCGGTTTTTCTTCCGCTCGTGTGCTTTCTCCCGGTTTTCTTCCCAGGGGACCGTCAATTCTATAAGGAGGACACTCTTCTTTGAATCGGACCATGCTACAATGTCCGGCCGCTTTTCTATTTGAATAATGTGAACTGGAAATTGTAGAGATGTCTTGAGATCTGCTGAAACTTTCCAGTCACTAGCTCCGTTCAGTAGCTTCATGTTAGGATTTTTTTGTTTCCTCACAGGACATTCACCTTCCTTGAGAAACTGAATTATGGGTTCCTTGGCTGTTATGGATTGCTGACTTGCTGTCTCACATTGTGCTCTTTACAATTATATTATCACTTCTAATACCTTGTTATGTCACCATGTGTACATCTGAAGCGAGTGTGGACATGCAGATAGGACGTGGCGCAAAGTACCCCGATCACTTTTACACGACAAGCACAGGTCCGAATTGATATATTCCCATAATTTTAGGTTTGTCGCATTTGGTAAGAGATCATAAGTAGAGCGAAGAAGGAATGATATCGCCAGTGGTTCCATTGCAATTAAGGATTTCCACGATAATTTAATTGGTTAAAATTAATTGGTTCGATATCATTCCATTTTGTCCAAGCACATTGTTTGGCCTGAGTAACAGCACTGGCTTTTCTTTGCTCTTCCTCAAACATCCTGACTTCTTCGCTCACCATGTCTCTTTTTCCTTTTGGGTCCATTTTGAAGAATACCTTTTTGCTCGTGCTATCCAGCCCAGCTCGATTGGTTTGAGTGACGCCTATGGTGTCTTTGATTCGTAGGCTGCACTCCGCCTCCTGGGCGGTCTTAACGGCCGAACACTTCGTACCTGATTTTATTTCTGGATACGCCTTCCGAATGATCTCGTCGGCTGAGTCCTTCATCATCATGTGAAGGCGTACTTTCCCAATTTTGAATTCTTCTACCAGTGAGGATATTGGGAGCTGTAGGTTTCCAGAATTGGTATATAAACCCACTTTCGAAAAACAAGGAGGAACTCCGAGCCACTTACGCAGGTATTTGTTGCTATACTGTTGGATCTGTTCAACACGAGATATTGCAATCTCGTATATCTGTAAGGGCCACAAAAGACGGGGTAGCAGACCATGTTGGTAACACCAAGCCTTCATCCTTCCGGGTAAACAAGTTTTATCAATTGATTTAAGTCCCTTCAAAGCTACTTTCTGGACCTCTGTACCCCTATGACAATCAGTCAGTGGGATTGAATAAAGACGTCCGAGACTCTTTACCGGCTTCTTCCTGACTGTTGGGATCTTATCACCCCCAATTTTGAAATGAATCTCCCTGACAGATCCTTTGACTAACGATAGGCTTCGACTTTACTTTGGCTTAGCCTTCATTCTCGCCCATGTGAAAAGGTCATAATACCTTTGTAGTAAACCATCTGCAGAGATTTGGGATGGGACGAGAATGGTGATGTCGTCCATAAAAGCTCTGGAAGGAGGAAGAGTCAGATGTTCATTTTTCATTACTCCTTTCGACGTATTTGCTGCACCTAGTAAAATGAGTTCCATGGCTAGAACGAAAAGAAGTGGGGAAATCACACAGCCCATCATGATGCCGATCTCAAGTGCCTGCCACTTGGTGGTATAGTTTTTAACGGTAAATTTCATGAAAGCTGAATTGAAGTATTTCATTATGATTTCCCCAACCTTGCTAGGGAAGTTGAAAAATTCGAGGGCCACTCGGATTAAGTGGTGCGGAACTGAAACCTTGTGCATTGGCAAGATCAATCCAGACCACATGTAGTTCTGTTTTGTCCCTTCTAGCTGAGAGTATTGAGTTCCATATCATTTATGAATGTTCCAGACATCCGGGGAAGCCAGGTATCCCAGCCTTCTGGACAGATGTATTTATATAATGATTGCTCATCAGAAAGGTTGTCATACGACGAGCAAGAACTCCAAAAAATATTTTCCCTTCTACATTTAGGAGGGATACTGGGCGAAAATTTGTGATACCTTTGCATTTCCTTTGGTATCCAAATACCATCGGCCAGACACCATTCCTGTGGTACAATAGCCTTCTTCCAAGCCTGCTGAAGGAGGATAGTGAGTTTCCTGAGGACACGTGGGCAGTTTTTATATAACTTGTACGATATCCCATTCAAGCCCGGGGCACTACCTACGCGGGCCTTATGGATGAAATCTCGAACTTCTTTTAGTTTTATCCCGCTATCATCAAACATTACCGTTGGATCTTGGGATTTTGGTAAGTCTCTTAGTGGAAGTATTGGGATACCGTTTAAATCATCTGAGTATGTCATCTTCAAATGATTCTCGAGTTCCTCCTTCGATACATCAAGCTTGCCACTCTTTGATTCCACGAAAAGCTTTTTCTGCGAAAGCGTAAGGATTTGAGTAGAATGCTCTCCGAGCCTGACGCTTTTTCATTATATAATCAAGCCAAGTAGTATTAAGTGTTTTTTTCATCAAACTGTATAGCATTGACACCTACACCTTAAGAAAAACATAAATATATAGCGGTTCAGAATCAAGTTCACCCCTTATATATTTTTATTGGGAAGTTTTGATGCTGTAGAGTTTGGTAATAAATAATACATAACAGTATCTGTTTTGTTTAATATTCCACCCGAAATGTATATTTGTCTTGGAATATATATATATATATATATATATATATATAACGGTCGTTTAAAAAGTTCTAAACCTCACTCAGATTTTAGATTTGTTGTACACCTCTCATTTTTATATGAGCCTCACCAACACATAAATTAAGACAGAAGACTTTTATTGAGAAAGACAGATCATTGAGTAAATACGATTCACTAAGCTTCAATAAGACGTACCCCAAAAGAATCGTCAGCCAACATCATTGAATATTATTGAAGCCGCAATTTTTAGATCAAATTGTCCTTCTACTAAATAGATTTAACAAAAACTAGGCTACCATCATTCTCTGATGGAACCTTATTTTTCCCCTTACCCGTCTTGGAAAATACACTGATATAAAACAGAATCTTTTTCCAGAATGAATGATTTATCAAAATCTTCGTGACTGTTACGACATGAGCGCGTTTGACAAGTCTCATTTTTTATTCTGTTGGAATTCTAACCCCCTTCATCACCAGGAAAGACTGGTTGGGAAACTGGTTTATATATGTATATATATATATACGTGTGTGTGTGTGTGTGTGTGTGTATTAGAAGAAGCACCAACCGTTTTGAATATTTTGTTTAACGAATGTTTTCCCAAATCCTTCTATGGCAACCATTCTGGGGCCTTGTCTTACTTAGCAAATCTCTTCTGTATTCGATCACGTTTGTCTATTTTTCTGAGTGATCTTCTCCTGCTGTGTTTGTCATTCATTGGTCACTATTCAAGCAACCATTTGCACCATTAATTTGCATTCGTTCTTTTTATAATGCGCTGTTCACCGCCATTTTTATCTTTTGAACACTTTTATCAGATCTCTTGCTTTGGTCTGTATTCGGATCAGCGTGATGACCTAAATAATTGATCTTGGGGCAATTCTCAGTGTGTTTTCAAATGATTGCGTTATAAGCACAGACAGACAGACATATATATATATATATATATATATATAGTAGCGTCCAAAACTAAGGAACAAAATTTTAAAACCTAATATTTGTTAGAAATAACATCTGTGAAAAGCTGAAATTTTGACAACTGGTAGTCGTTATCATTCATAATAACATACTAAAATTTGAATCATTTGCAATGAATAGAAAAAGAATTATAACAATTATTTATTTATCTTCAAAATAGGATCGTCCAAAAGTAAGGGACGAAATTGAGAAAAACAATGTAAACAGTATCCTATATTCAAATTTTTTGATTTCCTTTAAAGAATAAGTCTTACTTAGTCATTTGTAAACGTTGTATCAGCCGGCACCATGGCGAAACGCCAAAAACTTGATTACTCTGAGACAAGCTATTGTGAAGCTACACAAGGAAAATCGCACCATTAGAGAGATTTCAGAGAAAGTGAAACGTTCCAAGAGTGTTGTAGGCAGGGTTGTTAAATCCTACAATGATACTGGCAAAATAGTTAGTGCTTTTAAAACCGGCAGACACCGCAAAACTTCGGCAAGAGAAGATCGAATAATGCAGCGTATGTCATTAAAGGACCGTTTTAAGTCTTGCACAGAAATTAAAAGGGTTATGAATAGTACCTCATGTGTTAATGTGTCAAGACAGACTGTTTCTAGACAACTGCAAGAAATAGGGTTGTTTAATCGAACCCCAAGGAAGAAACCACTTGTTAGTTCGAAGAATAAGAAGAGATTAGACTTTGCAAACAGGTATGTAATTTGGACATATAAAAATTGGGCAAAAGTATTTTTCAGTGATGAAAGCAAGTTTAATTTATTTGGAAATGATGGAAAAAACAATGTAAAGAGACGTATTGGTGAAAGATTAAGTGCAAAGTGTACTAAGAAAACTGTCAAGTTTGGGGGCGGAAGCGTCATGGTATTTGGAATGTTTTCTAGCCAAGGTACAATGCCTCTTGTCCGGTTACAAACTCATGTAAATGCGCAGATCTATAAAAACATTGTTCAAGATCATGTTGTGCCAATCATACAGAATTCAGGTTTTGATAGGGCTACCTTTATGCAAGATAATGCCCCATGTTACAAGGCAAAGGTGGTAATGAGTTACCTTAGCGAGCAAGATTTCAAAATTATGGATTGGCCACCGCAAAGTCCTGACTTAAATCCAATAGAAAATCTTTGGAAGACCTTAGGAGTGAAAGTTATGAAAAGAAATCCTACTAACACGGAGGATTTGTGGGTGAAGCTTCAAGAGGAATGGTCTAAAATTAGTATCGAGGATTGTCAAGAACTCATTCGTTCTTGTAGTCGAAGATGTGCAGCTGTCATTGAGAGCAAGGGCTCATTTACTAAATATTGATTGTACATGTATTTTATTGTTTTTTGGCTGTTTACATTGTTTTTCTCAATTTTGTCCCTTACTTTTGGACGTGCCAAATTTGAAAATAAATAAATAATTGTTATAATTCTTTTTCTATTCATTGCAAATGATTCAAATTTTAGTATGTTATTATGGACGATAACGACTACCAGTTGTCAGCTTTTCACACTTGTTATTTCTAACAAATATTAGGTTTTAAAATTTTGTCCATTAGTTTTGGACGCTACTATATATATATATACCGACAGAAGCGCAACCACAAAAAAAAAAAAAAAAATACACACCTACGATCACAGAGAAACATACTCACTAACACACATACTTGCACAAATACAAACACACGTACATATATACACACAAAAACGCAAACATACGCAGGTAACACCACAAACAAAAACACTTACATAGAAAGATACTCGCACACACAAACACATACACACAGAAGCATAAAGACCAACATACATACTTATACAAACACAAACAAACGGATATGCACATGAGAAAACACACAAGCGCACACCCTCAAACACACACACACACACACACACACACACACACACACACACACACACACACACACACACACACACACCAACGCACATTCAGATACAAACACACACCAACACACATAATCATACAATCACAAACACGTGCACAAAGGCAAAAACTCAAACATTCAAGCACACACGCACAAACTCACATACACACATACACATGTGAACATATAATCACAAGTATATATATATATATATACACGAGGTGCATACGATAAGTTTCCTGACTTTTTTCGTATGGGCCTTTAAATTTGTCATAAGCTCTTGAACATTCAGTATGTTAGTGCTATACATCTTATGAGATGACTGACTAATTTTTATGATTTCAGGTTCAAATGAACAGCTACAGCAGCAATTGGAATACACCCTACTAAAGCCTGGTTGTCATTGCTGGTGAATTTCAAAAATGCAATCTGACACTTTAGAAGAACGATATGCAATAAAATTCTGTTTTAGGCTTGGAAAAAAAGGCCACAGAAACGTATGGAATGCTTCACACTGCTTTTCGACCATCTTGCATGAATCGAGCATTAGTTTTTGAGTGGAATAAGAGACTCAAGGAAGGCACGGAGTCTGTGGGGGATGATGAGAGGTGTGGGAGGAGTAAGGAAGTCAATACACCAGACTTGATTGGCCAAAGGGTTAGGGTTAGGGTTACTATGCTGAGGTTTTAAGGGTTCAGGAAGAGATTCCGTCGGTAGAGGCCAGCACTCTTCAAATCGGGTCAGTGGCATTTCCACCAAGACAATGCACCAGTCCACAACTCCATCCTTGTCACAGACCATTTGACCAAGATGGGCATCAAAACAGTTCCTCAGCCTCCCTAGAGTCCAGACGTTGCTCCCTGTGACTTGGTTATTCCCTAAGCTCAGAGGCTGTCGTTATGAGAGAATTGAGGAGATGAAAGAGGCTGTGACGAAGGTAATTGACACGCTCACACAAGAGGACTTCGATGGGGCCTTCCAGAAGTTGTTGGAACAGTATACAAAGTGCATTGCAGCCAAAGGAGATTACTTCGAAGGGGACTAGAGTTTCATATGTGTACTATCAATAAAAGTGCTCATACAAAAAAAGTCTGTAAACCTATCGTATGCACCTCGTATATACATGGTGAACACACACAAGAGAATTCACAAACACACACACACACACACACACAAGAAAACACGAAGAAACATTCACACCAACACACATAATTATACAAACAAAAACCTACTGTCCCCCCATATATATATATATATATATATACACATCTAAGGGAAAATTGAAATCTGTAAGTGTATGGATACATGAATATATTAATGTAGGAATGAGAAAGAGAATCACACACACACACACGCGCGCACACACACACACACACTCACACATATATATATATATATATGAGATATGGTGTAATAATTAGTGACCCAAAAATTGAAATTGGTGAAGTCAATTAAAATTCCAGATTTATGTTCACTTTAAAAAAGGCTTGAAACCACTATTTCTTTGGAATTTTTCAGCATTATGAAAGACAATCTATGTTGGGCATTCGATGATAATTAGATTGAAAAAAAAAAAGATCATTCAAAGCAGCTGGTATCATGTAACCCAGTACAATCTGTCGCATATTACTTTTAGGCGAAATGCTTAACACCAACAAACGCCTTTCTAAAAGGCATGACTCCACCTATTCTCTCCCAACTATCGATAAACAAGAGGCGGTGGGAGACTGGGCCCTTTGGCTTTGGTTAAGCAGCCAGTCTAGAAGAAAAACTGTGAATTCCATCCACTTGTACTTGTCAGGTCAGTCATCGTTCCCTGCTGCTGATACCATGTAACCCAGTATAACGTATTGCATACAGAGAAAATGTATATTGTTCAAGAGATGCCCTGAAGGGCTGTTATTCTGTATTCACTTAATCAACTATGTGTTCACTACAACCCCGAAGCCAATCGATAACCCCAACAGTAAAACTACTTGCCATTCTTTGTTCCTTTGAGGTTCTTAGTCCTGATATTTTCGAAAGTAACGGTTTTAAATTATGACGTCATCTCCAAAGCGGATTTGAACTTAAATCCTCCAAGTCGCCACTGGTTCGGTTTACCTGCAAGTGCAGAAAGTAGGAAATTGTCACACTTCAAAAACTGCAAAATTAATTCACTAATACAGATATGATTTAAATTCTTTCTTTCTTTCTTTCTTTCTTTCTTTCTATCTATCTATCTATCTCAGTCTGTTCATATCTATCTATCATATAACGATGATACATGGTAAGTTTTCATGATCATAAAGAAAAACTGTCATGTCTGGTTGATGTTGATTAAGATGTTGAAAGAATCCATCTGAGAAAATATAAACCGTCTTGTATTGATGTCGATCTGATATGTGACAAACTCAGTTATCATAATTTTCACAGTTTAACATGGGATAACATATACTGATACCCAGCAGCTCAAAAATAAATAAATAAATAAATAAATAAAAGGAAGTAAGAAATCTCCTGTATAACTGGAATTGGTCTATGCATCAACAGACAAAAGAAATTAGGAACCTAATAGGCTACAAAGAAACCTAGTAGGTTGACGGACAATACAAAGAAACCTAGTAGGTTGACAGACAACACAAAGAAACCTAGGTGGTTGGCAGACAACACAAAGAAACTTAGTAGGTTGACAGACAACACAAAAAACCGAGTAGGTTGACAGACAACACAAAGAAACTAAGTAAGTTGAAACCTAGTAGGCTGACTAACAAGGCAATGAAACCTAGTAGGTTGACAGACAATACAAAGAAACCTAGGAGGTTGAAACCAAGTCGGCTGACTGAAAATGCAAAGAAACCCAGTAGGTTGATAGACAATACAAATAAACCTAGTAGGTTGACAGACAATACAATGAAACTTGGTTGACCGACAATACAAATAAACCTAGTAGGTTGACAGACAATACAAAGAAACCTAGTAGGTTGAAATAAAGTAGTCTGACTGACAGTGTTAAGAAACCTAGTAGACTAACTGACAATACAAAGAAACCCAGTAGGTTGACCAAAAATACAAAGAAACCTAGTAGGTTGAAACCAAGTAGGCTGACTGACAATGCAAAGAAACTTAGTAGGTTGATAGACAATACAAAGAAGCCTAGTAGTTTGACAGACAATACAAAGAAACTTGGTTGACCGACAATACAAAGAAGCCTAGTTGGTTGAAACAAAGTAGGCTGACTGACAGTGTTAAGAAACCTAGTAGGCTAACTGACAATACAAAGAAACCTAGTCGGTTGACAGACAATACAAAAAAAAACCTAGTTGGTTGAAACCTAGTTGGCTGACTAACAAAGCAAAGAAACTTAGGCTGACAAATAATACAAAGAAACAGGAAGAGGTTAAAATCAGTAGTTCTTCAGGACAGATAAAGTCTTCAGAAATTATAACAAGAGTTCAAGAGTAACGGTTATCGTCCTAGGAAACAGAATCGATGACCCGAGTTCAAATCCTGCACGAGGTAGTTTACGTTTCACTTCGCGCAAATGCTCTTCGGAAAGGCTTGAATTCATCTGTTCTCCCTGAATTTCACACATTGAGGAAAGATAGAGCAAATACTTCTGGCTTATGATATCCCCAAAGAAACTATGACCGCTATAATGGTACTTTCCACAAACATGAAAGCAATAGTTCGTTCACCAGACAGCGACACCAACTTCTTCGACATTGTCACTAGAGTCTTGCAAAGATACATTAGCGCCATGTATGTTTACAATCTGTCAAGATTACGTATTTCGAACGTCAGTTGATCTTAAAAAGGAAAATGTTTTCGTACTAAAAATGGCAAGAAGTAGGCGATATCCCGCAGAAATTACGACTGAAGTAAACTACGCAGATGATCTAGTGCTTTTCGCAAATACACCTGCCCATGCCAAATCCCTATTGCATAGCCTAGAGCAAGCAGCAGGAGGCATCGGCCTCTACGTAAACGCAAATAAGTGGTGCGAGACGTTCACATACCTCGGTCGTAATATCTTATTTACCGAAAGTGATGTCTACGTTCGCCTTGAGAATGCGTGGACAGCTATTGGCAAGCTGTTAACCATATGGAAATCCGGTCTCTCTGAGAAAATAAAACGAGATTTCTACAAGCTGTGACCGTGTCAATACTACTGTAAGGAAGTAACAATTAGACGCTAACGAAACGCATTGAGAAAAAGCTTGGTTGGAACTATACAAGAATGTTACGTGCTGAACCCAACAATTCCTGGAAATAATACCTCTCAAAACAGCAGCCGTACGGCCACCCACCTCCCATCTCACTATCCGACCAAATAAGACGAACAAGACATCTGAAACTCATAAGCGACGTTCTCTCATGAACGTGTCAGTGTTTGCCGACCAGCAAGAAATTACTAACATCAGACACTGGATGCCATCAAGAAGACCTACCTGGAGTGATAAATGATAGAGATGGATGGAGTGTGTGTGTGTGTGTGAGAGAGAGAGAGAGAGAGAGAGAGTGTGTGTGTGTGTGTCAGGAAACTCCGTGTGGTTAGCGTGGCTTGATGATGATGATGATGAGGAAGGTAACCAATCTTGGAGAATTATATAATGATTTCAAAACAGCTGCTCTCTGCTTAAAACATTGACTTTGTATCGCATTTTGTCCGTGTCTGAAGGTTTTGGGTTCATCCAATGGACAGAGACGAAACATGTGCGACATCATTCGACAGAAAGAATTAAGAGGCTACTTGACAATGTGTTCACAAATTTAATGATTTATATTCTTAAATCAGATTAATTTGAGTCTTATCTAAAAACATTATTAGAATGTATAAGTTACTGAAATTTTCACAGTTATATGTATAAGTAACTCTAAGCTAGCATATACCAGCCAGCTGGGACTGTAGAATACAGGTGGGTGTCCTCGTGGTGTAATGGTTACAGCTATAGACTCCGGAATCATAGTAAGCGAGTTCGAACTCTAGTCGCGCTATTAAGTTCACTTTCGGACAAATACCTTTGGGAAAGGTATGAACCCCCTTATTCTCGCAGCTATGGGTTAAATAGTACCACTACTGTCCTTCTAGGAGAATGGTTTTGGTATTAAATAACCTACAAAGGTTGATATGCCATTAAACAAAGAAACCAAACCGAACTGTAGAATACACCGACTGCATCTCTTCTGAGACCCCCCCCCAACGAGTGTCCGGGATTTGACTCTAAACAATCTGCAAGGTTCCAGTAATGATGGAGTTTTGATGAATGCGGAGTACCACTTCATTACCATCGCTCCCAGGTCCACTCTGACCCGGAGTAGTAGCACCTAATTGGATCCTATCGATGTGTCAAAGAGAACTGTTTGACATGTAAACTGAGTGCAAACAAATAACATGCTAAATTGAATTGCTTGAAATAGAACTGTTTTTGATTTGAGCATTCCAACTCCAACTCTTACCCTAATTCTGGAACAATTTAACGTATGTCAATTGACGTTTACTGCAGTTCATTTCTTATTATTTGGTCCGTTGCGCTGCTCGTCAGCCAAAACAGTTCCGTTTGTTGGTTGACTGACTCTTTAAAGCAAGAAGTAGGCATCAGGACTGGCGAGAGGACTCGTGGAAAACTGGGACTGGAAGAATCCCCAAAAAGACGAAAACTGACGAGGCGCAGCTTATGTTGAAACTCCAGTTTTGGATATTTGGAGAGTGTAGAGTACTCCTTTATGGCCATTACTCCCAGGTCCCCTATGACCTTGAATGGAACTACCCGTTAAGATCCCATTTTTGGGTCAAATGGATCTGTTTGAAAATAATTCGTATTCGATTGGACCGAGTGCAAAAAAAAAAAAACTCTTTACAAACAGCTGCACAAAAAATGTAAACATGAACATACAATGAATGCGATTCCCTTACCTCTTGCTATAAAATATCCTCAGACGGGTTGATATGCCGTAAAAACCAACCAACCAGCCAACTAACAAAAACCGATGAGGCCCGAAGATGAAGTTTGGTGAATACTCTTTGACCAAAGGCTGGACACCGCTGTTCTCTGTTTGTGTAACATTGTGCAGGGAGCGGAATCAAAATATTGAATAATTTTGGAAACGTTCTTTTAGTCTGATTAGTCCAATTTTTGAATAAAAAACCGCGATAAATCCAAATTTTTATGATTAGCTCTATTATTCATGCACTTTTCAAAAATTAAAATTCAGTTCAATATGAGTGAGCAAGAAAAGAAACGACAAAGAATCTATGATTTGATTTCACGCCGAAACCAAGCCAAAGATTCTTTGTCTTCCGTATACAAAGCAAAGAAAACCTTTTTTATTAATAGAAAAAATGCTTTTTAGGAAAAATGGGAGTGGAGGATTGAACAAAAACGAAAAGGCTTTTTAACTTCTCTCGTTATGGCGATTAAGAAGGATCCCATAGCGTCAATCAGAAATCACACTAATGAGTTGAAAGTTCACGAGAAAACTGTGAGGATAGTAATTAAAAAAGAGTTAAGCCAAGACCTTAACTCCCTTGGTTATACGGGGCATTTTAGAAAACAAATCAAATCCAACTTCCCATACAAAGATTGGTTCGCTTAAGACGGCTACTGAGGAGGAATGGAATAAAATATCTGAAGAATTTATTTTGAAACCGTGCAAATCCTTTCGAAGACATGAAACAATAATTGAAAAAAAAAAAAAAATAGCGGTCATATTGAGTAAATTTACTGTTTTTTTTTTTGTCTATCTTCTTATTCTGTTGTTCACTTTTAAAAAATGAAAATTGATCTTGTTTTATGATAGAGTCTTTTATGATTATTCTAGAATATTTCTAATTTTGCTTCCACCCCCTGTTAGCGAATAGATAAGTTATAAAAAAAGCCAGAAGCCAGAGGAAAGACGAGTTGACAAAAGTCAACATCTCTTTCAGTGGGCTACATATAACAAGATATGCTTGATCTAGCACCCTGGACCACAGGTCTTACTGAAGTCACCAGCGATCGACCGTCTTAGAGATGACGGACATTGGCCAGACGATGTCACTTCTCTGAAGCGGAAATCGAGGTGGGGTGTTCTGATGATGGATTTGGTGATTCTGTCTTACTTTTTCTCTTTTGGTGGTTGAAGTACGAGGAGACAAACATTTGCGTGAACAGAGAACGAGGAGTTAAAGATACGAGAAGAGTCCAGTTCCTAAAAGGACGAAGCTAACCAATAAGTTGTGCCAGTTATCCATTTCTTTCTGCTTTCAAAGCCTCAGAGACTGAACGGAGAGAATAAAGAAACAGAAGTGTTAACGCTTAAGACTAGTTGTGTGTTTTTTAAAAATATTTTTCCTCTCCGCGCCGACATAGCAGTTGTCGGTGACTAAGCTACATTTGTATCAACTGAACTTTCTTTCATCTTTCACGAAAAAGGACCCATTAGAAAAGTAACCGACTATCCTTAATAAGGAGTCGCATTCACACAATCTGCAACTCTTGCAAAATAAAAATGCATAAAAAGAAAAAAAACATACATTTTTATTATCTTGGAATTTTTGCAGTGCAAGACTTCTCTTGTGTGGCGGGAAAGACACCTGTCAAACAATCTTCAACCAACTATGCCAATATACTTCTCCATATTTGAAATCGTAACGTGGGAGTTAGGGGTAGGGGTGGAGAAAGAAATTGACTAGGTAATTAGGATCAGCCCAATGGGAGGATTGATATCGGTATGTTGTTTATTGTGCCTTTTATAACACCCAATTTTTTTTAGTTATGCAAGATTTATCTTTTAAACAATCTTGTCAGAATTATGTCCCTTAGAAACATTTTTTCATTTGCTCAATTTTTCAGAAAACGATACAGAAGTACGACACCAGAATAAACTAAATCCCTTTCTTTCTTTCTTTCTTTCTTTCTTTCTTTCTTTCTTTCTTTTGGGTTATTCATTTTTCTTTCTTTTTTCCTTCCTTCCTTCCTTTCTTCTTTTTTTCCTTTCAGCGAATTTTAAATTCCGGTTATCTGTCGACACGTGTTCTCTGCCAAAGGTCTTAAAATATCTGCGTACACGTGTCACCAGGTGACATTTTCAATTTTCGGCAATCGATTCATCCAAATGAACCCTTGTGATAATCATTTCATTTTCTTTTTCAATACAGCGAAAGAGAAAGATATTGAAAATTTCGAAGCGCGGGAATTATATTAAGAATGAACGTATCTGGTCGCTGTCTTCCCAACTCGCAACAGTTCTTGTGGCATTTTGTTGTAAGTTGAACCAAAAACATTGACATTTTCAAATTAACTTTAGTGTCAAATCGAAAATTCAGACGTTGTGTTTGGCCGGAAGCTGCCCTGTAAGATTGTCAGTTTGCTGGACTGGGGAGCGCCAGTCGGTCGTCCAAGGGAAGGGCGTTTTATAAGCAGAGCTAAAATCGGATAACTGAATCGAATCAGATCGAGGGAAGGGAAGATGGAGGTGGGTGTTGGTAGACAGGAAGACCTATTAGCAACAAGTCATGAAAATTATCGGAATTATTTTCACCTCATTGTTTTTTATTTATTTTATTCTTGTGCTTTTGTTCTTTCTTTCTTTCTTTCTTTCTTTCTTTCTTTCTTTCAATTCAAAGCAGCTGTACTCCGTTTAACAAATTGACCTTGTGTGGCGGAGACGTTGGGTAAATTCATACCCACATGTTCCCACTCCCATCATTTCACCCACATAAAACCCAATAAATAAATGATATTGATTAAGATAAACGTGTTTGGCTATCTTTAGTTTTAACTTAAACTATATGGCGACCAATTGTCTGATGTTTACAAATATCTCTACTACTACCTTCATGCTTGTAAAATCTGTCATACCCTAATCCAGTCATTACCAATGTGAGTTGGGTGCCCTATTCTGTGAGTGGGAGGAGATATCAGGTGGATAGTAAAAAAAAAAGGGGGCAGTGGGAGATTAAACAGTGACATCAGAAACGAAGGAGAGATTTTTGATTTTACAAAATTTATACCATAAAATCTCCGACAGAAAACAATCTCAACCATTACAGATACACATGGATTTCATAGCAGCGAGTGGGGGACATTGCTGCATCGGCTGAAGTGGTCACGAACTTGACAGGCTGTTTAAAAAAGCTGAATGTGCGACTTGTTTGACCAGGCCACCTACTTGACAGGATTTGGTTGGGTTTTATGACATATCAACCCTTGTAGGTTATTTAATGTCAAATACTGTTTATACATATATATTGAATATATATGATTTGGTTTAGTTGGGTTTTTTGGTATATCAACCTTTGTAGGCTATTCAATGCCAAATACTCTTTATACATATATATTGAATATATAAGATTTGGCTTGGTGTGGTTTTATAGCATATCAATCATTGTAGGTTATTTAATGCCAAATACTCTTTATACATATATATTAAATATATAAGATTTGGTTTGGTACGGTTTTATGGCATATCAACCATTTTAGGTTATTTAAAGCCAAATCCTCTTTATACATATATATCTAATATATAGGATTTGTTAACACTTTTTGTTGATTGCATTTTTGATTTGGTTGGCTTTTATAGCATATCAATCCTTGTAGGTTATTTAATATCAAATTCTCTTTATGCATATATATATATATATATATATATATATATAATTTGAGAACATTTCGTTGAAAACATTTTTAAGCGCACTTGACCTCATTTTTTCACACAGCTAAATGGTTTTAAGTTTTGCTTTGTAACACTAATTAGTCGTCAGTTATTTGTTTACACAGAATTAAATGGTCAGAGAGTTTTATTTCCTGCAATTCGATTTGACATAAGTCTTTTGTTTGTACACAGTTTAAATGTCAAACAATTTATTTGACCCATAGGTGCTATCACTCGTAGTCAGAATGGACTTGGAAGCGTTGGCAGTGAAGAGGTACTTCATATTACCCAAAGCTCCAGCATTGGAGCCTCACCATTAGATTTTTTGTGTCATTCGTTGCGGATGAGGGTCTTACCCCTCTGCAGAAACTGGGCTTGACAGGCTTTAAGTAAGTTGACGATCGTAGTCGAGGGCGACCTGAAGGCTTCCTTTTTAGTTGTTACTACACCGAGGTGTAGGAGATGGTGCAACTCCTTTCCCTGGATTGCTCCACTTTACCCTTGATCCGTACCTTATAATGGTGAGTGTTAAGCAAGGTGGTATCAAATACCATTTTTTGAGTCTTTTGGTATGACGCGACCTGGGATTGAATCCCGGTCTCCCGGGCCATTGGCTTTAGAACAGTAAAATAGTTGGCGATCTTCGTCGAGGATGACCCGAAGGCTCCCTTTTCAATAGCTACTACACCGAGGTGTTGGAGAGGGTGCTACTCCTTTTCCTGGATTACTCCACTTTACCCTTGATACTTACCTTATATTGCTGAGTGTTAAGCAAGGAAGAGTCAAGTAACCTTTTTAAAGTCTTTGGTATGACGCAACCTGGGATTGAACCCAGGTCACCCGGATCATTGGTGAACACTCTACCCACTGGGCCAATGAGCCAGTTAATAATTAATCGTATTTGTCAGGAAACTGAATTATTTGTATTTAGTACAAATTTGAAGCTATAATTGTTTACTAAGGATTATTATTAGTTACTTAAAAGTATATAACTGTGTGCAAACAAATAAATATTGTTGAGAGAAATAATCACTTGAAACAGTAGAATTATTAGTATTACGTTGGAATAACTCAAACCATACAATCTTTCTATCTGCAAGTCCTCCTAATGAAATCCAGCTTTCTCACAATTTTTTCGGTGAGCTTAAGCTAACCGTATCCTCTGCAGAAAGGTAAAATCCTTCCCCCAAAATGTGGCGTTCTGAGTAAACTGAATCAGTTCTGGAGATCTGGTGAGAGAGCAATAACCCTTTACTACCATTACTCCAAGGTCGACTCTGACCTTGAGTGGTAGTGTAGTAGCTATCGAAAAGAGGGCCTTCTGGTCACCCTCGACTATAGTCGCCAACTTTACTTACTTACTAACCTTTCAGGGTCCCATCTAGGGGTCAGATAGAAAATTATTAGCTTTTGATTAAAAAAACATGATACCACATAAATGCGTGCAAATAGACAACTTCTCTCTCACCCCCAAGTCCTGTCGACGAGGCTTAGAGTATGCTCTGTTGAGGGGTAAGATCCTTCTCCGCAAAAGTGTGTTCCGAGTATAGCAATAAACTGCATGCGGTGGTTAGGTTCAAGTTCAAAGGCTCATAGAAGCGTGGACAACACCCTTCATTGCCATTACTCCTATGTCCACTCTGACCTGGAGATGTAGTACCTGTTAGAGTCCCATCTATCGTTCAAATTCTAAATTATATTTGAATCATATTACAGAGAAATAGTTAAAATTGTGTATGAATTATTTGGATTAAAAAGATTTGGATTAGATAAGATTACTCAAAACCATTTAATTGTGTCCAAATCATTTGCATTCGATTAAATACTTGATATCATATAACTATGTGCAAACAAATAATTATTATAGACAAATAACAATGTCCAATTAAAAAAAAAAAGGATTGCTATGTAGTGTTGAAAATATAGTAATGATTACAATCAAACATTTACAAATGAATAAAATTTCATTGATTCAAAGAGTTGATGTTTTAGCGAGTAGATTTTGTAGCCAGAGTTTTTGTTGTTGTTAGCGAGGAATGGTTGTTACGTGGGTGCGTTTACGTTGAGTTGTTTCCTCGCTAAGTTTGTAATTCCCTCGCTAATAGTAGTTAGGTATTAAAGGAAGGATGAAGAAGTAAGATGGCGATAGTCGAAAGGTGTTTTTAGAAATAAGTTTTATTTTGCAGCATGGAATATTGGGTTTGCTTTTGGTGCTGCAAGACTCGTGGAGAGTAAGAGGGAGTAAGGAGACGAAATGGCGTCATGAGAAGTTGAGAAGTTTGAGATGGCAGCGTGTGTCGTCGGACGTGTGAGGGATTGTGTTCGTTGTATTTTAATGAAAGACATGTTGCAGATGTAGGAATTGAACTTTGGATGTCACCGTGAGTTTCGTGTCTGGTATTTGGGGAGAGTATGCGCTGTCTCCATTAAAGTGGCCCAGAGGTGAATGATAGCTAGTGTGTCGTTTGCGAAATAAAAGCATCGCGTTGACATAGCCAATTTTGGGGTGACATAAAGTTGTGCCTGTGCGAGGCTTGCTGAATGTATCTAATTTATATTCAACTGGGATTTCTTGCAAGGAATCCATAAATTAGATGGGTTCCCTCGTGTGTCCATGCTGCTGCTGCTGCTATTCTAGAGCCGCAGTGAGACGTCTGCACTGGGCGGCATTGTCCAGCTAAAGAGAATGTTATTGAAGAACGGCCAGTGTGACGTCTGCACTGGACGGCGTTCTCCAGCCGAAGAGAGTGTGTTTGGCAGCTTATCCACTTTACTGCCCGGAAATGAAGGTCCGGGCTGAATAGAGTAGGTTATCCTGATTGGGTGAAATTAAGTGTCGAATTAAATTTGCGCGCCAAACTAAAATACGAAATTTCCCTTCACTACAATGTCATTAAAAAATCCCCGAAACAAAACTTTTCTCTTCTCTTCTTCCTCTATTTCTTCCCAATTCCTTCTCTATTTTTCCTCTTCTTCTCTATTATAACAATACACTTAAAAATAAATCAAATTCCCACTTCAAATAACCAATAAAGAGTTGATATGCCGTTAGACCAAACCTAATGCCAAATTAGAGGCCTCAGTTTGTTTTATCTGTGTGGTTATAAAGGAATCGGGATTATCTCCCTTTGTTAGTAAAAGAAACGGACGTAATTGCTTCCTGTAAGTAGAACTCTCCATAACTTATACAAAGAAATGTAACTGCAGCTTTTATTTGGAATAAGTGAAGTTGAATTAAACTTCATAAGGGAAATCTTTCTTCTGTTATCTATTTACAGGTAGCAATATTTGAAAAGCATTTCAAATGCCGTGCCCCGGTAACTGACAGATTATTACACAGACAGACTCTGTTGATTGACTCAGTTAATGCTGATAATGTTTTAGGACCCTGACTAGAAAATTCAATGGAATGGGTGCGGAAAAGTTCTCTGCCTGCCCCAAAACGAAATGACCAAGAGGCATTGAACATTTACACAACTCCACATATATATCCCAGAGTTCAACACGCATAACCCATCATTCCTCAAATTTCTTTGGCCCTTCGAAAAAAAGTAATTTCAATCTTGGTTGGACTGAGAACTTTTCAGCACTACTTTGGACTGCGTATATCACCGATATGTTTTATTTGTTCACGTCTGTGTGGCACAATAATGAGCATTCGTGTCTATATATATATATATATATATATATGGATGTGTATGTGTAGGTCTCTGTGTTCGTTGATGGGTGGCAAAAAAGGGGTCTTATCTTCGGTATCTTTGAAGCGGCACCAGAGTGTCCAGAAGACCTTTCTTTATCTACTTTGGCGCGAAGATCACACAAAGAACCGTGCCCGCGAAAACCTACGAGACCAGAAGAGAAGGATGAAGGGAATTAGTTAGTTAAGGGTGAGACCCCGAAGCAGTCAACCCAGAGCAGAAAAGCAGTCAATGCGGAGCGGAGGGTCAATTTAGTTAGAAACGAGACTCCGAAGCAGGGAGTTGAAAAGTTGGGACGATGACCAGATGAGTCAGCATTTTTTGGTAGCTGTGTAGGAATTCTCGCGTTAGCCATAATAAATACATACTAGAATACTTAAAAGTGCTAGACTTCACCTCCTGAATTTTGCAGTTCTAAATCCCTGTTTGTCAGTTTCTTCCTTCCCTCCTCTGTTTATTTTTTGTTTTTGTACAACTTGTGAAATACCCACACGGCTTGGTGTGAGAGTGAACAACTGGGTCTACATCAGTAAACGAATGGCCAGGCCAACAATGAAAACGCCGTTTGGGTATTATTTCACATCTGTGACCTTTATACTCGTTGAAGTCTTCTCATTGGTTCCTGATGTAATGCAGGACTAGAATGACTTAATGTTAAATCAGTGTAATGGATAGTTTAAAGTGATTTGAAAGCTCGACTTTAATTGGACGATTTAAAGTCAGGTGACTAAAATCTTAGAAGTTAGAAGTTAGACTGCAACTTTAATTTAGTCAGCCGAGAAACCGCAGAGCGAGCGGTTGACCATTTCCATATATGGTTCGATAGCTGAATCCTCATATGAACAGTCGGTAAAATATATGTGAAGAAAAGTCATCGTTAATAATAAAGGATGTGTACACATGGAATATGTCATTGTTATTATTCTCAGAAGTAAGAACTTGAAACAGTGTGGAGTCAAGACAAAAGACGGTATGGCGAGAAGTGAATACCGACCAAGAAGACAAGATGGCGGCAAGAAGGGACCACTGGCCGAAAGAAGAAGATGCCTATACAATAGCGGCAGCCCGAAAAACTTTGGGAACACATATTCTAATCGGATAATTCTTAATCAGCTAATTTACAACGACTATAAAATCGAACTATCAGTCAAAAAAAAAAAAAAAAGTCGGATTAATATTATTAATTCAAACGAACCAGGGATAATTCCATATGATTAGTTCGAAAGAAAATAACTAAAGATACTTTATTAATCTGTGGGGAGTGGGTGAAAAGAGTTTTTTTAACCTTTGAAGGGGAAGAAAGAAGTCTGGAAACATTATTTCAACTTGACTGCTTCTTGTCGTAATGAGCTTTCATAAATTGACACGTTAGAACTCTCTTGTTTTGAAGGAGCCAAAAATGGATAGCATGTCAGTAATGGCGTGCCCCGATCCATTGTGAAGTCAATGTTAAATCTAATTACGACGTTTCTCTTATTTTATTTTATTTTATTTTATTATCTCTGTTTTTAGCTGACACAGTGTTTAATGAAACATCAAAATTCAGTTGATTTCACATAGAAAAGTTAATGGCGTCAGTGACCATCATTAAAACCGTCAAGTATTTGTTGCAAAATAACCGCTTTTATATGTTCTTAATCGAAAGAAGATGGTTTCTTCACAGTAGTTGAAGAATTCAAGAAAAAAAAAACAAAGAAAAGAAGATGAAAAAAAGAAAAGAAAAGAAAAATAAAAAGAGAAAAAAAGAAAAAAGAAAAGAAAAAAGAAAAGAAGAAAAAGAAAAGAAAATAAGAAAAAAGAAAATAAGAAAAAATATAAAAGAAAAGAAAAATGAAAAGAGAAAAAAATAAAAGAAATAAGAAAAGAAGAAAAAGAAAATAAGAAAAAAAAAAAGAAAAAACTTTTTGTTCATCATGATTTAATCTTGTTCTGTTCCTGAAAAATAAAAACAAAACAAGTTGATAGAAGATGCTATTAATATTACAAGTGTGAAAAATATGACAAAAAATGTGACTTTAGAGGAGATCGAAAAATACGATAAAAGAAATAGTTTTCTGTGTTCGATTTGAGCTTCTGAAAATCCATGACTATTTCTATTTTCAGTTGGTAGAGCAGAAGGTACCTTTATTCAGACTTCTCTTAGACAAATCTGTGTTGTTCCTCATCGTCGTAAAATAATATTATGAATGAATTGTGATAGAAAAATAACAAAAAATTAAAAGAAGAAATAAAGCACTGATCAAAATTACGACTACTACTACTACTACTACTACTACTACTACTACTAATAATAATAATGATAATAATGGACATCAAAATAGAAAAGAGACAGAGGACTAAAGATGATAGGAAGAATTGAGACCATCTAGACCACAGCATTGTTAAAATAAACTAGAATACTTAGAAAAGTTCAGAAGATCTAATGAGACTTGCTGTCAATTAGACTTCAGTTAAAACTCATCCGTTAAAACTGATGTGAAAAACTCTCAAGAAGTGAAATATGTATAATAATAGAGTAAGCCCTTGTTTGCTCGCACGACCGTTACGCTTGGAGGTGCCCGTAGTGTAATGGTTATCGTCGTAGGAAATGGACACGGCGACACGAGTTCAAATCCTGGACCAAGCTAATTGCATTTCACATAGCACTAATACCTTTAGGAAAGGTATAAATCCAATTATTCTCCCTCCAGCTATGGGTAAATTGTAGGACAGACTGTTTTCTTCAGCTTTGGTGAGGCATTTAGTCTAGGAGAAGGAAAACTCTGAATTCAAACCTGTTAAACTCCGCTTAAAAATTGACTGTGTGTCATATCCTGCCTGGTTACGCTTGGAGAATAATCCTATTGGTCGAAACAAGGTTAGCAAGAACCAATCAAATTAGGCATCTTATGCAAAGATTCATTAGGCATCATGACCAAAGTAAGTATGTTTTCCTTAAGTATTTTTAAATACAAACCAGTAACTATTTGTTGAGTGTTATGAAAAATGTTTTAAGAAAGTTTGGTTTTCTGACCTTGAAACATTTGAAATATGTGGCCAGGTGAATCGGTTACGAATATACTCAAAGAGAGACCTCAAGACGAGTTGAAACACTAGATATTGACAACTAAACCATCGCAGAACTCAGCAGCACACCATCAACCTAAGCGCAAGCAAACAGAAAAATATTCTAATAAAAACGAATAAATAAATAAAAAATCATGAGAGAACAAAGGACTACATTACCATCTCTAAAGAATCTAGACAGGGAAATAGTTAAGTCTGAGAGCGTAAAAATAAATCATTGTAACATATCTCAATGGACATCACAGAACTTAATGGGTTAATCTATGAGGGAGCAAAACTAGTCAATGATAAAATAGGCTTCCCCGCCCAAAAAATCGGACTGGAATACAAAACCTGGACGATTAAATGAAGCTCGAAGGAGAAATAATGAAGCTGCGACAATAAGCGAAACTGATAAGGAAGATGAAACGCACAAGAAATAAACGAAATGAAACGGTCCCAAAAAGACAACAGCAGACAAGTCTGACAACACAACAGAAAGAAATAAATCAAAAGATATTAATGAAAGAAGCGAGATACAAAAGATACCGGGACAGGGTCAAACAACACAAAAAATAAAAAATAAAACAAAACAAAACAAAACCCCAAACAAACAAATACCCCCCCGCCAAAAAAAACAAAACAAAAAAAACCAAAGAACATTCCAAATTACAAGAGAAAATTCTACCAACAAGTTTGTGGGGAAGGCAAAAATACAAATCAACAACCGGATGTTGAAGAAGCAATTTTTTTGAATGAATAAATAGCATGTAAACCGGACATTGGCATTGTTAACCGGACATTGGCATAATGGTTAAAGTGTTCGGCAATGACCAAAGACTTAAAAAATGGTACTTGATACTACCTTGCTTAACACTCAGCATTATAAGGTAAGGATCAAGGGTAAAGTGGAGCAATCTAGGGAAAGGAGTAGCGCCCTGCCGTACACTTTGGTGTAGTAGCTATTGAAAAGGGAGCCTTCAAGTCACCATCGACAACGGTCGTCAACTTTACTTTTACAAATAACATGAATAAAAGTGTAAAAGAACTTTAAGACTGTTCCTAGGCGAATATACACTTGGACTCGCTTAGAGCAACACTCAAGAAAATGTAGCCATGGCATAGATTGACAACTAAAAGACCTATGATATGGTTCTGCAAACTTGGATGATATTGTCTGAAATAGACAAAGTATCCGACAAAATCATAAACTTAATCCCGAATGTCATGAAAAACTGGATGTTTGGATTGACTGCAGGAAGAAAAATCCTCGCTGAAGTAAAACTCCAAAGAAACATCTGCCACGGAGATTCGCTTTCCCCACTGCAAGTCGTAAGAACAATGATAACACTCAACTACGTACTTAGAAAATTCAGGACGAGCTACAAATTTACAAAATCACAAGAAAATATTAATCACCTCATATATATGGACGATATAAAGGTATTTGTAAAAAAGAAAAAGAACTGGAGACTCTGATACGAACAATATGAATATACAGTCAGAATATAGGAATGGAATTTGACATAGAAAAATAAAAAAAGTGGGAAAAGAGAAGCAGCGAAAGGAATAGAACTATAAAATCAGGAAAGCATTAAAACGTTTGGAGAAAACGAAAAGTGAGAATTATGGAAGTGAACACCATCAAATCAGCAGGAATGAAAATAAAAACATAAAAATCAGTCCATCAGAAGAACAAGAAAATTTCTCAAAACCAAACTCTGCAGCATAAGTCTCACCAAAGAAATAAATACCTGGGCAGTCCTCTTAGCGAGATACTCTAGATCCTTCTTAGAATAAACAATAGAGGAACTCAGACAAATAGGCCAGAGGACAAAGAAATTGGTGACTATGCACAAGGGCTTACTCCTAAGAGATGACATAGATTATACATGTCAAGAAAAGGAGGAAGAGGACTCGCCAGCATAGAAGATTATATAGATGCATCAACATAAAGACTCGAGAAATACACTAAAAAGTGCAAAGAAGACCAAATTACAGAAGCAGTTATTATAACAATGGTAATATAAGGGCAAATAAAAAACAAGAAAACGTAGAAAATAGAAACGGAAAGAAAAACAACTGTAAAGATACTTCAAGCGACAAATTAGGGAGATTGCACAAGAAGACCTGGACATGGCTATGAAAAGTAAACCATAAGAGAGAAACTGAATCTTTTCCTAGAGCCACAAAATAACACCATAAGGACCAATTATAATAAAGTGGAAATTGATAATATGTAAGAGAATAGCAAGTGTAAGTTTTGCTGAGACAGAGGACTAAAGATGATAGGAAGATGTATTAAGCGAATACATCAAACTAGCACAAAAGGAGTAATAGAAAACTACTCGAGACAAAACTCAATAGCAGAAATATTATCAAAGGAATAAATACCTGGGCTGTACCTCTCGTTAGATATTCCGGACCCTTTCTCATGTGGACCAGAGACGAACTTAAACAAATTGACCAAAGAACAAGAAAACTAATGACAATGCATAAGGCACTATATCCCAGAGACGACGTTGACAGACTATATGTATCTAGAAAAGAGAGAAGAAGAGGATTTGCCAGGATTGAAGACAGCGTTGACGCATCCATACAACGACTCAAAGACTATATACAAAAACACGAAGGAGGACTCATTACAGCCACCAGAAACGAAACTGAGAACACGATGAACGACAGAATGATAATAACTAGGAAACAAAAATGGGAAGGAAAACAACTCTATGGGAGGTTTAAAGGACTAATAAGCAATATACCACACGACAAAACTTGGACATGGCTAAGAAAAGGAAACTTTAAGAGAGAAACAGAATCTCTCCTAATAGCAGCACAAGACAGCGCCATAAGAACCAATCATATCAAAGCGAGAATAGATAATACTCAACAAAATAGCAAATGCAGGCTATGTGGTGACAGAGATGAAACCATCAATCATATAATAAGCGAATGCAGCAAATTAGCACAGCGGGAGTACAAGACGAGACACGACTAGGTCGGAAAGGTGATTCATTGGGAAATGTGTAAGAAACTTAAATTCGACCATACTAACAAATGGTATATGCACAACCCAGCACCTGTCCTAGAAAATGACACGAATAAACTCCTATGGTACTTTAATATACAAACGGATCACCTAATCCCGGCCAGAAGACAAGATTTAATAATAATCAACAAAAAAAGAAAAAAAGAAAAAAAAAAGAGAACTTGCAAAATAGTCGACTTTTCTGTCCCGGCTGACCACAGAATAAAACTGAAAGAATGTGAAAAGAGAGATAAGTACCTGGACCTTGCTATGGAAAAATGCAGGTGACAATTATACCAATTGTAATTGCTGCGTTTGGAACAGTAACTAAAGGATTGCTAAAGGGATTAGAGGACCTGGAAGTTGGCGGACGAGTGGAGACCATCCAAACGACTGCACTGTTGAGAACGGCCAGAATACTTAGAAAAGTCCTGGAGACTTGAGGAGATTTGCTGTCACTCACTCTGGTGAAAAACCATCGGCTAACGCTGATGTGAAAAGCTCTAATGAGTGAATAATAATAATACAGAACTCAGAATCCGCCCAAAAAATGAGACGCACAAACTTCTCTGAGATTTTGAGATGCAAACGGATCATCTAATCTCGGCCAGACGACCAGACCTAGTGATAATAAAAAAAGAAAGAAGTGAACCTGTCGAACCTTTGGACTTAAGGAAAGCGAAAAGGGTGATAAGTACCTATACCTTGCTAGATAACTTAAGAAACCATGGAGCATAAAAGTGATACCAATTGTAATTGGTGTACTCGTCACAGCCACCAAAGAATTTGTACAAAGACTGGATGATTTGGAAATAAACGGAGTGGAGATCATCCAAGCTACAGAATTATTAAGATTGGCCAGAATGCCGAGAAGAGTCCTGGAAACTTGAGGAGACTTGCTGTCACTCAAACTCCAGTGAAAAACCATCGACTAACGCTGGTGGGAAAAACTCTTAAAAGAGTAAAATAATAATAATAATAATAATAATAAATCTTGAAATAATAATTACTCTTAAAATAATTAGTCTTATAGTAATAATAGTTACTCTTAAAAGAGTATTTGACCATATTAAAAAATGGTAAATGCACAACCCAGCACCTGTCCGAGAAAACGACACGCATAAACTCCTATGGTACTTTAACATACAAACAGATCACCTAATCCCGGCCAGAAGACCAGACCTTATAATAATCAACAAAAGAAAGAGAATTTGCAAAATTGTTGACTTTGCTGTCCCGGCGGACCACAGAATAAATATGAAGGAATGTGAAAAGAAGGATAAGTACCTCGACCTTGCAAGAGAATTGAAAAAGCTGTGGAACATGAAAGTAACGATTGTGCCAATTGTGATTGGTGCTTTAGGCACAATAACTAAAGAATTATTAAAAGGCCTGGAGGACTTGGAAGTTGGCGGACGGGTAGAGACTATCCAAATGACAGCATTGCTGAGAACGGTCAGAAACCTGAGACGAGTCCTGGAGACCTGAGGAGACTTGCTGTCACTCAGACTCCAGTGAAAAACCATCAGCTAACACTGATATGAAAAACTCTAAAGGAGTTAATAATAATAATAATAATAGATTAGTAAAGGAACTGGAAGACTTGGAAATAAGGGGTCAAGTGGAGATCATTCACACTACAGCATTATTAAGATCAGCCAGAATACTGAGAACAGTCTTGGAAATTTGAGGAAACTTGCTGTCACTCAAACTTCAGTCGAAGGCCATCAGTTAACGTTGGTGTGAAAAAACTGTCAAAAGAGTATCATCATCATCATCATCATCATGTCGTGCCACTAGCACGGATATCCCTCACCCTCTCTCGCCACTTCTCCCTATCGTTCATCGACTCTGACAGGTCTTCAGGGCTACATCCCGTATCCTCACATAGCTGCTGTATGTATGTTCGAGCTGGTCGTCCTGCTTTTGCTCGGCCATATGTAGGGGTCCATTGGAGTACATCACTTATGAGCTCGTCCCTGCTTCTCCAGCAGTGTTCTGCATGTCTGATTCATTTAATTTGGATAGTTTTCGTGTTGGGAGGCAGGTGGCCGTATAGTTGGTGCCTTGTGGGGTGTTGCCAATGATAATAAAAAAGAAAATGAAAAGAGAGACGAGTAATTGGATCTTGCCAGAGGACAAAAAAGCAGTTGAACATGAGAGTAACGGTGATATTAATTGTTATTGGTGCATTTGGAACGGTCCCAAAAGCTTGGAAAGGGAGCTGGAAGGGTTGGAAATCGGAGAACAAATCGAGACCATACAAACTATAGCATTGTTAAGAACGACTGGAATACGAAGAAGAGTTCTGGTAACCTGAGGAGATTTGCTGTCACCTAGACTCCAGTGAGAGACCATCAGCTAACGTTGGTGGGAAAAACTTGCAAAGAGAAAATTTAGCATTGTACAGCGCATATGTTGGTCACCTAGTGAGGATCGAGCTCATTGTTGGAATGTGCCCTTAAACCATGATTATCATTGTCACTCATTCACTCTCGCTCTCCATCCATCCTTATCAGCCATCGCTTTTAATAAATCCTCAAGACAGCATCCAGTGTCCGCGCAGAGATGATGACTAAATTTTTTACTGTCAGCCAACATTGGAGTGTCCATGTCAATTCATTAGAGTATACCGATTATGAGTTCATCTTTTTATTCTCCAGCAGTACCCAGCATGTCTTGCTCGTCTTTCTTGAATTGTTTGTCAGATGGGAGGTAAGTGGCCATACAATACTGTTTTGTAGGGTGCTGCTCCTGTATTTGCTGAAAACAGCATGCAGCATCATTAAGTAGTTACAATCTGGCTTTTTCTCAAGGCGTTTTGTTAGAATCCAAGTGGTGCAAATATGCAGTAGTACTGACACTGCTATATCTTAGACGAAATCTCGTTTTAATTCACCAGAGAGATCAGATTTATATAGGTTCGTTAACTTGTCCATAGTAGTCCATGCTTTACTTTTACGTATGTTGAGAGTGCTTTCAGGTTAGCTGGTTGGTTGGGTTCTATGGCATATCAACCTTTGTAGGTCATTCAACGCCTAATCCATTTTTATACTAAGAGTCAGTTCTCTTTCAAACAATTCAGTTTAGCACGAGTATACAGTTTAATTGTCAAAAATATTTCTATTTCAAGATATTCAGTTTAGTCAAACAATTCAAATTTAAACAATTCAGTTTAGCATAAGTACCTTTTGAATGTTAAAACAGTTCTATTTGAAGCTATTCAGTTTAGTCAAACAGTTTTAATTCAAACAATTCAGTTTAGCACAAGTACAGATTTTGTTTACACTAAGTTAAATGTCAAAACAGATCTATATTAAACAATTCAGTTTTTTGTAAGTACAGTTCCATATCAAACTATTCAGCCCAGCATAATTACGCAGTTTAAATGTAAGTACAGTTTAATAGTCAAAAACATTTCTATATCAAGCTATTCAGTTTAGTCAAACGGTTCTAATTTAAACAATTCCGTTTAGCATAAGTATGCAGTTAGTTCTATTTAACCTATTGATAGGGTCCTATCAGGTGCTACCATTCCGGGCTAAAGTGGACCCGAGAGCAATGGCAATGATGGGGTGCTCTGCATTCCCCAAAGCTCCTGCATTACTGGAACTTCACCATCAGATTGTTTAGTGTCATATCCAAGACACTCGTTGGGGGAGTTTTACCTCTCTGCAGAGGTGCAGTCGTTTTCTATAGCTCCAGCCGACTGGTCAATACACAGTTAGACAACTCAGTTCAGCATAAGTACACAGTTCAGAGGTCAAAACAGTTCTATTTCGAGCAGTTCAGATTAACATAGATATGCAGTTTAAATGCCAAAAATAGTAAACTCAAACCACAGTTTAGTTCTTTTTAACACATACACCGGACCCTTATCAGGTGCTACCACTCCGAACCAGATTAGACTTGTGAGCGATGGCAATGAAGGAGTACTCCGCCTTCCCCAAAGCTCCCGCATTACTGGATCCCCACCATCAGATTGTTTAGTGTCATATTTAGGACACTCGTTGGGGGGTGTCTTACCTCTCTGCAGAGAAGCAATCGGTGTTTTCTACAGCCCCGGCCGACTGAGCAATGAGCGCTTTCAGTTGACGAGATATTGCTACTGAGGTATATAAAAGGGTCTATTAATTTCAGATGTTTGCCATTTTTATTTTTAAAGAAATTTAACCTTGAAATTTTAGCTTCCTCTCGTGAACAATCTGTTCATAGTGAAGACTTTGAGCAGCATTAAAGCTGCAGAATTCTTTTATGTGATCAATCCTTCACATATAAACAATCATTTTTTTTTATAGCTTTCTTCTTTTGCTCTACATAAATCGAATACACACATGAACATGATTAACGGACTAATGATATAAAAAGATTGGGATTCTTCTATAAGGTCTTTTTAATTCTACAATGTTTACTATTAACCTAAAGATCTGACATTGTTCTCAAAGACATGAACTCTTCAAAAATAGTTCCTTATCCCAAGGCCATGGTTTTCTTTGTCTTTTAATCTCAAATTAGGGTCATGCAGTTTGTATGCACGCTTGTTTCGATGTCTATTGAAAGTGTCAATTCTTATTCTTTAAATAGATTCAAAAAGAGTGGATGTTCTGGGTGACATTTATAACCGGAATCTCTTTTCTTTTTTTCTCTCTATTCTCATACTTTTTTCTTTTCTTCTTTTAGTTCCTGATTGACTGCTGTCTGAGATGCTCAAATGGATCACATCTCACGTACATCCGGTGAAAATCGTTTTGGGCCAAATCTTGTGACAGCCTTGAAAACTATCGTTCTTTTCAGATGTACACCAACAGTTGCACGGAAAATGAAAAAAAAAAAAAATACAAAAAATACAAAAAAAAAAAAATAAAAATAAAAATAAAAAAAAAAGTAAAGAAAAGTAAAACTAACACAAAACAAAAAACAAAACAAAACAAAAAAAAGAGAAAAATCAAAAAACTAACTATCAAACAAACCAAAAAAAAACCATCAAAAAACAAAACAAAAAAAAAAAAAACAGTGTTCCAATCAATTTTCATCTATTGGACTTTATATGAATTTGCTGAATGTGATATAACTGAGAAATCTATCTATCTTTCTATCTATCACAGATTTGTTTAACTCTAAAGGCCAATATGGAATTACTGTAAATGTTTTTGTTGGCCTCTTAAATAAAGATAAGATATCACATTTGTTATGAAAAATCAACGGATAAAAAAAGAAAAAGGAATTGGTCTGTTAGGCGCCAAATTCCGAGGCGAGTCAAACCACTGCATGTCAACCCGCAACAGGAGTCGTACGATTAACAGGATTCATTGACCTGTATGTGAACGCAACTAAAACGAAGTTTATGTGTTTTAAACAGCAAGGAACCATCTCTATTTTAAGTGGCAAACTTCTGAAATTAGTAGACCATCTGGATGCTAAAGAAATCAACGAAGAAAAAACTTGATGGGAACTATGCAAGAATTCTACGTGCTACTTTGAATTGATCCTGGAAGCAACATCTCTCAAAACAGCATTGTACGGGCACTTACTTCCCATCTGAC
>OY757933.1:73801761-73919261 GCA_963585895.1 Sepioteuthis lessoniana
TAATTGCGTGAACAATGTCGGGGGATTTATTCCTTATTTTTAATCTAATCATCTTAGTATTTCTTTTTTTTTTTTTTTTATCTTCCCCAAGGTGTAACAGACTAAATTCAAAGATAAGATTTCTTTTTTGTTTTATTTGCTTTTATCGTTCGATCAGGTGATTCTGAAAAGTCACTGAATGCAATTAATCCGCCATTTTGTCTCATTTTTGCCACACAATTCATCATTTTGCTGCAAGAAAGGCAGTGGGCACATCAAATTGTTTTAGAGATTAAATTCATCACACCTCAGGCCACAGACTTTTGCTACACATACACCGATGGCTCGAATTATTGCTTTGTAATAATATATATATATATATATATATATATATATATATATATATATATATATATATAATGGTGGGGATGGTCAGAATAATTTAGTTATTGTGGGTAGATATCAAATCTCCACTATTTTCCTTCTCTCATTTTCACCTCCTTGTTACTTTTTCTTTTATTCTTTTATTTATTTATCAATCTTTTAAGTCCGAACGAAGAGAGATATGTTTGATTTGGTTTCTTTGCTTTTAATGGCATATAAACCCTCGTGGGTTATTCAATACCAAATTCATGTTTGTGGAAGAACATTAGTGGTACTATTTAAATCCTAGCTAGCGGGGTAGGGGGTTCATAACTTTTCCAAGTGAACGTAATAGCGCAACTGGAGTTCGAACTTTGCATACTCCTATCTCACTGTTCAGCACTTTAGCCATGACGTCGTAGGAACTCCTCGTGAAGAGAGATAATTTAGAATATCTAATCTCATACATCAGTGGTGGTTCGTGATATCAATTCGTTGGGTAATGCTTCAGAAAACATATAAAAATCATATTAATATTGTGTAACACACACACACACACAGAAATACTATGTATATATATATATACGTGGTGCATTCAATAAGGTTCCAGACTTTTTTGTACAGGCATTTGAAATTGTCGTAGACTCTTGAAAATTCAGTATGTTATTGCTATATATCTTGTGAGATGACTGACCAATTTTTGTGATTTCAGGTTCAAATGAACAGCTACAGTAGCAATTAGAATACACCCTACTACAGCCTGATTGTCACAGCTGGTGAATTTCAAAAATGCCATCTGGATGTGAGGAGACTTTAGAAGAACGATATGCAATAAAATTCTGTTTTAAGCTTGGAAAAAATGCCACAGAAACGTATGGAATGCGTCAGACTGCTTTTCGACCATCTGGCATGAATCGAGCATCAGTTTTTGAGTAGCATAAGAGATTCAAGGAAGGCAGGGAGTCTGTGAGGGATGCTGAGAGGTGTGGTAGGAGTAAGGAAGTCAATACACCAGAGTTGATTGGACAAAGGGTTAGGGTTACTATGTTGCGGTTTTAAGGGAGTTCAGGAAGAGATTCCGTTGGAAGAGGCCAGCACTCTTCAAATTGGGTCAGTGGCATTTCCTGCAGGACAACGCACCAGTCCACAACTCCATCCTTGTCACAGACTATTTGAGCAAGATGGGCATCAAGACACTTCCTCACCGTCCTTGTAGTCCAGACCTTGCTCCCTGTGACTTTTGGTTATTCCCTAAGCTCAGAGGCTGTCGTTATGAGACAATTGAGGAGATGAAAGAGGCTGGGACGAAGGTCATTGATACGCTCAGATAAGAGGACTTCGATGGGGCCTTCCAGAAGTTGTTGGAACAGTAAAACAAGACCATTGCAGCCGGAGAAGATTACTTCGAAGGGGACTAGAGTTTCGTGTGTGTACTATCAATAAAAGTGCCCATACGAAAAAAGTCTGGAAACTTATTTAATGATCCTCGTATATATATATATATATATGGAGAGAGAGAGAGAGAGAGAGAGAGAGAGAGAGAGAGAGAGAGAGAGAGAGAGAGAGAGAGAGTGAAGGAAAAGAGATATTTTTTGCAAATACCTTACGTTTTAGAATAAATTTAGAACACTGCTTATATCACAAAATTTGAAAGCAGAACGCTACCAACGGGAATAGATTACTACGACTTTTCTAATTGTTTTCATTTCATTATAAAATTGAATATAATTCAGAAGATACTACATTACATATTAACTTGCCCCGTCGGCTGGGACTGTAGAATACACCGACTGCACCTCTGCAGAGGGGTAAGACCCCAACCCCAATGAGAATCCTACTTATGACACTAAATAATCTGATGGTGAGGTTCCAGTAATACTGGAACTTTGGGGAATGCGGGGTACTCCTTCATTGCCATTGCTCCCAGGTTCACTTTGGCCCGGAGTGGTAGCACTTGATAAGGCCCTATCTATGGGTTAAATAGAACTAAACTGCATACTTATGCTAAACTGAATTGTTTGAGCTAGAACTGTTTGACTAAATTGAATAGATTGAAATAGGAAAGTTTTTGACAATTAAACTGTGTACTTACATTTAAACTGCGCGTTCATGCTAAACCGAATTGTTTGAAATGGAACTGTTTTTGACATTGAAACTGTACTTACACTAAACTGAATTGTTATATATAGAACTGTTTTGACATTTTACTGTGTAAACAAACCTGTACTTACGCTAAACTGAATTAGGACTGTTTGAATAAACTGAATAGCTTGAAATTGAAATGTTTTTGACAATTAAACTGTGTACTCATGCTAAACTCAAAAGTTTGAAATAGAACTGATTATTTACATAAAAATCGATTTGGCGTTAAATAACCTACAAAGGTTGATATGCCATAGAAACCAACCAACCAACCAACCAACCATTACATATTAACATTGCCCTGATAATGGTTTAATATCAAAACCGAAACACTATAGAGGTAAATATTTCAATCTCAATATTTTGATTTATATATATATATATATATATATATATATATATATATATATATATCAACTTACGCGGACAGAATGTTTTCTTGACTCTCTCTCTCCATCCCTATCATCCATTGCTCCCGGTAGGATTTCCAAACAATATATTGTGTCTGTACAGAGTTAAAGTAGATAATCTCTTGCTGGTTGGCCAACACTGGCACATCCATGTGTTAAGGTCCATAGAGGAACGTTATTTATAAGTTCGTCCTTGCTTTACCAGCTGTGTCCCGTATATCTTGTTTGTTTTACTTAGATGGTTTTTTTGATGGAATGTAAGTGGCTGTACATCTGCCTTTTCGTGGGATTTTGCTTCTAGGATATATATATATATATATATATATAAGGGACCCTCTAACCTTAGTATAGCACTCGCTCTTGGAAAACATCGTCTGCACTTGTTTAGCTTTTCTTGTACCGAATTGTGATGTTATTGTCTTAAAATAATCCGTTCTTTCCTTCTTTTCACACAAGTTTTATTCGAGGTAAGAAAAAGGAGACGCCCGTGGCGTAACGGTAAACAAAATGGACACACTTACCCGAGTTCAAATGCTGGAGGAAACTGTTTGCTTTTCACATCGGGAAAGGTATGCATCCAACTATTCTCCTTCCATCTTCGAGCAAATAGCAGGGCTGATAGGGATCTTTAAATTTGGTGTAGTAACCAATCTAGAAGAAAGAAAATTCTGGATTCAAAACCAGATTTGGAGAATCATGGACTCTGCTTGGCTATTTCTGGCCAAGACACGTTACATGAGTTGCGCCCTCTTGACCAAACCAGATTATAGGACGTCTTAAAAGAAATGACCTCCGTATTTTTCGTTTCAATATCTAAATTCTCCACAAATCAAATCGATTTGTCGACGGGGCGTATAATACTCAGAGTGTACCCCCAGCAGGAGGGTCAGACTTCCCCAAATGCATGTTCCTGGCTAAAGCACCTAACTGAATTTGGTGGTGAGGCTTAGTTGATTTATCCCAGCTTCATACTTAGCTGGAGTGGTTGTAGCTTTTAGACTACCATCTATCAGTCTAAGAGTTTTGTTTGAAATAGAATGTTTGATATCATATAACTGTGTATAAATTTTTTAATGGAATTATGGGATAGCTTTAAACAAATATGTCGGTCTAGAGGGAAGTTTGAGGGTACTCTAGGGTCATTTAAGTACAGGTCATCTGAGTACAAAATATTCAAAGGAGGATTAAGATGACAAAACAGCTTGCATAGTCATTTACACAGTTTAATTTGGTTAAAGCCAGAAGTTTGGGGCACCCATTGAGAACCGAACTCTCTAATAATGGTTTGCTTGACTAGTTGATTAACCTTTGCACCATAACCCTGTCGTCGGAGCTTAGAATACTTCGACTGCATCTCCAAAGAGGAGTAAGACCCCCCACTAAATGAGTGCACTAAAGCTCTTGGGAGTGTGGTGTAGTCCTTCATTGCCATTACTCTTAGGTCCACTGACCCAGAGGGGGAGAATTTGTTTAGGCCCCATCTAAATCAAACAGATCTGTTTTAAAATTATTTGTACTTGATTGGAATGCTTGATGCTATATGATTATAGATTGTTTATATTAAGAACTGTTACTTGAAGCTATCATTGTTTACTAAGAATTATTATTACTTGTTTCTATATTATTAAAATAGTTACTTCAAACCTTATGATTGGTTGGTTGGTTGTTTGGGTTTTATGGCATATCAACCTTTGTAGGTTATTTAACGCTAAATCCATTTTTATACAAATAGTTGTATTTCAAATAATTCAGTTTAACATGAATACACAGTTTAATTGTCAAAAACATTTCTATTTCAAACTATTCATTTTATTCAAACAGTTCTAATTCAATTAATTTTGTTTACACACATTTAAATGTCAGAACAGTTCTATATATAAGAATTCAGTTTAGTTTCAATGTCAAAAGCAGTTCTATTCTAAACAATTTAGTTTAGCATAAATATGCAGTTTAAATGTAAAAATCAGTATAGCGAAGGAAGGACGGTTTAGTTCTATTTAATCCATAGATCGGACCCTTATAAGGTGCTACCACTCCGGGCCAGAGTGGACCTGGGTGTGATGGCAATAAAGGGGTACTCTGCTTTCCCCAAAAGCTCCAGTATCACTGGAACCTCACCATCAGATTGTTTAATATCATATTGTGACGGCAAATTCTTTAAAATCCCAAAGCGGGACTTTATTTTCGCACGTGTGAAGACGGGGCAGGTTGGCACTTGATCCCTTGTAGAATAAGTCCTCATTCAGAGTTTTCTTCTCGGGCACATAAGAACTGGCATATTATGTGGGGGATTAATTTATGGCCAGACTGACCGCCGCTGGCAAGGGGTTCCAAATTTCACACTATACACCCACCCACCAAGGCTGCTAGACTTCCTCCCCTAGAACAATTGAAGATATGGACCTCTAGGTTTAGACGTAATAATATTAATTATAGTAGTCGGCAATTCCGGTTTCCCGTGTGATATTTTAAAGGAATTAATAGGACAATTTTAAGCGAGCATATCATAAGGCGAATAGAAGCTGGAAAAGAAACATAAAATAACAAATTCGTAGCCGACGCTGCAAATAACAACTTCAAGCACGTGGGAACATTAAAATATATCAATCTTTTACTACACATAGATATACACCTTCAACGTGTTAACTATATCATAAATGAACAGTCTATGAACATAAATGTCTTTCGTCCTTTCTTTTCTTTCGTTTTCATTCAAATTGAGAGAGAGAGAGAGAGAGGGGGTATATAAAACTGGGTATAAGGAGAAACGGTCTCAAAGTTTACTTATCTTTTTTTCTTTTCGACGGGGTTCCTGTGGAAAATGTTTCCTCTTTTACGGGCTAATAGACTTTATGCTATTTTTAATACTGGCTTGAAGAAGTGGCTCCTTCGTGTCCGAGATATTCTTTTCGTCTTCTTTTACCCGGAGTACTTGGCTTTTTGGTTCCGTCTGCCACGAACCCTGTCCAACAACTAACCTTTTTCTTTTCCTTTTTTCGCTGACGGGAAGAAGGTGCCACTTCCGTTTTTTAGGGTCCCAGCCAATCATTTGGCTTCTACCTTCTTCCTTCCCGTGTCAGGCGACCCGAGGGAGGTCACCGAGTACAAACATCTGTTCTTAACGGTCATTCTTTGATGGCTTGCTACTGTTAATTCAAACACGAGGATAGTAATAATTTCATTTCTATCGTCTCAGTGGGAAACCACGAGACAATATCCAGAACACTCGTGGCGGGGGTCTTACCCCTCTGCAGAGAAGCAGTTGGTGTATTCTACAGCCCCAGCCGACTGGGCAACCATATGATTGAAAAAGTTAATTAAAACCATATCATAAAAAGATACAAATTGAAATAGTTAATAGAAAGTATATAATAAGAATAGTTATTCGAAGCCAAATAATAAAAAATTCTTGAAACTATATAATAGAAATAGTCACGTAAATCAAAATAATAAAGATAGCTACATGTACGTGTTGCCTTCAATAAGTTTCCAGACTTTTTTGTACGGGCATTTAAAATTGTCATAGACTCTTGAAAATTCAGTATGTTATTGCTATACATTTTATGAGATGACTGACCAATTTTTATGATTTCAGGTTCAAATGAACAGCTACAGCAGCAATTGGAATACACCCTACTGATTGTCACAGCTGGTGAATTTCAAAAATGCCATCTGGACGTGAGGAAGAACGATATGCAATAAAATTCTGTTTTAAGCTTGGAAAAAATGCCACAGAAACGTATGGAATGTTTCACACTGCTTTTGGAGCATCTTACATGAATCGAGCATCAGTTTTTGAGTAGCATAAGAGATTCAAGGAAGGCAGAGAGTCTGTGAGGGATGATTAGAGGCGTAGGAGGAGTAAGGAAGTCAATACACAACAGTTGATTGGCCAAAGGGTTAGGATTAGGGTTAGGGTAAGGGTTACTATGTTGAGGTTTTAAGGGAGTTCAGGAAGAGATTCCGTTGGAAGAGCACTCTAGAAATCGGGTCAGTGGCATTTCCACCAGGACAATGCACCAGTCCACAACTCCATCCTTGTCACAGACTATTTGAGCAAGATGGGCATCAAGACACTTCCTCAGGCTCCCTATAGTCGAGACCTTTCTCCCTGTGACTTTTGGTTATTCTCTAAGCTCAGAGGTTGTCGTTATGAGACAATTGAGGAGATGAAAGAGGCTGGGACGAAAGACATTGACATGCTCACACAAGAGGACTTCGATGGGGCCTTCCAGAAGTTGCTGGAACGGTACAACAATTACATTGCAGCCGGAGAAGATTACTTCGAAGGGTACTACAGTTTCATGTGTGTACTATCAATTAAAGTGCCCATACGAAAAAAGTCTGGAAACTTATTTAATGATCCTCGTAACCATATTATAAAAATAGTTATTTGAGACAATTCAATAAGAAATAGTTGCTTGAAATCATATAACAAAAATAGTTACTTGAAAAAATATATAAATAGAAATAGACACTTGAAACAATATAAGCTGTTAGGGTCCCATTTATGATTTGAATAGATGTTTAAAAATCATTCGTCTTCGATATGATTGAGAGGAAAAAACCTCAAATGAAACTACACAAAAAATGTAGATACAAACGTTTAATGAATGCGTTTTCCTAACCTCTCGGCTTAAAATAACTCCTTATGGGTTGACATGCCGTTAAAATTAAATAATAGGAATGAAAATAGCATTTTTTTTCGGGATTGACTTTTCTGCTTTTATCTGCGATACTTTTCTTCTTTTAAATGATTTTTATTTCTTAAGTCTTGATTTCGTGGTCCCGTCTAATCATCATCATCATCATCATCATCAAAGATTGCAGATAGCACGGATTCCCTTCACTCTATTTTGCCATCCTGCCCTGATAGCCATCCATTTAAGTCCTGTAGACAGTATCCAGTATCCGCACAGATGATGAATGTAAGTTTTTGCTGGTCGGCCAACACCAGAGTATCCATGTGTCCATGTTTATTGGAAAGCTTATGAGTTTGCCCTTGCATTTCTAGCATGTCTTGTTCGTCTCACTTGGATGGTTTGTGAGATGGGAGGTAAGTGGCCATACAGCTGTTGTTTTGTGGGGTGCTGCATCCAGGATTTGTTCAAAACAGCACACAGCATCCTTATGTAATTTCCCTCAAGTTTATCTCTAAACATTTCGTTAAAGTCCAAATCATACAACCATACAGTAGTACTGACACAGCCACAACTTGGAAGAATTCCCCGTTTCATTTCATTTCCATATGATCATTAAACAGTCGATAGCAATACACGCTTTACTTATGCCTATATCACTTTCAGTCGATAAAATATTGCTACCGAGGTTTGTGAACTGGTCTACTCATTTCAGAGGCTTGCCATTTAAAGTGGGAATGGCAGCATCTTGATTAAAACACAGGAACTCTAAGTTCATGTAGAGACCAATGCACCCAGCTGCTTGCTTCTGGCTATTCAGCAGAGATTTGGCTTGAGCAGGTGCATTTTAAAAAGGCTAAATCATCTGCGCACTCTACTTTAGCAATAGTTTCTGCAGGATTTCATCTGCTCTTCGTTTAGTGTGAAACCAATTTCTTTCATTAAACCTGTCATGTACTATATATATATATATACACATACATATTGTCACCCACTGACAGACAGTTTCGTTGTATCACAACTCATCAGTGTGGCTAGACGTGTGAGATGTTTCAAGCTCGGATCGAAACCCGGCAAACTCTACGTTAGCCTAACATAACCTCACAGCCAGTAGCAAGCTGGGGAAATTAACGTATATGTATTTACTTCATTTTCTTAACATTTTACGCCATCGGAGACCGAAGTGCTCAATTCGTTAGAAGAGCTTTGCATTACGCAAATGGCAACCGTTAATTCCTTCGCCAAAGTGCTCAACCCCCTGGTGGGAGCGTATATATATATATATATATATATATATATATAGTGGAGGCATTTAAAAAAATCACAAACTGCAAACTAAAAATGAAGATGAAGGAACGTCTCATGTAATCTCTGGTTTTAGTTGATCTAGCGTACATATATATATATAATTCTTTTAAATACCATGTCCAGGTGGCAAAAGCTGCTTGGTAGCGCCAGCAGTGGCAGTACCGTCTTGAGCTACCGAAACTGAGATCACCCTGGTTGACGGCTAATGAGGGCATGGTATCGCTCGTGCTTTTAGAGGTTGTATGATGAATATATATATATATATATATATATATATATATATATATATATATATATATATCAAATGTATGCATGAACGAAGTTTGGGTATAGAGAACTAACAAAAAAATTAGTTTTGCTGCATTCTAATAATGAAATATCAAACATCTTGCCTTAAAATCTTGAGCACTTTTTCGTTTATTTTCTCTTGAAAATACTTTAATTAGAACAGCAATAACCTGACAATTCTTGCAGTACTGATTTGTTGTTGAGTGTTTGTCGAAAGGGTGGGATTATCTCCCTTGGGTTTTGTGGGAAAAACATTGAACTCTTCATATTCGACAAGAATACCAATTAAACAAATATTTGAAAAATTCAACAACGATGCCACGTTCTCGTTTTGTCGACTTTACCCCCGAAGTGTATTAGAAGTATTAATGCTGAAGTCGTTTCAAAACATCCCCCCCCACACAATGGACTTTCAGAGTGTTAATTATTTCGTATAGTGAATTCTATGTTATTGAATACAAAGATAGCACCAATTTTTCTAAATATTAAATATTTTATATTACCACCCTTCCGCCATCTTTTCCTGTCCCGGCTGACGTCACTCGTTAATGAAATCGTGCTCGGTCATTTTGTGGCTGGAGGAGGGGAAAGAGAGAGGGATTTACGGACGATGATATCACGTGACAACGCCATTTTTTGAATCTTCATTCAAATTTGCTTGATTTTCTTTTACTTGAGTGATATTTTATTTCAAATTAAAAGCAATGTCATTAAAAAAAAACAATACAGAAAGGAAGAAAGAAAAAAAAAGGAGAGACTTGAGAAGAAAGAAAGAAAGAAAGAAAGAAAGAAAGAATAGACCTGGAAAGAAAGAAAGAAAGAAAGAAAGAAAGAAAGAATAGACCTGGAAAGAAAGAAAGAAAGAAAGAAAGAATAGATATGGAAAGAAAGAAAGAAAGAAAGAATAGACATGGAAAGAAAGAAAGAAAGAAAGAAAGAAAGAATAGACATGGAAAGAAAGAAAGAAAGAAAGAAAGAATAGACCTGGGAAGAAAGAAAGAAAGAAAGAAAGAAAGAAAGAATAGATCTGGAAAGAAAGAAAGAAAGAAAGAAAGAAAGAAAGAATAGATATGGAAAGAAAGAAAGAAAGAAAGAATAGACATGGAAAGAAAGAAAGAAAGAAAGAAAGAAAGAATAGACCTGGGAAGAAAGAAAGAAAGAAAGAAATGTAAAAGATAATCGAAAAATAAGAAAGAAAATATAGACAAGAAAGAAAGAAAGAAAGAAAGAAAGAAAGAAAGAAAGAAAGAATAGACCTGGGAAGAAAGAAAGAAAGAAAGAAATGTAAAAGATAATCGAAAAATAAGAAAGAAAATATAGACAAGAAAGAAAGAAAGAAAGAAAGAAAGAAAGGACACACTCGGAAATAAATAAATAAATAAATAAAGGTCATTATTTGTGCAATAATAGAGAATATTTTTGTCAGATGTAAAAGGAAATTGAAAACTTATCCAGTTGACAAAACTAATACAATTTCGGGAAATCATTTGACAAAAATATATTAAAAAATGGAATTAAGGAAATAGTTTTGTAATGGGCAGGTGTATTTAAAACAAACAGACAGACTAAGAAAGAAGTCCGAAAATTCCTAAACCAAACAATGAAGCTAATCATTTCGAAAACCATTTCCTAAACGAGAAATGATCATCACAATTCACTGAGTTATTAGAACTGTTATCCAAGTATTGCTTGTTTTTCTCCTAAAATTTCAGAGGTCGCTGTTGTAGTAAAAGTACTCGATACCAATCACACCGTTTATAATGAATGGAAAAATCATAATAGGCAACTTTCGTCTGGCATATAAGCAAGGGGATTATCATACCATACGTTTTTTAAATAGCAACAAATTGGAGTAAAGCTTATTTTTAAGTGTATTTTGGCTTCTGTTTTCATTACAGTCGTATCTTTAGATATTTTTTAGTTGGTGTCTGTCGTATTCATTAATATTCTCGGAATTTCGATCTGAGCCCTTTATGTTATCGGTTCCCAACCGGGGAGTCATGTAATATTTTTCAGGTTAGGGCATAGAAAATAAATGGGTCAATGAGTAGCTGTAAAAACATTTAAAATAGACCGACATATTTAACTGTCAAGTATTGAATTATATGGTCACAATCCTCGCATTATATTGTTTTTATCAATTTCAATAGAAAATGGATTCAACATTACAATAGTTTGGTTACTTATTACGTACGGAGGGGGGTGTCTTCGTGGCGTAATGGTTAAAGCGCTGAACTGCGGAATCGTAGTTAGCGAGTTCAAACTCTAGTCACGCTATTGCATTCACTTTCGGACAAATACTCTTGAGAAAGGTATGAACCCCCTTATCCTCCCAGCTATGGCTTAGATAGTACCACTACTGTTCTAGGAGAATAGCTTTGGCATTAGATAACTTAAGAAGGTCGATACAGTTTTAAACGAAGAAACCAAACCTTATTACATAGGCATCTGTTGACCCTGAAGATGATATCCCACAACTTACAGGAAAAAGTGGCAAAAACAATGATTTTGAGTTGAATAATTCATACCCATTTTAATATAAATGAAAATAAAATTTTCCCCTCGCTCTTTTCAGGAGGTTTACTCCGAAAGTAATGCCTCCTATTCTTGGATACGGAGGATACGACAATAACATCGTTGTGTAACAGAATAACTCCTTGGGAACGGTGGTTAGAAATAGGTGAACAGACACACACACAGACACACAAATAGATCGATTGATAGATAGAAATGAGTGTCAGTGAATAGAAAGAAATTCACTTATCGTCATTGACTTGATAGATTTTTACAAAACCAGGTAGATAGTTTGGTTTTGTTGGTTAATGGTATATCAACTTTCGTAGGATTAATCAATACCATATCTATGGTGGTGGTACTATTTAACCCATACTTGAGGGAAAAGGAGGTTCATATATTTCCGAAGGGCAGGTTGAAAGATATCATTTGAAGTGAAGTGCATATTTCACTCAGCAATTATAAAAAGATGTCATTTGAAGTGAAGTGCATCGTAGCGTAGTCACCGATGACTGCTATATCAGTAATGACTACTCGTCATGTAGAGGAGTTGAAACACACACACAAAAAAAACTCGTTTCATGTGTGAAGATCCCTGTTGTTTTATTCTCTCCATTCAGTTTCTGATTCTGTGGAAGTTGTTGAAAACAGATGATGGACACGTGTGGGTTAACTTCCTCATTCTCTAAGGAAATGTCTTTCCTCGTATCTTTGAAAGGTTCACTTGTTCTTTGTACACCTGAATGCGTGTCTCCTCGTACCCTGTTTGGTTTGGTTGGGTTGGGTTTTATGGCATATCAACCCTTATCGGTTATTCAATGCCAAATTTTCTTTATACATGGTTATATACCCTATCTATGAGCATTAATGGGTATGTCCCAATCCTCATAGATACATTGGACACTATTGTAAGAGGGAGTAATATGCTGACGGTGGTGGTTACTCGGTCGAGGCTGCCTGACGTGGGTGCCGAGGAAGCTCAGCATTCTCATCACGCGGCTGACTCTCTTCGAACCTCAGGGGGCCGTCCTCCCAGGCTCTAATCCTTCGCAGAGGGGCTAGGTTTATCGACTGGCGCAAGAGGCGCCCGTTTTTTTAGGGGAATGCCGACGAGACTTGAAGCATTTTCAGAGCCGCCAGGCGTGTCTGGGCTACGGACAAGCACTCAGACACACCTTAAAAAGGCCTTGTACCAAACTCGTCGAGGTGGTGGGACGTTCGACAAATACAGTAATATGCTAAGTAGTTCATCACTAGCAATGGGTTACCTTCTTTACGCCGCTGGCAAGTATTGTATTTTGTTAATGTTTTAACGATTTCTATTTCATTTCCAACCTCTGTTTTGGTTATTTCTCATTCAATAAACTTTTGTTAGGTTACAACATACATATATATTAAGTATATATGATTTGATTTGGTTGCGTTTTATGGTATATCAACCCTTGTTGGATATTTAATGCAGAATCCTTTATACATATGTATTAGATATACATGATTTGGTTTGGTTGGGTTTTATGACATATCAACCAATGAGGGTTATTTAATGCTAAATCCTATTTATATATTTATATTAAATATATATGATTTGGTTTGGTTGGGTTTTATGGCTTATCAACCTATGAAGATTATTTAATGCAAAATCCTATTTAAACAATTGGAAAACAACGCCTATAACCGTTACGTTGGTTGGTTCCCTAAGCTTCCAAGGAAGCAATCATCTGGAGGTTGCAGGTTCAATCCTGAATGCAAGCGAGTAACAATACAGGAATACTTGACACTTGTACCCGGTTATGGCTAACGGAATCAGAACAGGTGATTCCCGTGGATTCAATAAAGGACGTAGTTCGAAGTTCAGTGTAGGTTCCCGAGTTCGACAAACACCTGAAGAAGGCTGGAGGATATATCGACCGTCGTGGAAATAACAATAAAGGTGAAGACAATAGTCCGAAAACCCTTAATGATGAATATATATGATTTGGTTTGTTTGGGTTTTATGCTATATCAACAATTGTGGGTTATTTTATACCAACTCCTGTTTATACATATATACTAAATATATGATTTGTTAACGTATTTTGTTGATAACATTTCTAAACAAAACAAACCTGACCTCATTTGTTACACACAGTTAAATTGCTTCAAGAATTTCTATCTAATACGAATAATTCTATTTACTATTAAACATTTATTTGCACACAGTTAAATGGTTTCAAGTATTGCTATGTAACAGTAACATTTTAACAGCAGTCATTTGTTTGCACACATTTAAATGGATATCATCATCATCATGTAACGCTGCTAGCACGTATCTCCCTGAATCTCTCTCGCCACCTGTCTCTATCGTCCATCGCTCTCGGGAGATCTTCCAGGCTACATCTTGTATCGGCCCAGAGCTGCTGTATATAGGTTCTAGCTGGTCATCCTACCTTTGCTCGTCCATGTGAAGGGATCCACAAGAGTACATCGCTTATGAATTCGTCCTTACTTCTTCAGCAGTGTCCAGGATGTCTAGTTCGTCTAACTTGGATAGTTTCCATGATGGGTGGTAGGTGGCCGTACAGCAGCTGTTTTGTGGGGTGTTGCCTCCTGGACTTGTTCAATACAGCCCGCAGCATTCGTGTGTAATTGCCGTCAAGCTTTTTCTCCATACGTTTAGTTAGGGTCCATGTGGTGCATCCATATAGCAGTATAGACACGACCGCTGTTTGGAAAAAATTGTTTTTTATTTTATCGGTCAGATCTGACTTCCATATGACCGATAGCCTATCGATAGCTGTCCATGCCTTTGCTAGTCGTGTGTTGGTGTTATTCTCGGTTGATGAGACACTGCTTCCGAGGTAGGTGAACTTGTCCACTAGTTTCAAAGGCCCACCCTTCATAGTGGAGATGTTTCCTCTTTGATTAAAGCACATGTATTCTGTCTTGTCTGCGTTGACATGGAGGCCTATGCCACCTGCAGCTCGTTCCAGATTATGTAGCAGGGATTCGGCTTGGGTGGGTGTATTTGCTATAATCGCTATGTCATCGGCGTAGTCCGTGTCCGTTATAGTTTTTGTGGGGTATCCTTTTTCCTTCTTTGCCTGCTTGAAATCGTTTTCTTTCATTAAATCTATAGATGTTCTAAGCTGGCAGTCTAGGCAGATAATTAATAGGTATTGGGCTGATGTGCCTCCTTGTAGCACACCTAGTACAATGCCGAAGTAGTCTGTGTCTCCATCCAGTGAGCGGACTTTTACTTTCGTGTTTTTATATAACATCATTATGGCTGCGACGGTTTCTTTGGGGAGGCTGTTGGCGAGAAGTATTTGCTTCATATTCCCTCTGTGCATGAAGTCAAATGCATTGGAGAAGTCGACGAATAATATTGTTGCCTCAAGGTTTTATGCTGGTACGCCTTGTAGAATTCGCTGGATATTTGTAATGTTGTGGATCGATTTCTCCGAAAGCCTTTTTGGTTCTTCCGAAATATTTTCTCAATTTTCGATTCTATGCGGTTGCCTAGTAGAGCATTGTAAATCTTGGCTGCAATGGATGTGAGGGTTAAATGTCATTTTTAAATGAATTTGAACTAATTTGTTTGCGCGCGAGTATGCTATTATTTCTTTATAGTTAAATGGTTTCAGTTATTGCTATCTAACATTAATAATTCTATTCAATATTAATCCTTTGTTTGTCGACAGTGAAGTGGTTACAAGTATTGGTATTTAATACTAATCATTCCAAGTATCAAACAATTCTATTTGACCGATAGATAAGTGCTACCATTCTGGGTCAGAGTGGACTTTAGAGCAATGGTCATGAAGAGGTACTTTACATATCCCAAAGCCCGGAGTTGGAGCCTCGCTATCAGATGATATAACGCCATATCTAGGGCATTCGTTGGGGGTGGGAAATTTACCCCTCAGCGGAGATGCAGCCAGTCTATTTTATGGTCCCGAGAAATCCGTCGTCTTAAACTAAGGTTCACAGAACACCTGACCCCCATCACTTATGCTTCACGTTGGTGACATCGTCCAACAAGTAAGTGCTACAATTCTGGGTCAGAGTGTTGCATAGTCACAATCATATACATATACAACAATACACATATACATGCGGAAACAAAATCAACAATAATGACGAACGAACACAGTTCTTTAGAAAAATATACCTCTCACACTTTATTCGAAAGGGTTGCGAAAAGGTTATGTGTGAGACGTGAGTTGGAGAACAAACTGAACAAACTGCAACATATTGACCCCCAGTTCCTTTGTCTTTAGCAGCATTTCTTTCTCGTTCTGCTGGGCTGCTCAATGGGGGCCCTGAGGGCCCATAGCCCTCTGGTGGATGCTGGTTCTCTCTACAACATCTTATCTCCAACTTGATTGACTACAACTAACTGAATTTCCTGTCGCACCGGGTTATATCATTGTTTGACATCCACCTGCATCCTGTGAACGTTACATCTGCACCCAATTCAACCCGTCCACAGTTAAGGTTATACCCTGATATCTTCGACCGGATGCACCTGTTCCTTGATTGACGGCTGGGTCGAAGGTCAATATGTTACAAGAGTGGACTTTGGAACAATGGTCATGAAGAGGTACTTCACATTTCCCAAAGCCCCAGAGTTGGAGCCTCGCTATCAGATGATATAACGTCATGTCTAAAGCATTCGTTGAGGGTGGGAAATTTACCCCTCAGCCGAGATGTAGCCTGTCTATTTTATAGTTCCAGACGACTGGGCCCCAAAAGAGAGTGAGAATCAAGAAATCCGTCGTCTTAAATTAAGTTTCACAGAACTCCCGACCCCATCACTTATGCTTTACGTAGGTGACATCGTCCAACAACTCCCACCACTACTTAGATGACCGATTGCGTCTGGTGACCGCGGGAATTCTCGAGTAAATATTATTTTAGCTGTTAGGTCAAAAATACTTTGTTACACCCAGCCTACTAAAGGAGATGTTGAACTGTGTCGACTCATTTTTCTTCTTTCTGGTGCAGGTTTTTGTTGGTAACATATTCATTCGCATCCAAATACCATACGGGTGACCTTATCGATGGGGCTAAGAATATGCTGACTGTACCCCGATGGGGCTAAGAATATGCTGACTGTACCCCGATGGGGCTAAGAATATGCTGACTGTATCGTAAAGAGCCTAGAAAAATGCGGTGTCGTGGATATGACACTGAACTACATCTAATGGTGAGGTTCCAGTTCTGGATATCTGGGAGGAGTGAAATACACCTTCACTGCTATTACTCCTAGGTCCACTCCCACCCAGAGTAGTAATACCATCCATATCTCAAACAAATATGTTTAAAATGCTTTGTATTCGATTGGATTGTGTGCCAAAAAATTTCAAGAAACAGAAACATAAAAATATGTAAATATGAATGTGCCATGAAGGCAATTCCCTAACCTCTAGGCATAAAATAAGCCTAGACGGGTTGATACCAATCAATCATTATTCAAATGGTAACATTCGCTTACAATATTGCTGTAGATGTCATTCAATAGTTATAGAAACTTGACATTTAAAGTGAAGTGTATATTTTGCAAGCACGGTTTTAAAAAATAATTTGGAGAATCAGTGTTATTGTTTATGGTTGGTTGGGTTTTATGGCATATCAACCTTTGTAGGTTATTTAACACCAAATCCATTTTTATGCAAATAGTTTGCTCTATTTTGAACAATTCAGTTTAGTATGAGTACACAGTTTTATTGTAAAAAACATTTCTATTTCAAGCAATTCAGTTTATTCAAACAGTTCTAATTCAGTTAATTCAGTTTAGTATAAGTACAGATTTTGTCTACACGCAGTTAAATGTCAAAACAGTTCAATATTAAACAAATCAGTTTAGTGTAAGTAGAATTTCAATGTCAAAAACAGTTCCATTTCAAACAATTCAGTTTAGCATAAGCACGCAGTTTAAATGTAAGTATAGTTTAATTGACTATACTGAATAGCCTAAAATAGAAAGTTTTTTGACAAACAGTTCTAATTCAAACAATTCAGTTTAGCATAACTATGCAGTTTGTTCTATTTAACCCATAGATAGGGCCCTCTCAGGTGCTACCATTCCGGGCCAGAGTGGACCTGGAAGCAATGGCAATGAAAGGGTGCTCCGCATTCCCCAAAGCTCCAGCATCACTGGAACCTCACCATCAAATTGTTTAGTGTCATATCCAAGACACTCGTTGGTGGTGGGGGGTATTACCTCTCAGCAGAACTGCAGTCAGTGTATTCTACAGCCTCCCCCACCTTGTGTCAGACATTGGTTATTTTGGGAGATTTTTAGTTTAATAGGACATTTGCATATTCTGAATCTTTAATTTTTCGGCAAACACACGTTTTTTAAAATGTTGTTTCAATCATTTTTTTTTTCAAGTTACCATCTTTAAAAGCTGACAGTTTTATCGAAAAATTAATGGTAAAATTTGTGCGTGCAAATATTTAATTGAAACTGTGGTGCAATCTTTAATAGATATTAAATTATTTCTAATATCGTGCTACTTAGAGACCATAAATGAATTTCTAGTGAAATTCTGGCCCATAAACATGCGTGCATTGTATGTTTTATCCGATTTTTTGACACATTTGCAATATCAAATCCAAATGTCCATGAAATGGCTAATTTAATCAATTGCGCAGAATCAGTAGCAGCCTGTACATCAAAAAAGGCAAAGAAATCGGATTTGATCTGAATAGAACAAGACTGTATTACAGGCTGATCAAGTCATCGTTGCGGACTCCGATGGATCCTATAATTATTGATTGAGTGATTTTAATGGTATGTCAGCACATCTCGGGCTATTTAATGCTAAGAGATTAGGAAATTATGTTTATTGTACGTTTACATTTATATTTTTTGAAGAGTTGTTTCAGGGTTTTTTGCGCACATATATTACTATCTAATACAAATAATTCGTACGCAGTTATATGCTATCAAGTATTCCTATCTAATATTAATAGTTGTATGGTTTCAAGTAATTATTTCTATTTGATAATAGTCATTTATTTGCTCACAGTTATAAGGTTTCAAATAACTACTACTAATAATAATGATAATCCTTAGCAAACAAAGCTTTAAGCAACACTGGCCTAGTGGGTAGAGTGTTCGTAAATGATCCGGAAGATATGGGTTCAATCCCAGGTCGCGTCATACCAAAGACTTTAGAAATGGTACTAGATGCTTCCTTGCTTAACGCTCAGCAATGTAAGGTACGTATCAAGGATAAAGTAGAGCACTCAAGGGAAAGGAGTAGTGCCCTCTCTTACACCTCGGTGTAGTAGCTATTAAAAAGGGAGCCTTCTGGTCACCCTCGACTACGGTCGCCAACTTTGCTTACTACTTATTCCAATCTAATACAAATAATTTGTACAGTTTTATGGTTTTAAGAATTCCTATCTTATACTACTAATTGTAATAAAAAAGGGTTATATGGTATCAGGTATTTCCATCGAATACATGTGATTTATGAACAGATCTATTGGATCAATTGATGGGTTTATAACAAGTACAACCATTTCAGTTCAGAGTGGAACTGGGAGTAATGGTAATGATGAGGCTCTCCAAATTTCCCAGATCTCCATAAGTAGAGCTTAATCAACAGATGCAGTTTAGTGTTATACCCAGGACATAGTTTTTTGTGCGATGGGATATCATGCTTCGGTTCAGCTCGGCTCATCGGCTCGCATTGTACTAAGTGGGTCGTTGACCAGCATAGTCAAGCAGGGCTCGAGCCTCGGCTCGTGCCCGACTTTCCCATCCTCTAACACCCACTATAATCGACCTTCGGGTTGTTGACCTTATGTCAAGTCCTGTCTGGTGGTATAAACTCCTCACGCCCCCGCCTCGTTCACCTCCCTCCAATCCTCAGCTACCACGTTGGGACAAAAACAGACGGAAAGTTCTCTTCAGGGAAAGTGACCATACACCGCCCCACCCCATGTTGTGATTCCTTTTTAAGTGGCAAAGGCAGTGAAGATTCACGTCTGAAAAGAAGAGGGTTACTGGTAGGCAACGACTGGAAACCGGAAAGGTATATTGAGAAAAAATATCACACTGCTTTTTGTAAATATAACAAAAAGTTTATAAATTCTTGAGTTCTACAGATGATAATAATTCTGCGGGTGTGACTTCAAGAATGGTCAAAGGACGTCAGATTGGAGAGGGTTGAGTTCTTCTTAGCGGCAACTTCGTCGGTGCGTCCTGGCGGCAAGCTGGCAGTGTGTTGGCAATTGCATGATTGCAACGAGCCCAAAAATCAGCACGTTATATAATATTTGCCAAGATTCTGGGGTAGGTTCTGACTGTGGCATAACGTCATTTTCAACTCATCAGACATCCGTTATGTCTTTGTTTCAATTTTCGTCATCACTAAGGGTCCAACCATTTTTACACTACTTTCACAAAGTCCTTCCTATCATCACCACTCGTGATGAGGACAACGGGAGGGTAGCTTTCCTTCTTCCTGCACAGTCTTTCTCATATTCCCACTTATGACGTCAAACCGGAGACTCCTCCCCTTATGCCCAAATATGCTGGACTGTCAATTTGATAGGGCTGATTCCAAAACCCAGTAGGTGGAAGGGCGGCCCTTCGTCCCAGACTAATTAACAATTACTAATCAGCTCAGACTGTCATTTCTGGACAATTTCTTCACGCTTATTAGCTAAGGCGTGTTTGCAATCAGATACCAGATAGCCTTTTCACCGTCAACAAAGGCCCCTTTATTAGTTACCTGATTTCACTTCCTAAAAGGGCGCCTACGTAACCAAATTAGTACCAAACGACCCCTCTTATCATCTCATTGTCTGTTTTCTTATTTTCACTTTTCCCAGATTTGGAAAAATCATTTTAATAATATCAATCATTTTTTAAGTAATATCTTTTCTTCCTCAACTTCCGCCTGTACTTGTCAACATGTTAATCTTCTTAACTTTTCAACACCTTCCAATTCCCATTTCAGGTTTTTATCAAAAGTTCTTTTTTCCCAGAATTTCAATTTTACACTTCTTGGCAAATATCTTTAGCCGCTCAACTTTTTTGCTTTTAACCCTTCATGTACTAACGCCATAGACCAATATTGTCACAGTGAGAGGTAGAGACAAATATAGGATATGACTTTTCTGTGGGAGATACAGTCAGCTCATTGTAAGCTCTGATGACAAGGCGTGGTCTTATAATTAAGGTAACAATTGTTGTGCGATTGATTCTCCTCTCAACCAAATAAATTACCACGATTGCTTTTTATTTCTACGGAAAAAACGACTGTCGGACGGTTCTCCTCACGTGATTTCCCATGAAGACAAATCAATATTTATTTGTTGTGTCCCCTACTCATCACACCTACAGTTCGCGCTGGGTGGGTAAGAATTTATAAAAGCTGAGTTTCCGTGTACCTTTTCCCTAGACAGGACCGTTAACACTTAAAACGGTTAATGGCTGGGTTTATTATAGGCGGATTAAAAAAGAAAAAAAATACAAAAAGTAATAGTTTCCTCGGAGGCCACTGACAGGAAGCAAAATCGATGCATGTCTAAAAAGAGGGGCTTCCTGGTGCCACAGAGAAGTTCTTCTTCATTAAGCTTTTACCACTTCGAATGAACGGACCTTTTTCCTCACGGATGCTAGTGGGTAGCACATGTGCCCACAAACAGGTGAGGGTTAGCGGTAGGTTACCTCTCCTACTTGAAAACCTTTACTAAACATTCCCACTGAACATGCGACGAACTTTCAACTTATGATAGTCGAAAACGATTCTATGATATATTGAACGCCTTGTCTATTTCTACTGGTTCAGGAAAACTTTCTACACCACAGAATTGTCACAAACCCAAAAATAAAATTCGAGTCTAAAGGTATCCTTGTCTCTTTCCTTCTATCTTTAATTCTCTTACAGTTTCCACCGACAAAAAGAAGACAAGTGAATGGAGTAAGTATAAGAAAAAGGAGTCACATACGAACCTCAAAATTCCCAAAAGAAACTAACCACGTCGCAAACAACCCTTAATATACCCAATAATTACATGATGCCCGAATCTTCAGTTTTGGGGATATAGAAACTGTGGAGTACCACTTCCTTGCCATTACTCCAAGGTCCACTCGGATGCAAAGTTGTAGTATAGGTGTCTCACAATACAAGGGACCCATGTGACTGCTAATACCTCAACTAATAATAATATTGTGTTCTTCTTTGTCCAGATTTGAAAATAGTATACTATAAGAATTATTAATCCTTGATCACAATGCCTTGCACAAAGGAAAAAATATTTTGCGTTACTATTTATTTGGAGACAAAATCATTTAAAACTGTCTCAAAATAGATTCAATCCATTAATATGATGATGATTTATTACTTAGACAAGAAACTCAAAAAGATTGCATGTCCTAGAAGCTGATATAATAGTAATTAAAAAACATTGCTTTGATGTCTCTAGATCAAAGGATGCATTTTTTACAGGACGTGTTCAAAATGACTGCTATTGCGCTTGTCTCAGTGATAAATCATTATCATATTAATGGGCTGCATCTATTTTGAGACTCCTGTACCTGGTAGGATCCCACCAATGGGTCAAATAGACCCGTTTAAAATTATTACTATTAAATAGGAATACTTGATATTATATACCTTATTTGACAGCATATAAGACGCACGGGTGTATAAGACGCACCCCAATTTAAACTGATCAAATCAAGAAAAAAACGTAGTAATATTAGAGTAGTAATATTAAACGTGATGAAATTAATATAACGAATATTATCAATGTAGCACTTTTAATTTGCCTAATAACCTTTTAAATAATGACAATAGGTATATGAAAGTTTCTCTTAGGTCCAAGCTAATAGGAATTGCCAGGTTGCTAATTTTGGCCGATTATCGCAAATTTTAAACCTACAAATGGTAGAAAAAACGTAGGGGAATTTTAAAAGATATTTTTAGTAAAAATGTGCCGTCAAATACGGTAACTGTAAATTCTTAGTATAAAGAATAGTTACTTGTAGCTATAATTGTTTTCAAAGGATTGTTAATATTAGTTACTTAAAACTTTATAAATGGGAGGAAATAAATGACTATACCTAGAGATAATAACTAGAAACCATATTATTAGTATTTGATTGGAATACTTGAAACCAAATAATTGTGTGCAAATTATTAGACAGGAATATTTGGTATTATATAACCATGCATAAAACTCACGAGACACAAAAAAATGTAAATATAAATGTACAATGAACGTATTTTCCTAACATCTAGGAAAAAATAATCCTAGACTAGTTGACATGCATTTAAATTCTATCCATTAATCAAACTTTAATTCAAAATTGTTTTTCATGTACACATCTAATGATGCCATACCACAAACATGGCATCTTTAGTTGCGTACATGAAATACACTTTTGCGTAATAGTTTAATTGATGGAGAGATTTTAACGGCATGTCAACCTGTCTGGAAGTATTTTATACCCAGAGGTTAGGGAACAGCGTTCATTGTACATTCATATTTACGTGGTGCATTCAATAAGATTCCAGACTTTTTTGTTCAGACATTTAAAATTGTCGTAGACTCATGAAAATTCACTATGTTATTGCTATACATCTTATGAGATGACTGACCAATTTTTATGATTTCAGGTTCAAATGAACAGTTACAGCAGCAATTGGAATACACCCTACTAAAGCCTGATTGTCACAGCTGGTAATTTTCAAAAATACTATCTGGACGTGAGGAAACTTTAGAACGATATGCAATAAAATTCTGTTTTAAACTTGGAAAAAATGATGCCACAGAAACATATGGAATGCTTCAGACTGCTTTTTGGCCATCTTGCATGAATCGAGCATCAGTTTTTGAGTGGCATATAAGATTCAAGGAAAGCAGGGAATCTGTGAGGGATGATGAGAGGTGTGGGAGGAGTAAGGAAGTCAATACACCAGTGTTGATTGGACAAAGGGTTAGGGTTAGGGTTACTATGTTAAGGTTTTAAAGGAGTTCAAGAAGAGATTCTGCCGAAAGAGGCCAGTACTATTCAAATCGGGTCAGTGGTATTTCCACCAGGACAATACACCAGTCCACAAGTCCATCTTTGTCACAGACTATTTGACCAAGATGGGCATCAACATAGTTCCTCAGCCTCCCTATAGTCCAGACCTTGTTCCCTGTGACTTTTGGTTATTCCCTAAGCTCAGAGGCTGTCGTTATGAGACAATTGAAGAGATGAAAGAGGCTGGGACGAAGGTCATTGACACGCTCACACAAGAGGACTTCCATGAGGCCTTCCGTAAGTTGTTGGAACGGTAAAACAAGTGCATTGCAGCCGGAGGAGATTACTTCAAAGGGGACTAGAATTTCATGTGTGTACTGTCAATAAAAGTGGCCATACGAAAAAAAAGTCTGGAAACTTATTTAATGATCCACATACATTTTTGGTCTATTACTTTCTTGGAGTTTTTTTAGACGGTCCGATTGAACACGAATAATTTTAAACAGATCTATTTGAGACATAGGATCCTAACAAGTACTACAATTGAGGGTCAGAGTGGAACTGGGAGTAATGGAAGTGAAACGGTACTCCATTCTCACCAGAATTTCAGAACGAGAGATTTACCACCAGATGCAGTTCAGCGTCATACTAATGGTGGTGGTGGGGTCTTACTCGTCTGCAGGGGATACAGCCGGCGTATTCTATGCCTCACCGACAGGGCTAGTATGCTTTTGAGTGAAGGTTGGTAAAAGATTGGTAAATGGTTGGTAAAAGATTGGTAAAAGGTCGGTAAAAAAACGAGAAAATGCATTTGACGCATCATAATAAGATCAGAATTCTTGTTTTATCATTTTTGATATGTTAGAAAAAGAAAAGCAATTTCAATTTTTGTTCTTTTGTATTTCTGAGGCTTTTTATGCGATGCGAGAAGAATTTTAATAATCTTTTGGATTTTGTTCTGGTCACGACCATTTTGATTAGAATGGGTTTTGTCTGTATTGCAATCTCTTTATTGTGAAGGACTTTTATTTGAAACTCCTTAGAAAGTAGAAAACAGCGAAATAAATGTCCCCTCCATACTTCTTGAATAAAATTTACCATTTTTTAAAATTCTTCAAAATGTTACATCTTTTTGAAGAAGCCAATAGAAAACGAAAAAAAAAAGACCCTGTTTTTAAATTCTTTCGACGATACAATTCAAAAGAATCCGTCATCCCCTTTTTTTTTTTCAATAATAATTTCCTTTCTCTTTCTCTTTCAGCTTTTTTCTTCTCCTTCATTCCTTACATTTCTCACCTTTCTTTCTTTCTTTCTCTCTACTTTATTATGCCTTTCCTTCTTTCTCTTATCTATCTTTTTACCCCATTTCCTTTCCCCTACTTTACTTCATTCCCAATTTTGTCTCCTTTCTTTCCCTTTTCTCTCTTCCTTTTGTTCCTTCCAATTTTATCTTCTTTCTTTGTCTCTCTTCTTTCCTTTCTCTCTTTCCTTCCTTCTTTCTTTTCTTCTTTTCTTTCCTTTATTTGCCTTCCATCCTTTTTTCTCTCTCTCACCTTCTTCTCTTCATTCTTTCTTTTCCCTCCGTTCTTCCTCTCCTTCTTTTCTCTTTCCTTGCTTCCTAGTTTTCTTCTTTCTTTCTTTATCTCTTTGTTCTCTTCCCTTTTTTCTTATTCTCCTTCTTTATTTCCTATCTTCTTTCTATAATTGTTATGATTATTCTTCTAAATTTCTTCTTTTCTCCTCTTTTTTATATGATTGTTAATAAGCTTAACTTAGGATGACACAGTATCAAATGGATGGAAAAAGATTAGTACGCGAAGATTATTTCGCATTAATCTTCCTTGTAGAGAGGACTTAGCTGCCTTGAAAATCGGCATTTGAGATCCTTTTTTAATTTGAGTTCTTATACCTACCGCTTCAAATAATTCTTCTTGACTCAGTCAGCTAGGAGGGTTGTTGAATACACCGACTGCAGAGGGGTAAGACCCCCCCCCACCAACGAGTGTCTTGTAAATGACAGTAAACAATCTGATGGTGAGGTTCCAGTGATATTGGAGCTTTGGAGAATGCAGAGCACCCCTTCTTTGTCATTGTTCCCAGGTCCACTCTGGCCCGGAATGGTAGCACCTGATAGGGCCCTATCTATGGGTTAAATAGAACTAACTGCATACTTATGCTAAACTGAAGTGTTTAAATTTGAACTGTTTGACTAAACTGAATAGCTTGAAATAGGAATGTGTTTGACAATTTAACTGTACTTACATTTAAACTGCGTACTTATGCTGGGCTGAATAGTTTGAAATAGAATTGACAATTTTCATAAAAATGGATTTGGCGTTAAATAACCTACAATGGTTGATATGCCAAAAAACCTAAACCAACCATTCTTCTCTTCCTTCCTTTCTGAAGTCCTACCTCGTCCCGTTCCTTTTTTTAATCCTTATTTTCCTTCATGTTTCATTCTTTGCTCTTTTATTCGACGTTTTAATTCTTTCTTTGTGCAATAAGTTAATTCTGATGACGTTATCCCTTTAGTAAATCGTATTCAGATTTTCTATACTGCTTTCTTTTCTTATTTATACCATTGAATATCAATGCAAACCTTACCTATATATGTATATATATATTGTCATCCAAAGACAGATTGCTTCGTTGTATCACAACTCTTCAGTGTGGCTAGATCCCCGAAGCTGGGATCGAAACCCGGCTGATTCAAACGCCAATCCAAGATTCTACCACTCAGCCACGAGGAAACTAGCGCAAGCGAAGAAAATTTAAACGCTTATGTATCACATTTGTGCCACGAATTACTTTCTTTCTTTCTTTCTTTCTTTCTTTCTTTCCAATCACGTATTTCTTATTTTCTTTATTCCTTCTCTGCGATCCTAACTTTATTTATTTCTTGTCTTTTTTCTCGATCATTTTTCCTTCTTTTTTTGCTTTTTCGTTTTCGCTGATTCGTTCTCTTTCTTTTTTACTAAATTTGTTCGTGTCTTTCACTCTCTTCTCTCTTTCTCTTTTTCCTTTCAGCCTGTCTTGGGGGCTTACAATATGCTGATTGTGTCCCCTGTTGAGCGATAAGAGCTCCCTACTCCCAAAAAGAAAAGGGTATCCTGGATATACCACTAAACTACATCTGATAGTGTGACTCAAGTTCTGGAGATCTAGATTTTGTGGAGTACTCCTTTATTGCCATTAATCCCTGGTTCTCTCAAACTCAGGGAGGACCTGTTAGCGTCACATCTATGGCACAAATGGATCTATTTAAAAATTATTGATATTCGGTAGGACTGTGTGCTAGCAAAAGTAATTGAAGAAACTGCACAAAAATGTAAATATGAAAGCGATTCTCAAACCTTTAGGCATAAAATAACCTTAAACGAGCTGATATGTCATTAAAATTAATCATACTCTTTTTTCTTTCTTTCTCTCTTACATTTCTTCTTAGTTTTTTGTTTGTTTTTGTTGTTTTTTTTATTTTCTTTTACTCTTTTCGTTCGTTCGTATGAACATTCCGAACTTCAAGCTTCCTTTTTTACTCTTCATTTGTCTTACATTTAAATCCATCAGTATGTATTTACCCAACCCCTCCACCAAAGTCTGGGTGTGACACAAGGTCAGTTTTAAAGCAGGGTTCAGCTGGTTTGAATTCAGAGTTTTCTTTTTCCAAGGCTAAAGAACCCTGTCTATCGTACTATTTATCCACGGCTGGGTGGGGTGAGGGACAACTGATAGATACAGGTTTTTCACAAAAGCATTTGTGCAAATTAAAACATAACCAACTATGTGCAAGAATTGAACTTGTGTCGTCGGTTCCATTTCCTACGCCGATATCCATTACACTAAACACCACCCCTTGGTTTTCTGGGGTCCCCCAAGCATTTGCGCTGGGTGGTAGTTATTGTGCTAACTGCCTGGGCCCAAGAGGCCTTCCCAGTTTGTCAAGGCTGAGATCATCGCTTGGTACCTGAGTCGCGTCTAAAATGGTTAATACCGACGGAATCGCGATTCGTGCATGGGCACCCACTTTTAATTGACCTTGAGTCAAACGCGACTTCCATCAATTTTCTCGAATGAATTATCGCTTGTCTATCAAACAAAAAACTTAAACACGTCGTCATGGGACCATTAGCTCAAACGTTGAGGGGTTAGAGTGTTCGCCAATGGCCCGGGAGACCTGGGTTCAATCCCAGGTCGAGTCATACCAAAGACTCAAAAAATGGTACTTGATGCCTCCTTGCTTAACACTCAGCATTATAAGGTACGCATCAAGGGTAAAGTAGAGCAATCCAGGGAAGGAGTAGCGCCCTCCCCTACACATTGGTGTAGTAGCTATCGAAAAGGGAGCCTTCGGGTTACCCTCGACTATGGTTGCCAACTTTACTTACTTATTAGGTTTTTAATGGTTACAAGTGATGAAGATAAACATTAAATGAGAATCAATCTCATTATAAAGGATAACTAACATTAATCACTTCTTGATGAGATATTCATATACAAACCGATTAAAAAATATTCACACTCTTATGAGAATACATTTATAATATAATTTCAAACGGTATCCATATGTTCATCATCTCAGTCATTCTTTTTTTATTTATTTATATCAATGAATATCAATGCAAACCTTACCTATATATATATATATATATATATATATATATATATATATATATATATATATATATATGTGTGTGTGTGTGTGTGTGTGTGTGTGTGTGTGTGTGTTGATTTAAAAATGTTAACATCCTTTTGGGATTTTATTTATGATATAATTTCAATCAGTCTCCACATGTTCATGATCTCAGTCAACACATTTTTGAAATCTCCCCCTGAGGATTTTAAAAAGTGTTATTATTTCTATGGGAGTATCTTTATTAGAAAAGCAGAACTGATATTACCGAGACCACCTTGGAAAGATTCCAATCATGTATTGACAGGGAAGGTGAACAGGTGGAGAATTTAAAATCCTAATATCATAAAAGAAATCACTGAGAAATTTTAACATTTTTAAAAACACACAGTATACATTGTACATTTCCTTCTTTTGTTAAGATTTCTTCTTTTTAATTTTTTTTAAGCAATAAATATCAATGCAAACCTTACCTATATATGTATACACACACACACACACACACACACATATATATATATATATATATATATATATATATATTGTCATCCACAGACAGACTGTTTTGTTGTATCACAACTTTTCTAAACCCGGCTGACTCAAACGCCAATCCAAGATTCTACCACTCAGCCACGAGGAAACTAGCGCAAGCGAAGGAAATTTAAACGCTTATGTATCACATTTGTTTTGTTTAGATATATCCGCTTAACGGCTACCGAGAGCTCAATTCATTTATATATATATATATATATATATGTGTGTGTGTGTGTGTGTGTGTGTGTGTGTGTGTGTGTGTGTGAGAGAGAGAGAGAGAGAGAGAGAGAGAGAGAGAGTTGATTTAAAAATGTTTACATCCTTATGGCAGTTTACTTATGATATAATTTCAATCAGTCTCCACATGTTCATCATCTCAGTCAACACATTCTTGGAATCTCCTACTAGGGCAGAACTAATATTACCGAGACCACATTGGGAAGATTCCAATAATGTATTAACAGGGATGGTGAACAGGTGAAGAATTTAAAATCGCAATATCATAAAAGAACACCCATAGATATGTTGACATTTTTAAACATCCTGTATATTATAGTTATTTACTATGTTAAGCTCAATTTGAGAGAAAGACACAGCTCTGAACATTTTAGGATTGAATTCACTTCACAGGCTATTTGGGCACCTCTGGTGGTGTAACGGTTAGCAAGCTAGACTAGCGAACCTGCACGTGTGAGTTCGAGTCTCATTGGGCGCCCCATTCATTCGGCCTTGTGCCACATCGAAGCAAAGAGCTTCGTAAATTATAGGCACCTCGGGTGGTGTAATGGTTAGCAAGGTAGACTAGCAAACCTACACGAGTGAGTTCGATTCTCATTAGGTGCCCAATTCGTGCGGCCTTGTGCTACATCTAAGCAAAAAGCTTAGTAAATTACCACTTCACAGGCTATTTGGCCTGCAAGTTCAGCTTTCTAACATGTTTTATGATAAGCCGTTTACAGATTGCTGATAGCGTTTCTCCTTCATTTCAGAGCTGTGTTGTTTACTAAAAGCCGTAAATTTATGCCCTGATTTTGTTCGCTTTCTTTTGTTTAAACTTTTGTATAAACTATCATAGGTTAATGCTGAATCAATCCATATAGAACAGCGGTGATATTATTTAATCCATAGCTGGAGTAATGGGGAGGAGGTTCATACCTTTCTCAAAGTGAAAATGACCGTAATAGCGCACCTGGAGCTCGAACTGGCTTACTTCGAGGCCGAAGTCCAGCACTTTGGCAATTACGCCACGGGAAATCTCCACTGATTATTTGAGAAGTACGATGAAAAGTAACTAAAATTAAGTTATTCACAATCGTTTTAAACAGGTAAATACTTTATTATCTCAAACATTTATTTGACACAAAAATAGGATTATTCAGAGTCGACCTGAGAGTAATGGAAACGAAGGAATGACCCTCATATTCCCTTCAGAACTTGAGCTTTACCACCAAATGCAATTTTGTATGATAAACAGGACATCCCTTTGTTCTGTCGAGGAAGAGGTTTAAGTTTTTGCCGAGGATGTAGTCGGCTTATTCTAGTCCCCAACCTAACTTACTCCCATAAAAGTTTTAACATTTTTACATCCAGAGAGAGAGAGAGAGAGAGAGAGAGAGAGAGAGAGAGAGAGAGAGAGAGATATTAAATAATGCAGTCTACCTTGTGATTATTTGTGGAAAAAAACGATAAATTTGCATTTTTATTAGATGGCCATTTTTTCCAGAAAAACAAAACATTTACGCAAATTTACTATGGAATTTTTAAAACTTTATAACGCCTCGTGTTACCATAACAACGGAATTTCCCATTACTCATGGAGAGAGAGAGAGAGAGAGAGAGAGAGAGAGAGAGAGAGAGAGAGGGGAAGAGAGAGAACCTGCTTACTACAGTTAACGAGAATTTCAGTGTTCCTTGATATATGTAGCTTGAATGAGATCTGTCAAATATTTCTGCAAATCTCCACTATAATTATATACAAGCCTGAATTACTGAATATAAACCACGAAACACATTGCACCAAGATCCATAATACTTGGCGCTACGGCGATTTAATAATGTAGGTAACGCTGAATCTCCATATATAAAAAGCACAATTTTGTGTGTGTGTATATATATATATATATATATATATATATATATATATATATATATATATATATATATATATATATATATAATGTGTGTGTGTGATAGAATGATTGGGGAAAATAACATATCTGTGTAATAGATTATTATCTGGGAAAATTGTGAGAAATTTTTCGAAAACTTTTTCGTTTGTGAATTTTAAAAGCTTTTATTTTATCAAGTTGTATAAAAGATTTAGTATAATAGAGTCACGCGAAAGAAATTTTCTGTAAAGTCAAATTCATTATTTAAAAATTAGGGAATGTAAATTCAAAGGGCTCTGAGGTAAAAAAAAAACAAAAGAAAAAAAAGAAAACAAAGATAAAGACACTACGATTATTCCATTTTTTGGTTTTGGTATTATGACTTGAGTAAAAATGTACATGGTCATTTTATTTGTGGTTTTATGATGAACTTAAAATTCTAATTTGTTGTCATTAATTATTGATGATATATCTAAAAAGTTAAGGTGTTGTTAGTTTTTAGTTCGTAGGTAAAATCTAATGTGGATACTATTTTGGTTAATTTAGCTGTCATTTTTGTTATGTCATTATTTCGTTCTAAACATGCGGTACGCTACGGAAGAAGCCAGGACGAACTCCTAAGTGACATTTTCATATGGATTCCCTTCACATGGTCGTGCCAATTTTGGCCGACCAAGAAAAACACTCATACAACAGCTTTGCACGGACACAGGATGTAGTTTGGAAGACCTGTCGAGAGCGATGGATGATAGGTAGGGACGGATGGAAAGAGAGAGAGAAGAGAGAAGAGAGAGTCAGGGAAATCCATGGATGATAGGTAGGGACGGATGGAGAGAAAGAGAGAGAGAGAGAGAAAGAAGAGAGAGAGAGAAAGAGTCAGGGAAATCCATGGATGATAGGTAGGGATGGATGGAGAGAGAGAGAGAGAGAGAGAGAGAGAGAGAGAGAGAGAGAGAGAGTCAAGGAAATCCATGCTCATGACTTGATGATGATGATGATGATGATGATTGCTGAAATAACTAAAATCTTTGGGTATTATAAATTAAAAAAAAAACAGATTCGAAAAATTCAAGAAATAGACATACATCTCTGCAGAAGGGTAAGACCCTCCCAACTAGTGTCCTGGATATAACATTAATCAATCGGATGGTGAGGCTCCAGTAATGCCGTAGCTTTGGGGAATGCAGAATACCCCTTTATTGCCATCACTCCAAGATCTTCTCTGGTCCACAATGTTAGCAAACTGATAGAGTCTTGTCTGTGAGTCAAATAGAACTGTTTGACATTTAAACTGTATGGAAACAAATGACTTATGCGAAACTGAATTGCTTGAAATAGAACTTTTTTATCATTTAACGGTATGTATTTACAAATTTATATATATATATATATATATGTGTGTGTGTGTGTGTGTGAGTGTGTGTGTGTGTGTGTAAAAACAAGTTTTGGCATTAAATAACCAACAACGCTTGATATGCCATAAAACCAAAACATCGTTGGATAGAGCAAGTTTCCTATTACAAAAACTATTTGCCACTATAGACTATGCATGTCACTCTCGTAGAAATATATATCAGTCTCAACTTGATGTCACTTTCATTAGAGGTGGTGCTCGTGGTGTAATGGTTATCGTCGTAGAAAATGGACACGGCGATACGAGTTCGCAACCTGGACGAGGCTGATTGCATTTCACATAGCACTAATAACCTTGGGAAATGTATGAATCCAATCATTCTCCCTCCAGCTATGAGTAAATAGTAGGGCAGACAGGGTTCTTCAGCCTTGATGAGGCAACTAATCTAGGAGAAGGAAAACTCTGAATTCAAACCTGTTAAACTCTGTTTAAAAATTGACCTTGTGTCATATCCTGCCTGAGCGGGGGAGGGAGGTTTGGTAAATATGGATATCACTTTCATTAGAAAGGGTGTCTTGCTGTTCAATTGGAATAAAACTATTAATTTTGTTATTTAGTAAGCTTTATTCATTCTAGCACACGTTATTCGAGTTAGAGTACCTGCTATTCTTAAATGTTCTCTCTTCTAAACAATGAACTGGCTCATCGTTGTTTAACTTCAGTGATTTAATACAAACCTTGCCCAGTCGGCTGGGGCAGTAGAATACAGTGACAGCACCTCCGCAGAGGGGTAAGACCCCTCCCCCAATGAGTGTCCTGGTTATGACACTAAACAATCTGATAGTGAGGTTCCAGTAACGCAGAAGCTTTGGGGAATACGGAGTACCCCTTCATTGCCATTGCTCTTAGGCCCACTCTGGCCCGGAATGGTAGCACCTGATAGGGCCCTATCACTGGTTTAAATAGAACTAACGGCATACTTATGCTGAACTGAATTGTTTGACTAAACTGAATAGTTTGAAATGGAAATGTTTTTGACAATTAAACCTTACTTTTAAACTGTGTACTTATGCTAAACGGAATTGTTTGAAATGGAACTGTTTTTGACATTGAAACTGTACTTACACTAAACTGAATTGTTATATATAGAACTGTTTTGACATTTTACGGGGTGTAAACAAAATCTTTACTTATACTAAATTGAATTAGCTGAATTAGAAGTGTTTGAATAAACTGAATAGTTTGAAATAGAAATGTTTTTGACAATTAAATTGTGTACTCATGCTAAACTGATTTGTTTGAAATAGAAGTGATTATTTATATAAAAATGGATTTGGCGTTAAATAACCTACAAAGGTTGATATGCCATAAAACCCAACCAACCAACCAACCAACCAATAAGAACCGATGCTTCAATATGACTTGTTATATACCAAACAAGGCTTAATCCTGTATACAGACCTTAGTTTGCGTACAGTTCCTGTTGTAAATAAGTGGTCACCCATGTAAGTACTGAATTGGCACATCGTTGCTTAACTTGGGTTATTAAAAAAACACAAAAATCAACTAAATATATCTCAGATTTTGGTTGAAGGCTGCAAGTATCCAATGACGATCGAACTCATTATATAGCAGCAATGAGTGCCTAAAAATGTAATTGTTGATAAAAATTGATTGGGTTTTGATACAACCAAAATGAACGTAGTAATTAAAGGTGAACAGGAATTGTTCGGTTCGTGCTCTAAATAGCGGAAGTGATACGGAAAACAGGGATGAAGACAATTAATTGGTGTTTAATGGCATATAAACCCTTGTAGGTAATTTAATGATCAATCCTTTTTTTTATATACATATGATGTACGTGGTACATTCAATATAGTTCCAAACTTTTTTTTGTACAGGAATTTAAAATTGTCGGAGACTCTTGAAAATTCAGTATGTTATTGCTATACATCTTATGAGATGACTGACCAATGTTTATGATTTCAGCTTCAAGTGAACAGCTACAGCAGCAATTGGAATACACCCTACTAAAGCCTCATTATCACAGCTGGTGAATTTTAAAAATGCAATCAGGACGTGAGGACACTTTAGAAGAACGATTTGCAATAAAATTCTGTTTTAAACTTGGAAAAAATGCCACAGAAAAATATGGAATGCTTCACACTGCTTTTCGACCATCTTGCATGAATCAAGCATCAGTTTTTGAGTGGCATAAGAGATTCAAGGAAGCCAGGGAGTCTGTAAGGGATGATGAAAGGTGTAGGAGGAGTAAGGAAGTCAATACACCAGAGTTGATCGGCCAAAAGGGTTAGGGTTAGGGTTACTATGTTGAGGTTTTAAGGGAGTTCAGCAAGAGATTCCGTTGGAAGAGGCTAACTCTCTTCAAATCGGGTCAGGAGCATTTCCAGCAGGACAATGCACCTGTCCACAACTCCATCCTTGTCACAGACTATTTGACCAAGATGGGCATCAACACAGTTCCTAACCCTCCCTAAAGTCCAAACCTTACTTCCTGTGACTTTTGCTTATTCCCTAAGCTCAGAGGCTGTCGTTATGAGAGAATTGAGGAGATGAAAGAGGCTGTGACGAAGGTTATTGACATACTCACCCAAGAGGACTTACATCGGGCCTTCCATTAGTTGTTGGAATGGTACAACAAGTGCATTGCAGCCAGAGGAGATTACATCGAAGGGGACTAGAGTTTCATGTGTGTACAATCAATAAAAGTCTGGAAACTTATTTAATGATCCTCGCAGAAGTTTGCTCTCAGTTAAATGCTTTCAGCTATTCTCATCTTCTCATTCAATATGAATAATTTGCAAACAGTTGTATGGTTTCTTATAAGCAAATATGACAATCCTAAGTAAATGATTGAATAGTTTTATTTGACTCTTTGTGGGACTTTAAGAGGTACGATCACTCCGGGACAGAGTGGACCAGGAAAAATGTCAATGAAGAAGTATTCCATGTTTTCCCAAGCTCCGGGACTGGAATCTCATCATCAAATGAACTTTAGTGTCATACACAGGACACTCGTTGAAAGAAGAGATCTTACCCCTCTATAGAGTTACAGTTGGCGTATTTTACATGCTCAGCCGACAAGGTTGAAAACAATTGTTTTATAGCTGGTAGACGGTACATTTTTAACGTGAATTTGTGGCTAATTTTGAGTGCGTTTACTTCTTTAATATTTTTCTCCGATTAATCGACTGTACAACTGAAGCTTGATACATAACTCTTCCTTCTAGGCATTGATCCCTCGACACTACCTGCGATTGTCTCCGAGTTTTCGAATTCTCCATTTGACCAAACCTGAAAGTATATATAGACGTATATGCAGCCGGCTGCGTTTCATTTCGCGCCAATATCCTAGGAAAGGGACGAATTCATTTCTTCTACTACTCGTCAAGCTCTGGGTAAATAGTAGGGCAGACTGAGGTCTTTAGCTTTGGTATAAAAACTGACCAAGAAGGGAAACTCTGAATTTAAACCAGCTGTACCCTATTTAAAATGACTTTGTGTCTCATTCTGCCTGTGGCTGAAGGGTTGGGTAAGTACAGACATCAGAAGAAACAAAAGTAGATATAGATTTAGGTAATAAAACATTAATAAAGATTAACAGAGACAAGAAACATGCTTATATGTGATGTAATGCGTCATCGAGTACAGAGTATGGTAACGGGTTTTGATCCCGAAGTCAAGAACCTGCAGAGGTGGTGACAGACGCCTGTTTGCGTTTTACTGGAGGAAGTTGTTTGCGTTTCCCTTCGCGCTAATGCCCTTGGAAAAAGCATGAGTCCCTTTTCCCCTTAGCTATAAGTTTTTTAGCTTTGGTGCGGCAACTGATTGAGGAGAAGATAAACTTTCAATTTGAATCTACTGTTAAAGTAAAAGTGAAGTTGGCGACCTTAGTCAAGGGTGACCTGAGGCTCCCTTTTCAATAGCTACTACACCGAGATGTAGGGGGTGGGCTACCCCATTCTCTGAATTGCTCCACTTTTCCCTTGATTCTTATCTTATAGTGCTGAGTGTCAAGCAAGGCGACATCAAGTACCATTTTTTTAGTCTTTGGTATGACGCGACAAGGGATTGAACCTAGGTCTCCCGGATACTACTGTGTGCAAATTATTTGTATTAGAGGAACACTTAAAGACTCAAGAGTCGACCTGGGATTGAACCCGGACCACTGGCGAACACTCTACTCGTTACTCCTCTCAAAATTGACCTTGTGTCACATCCTGCTTGTATCGGAGGGGTTGAGTAAATACTTATGTATATCTTGGACAGCGTTTTTCTGTCATATCTCTTGATTGACGTGCTTTTACGCAGTTTCAACATCCCTGTTTTGAATTTTAAAACATAAACCCCTTTGGTTACATAATATAAACTGGTGACCTTGGAATTTTCTGCTATTCCAGTAAATTATGTTGACAAAATAGAAATTCATGACAGAAATGAAGAATAAAAAATGATATTCACTCTGAAGAAATAGTTGGTGATTGTTTATATTGTGTTGACAATGCAAACTTCCTGTAGGAGGAGATAACTCGTGACTAGAAGTTGAATTACAATTCTCCCCCCCCCCCCAAAAAAAAGAGACAAGGCATTTTTTTGAAAATGTCAGAGAAAGCTTATCCGCCAGCATCTGTGATGAATGTGTCCATACCCATGTCGACAGTAGGTGATAAAGAAAGAGCGCCTTCTATATCTATATGTGCATAGATATAATTCTGTTCTTAAATGGAATGGCGGGAAGCTGAGGTCACTGTAAATTTTGTAACATCTCAAGTGGTTGGTGCTCGGTCCCAGGCAAGAGCCAGAATTACAAATACTGATTTTCAAGGCAGGGAAAGTATCATTATTCAGAAGATTAGCATTATACACTTGTTGGGTCGGTAGTGTTGGTTGATGTTTGCTTGTTTAATGGCATATCAACCTTCTCAAGTTATTCAATGCCAAATCCATAATTTCAGAAGGACAGTAGTGATACTATTTAACCTATAGATAGGAGGATATTGGGTTCATACCATTCCCAAGGGTATTTGTCCGAAAGTGAACATTATAGCGCTACTGGAGTTCGAACTTGCGTACTACGATTCCGCAGGCCATCGATTTAACCATTACCCTACGGGGATACCTCGAGTGTTGGTTTAGGTCGGACTGTTTAATAATACATACTGCGTGACGTCTATTGGACTGTGGATATCAACGACTACTAGTACGATAACTCGGGTTCAAGTTGGCACAATTGCTGTACTGCTATTGGTCGCCGCTTATGTATCTTCTATATGTGTGCTGTATGGCCATATTTGTAAAGCATGTGTGTGTGCGTGCAAATATGCATATACGTAAGCCGGCGGCGTTACCTCATCGAAACGTCCCCGAATAATAGTCTTCGACTAGCATCTAACACTCTTCCTCTCAGCAATGTAGAGTCCTTAGCTAAACTTATCTAACCTTAGTAATGAGTCAAAAATCCACTGCTAGAATTGCCACATCTTACACAACTAAAAATAATTACAAATGAACTATCACTATGTGCGACCATCGATACGTCTAATCAATACATTAATCATGATTCAAATGATGGAATTACCATATTAAATTAAATGCTAGTCGTATAATCATTATTATTGTAAGCCTTATTGATGTTTTCTAGATTATTTGTGTTTATTTTCCTTTTCGCCACTTCTGAAACTCTTAAGTTTTCTTGAAATCCAATTTTAAAAGCGCACCAACGCTTTCAGGCTATTTTTCTATCGTCAACATGGACGCCTTGTTGAGATTGAAGTATTCCTTCTCTATTTTCTTCTTGTTATCATTTTATTCTGTGTGAGTGTAAAATAACAAGAAGAAAAAAAGAAGAAAATAAAGAGAGGATTACTAGAATATCCACTAAAGAAAGAAAGTAAAGAATTTTTACTGAAAAGAGAAAGCGACGATGTTCATTGTAGACAAGTTATTAATTATCATTTTACTCCTTGTCAGTGTTTTACACCAGTTTTAACACGTGATTTTCCACGGAGTTCTAAGTGACAGCAAGTCACCAGTAAAGTAAGTAAGTAAAGTTGTCTCCCTTTAGTCGAGGTCGACACGAAGGCTCCCTTTTCAATAGCTACTACACCGTGGTGTAGAGGAGGGCGCTACTCCATTCCCTGGATTGCTCCACTTTACCCTTGATCCAACCTTATAATGCTGAGTGTTAAGCGAGTCGGCATCAAGTACCATTTTAAAAGTCTTTGGTATGACTCGACCTGGAGATTGAACCCCGGTCTCCCGGACCACTGGAAAAGCTCCTGGTATTCTATCTGATTTTAACTGTCTGGATAGTCTCGATTCTTCTACTTATCTCCAGTTACTATAGTCTCTTTTGTGGACATTTTGGAACTTTTTCAAGTGCGCCAATTAAAGTTAATATCACCCTCACGTTCACGTTCCACAACTTTTCCACCTCTCTGGCAAGATCCTAGTATGGTCTCTCTTTTCGCTTTGTTTTATTTTTACTCCCTGGTGTACAAGAACAACACTATCTACTTGATAGCAAGTTATTTTTTTCTTGTTAAGTGATACGAGGACTGGTCGTCTGGCCGAAATTTGGTGATCGTTTGTATCGCAAAATCCTTGGAGTATAGACCATCTAAACCATTTCTGAGATCAGCCAGAATACTGTGAAGAGTCCTGGAGACTTGAGAAGACTTGCTGTCACTCAGACTCCTGTGGAAAACCATCAGCTAACGCTGGATGAAAAACTCTCAAATGAGTAAATAATGATGAGAAGAGTTATTATTATTTTACCCCTTACAAATTATTCACAGTAGCGTTAGTTGATGTTTTTTTTACTGGAATCTAAGTGACAGCAAGTCACCTTAGGTTTCCATGATCTTTCTCAGTATTTTGGCCAATCTCAACCAGGAGAAAAGATGATCTCGGTATGTGTCCCCTGATTTTCAACTCCTCCTCTCCTTTTATCAAGTCTTTGAGGACCAATTCTAGCGCGCCAATTACAATTGATATCATCATCAGCTTTGTGCTCAAAAGAGTTATTTGTTCTCTGGCAAGGTCCAAGTATTTAATTTAATTATCACTCGGTCTGGTCATCTGGCTGGGATTAGGTGATCCGTTTGTATCTTAAAATCCCACGCATCTCATTCACCGAGAGAGATTCTGGTTTGTGCATGTACCATTTGGTAGTAGGGTCAAATTTCAGTTTCTTGCACAATTCCCTGTAGATCACCTTTCTCACCCAGTCGTGTCTAGTCTTATACTCCTTTTGTTATATGAATAATGGTTTCGTTCCTATTACCACATAATTTATACTAGCTATTCTGTTGCGTATAATCGATTTGGGCCTGAATATAATTGGTCCTTATGGTGTTGTCTTGTACTGTTATTAGAAGAGATTGTTTCTTTCTGAAGGTTTCCTTTCGTAGCCATGTCCAGTTCTTCTCGTGTGAGATTTTTCCAGTTTGTCACTTGTTCTTTTTAATGAAGTCTTCTAGTCCTTATATTGATGCATCAACATTATCTTCAATGCTGGTGAATTCTCTTCCTCCATTTCTTAACAGATATTGCCTGTCAGTGTCCCCTCTCGGATGTAAAGTCTTGTGCATCATCATCCACTTTCTTGTCCTCTGGTCCATTTGTTTTTCCTTGTCCATTTTAATAATGGTCTTGAGTATTTTTCAAGGGGGTTCTGCCCAGGTGATTATTCCTTTGATGAAATTTCTGCTGCAGACCTTGATTTCGAGAAGTTTTCTCAATCATCTGAGGAACTCTTTTTATTTTTTCTTTCATTTCCATTCGTTTGATGGTACTATTTACCAACCCCTCCGCTCGGGCAGGATATGACACAAGGTCAATTTTTAAGCGGAGTTTAACAGGTTTGAATTCAGAGTTTTCCTTCTCCTAGACTAGTTGCCTCACCAAGGCTGAAGAACCTAGTCCGTCCTACTATTTACCCATAGCTGGAGGGAGAATAAGGGGGTTCATACCTTTCCCAAGGGTATTTGCCCGAAAGTGAACGTAATAGCGCGACTGGAGTACGAACTCGCGTACTACGATTCCGCAGTTCATCGCTTTAACCATTACACCACGAGGACACCCCTCCATTCGTTTGATGGTGTCTGTTTCCAATATTCGCAAATACTCGTAATGTTCTCACTCTCCAAGTGTTCTGATTATTTCTTGAATTGGCAGTTCTATTCCTTCCATTATTTATCTTTTTCCAGTTTTTATTATAAGCATGGAGCATTTTTCTACGTCAAATTTAATTCCTTTATCCTGGCTTTATATTCTTACTGTTTGTATCAGACATTCCAGTTCTTTTTCCTTTTTTGCAACCTGCTCGATGTCGTCCATGTATATTTGGTAATTATTTTTTCGGCAAATTTGTAAATGTGTAGACTCCATTGCACTTCCTAAGTACGTAATTGTGTGGCATCATTGCTATTACAAATAGTAATGGTGACAGTGCTACATCCAGGAAGATGTCCCTCTGGATTTTCACCTCTGCTAAAGTTTTTCTTCCTGCAGTTAATTCCCCTTTCCAGTTATTCATGGCTTCCGTAATGAATTTTATGACTTTATCGGATATCTTGTACATTTTCAGCTAATCTACTATCTAGGAGTGTGGGACGATATCATAAACCTTTTTGTTGTCGCTACATTTTTTCGCCTCCCTTTGCTCTCCTCGGGGAAGTGCTGACCAATGTACAGTAAATCACCAGTTACTCTTGTTTCCTTATGACATCCTTTCTGTTCTTCGGGAAAAGACAGCGGCATTCTTGCGAGTTATAGATCTCCTTCCTAATCAGTGCTCTTAGGATTTGGTTCATCATGGATAAACACGTTATTGGCCTATAGTTACTGAGTAAGGTTCCTTATGTTTTGGGGAAGGGGTCTTTCAATTGCAGGTTAGTCTTCCCCTTAGTTATCGATTCGAGTGTAATTGCTTCTTCTAGGCATCTTACTCAGTTGAATGGTCAGTCTGTCATGGATGAGTGAATTTTTCAAACCAGAATCCATGGATTCTATTATGGCCTCAGGTTTTTCAATTTGGTACTTTTTTGAGTGTTGCTCTGAGTGATTCCAGTTGTATGTCTGCCTCAGGGCCTTCTTCGAGCACTTGTAGTTCTTTTTTCGTGTTATTCATTTATTTGACCTTTCTGTTATGTTCTTTCTCTTCCCATATTGTACTTCAGAATTGTCTTGCTTCCTTTGAATCATTACGTTGGTTTATCCTCATGCATTCTTCACCTACTTGTTGATAGAATGTTCTATCGTTAATTTGAAATGTCCTGTTTTGTTTGTATGGCTTGGCTCTGTGCCTTCCTTCTTTCGCTAACATCTTTTGATTTATCTCTTCAAGTGGTCAGACTTCTTTGCTTTTTTTGCTTTTTCATCCCAACATATTCCCGTGTTTTTCCTTCCTTAGCACTTTCGCTTGTTGTCGCAATTTCTTTCCTTTTCCTTTAAGCCTAATTTCTCATTCAGGTTTTGTAATTCTTTTCGGATTCCTTTGGGGAATACCGGTGTTATCACAGACTAATTTCGCTCCTGCATAAATTAGCTCGTTTTGTTCGGTGATATTGCCCGTTGGAATATTTGATAATAATTTGTTTACCTTCTTAGTTTCTATCTTGATTTTTTTTCTAGTTTTGGTTCCCGGGAGATGTTAATGTAATCTTCTTTTCTGTCATGATTTTCTTTATTAACACTACATTTATTTCGTATTCTTGCATTGGCATTTGTTTTGTCGAGCTTGAGTCCGTAGTTTTTCGGTTTTCATTATTTTGTGTTTCAATTCGGTTAGAGATCTCTTATTTTTCTATATTTGTTGCTTCAATTTAGGTTGGGGGATCTTCGTCATATTCTTCCCTATTTACTTTTTCACATATTTCTAGCATCTCAAAATCAGAAAACCAACCATTCTTTAATATCATTCTAGCTTGGTCAGTTTGAATCTCAAAATCCCAGAGGAGTTTGTGTGTCTCATTCTCCAGGACAAACTCTGGGTTGTGCATATAACATTTGTTCGTATGGCAAAATTTAAATTTCTTGCACAGTTCCCCGCGAATCACCTTACTCACCCAGTCATGTCTGGTTTTATGTTCTTTCTGCACTAATTTGCTGCATTCGTTCACTATGCGATTGATCGTTTCGTCTCTATCACCACATAACCTTCATCTGCTGTTTTGTTGCTTCTTATCAATTCTTGCTTTGATATGGTTGGTCCTTATGGCGTTGTTTTGAGCTGCTATTAGCAGAGATTCAGTTTCTTCCTAAATTCTCCCCCCCCCCACTTTTTTTAAAACCACGTCTGCCTTTTCTCGTGTGAGATGTCGCTTGTTAGTCACTAAAAGCATCCATAGAATTGTTGTTCTTCCTATTTTTGTTTTCTGGTTATTTTCGTTCTGTTACTTATGTTTTCTGTATTGTTTCTGATACTATTTACCCAACCCCTCCGCTCAGGCAGGATATGACACAAGGTCAATTTTTAAGCGGAGTTTAACAGGTTTGAATTCAGAGTTTTCCTTCTCCTAGACTAGTTGCCTAACCAAGGCTGAAGAACCTAGTCTGTCCTACTATTTGCCCATAGTTGGAGGGAGAATAATTGGATTCATACCTTTCCCAAGGGTATTAGTGCTATAGGAAAAGCAATCAGTCTCGTCCAGGATTTGAACTCCAGGATTTGAACTCGTCCAGGATTTGAACTCGTGTCGCCGTGTCCATTTCCTACGACGATAACGACTACACCACGGGCACCTCCATTACACCACGGGCACCTACTTGTCTGTATTGTTTCTGATGGCTGTTATCATTCTTCGTCCGCGCTTTTCTATGTCGTCTTCGAGTCGTTGTATCGATGCATCAACGCTGTCTTCAATGCCTGTAATATCATTATTATTCCCTTTCAAGGTTTTCACATCAGCTCCAAATGTTTTTCCACTGAAATCTCAGTGAAACCAATTCTCAGATCTCCAGGACTCCTCTAAGTATCCCAGCTGATGTTAGTAGTGCTGTGGTTTGGATGCTTTGAATTCTTTCTCCGATTTTCATTTCATTTAGTCTTTATTTCCGGCTTTTTAGGGACTGTTCCAAGATCCCCAACTGCGAATGACATCATAAATGAATAAAATGTCATTTGAATACCAAAATATTTGCTTTCCTGCAAAGACAGGTCTCTGGAGAAATTGTTGATTATTACTTTTACCAAAGTAGAAGTTTGGCACTAGCAGTAATCACCACACATCATATGTGCACGTGTTATTTCTGAGAAAACATTTTTCCCGCGTAGGTGCTGAGGCACTTGTCCACACATTTTCTTTAGAAAATTATGTGTACATTTAAATAAACACTAAAGACACTTTTCATATTCCTTCCCGCTTCTCGAGAAAGATACGCATGTCTCGAAGCTACGAGATTTGAAAAACTAAAACGCTGTAAAACAACATGTCATATTTCTTTCTTTCTTTCTTTTCCTTTCCTCGTCCACTTCTCCATTATTTATTTGCCTTCACAAACCAGAGAGAAAATATCGAAATTTTGCCGATAGACGAACACTTTCTCATTATCCAACAAGTACAACATTTCGTTATTATTATTTTATTACCATTTTCATCTATTTACAGCTATCTACAAACACAACACCCCGGGTCGATACACTCAACCCAATGTATTGCGCATAAAATGTAACGAAAACATGTAGAAAAACTGTAATAAAATAATAGTAAAATGAAAGTGTTCTATTTTTTTAAAATCAAAAACCGTATATACTGTTGTTTCAGTTGATCTTCTGTATATGTATATACCCAATGCTTTTATCACGGAATCTTCTAAGTATTAAAATTCTAAGAAGTAAAATTCTAAGATTCTAAGTTGTAAGATTCTCTCTAGAAAATCAGTAAGTACTTACCCAACCCCTCCACCACGAGCAGGATGTGACAATTTTTAAGCTGATTCGAATTCATAGTTGTCCTCTGAGTATGGAATCAAATACCTTGGAGAAACCTGCATATAAAAGTATTGCCTTGAGATTTTTTGCAAAAACTCCTTCGGTGATTCGATGAATTGTCAAAAGCTGAGTTGTGGATCGATTTATTCGAAAACCCTTCAGACTTTTCATGAGAATTTTCCCAACTTCTGGTCGGATACGATTGAGAAAAAATGCACTAAAAACAGAATATTATTTGCAGTGCATTAGAAGTAGTGCATTAGCAGCAGTGCATTAGAAGCAATGAATTTGCTGCAGTGCATCAGAAACAGTGCATTTGTAATTATGCATCAGAAGCAGCACATTACCTGCAGTGCATTAGCTACAGTGTATTAGAAGCAGTGAATTAGCATCTATAGAAGCCTCCGTAATTTTTAATGAATCCGAGTTGACTATATTAATATCTATGTTCCTGTACACATATGATATCTATATTCTTATTGGCTGCCGACGTTCTAAGCTCAGGTAGCTGGTTTATCGTATTTAATGTTTTAAGCTTAAAAGTTGAGGTGTTAAAAGTAATATTTCCTCTAAGCTTGATTTGGGCAATGTAGCTGATTTTTAAAAAATGAGGCCCCAATTCCAACCTCAGTAAAACGCGTCCCTTGCTGATCCGCATGAAGGGTGATGTAGTTTAAAAGTTTGATTCGAATTCAAGTCATGGTATTTTTTCGGAGGTTATTTTTTTCATCAAGAGACGCTACTCTTATTAATGAGAAGCGATAATTTCCTGACTGAACTATTTGAGCCTGATCGTTGACCAATGAGGTTCCTCCGCCCGGTATCAGGTGAAGCGCGCAGTTTACGCGCATTTGGAGTCATACACCTTACTTCACATCCACCATGCTGCATCCAATGGTTTCCATTGCAATACGCTTGTATAGATCATCTAATGCTCTTTCTCTCCATATTCTGTTATCTAGTGACAAGATGGGACAGGATAATTATTGCGGAATTTGACGTCTCCGGTTATATTGTCGTAGAGTTACATATCTCCGGTGCTATCTTTGTAAGGTTTTCATTATGTAAGTTTTGTTCTTCAGGAAAAAAAAAGTTTGATACTCCCGCCTAATAAAACTTCTAAGTTTTGACGTAGAAAAACTAATGCATGACTCGAATAATACTCTCCTCTTTCAGAATGTGATATCCAGTGAGTAGTCGGCGCAAGATAACTGAATGCTTATCGTAGCAGCATATTTGATGTGGAGTTTGACCTTTCCGGTTTTACAGTCGCAAAGTTACACATCTCTCGATCAACACTTGTAAATTTTTGATAATATGAGTTTTCCATCCGGAAATTTTTTTTTTTAAATTTTAGTTTAAGCTCAAAATGACGTTATATTTAAAACATAAAATAGTTAAGGGTTTTGCTTCTTGTTTTCCGACGACCCGTCTTGATATGACCAGTTAGATGTTGACCTGTTACCATTAATTTGGTTCGTCATTTGCTAAACTTGACTTGATCATCTATATCGCTGCTCATGGACGGACATAATAAATATATTTATATATATATATATATATATATATATATATAGTAGCGCAAAACTCAATAAAATATATAAAACAAGTAATGTTTTTTATTTTATTCATAATCTAATCTGTTTGGGTGATGTTACTTTTGGATGAGATTATATTCCATAAATGGTTCAGCGTACTTTTCAAGAGTCAAAATAAACATAATTAAAAGGAAAATTTCTTTGCTGTTTAAAGAATAAATTCCAAAGTCATTTCTTTTTAAAATTGGTAAGTGAATTTTGTGTCACTCTCTTTAAGATGAATAGAAATAGTAAGACAAACAGGAATGGTTATTTGGATTTATTTTTTGAATATTTGTTTTCAACTAGTTTTGACCTTTGGTCAGTGTCAGGAAAAAAGACTTTTTAAAAGAGTTGATATGCTACAAATGAAGAAACAAAAATTAACGAAAGTGAATTTGTGTGTGTGTGTGTGTGTGTGTGTGTGTGTGTGTATGTGTGTGTAGTCGTGCGTGTTTGTATGAAAGTGCATCGTTTCAAGACTGCAGTATCAGTCACGTTGGCGAGTTGAGAAAAGTATTTACTCAACCCCTTTTTCCTTCTCCTAGACGAGTTGCTATACCGAAGTTAAAGAGCAAAGTCTGCCCTACTAGTAACTCAAACAGTTCGATTTGTGCCTTTCTTATAAGCATTAAAGTGAAGTGAAAAGTAAACGGTTTCGGCTTTAATGATCATCATTGATGATAAACTAAAAAATAAAAATCCATTTTAATCATCTAATGCTTACAATTTCATTGTTTATTTTTATATTAAAAACAATAAAAGTCTAAAAAATTGATTGTTTCAAAATATCCTATATATTAATAGAATAAGACCTTGTTAGTTCGGACAACCGTTACGCTTGGAGAATAATCCTATTGGTAGAAACTTGGTTTGCTAGAACCAATCAAATTTGGTGTCTAATGCAAAGCTTTATTAGATATTATGGCCAAAGTACGAGGGTCATTAAATAAGTTTCCAGATTTTTTTCGTATCGGCACTTTTATTGATAGTACACACATGAAACTCTCGTCGCCTTCGAAATAATCTCCTCCGGCTGCAATGCATTGTTCTACCGTTCCAACAACTTCACGAAGGCCCGATGGAAGTCCTCTTGTGTGAGCGTGTCAATGACCTTTGTCAAAGCCTCTTTCATCTCATAACGACAGACTCTGAGCTTGGGGAATAAGCAAAAGTCACAGGGAGCAACGTCTGGACGATAGGACGGCCGAGGAACTGTCTTGATGCCCATCTTGCTCAAATAGTCTGTGACAAGGATGGAGTTGAGGACTGGTGCATTGTCACGGTGGATATGCTCCTGACCCGATTTGAAGAGAGTTAGCCTCTTCCAACGGAATCTCTTCCTGAACTCCCTTAAAACCTGAACATAGTAACCCTAACTCTAACCCTTTGGCCAATCAACTGTGGTGTATTGACTTCCTTACTACTCCCACACCTCTCATCATCCCTCACAGACTCCCCGACTTCTTTGAATCTCTAATGCCACTCAAGAACTGATGCTCAATTCATGCAAGATGGTCGAAAAGCAGTATGAAGCATTCCATACGTTTCTGAGGCATTTTTTCCAAGTTTAAAACAAAATTTTATTGCATATCGTTCTTCTAAAGTGTCCTCACGTCCAGATTGCATTTTTGAAATTCACCAGCGGTGACAATCAGGCTTTAGTAGAGTGTATTCCAATTGTTGGTGTAGCTGTTCATTTGAACCTGAAATCCTAAAAATTGGTCAGTCATCTCATAAGATGTATAGCAATAACATAGTGAATTTCCAAGAGTCTACGACAATTTCAAATGCCTGTACAAAAAAGTCAGGAAACTTATTGAAGGTACCACGTAAGTATGTTTTCCTTAAGTAACTTTATATATAATATAATGCGAGCTGAGACCCGCGTAAATTACAACGATTTTGCAAAATGTTTTTTAAACTATCAATCAATTTGCCTTCTTCCAATTTCTATAATTCAGTGTCTATTAAAAGATTAGAAAAGAATGGATTTAAATACTAAAAACAGATTTTTAAACATTAAAATATCAAAATTATTTTATTACATAAAGGAATTAAAATTAATTTCTTTGTAAATTTTTTTCTTTGCAATTCAACAAAATATAGTATATATCAATAAAAAAATTAGGTAAGATTTTTCCAAGCTTAATATTATAGGACTTTTCGCACTTTTTATTTCACAATTCATGGCCATTTAAAAAAGAACTGGAAATTTAAGAATTTCTAAAAATGTCACAATATAATAATTCAAACTCTTATTTTTATAGAAAAATTTACAAATAGTATGTCTACAATATATTTTGTTTAGATTTCGTAAAATGAAATGGGTTCAACAAGTAAAAAAAAAGTATTTCCCCTAATATAGTTTAGGAAAAACCTATTTTAAACATAAATTCATTTAAAGGTGAATAAGTATAGAAATTTTCACGAACATTTTCTAAATTTTATGAGTCCACGTTAAATTTCAATTGATTTGATTGTGCGAAAGGAGTAAACGGTCTTCGTTTTTAATATTAGAAATCGGAAGAAGGCAAAAAAATTAACAGTGCAAAAAACATTTTGCAAGATCTGTGTAATTTACACGGGTCTCAATTTCTCATTATTTTTTAGACTAATTTTCCTTGAATTGTTTTGAAGAAGGACATGAGTTTGGAACGATATATTAGATTTTTAATTATTGCAATTTCATATTGTTCGAGCCATTCTCTTTTAAAATTGAGATTGCAGGAATTAGTATTATTAGATTTTTGATATGGAGAGATGGTGAGAGTGCTGTTGTTTGTGTCAATCAAGATATCAGAAAATGGGATCTTATTATTGGTGTTAAGTAAAACTGAATTCGAAATTGAGTTGTAAATTGTGTTGTTCATTTGTGCTATTAATGAGAAGGAGGATATCATCAACATAACGAAAATATTCTTTTTTATATAATTGAACCTTCCGTTGTTCTTCCTCCAACTTTATAAAAAAATGATTATGACTCGTGACTGTGTTTGTCATTTCATCATTCGTTCTCTCGAGGATGATGCCAATTAGAGGCGAACATACTTGGGAAAAATGGTACCTCCCAGAACTTATTCAATCCAGATGTCAAATGACTCATACGAAGAGTTGAACGGATCAAAGATAAAATAAGCAGACACGAAGTGTCTGTCCTACTTAATCAAACATGTTTAAAAGAGAAAATGCTGCCTATATATAAACAGATATGTGAAGATTCTGTGGTACATTCAAAATTTAAAAACGGTGTTAAAAATAGTTTAAAATTCTAAAATACGGTAAATATTTTTTGTTTTTATTTTCGGCTGTTTTTCCGCCACCCAACACTTTCGACGGTTACTATCCATGTTTATTTTCTCCTCACCATTCATATATCACAGTATTTTTCTCTGATGAGACGTAATCGAAACGAAGGGTTCCTTTTTTTTTTTTAGAATTTTTAAGTATCTTAAAATGCATACATTTTTTAAAGCCGTTTTAATTGTAAACAAACGAACGCTGCTGCTGCTGTTGCTACATAATACCTTATAATTCCCTAAGCCGACGAAGCCGAGCGGTCTGATACAAAGTCTAACATAAAGTTGGTCGGGTTTCGATTCCAGCTTCAAGCGTCCTACGTGTCTAGCCACAATGAAGAGTTGTAATACAACGAAACAGTCTATCCGTGAATGACTATATATATATATATATATATTGTCATCCACAGACAGACCTGTTTCGTTCTATCAGAACTCTTCAGTGTGGCTAGGTAGGCCAGATTCCCGAAGCTGGGATCGAAACCCTATTGACTCAAACGCCAATCCAAGATTCTACCACTCAGCCACGAGGAAACTAGCGGAAGCGAAGGAAATTTAAACGCTTATGTATCACATTTGTTTTGTGTTTACATATATCCGCTTAACGGCTACCGAGAGCTCGATTCATATGAAGAGCCTTGCATTACGCTAGTGCAACCATTTACTTCTCTCGTTAGAGAGCTCAACCCTACAAGGGAAGGGGAGCTTTCTTTCATCCAAACGATTGTACAACTAAAATCGGTTAAGATTCTTAGAATAGTTATATGGGTTCAAGTATTCATATGTAATACTAATAATCAGCTTGCAATTATATGGTTTCAAGTAACCATTCGTATTTAATGTATGTAATTGAGATTGAAACCTGTGAGATTCTCAAAGACTTTGAGATGCAAACGGATTACCCAATTTTAGATTTAGTATCAATTAAGAAGAAAAATGTCATCTCGTGGATTATGTTGGTCCAACCAACCAGAGTGAAAATAAAAAAAGGCAAAAACACTCGACAAATACCTGGACCTTGCTAGAGAACTGAAAAAAAAAACTGTAGAATATGATGGTAACAATAATACCAGTCGTAGTTGGAGCACTTGGAACAGTCTCCAAGAGCCCGCAAAAAAGACTGGGAAGGGGGAACTAGTGATCAGAGAAAGAATTGAGACAATCCTGACCACAGCACTCTTAAAATCAGCAGGGATTCTTGCATGAGTCATGGTTGGTTGGTTGGGTTTTATGGCATATCAACCCTTGTAGGTTATTTAACGCCAAATCCATTTTTATGAAAGTAATCAGTTCTATTTCAAAGAATTCCGTTTAGTCAAGCAGTTCTAATTCAGCTAATTCAGTTAAGTATAAGTTCAGATTTTGTATACACACAGTTAAATGTCAAAACAGTTCTATGTTAAATAATTCAGTTTAGTGTAAAAACAGTTTCATTGTCAAAAAACAGTTTTATTCCAAATAATTCAGTTTAGCATAAGCACGCAGTTTAAATGTAAGTACGGTTTAATTTTGAAAAACATTTCTATTTCAAGTTATTCAGTTTAATCAAACAATTCAGCTTAGCATAAGTATGCCGTTAGTTCTATTTAACCCATAGATAGGACCCAAGCATGAGTCATGGTGAGCTAAATAAACTTGCTGTCACTTTGTCTCTTGTGTAAAACTACCAGTCAAAGCTCTTGCGAAAAACTTACAAGTAAAATGAAAACGAACAATAACATATCTTAAATTAATTTCTTTTATCAAATTGCAGTTTCCTTGTTTTAAGAACTACTTTATTAAAAAGTTCAATCATTTGAAACATGCAAACTCTTCATTCTTATTTACAATATAAATGTATTAAGAGAAAATGTGACTCAAAATCATTTTAAACATTATATCAAATATGTGTGTTTGACCCATTTTAGCCACTACCAACCTGAGCCAGAGAGTAAACCTGGGAGTAATAGTAACAAAGAAGTAACTTTACTCTCACAAGATCTCTAGAAATCGAGCCTCACCACCGGATACAGTTTAATCAAATGGCAAAGAGTATAGAATTATAGAAAAAATGATGCGGCAGTATTTTCATCTGGATTTCCCATAAGCTGAAGGAGATCGAATAATATTCTAATGGTACAGTAAGGTGTTTCGGGGACACTAATGATGGTTCAGTACCGAAACTAATGCTTGTTGGCGTTATAACTGTTTTTAGCAACATGTTTATGAAATTGGACGTGGCGTGTTAAAGTTATTACGCGACTGAATATGTATTTACCAAGTCATGAAGATTAAATAAAACATTTATTTCCATCAAAAGACCCCTCTTGGCATTCAACACAATGATTCCAGGTTGATCTCCATTGATCGGCGTACATTTAAAGTTTCTCTTTTGATATGGTGTGAAACTGTGTAGTGTATCATTTAATCTTACCATTGAGATGAATTCTAAGGTTGGTAAACAAGAAAAAGTCTTACGGGGCTAGGTATCGGGTGGGTATGGAGGGTGTAGCACTTACACAGTTCTGCATTTTGTCAAAAGTTGCCGATCAACAGTTTTGAGATTGTCGATAAAAATGTATCAACAAGTGGCATTGTTTGGGCGCCTCTGGTGGTGTAATGGTTAGCAAGCTAGACTATTAAACCTTCACAAGTGAGTTCTAGTCTCAAAGCTTAGTAAATTCTAACAAATGGCATTGTTTGTTTAGACTTCGTCTCAACCTTCAGACAACAATCTTGATAAAACTGCATTATTTAAGTTGCTCACCAGTGCAAACATCTTCATTTAATTCTTTACTTTAAAATTAAAGAAATTAAAGATTCAGTGTAAGTACTTTTGATTATATTTAGAGTGTTGTATATACGTGGTGTCTTCAATAAGTTTCGAAGCATTTAAAATTGTCATATACTCTTGAAAATTCACTATGTTATTGCTATACATCTTAGGAGATGACTGACCAATTGTTAGGATTTCAGGTTCAAATCAGCAGCTACAGCAGCAATTGGAATATACCCTACTAAAGCCTGATTGTCACAGCTGGTGAATTTCAAAAATGCAATCTGGACTTTATAAGAACGATAAGCAATAAAATTCTGTTTTAAACTTGGAAAAAATGCCATGCGATGAAAGCTGGATCTACTTCTATGACTCAGAGATCAAGAGACAGAGTTCCCAGTGGAAGCATGCTGGCTCTCCCAGACCCAAGAAGGCCAGTCAGAGCAAATCCACCCACAAACTTTTGATGATCCCTTTTTTTGACAGCACTTGCATGATCTGCATGCACTAGGTTCCCACTGGACTGACAGTCAACAAGGAATACTATGTTGAGGTTTTAAGGGAGTTCAGGAAGAGATTCCGTCGGAAGAGACCAGCACTCTTCAAATCGGGTTAGTGGCATTTCCAGCAGGACAATGCACCAGTCCTCAACTCCATCCTTGTCATAGACTATTCGACCAAGATGGGCATCAAGACAGTTCCCCAGCCTCCTTATAGTCCAGACGTTGCTCCCTGTGACTTTTGGTTATTCCCTAAGCTCAGAGGCTGTCGTTATGAGACAACTGAGGAGATGAAAGAGGCTGTGACGAAGGTCATTGACACGGTCACACAAGAGGACTTCCATGGGTCCTTCCAGGAGTTGTTGGAACGGTAGAAGTACATTGCAACTGGAGGAGATTACTTCAAAGGGGACTAGAATTTCATGTGTGTACTATCAATAGAAATCCCCATACGAAAAAAGTCTGGAAACTTATTTAATGATCCTCGTATATATATATATATATATATATATATATATATATATAACGATGCGAATAAACAGTTGTTTAAAAAAGGTACGATTAGTCAAAAGTGCTCAAACGCTCGCCAGCAGAACAGAATAAAAACCTCAAAGGAATAAGATTTGACTTCTTTGTTTAATGGCATATCAACCTTGGGGGTTATTTAATGCCAAAGCGATCCTTGTAGAAGAACAACTGTGATACTGTTTAGCTGAGAGGGTAATGGGGTTCGTACCTTTCCCGGGGGTATTAGTCCGAAAGTGAATGTAATAGCGCGACTGGAGTTCGAACTCACTTACTTCCAGGCCACATTTCAGCACGTCAACAATTACGCCATGGAGACTCTCCCAAAAGGAATTAGGATCTCAACCTTTTGATTCATGACTAATAGTTTCATAAGTATCCTAAGAAATAGAAGACGTAATCAGTAGATAAAACTTTTTATTTGATGATTAGGAGATCTATTTTATAAAAAGCATATAAAACTATAAGTCAATAAACAAAAGTAACGTGAGATTTATTTACTTTTAGTATATATATATATGTGTGTGTGTGTGTATATTCTAAAAGTGTCTATTCTGAATTATTTTATCCATAAGATCTGAAGAAGTGCTGTTAATTTTTTTTTAGTGTTTTTGATTTATATCAAAAACACATAACAGGATGGAAATAAATTTATAATCCTAATGTGACCAGTTGTGTTTTTTTAAAGAATATATATATATATATATATATATATATATATATATATATATATATATATTATAGGAGTGGTGGTTGTCACTAAATCACTTTGTGGGTATGTGTCGAACCAAGTGCAATATAATATGGAGAGTGCTCAATATCTAGGATAGAGCTATTATATAATAATAAATAATAAATAATAAATATATATTAGATATATAGATATTGAATATGTTTAATCCATGGAAAATATTTTCTATGGTATATATTTATTATATATATATATATATATATACTCCCCCGAGTGGTTGAGCACTCTCGCAAGGAATTACTGGTTGACAATCGCGAATTGTGCACGCCGGTAGCCGTTAAGCAAAATAAAAATAATATATATATATATATATATATATATATGCGTTAGATTCCTTTGCTTACGCTAAGACTACTGGTGACTGTGCAGTAAAATTTCCGACTGGCTTAAAATTAGCCGAGTTTCGATCCCGGCTTGAAGCATCTTGCATATCAAGTCACACTGAGAAGTTGTGATACAATGAAACAGTCTATCTGTGGATGAGAATATATATGTTCTCGTCTCGGTGGTTGAGAGCTCTCGAAAGGAATTACCGATTGTCACTAGCGTAAGGCAAAGTTCTTCTAATGAATTGAGCACTCATGTTAACAAAGGTAAATAATACATATACGTTGAATCCATTTGTTTACGTTGAGGTTGCCGATAGCTCTGCGGTAAGATATCCGACTGGCGGGCTTCGATCCCAGCTGGAAGCATCTCTCGTGTCTAGCCACACTGATGAGTTGCGATACAACAAAACAGTCTACCTGCGGATGACAATGGATATATATATGAAGATCTTGTGGTAGGTACAGAATGTGAATATTGTTTTTAAAGGCGTGTGCATAATAGAATATTTTGAAAACGATTAAGATATTGAAAAATCCATAAAAGAGGGCATCCTTTGTTTCAGTCAGTTCTCTTGAGTGAATTATGTCGGGGAAAATAGAGTTTATATCATCATCATCATCATCATCATCATCATATCGTGCTGGCAGCACGGATATCCCTGACCCTCTCTCGCCACTCCTCCCTATCGTTCATCGCCCTAGGCAGGTCTTCAGGACAACAACCTGTATCCTCACATAGCTGCTGAATGTACGTTCGTGCTGGTCGTCCTGCTTTTGCGCGGCCGTGTGTGGGGATCCATAAGAGTACATCTCTTATGAGTTCATCTCTGCTTCTCCAGCAATGTCCTGCATGTCTGGTTCGCCTAACTTGAATCGTTTTCGTGATAGGGGGCAGGTGGCCGTACAGTTGGTGTCTTGTGGGGTGTTGCTGCCAGGACTTGTTCAGGATTGCACGCAGCGTGCAATCCTGAACAAGAGTTTATATCGTAAGAAATAAACATGATGGTTTGGTTTGGTTTGGTTGGTTGGGTTTTATGGCATATCAACCTTTGTAGGTTATTTAACGCCAAATCCATTTTTATGAAAATAATCAGTTCTATTTCAAACAATTCAGTTTAGCATGAGTACACAGTTCAATTGTCAAAAACATTTCTATTTCAAACTATTCAGTTTATTCAAACAGTTATATATAACAATTCAGTTTAGTGTAAGTACAGCTTCAATGTCAGAAAGAGTTCAATTTCAAGCAATTCAGTTTAGCATAAGCACGCAGTTTAAATGTAAGCACAGTTTAATTGTGAAAAATAATTCTATTTCGAGTTATTCAGTTTAGTCAAGCTGTTCTAATTCAGTTAATTTAGTTTTGTATAAGAACAGATTTTGTTTACACGCAGTTAAATGTCAAAACAGCTCTATGTCAAACAATTCAGTTTAGTGTAAATACAGTTTCAATGTCAAAAACAGTTCTATTCCAAATAATTCAGTTTAGCCTAAGCACGCAGTTGAAATGTAAGTACGGTTTCAGTTTATCATAAGCACGCTGTATAAATGTTAGTACAGTTTAATGGTCAAAAACATTTCTATTTCAAGCCATTCAATTTAATCAAACAATTCAGCTTAGCATTAGTATGGCGTCACTTCTATTTAACCCATACATAGGACCCTATCAGGTGCTACGACTCCGGGCCAGAGTGGACCTGAGAGCGATGGCAATAAAGGGGTACTCTGCATTACCCATGGCTCCAGCATTACTGGGACCTCACCATCAGATTGTTTAGTGTCATATTAGGACACTCGTTGGGGCGGGGGGGGTCTTACGCCTCTGCGGAGAAACAGTCGGTGTATTCTACAGCCCCTGCAGACTGGGCAAAGTAAACATGAGATATTGTCCATCGAAAAAGCCTGGTAGGTGAGGAAGAAAACTGATGAAAAAAAAAAAAAAATTACTGCCGGTCAGAAGAGTTGGCACGGGTAATAATGTCTTCTTCATGTGGTCAATGGAGTTGTTAGAATATAACGGTGTGTAAATTTAGTTTTGGAGACACAATTCTGGTTTATGTTTCAATATAAACAAGATTTCCAACATTGATAACTGAAGTTCATTATTTGAATTCGCGAGGATGGTAAATATAGTGGGACTATACATATATATAATTATATAGGGGTGTCTCCGTGGTGTAGTGGCTAACGTGCTGGAATGTGCTGTAGTAGTAAGCGAGTTCGAACTCCAGTCGCACTATTGCGTTCATGTTCAGACTAATACCCCTGGGAAAAGTATGAGCCCTCTTATCCCCCACCTGCTATGGGTTTAATATAAACCTAATAAGACAGCTTGCAATCCTAGAAATACTTAATGAACAGAATGTCTGGAAAATTGGCAATGTGTCGTCTAGAAGAAGTGTAGATTTCTAGACAGATGTCTGGATATCGTCGTTTTATTAATTAAATTGCTTATTTCAGCACAGATCTTCATTTAAACTTAGAATTTTAAAGATATATTTACAAATCCATTTTCAATACTTTTTGATCACTTTTCATATATTTATTTATTGCACAGTAAACTTGCCGAGGTTTTATTCAGTTCGACTCTGACACGGATTCTTCGCCACCTCTCGGTAGGAATTCATCAACTGATATATATTTTTAAGGGCACCAATTTCCAGGGAAAAATAGCAAAAAAAAACAAAAAAAAAACAACAACAAAAAACAAAAACAAGAACGTGTTAGCTAGAAGTTGCACGAAGTTTTATATTGAAAGATAAACAAACGCTTCTGGCAACTACATGGGTTTTCTAAGGTAAACTGAGATTCAATACAGCTCTCTCTCTCTCTCTCTTTCTCTCTCTCTCTCTTTTTCTATCTCTCTCTTCCTCTTTATCTCTCTCTCTCTTCTTCTTTCTCCCTCTTCCTCTTTCTCTCTTTCTCTCTCTCTCTTCCTTTTTCTCTTTGCTGCTCTCTTCTCTCTTCATAAATCCCCCCTCTCTATCTGCTCATTTATATCTCCTCTCTCATTTAGCTTTCTCTCGTTCCTACTTTATCTCCCTGTTCCCTCTTCACTCTTTACTTTTTCCTTGTATTCACGATTCTCTTTTCCCGCCCTGTCAGCAGAGTTTAGAATACAATGTTAGTATACTCTGTAGTACGGCAAGACTCCCCCCACCAAAATAAAAATGAAAATAAAAATAAAGGAATGTCCTGGGTATGACACTAAACTGTATCTGGTGCTGAGGCCCCAGTTCTGGAGATCTGAGGAATGTGAAACACCCCAGTTCACTTTGACCCTGAAATGTAGTACCTGTTAGGGCCCCATCTATGATTTAAAGAGAATGGTTTTAAAATCATTTCTATTTGATAGGAATACTTAAGACCATAAAAATAAATTGTGTTAAGGTTTGGTTTGGTTTCTTTGTTTAATAGCATATCAACCTTCGTGGGTTATTTAATGCCAAAGCAATCATTGTTGAAGAGCATTAATGGTATTATTCAACCGATATCTGGGGAATGAAGGGGTTCATACCTTTTCCAAGGGTATTAGTTTAAAAGTGAATGTAATAGTATTTGTATCAAGAACAGTTACTTAAATCTATAATGGCGTACTTGGATTTCGGCTCATTGGCCGAGTGGGTAGAATGTTCAGAAATGGTCCGGGAGACCGCGGCTCAATCCCAGGTCAGGTCATACCAAAGACTTTAAAAATGGTACTTGATACCTCTTTGCTTAACACTCAGGATTATAAGGTACGTATCAAGAAATACTTGAATGTACACAAAATGATTTTTATCATATAAGAATATTTGATATCTTATATCAGTGTGTATAATCCTCAAAAGAAAAAATCACACAAAAAATGTAAATATAAATGTACAACAAATGCAATTCCCTAACTTCGAGGCACAAGATAACCCTAGACAGGTTGACATATCATTAAAATCAATAAATCAATTCTCTTTTCTCCATCTTTCGTCTCCCATCAAATATTATGGGTGAACACAATTAGGCGGTGGGTAATACATTTCAGTAGTGACCATAGTGATGTGATTAATTATCCCCTTTCAATACAACTGCCGACCCACGAAAAGAAAAAGCCCCTTAAACACCTCATCGACGCTAATCATGCCGATGAAAGAAGGACTACATGGACAAGATTTTTCTGTCAATGACGTCATTATCCCTGGTTGGGTCTCTTCCGCTGGTGCAACTTTTACGAATGAGACTGTTGTTTGTCCCAGGCGGAACATTCATTGTCAATGAAGAACTTCCCGTGGCATAATGATGAAAGTGTTGGACTGCAGCCTCGAAGTAAGCGAGCCCAAACTCCAGTCGCGCTATTACGTTCCCTTTCTGGCTAATGTCCCTTGGCAAAGGGATGAATTCTCCTATCCTCCACGCTATTGGTTAAATAGACTCACAGCTGTTCTTCTACCAGGACGGATTTGGCATCAAATAACCCAAGAAGGTTGATATGCCATTAAATACAAAAACCAAACCATAGTCAATGTCGAAAAATGTGGTTTCAGCGGAAATAAATTGGAGGCATTTGTTTCGGAGCAACCCTTTTGCTATACGTGATGAATTCAATAAGATTCCTGACTTTTTTGTACGGGCATTTAAAATTGTCGTAGACTCTTGAAAATTCACTATTTTATTGCTATTCATCTTATGAGATGACTGACCAATTTTTAGGATTTCAGGTTCAAATGAACAGATACAGCAGGAATTGGAATAGACCCAACTAAAGCCTGATTGTCACCGCTGGTGAATTTCAAAAATGCAATCTGAACGTGAGGAAGAACGATATGCAATAAAATTCTGTTTTAAACTTGGAAAAATACCACAGAAACGTATGGAATGCTTCACACTGCTTTTCGACCATCTTGCATGAATCGAGCATCAGTTTTTGAGTGGCATAAGAGATTCAAGGAAGCCAGGGAGTCTGTGAGGGATGATGACAACTGTGGAAGGAATAAGGAAGTCAATACACCAGTGTTGATTAGCCAAAGGGTTAGGGTTAGGGTTACTATGTTCAGGTTTTAAGGGAGTTCAGCTAGAGATTCCGTCGGAAGAGGCCAGCACTCTTCAAATCGGCTCAGTGGCATTTCCAGCAGGACAATGCACTAGTCCACTACTCCATCATTGTCACAGACTATTTGACCAAGATGGGTATCAAGACATTTCCTCACTCTCCCTATAGTCGAGACCTTGCTCCCTGTGACTTTTGGTTATTCCCTAAGCTCAGAGGCTGTCGTTATGAGAGAATTGAGGAGATGAATGAGGCTGTGACGAAGGTCATTGACACGCTCACACAAGAGGACTTCCATGGGGCCTTCGAGAAGTTGTTGGAACGGTACAACAAGTGCATTGCAGCCGGAGGAGATTATTTCGAAGTGGACTAGAGTTTCATGTGTGTACTCTCAATAAAAGTGCCCATACGAAAAAAGTCTGGAAACTTATTTAATGATTCTCGTAAATATGCTCTATCACCAATTTTGTGTATTCTCGATGCGCATTTAACGTAACGGTTATTTCCGTAAGAAATGGAATCGGTGACCTGAGTCCACTTCCTGGACGAGTTTGTATTTGTTTCATTTCGCGCTACAACCCTTGAGAAAGGTATGGACCCATTTGTTCTCCCCCTCTCCCACAGCTATGGGTAAAAGAGAAGGGCAGACTAGATTCTTTAGCCTTCGTTCGGCAACCAGTCTTGGAGAAGGAAAACTCTAAATTAAAGTCAGATTTACTCAGCTTAAAAATTGATCTTGTGTCGGATCTTGTCCATTGCAGAGGGGTTGGGTAAATACACTAAAACACAGCTCACATTCAACTCATCTACAAACTCTCTCTCTCTCTCTCTCTCTCTCTCTGCCACACACACACATCCACACATTCGAATGCTGTCAACATTTCTATGTACTTTAATACATACAGAAACGCACAAACTTGATAAAGGTGTGAACCCTTCTGTTCTTCCCACCTCGCTAGGGGTAAATATTAGGTCAGACTGTGGTTCTTTAGTCTTAGACGAGAGGGAAAACTCTTAATTAAACCAGCTTTATTTCGCTTAGAAATTGACCTTGTGTCACATTCTGTCCGTGCATAATGTAAGAAGAAATTGCCTCTATGTGGATTTGAACTTGGTTCGCCGATTGTACACCTTCCTTTATATTGCCAGATTTTTATTTTTCGGGATGAAACTTTAGAACATTTTCACCAATCACGTTGATTAAATGAACGTTTTTCTTTCTGAAAATGTTTTTTTTATTCTGTTTTTATTATTATTATTTTTTCTGTTTGAACTGCGCATGAGCATAAGCAATTATGGTGATTATTATCAATAAGTAAATTTCAGGAATGGAAGATAAAGGAAGCTTTTCTCGGAATGTCTTCGAAACAAGAATAAATTGTTAATCTGCCGCAAATTATCTTGAAGGGTTGAGGGATTGCAGGAATGTAGGGAAGGAAAGCAGGAATTTTAGTTCTGATTTTCACGTATTTCCATCCTTCGTATGTCAGAACAGATTATGTCATTACAACTCAAAAATCTATTTTTCTTTTATTTGGAATGGTGGAGGGGTGTGAGCGTTTACTACATGAGATAAATGATAGAATAAATCTATCTATCTATCTATCTATCTATCTATCTATCTCCATCATTTCAACAGATAGTCCAGAAAAATTGAAAAAAATATGAATTACTAATAATTGATGCACTCAGGACGTTTCCCGGCCAAAGACTACTACTACTACTACTACTACTACTACTAAATAAATGGAGACTCGAGGAAGAATGATAACTAATTAGCTCACCATAGCAACATTGGATACTGAGGAGGGTACTGAATATTAATGGAGACTTTTTGTTGCTAAATTCCCCTTGAAAACCACCAAAACCATTTTATTTAAACACTTAAATCTTATAATGTTTTGATTTTTGTACGTAGCTAACCGTCACATAAAAAAAAAAAATTGTACGTCGGGGCGAGATTTTTGAAAAGCAATACTGTTAAAATAAAACAATATCAAATCCACTTTGCAATTTTTAAGAGGATATTATCTAATCTCTCCGTACTTGCTGAATGTGACCCGAGATCAATTTTTTTAAATGAATTTAACGTTTGAATTCAGAGGTTTCCTTCTCCTCGACTGGTTACCATATCAAGGTTAAAGAGCTCAGTCGGCCCCTTGCTGGGAGGAGAATAGATGTATTGATACCTTCCCAAAGAGTATTATCGCGATGTGAAATACAAACGGCTTCATCTAGGATTTGAACGCTGGTCACTGTGCGCATTTCTTAAGACGATGACCATTATACCATGTCATAATATACAAGACATAAAACTTTCAGATGATAATTGTTGCCTTTTCGATGTATCAGTAAACTTGATGCTGGTTCTCGCACTGTATTTAAAAACCGTTAATCGTTATTTGTACACGGATGGGAAAAAGTACATAATCGCGTTATATTAATTTGGCCAATTTTATTAAGTGTCCATTGATCAAATATTAGCCTCTCACATATGGGTCAAATAAATCTATTTAAAAATTATCAGTGTTAGATAGGAATACTTAACACTATATAATAAGTAAAGTTGGCAACTTCAGTCGAGGGTGACCCGAAGGCACCCTTTTCAATAGCTACAACACCGAGGTGAAGAGGAGGGTGCTACTCCATTCCCCGGATTGCTCCACTTTACCATTCATCCGTACCGTATAATGCTGAGTGTTAAGCAAGTCGGGATCAAGTACCATTTTTGAGTCTTTGGTATGACTCGTTCTGGGATTGAACTTCGTTCACCTGGATCATTGGCGAACACTCTACTCACTAGGCTAATGGCCCGGTTGGTGTGCAAAATATTTGTAACAATAATTGCTATTCGTTGCTATATATATATTTTTCAAATTAGTTACTTGAAAACATATATTTACTGTCAGTATTAGATGGGAATACTTGAAAATATAACCGTGTGAAAATTAATTGTATTAGATTGGAATACTTGAAATCATAATTTTGTACAAACAAATTATTATTATTATTATTATTATTATTATTATTATTATTATTCATTGAGAATTTTTCATATCAGTGTTACCTGATGGTCTTTCACTGAAGTTTGAGTGACAGTCTCCTCAATTCTCCAGGACTCTTCTTAGTATTCTGGCTGATCTCAATAATGTAGTAGTTTGGATGGTCTCCACTCGTCCTCTTATTTCAAAGTCCTCCAGTCCCTTTACTAATCCTTTGGTAACTGTACCAAGAGCACCAGTTATAATTGGTATAAACGTCACTGTTATGTTCCACAGTTTCTTGAATTCCCCAACAAGGTCCAGGTACTTATCCTTCTTTTCTCTTTCTTTTAATTTTACTCCGTGGTCAGCCGGGACAGCAAAGTCCACAATTTTGCAAGTTCTCTTTTTTGTTGATTATTATAAGGTCTGGTCAGTTACTTCAAACTATATAAGTAAAGTTGGTGACCTTAGTCGAGGGTGACCCGAAGGCTCTCTTTTCAATAGCTACAACATCGAGGTGTAGGAGAGGGCGCTACTACATTCCCTGGATTGCTCCATTTTACCTTTGATCCTTATCCTATAATGCTGAGTATTAAGCAAGGCGGCATCAAGTACTATGTTTCGAGTCTTTGGTATGACACGACCTGGGATTGAACCCCGGTCTTCCGGACCATATATAAATATATATAAATTATTAGTATTAGAACACTTGAAACAATATAATTGTAAATTATTTACTTGAATAGTTACTTGAAGGTATGAATTTTAAAAATAGATCAGTATTACTTACTTAAAAACATATAATTACTTGAAATACTAATTGTATAAGAATACTTATAATTTGGTAAAAATGATTTGAAACAGAAATAGATGAAAGTTTAACTTTGAATTAGTTTCTTTGTTTAATGGCACACCGACCTTCGTGAGTTATTAATGCCAAAGCCATCCTTGTTGATGAACAAGTTAGGGTACTATTCAACCCATATCTGAGAAAATGAAGGAGCTCATGCCTTTTCTAAGGTGATTTATCTGAAAGGTGAAAGTAATAACATGGCTGGTGTTCGAACTCGCTTACTAAGGTGTCACAGTCCAGTACATTAGCCACTACACCAAGGGAAACTTCTAAATAAGATTATTATCAAATAGGAACAGTTACTTACAATCATATAATTATATATAAATCATTTGTATTAGATAGGAATACTTGAAACCATCTAAGTGCAAATTAATTGTAATAAGACTTTTTCCTGGAAGCTATAATTGTTTCCAAATGGTTATTTGAAACAAAATCATTTCTTCGTGTTAAAAGTCCGTCAGGGGCAGACATTCCCTAAAACCAACTAACCAACCAAATTTTAATAATTCACCATAATTACCAACCCCTCCGCTCGGGCAGGATATGACACAAGGTCAATTTTAAGCGGAGTTTAACAGGTTTGAATTCCGAGTTTTCCTTCTCTTAGACTAGTAGCCTAACCAAAACTGAAGAACTCAGTCTGCCCTACTATTTACCCATAAGTGGAGGGAGAATAATTGGATTCATACCTTTCCCAAGGGTATTAGTGTTATGTGAAATGTAATCAGTCTCGTCCAGGATTTGAACTCGTGTCACCGTGTCCATTTCCTACGATGATAACCATTACACCACGGGCACCTCCATAACAAATTCTAATAATTTACAAACAATTATAGATTGAAGTAACTATTTTTAATATAAATAATTTGCATACATTTAAATGGCTTCAAATAACTATTTCTATTTGATAATAATGTTGTATACCCACGATTTACGCAATTCAATGAACGAACGAAAGACACTTTATAAAAATATATCTCTCATTTTATTCTCGAAAAGTGCCCACAGTTTGTTGTTTGTTGAGAGATAGATGGAGAGACATACTCAGAGAGAGGACTTCTTCTTCCCATATCTTCTTCCGGAAGCCAGGGGGTGCCAACGCTTACACCCCCTTGCAAGCTCGTCAGAGACGCCTCTGACTGATTGCATGTGCAACGCTCGACCTCGATTCTCTGCATTCTGTCTAAATCTGACTGCGTGGTTTTCATCACGTGGTATCTTTCCGGTCACACACCTATTGTACCCAAATGCCCTGATCGCGCTGCTGTTTACTAATCACAACGTGACAGCTTGTCAAAGCACACGGGGTCACTAGGAACGAACCGAAAATCCATGTCATATGTTATATAACAATAATTTACTTACAATATATATATCTAATATATCAATATATAACGGTCCCTATTTAATTCACAAAAGATTAGCCTCTGTAAATAAGTAAGGCCGCTGACAACGAAGTTAATCTTGCAGAACGTTGGTGAGGAAGTAAGTTTTTTCTCATCAGGTGCTCAATTGAAGTCATTTGAACAAAACCATGCTAAGCTGAGTAAATATATTTAAAGATTAAAGAGATTTTCTGTGGTGGGCTCAGAGATTGCCATTTTAAAATCGGTATGAAGATTGTTGATTACATTTAGACAAAGTCCTGGATATCCTACTAGCAAACGATGATTCTTCACAATTCTAAAAAAAAAAAAAAAAATTTTGTGCCAGTAAAAATTCATTAAAATAATGATTTATATTTTCAAGAGATGTTGATCTCTCGTTAGGCTGAAAAGACACCATTTTTGTAGTGGCCCAAACCAGCAAACGGGAATCTGCATGGTATTTCTTGGGTGCCCACGTTAACACATTCATCATCAATTTTCTGAAATTCGGAGTTTTTATTTCTTTAAGATTTTTGATATTCTCAAGCGAAATTTTGATTTTTAGATTTAAAAAACAAAGGCAAAAAAAAAAAAAAATTAGAATTGTTAGTTTTTTTCGATTGAACAGAATTTTTCTTCTAAACTAATGTTGGCGCATTTGGGAGGGGGTGATTTTTGCTGGGAAGAATTTAAATAAATTAGAAGGTAAAATGTAGATGTAATTAGGTGACTTAATGAATTAATAAATGGACTGACAACTCCAAGTAAGAGATTTCGAACTACAGTATTACCTTGGTTTTCGCACTAATACCTTGAATTTTTTATGAGCGAAATATTTTCTGAAAGATGAATTCTACGGGAAGAAAAAAAATCACCAAATGACCAGATAAAAAAGGATAATGATGAGGTTGAAAAAGTCATAGATAATGATTTTAAATATAACATTATGTATAACAATGATAACACACACACACACACACACACACACACACAAGCACACACACATATATATATGGTTAGGCAACTAGTCTAGGAGACGGAAAATTGTGAATTCAAACCTGTTAAACTCCGCTTAAAAATTTACCTTGTGTCATATCCTGCCCGAGCGGAGGGGTTTGGTATATATATATATATATATATATATATATATATATATATATATATATATATATATATATATATATCTTAATGTTTTACATAGTATGTTTTACGACCTTGTTGTTATGGGGCTTAGAATATGCTGATTGTACTCCCCACCAAATAAAAGATGCGTCCTGGGTATGACACTAAACTGCAACTGATGGTGAGGCTCCAGTTCAAGAGATCCGGGGACTGTGGAGTAACCCCTCGTTGCTATTACTACCAGGTTAACTTTAACCCTGCAACGGTTCAATGTACGGATCAAATAGTTATGAAAGAAAAGTTTATTATCGGGATACATTAGAAACTAATTTACTCAATAAATTCATTAAAATTTACTTTATTATAAGCATTCTTTTTTTTTTACTATAGGGATAGATTAAAAACCATTTAAAAATAGAAATATATTGCAAGTTATTTCACTCAAGGAATGAATTACAAATCATTTTTATACTATTTGTTTTAAAACATAACATTTGATGCAGATTTGTGTAGTTAAAAATTATGAATTAATTGAAATGATTATCATCAAGTTGGTTAAAGAAAGAAGCAGAATATATACCCCGCATAAACTATTACGGAGATTTTTTGTTGTGAAAGTGGAAATAATTGACGGGAAAAAAGTAGGGAAAGGGTTAAAGTCAAATGTATCAGATTTCATTAAATATTTTTTTTTTATTTTGAAAGTGGAAATAGTTTTAGTGACCTGATGGGAAAGAAATAGGGAAAGGTTTGAGGAGAAAGGGCTCAGATTCTCCACAGTGTATCATTTCAATGGAATCTATCTATCTATCTATCTATCAAACACAACAGTGTTATTTTCAGATAATACCGCAGAAAAATCTCAAGATCAATAACCGGATAAAAAAAAAGAAACTAAGATGAGACATTTCTTACTCTAAAGAATCGTAAGTTCAATTTTAAGAGCAATCCACAACGTAGACTCATCAACCTCATCCAAAACTAAATTGGCAAAATCCTGGATGAAATTTAGAACTAAGGCAAAGTTGGCAGAAGAATCAATGGAAAAACACAAAGGCAGTCATTAATTGGTTCAATAATATTACATAAAAAAGACTACCATTTCTTGTAGTTCAATATCAAAGAGTTCAAACCTTCTTTCAAAGAAAACTTCCTTGGCAAAACGATGAACTTGGCTTAGCTGTCCATTGAAGTCGGAGATGGAAAAAAATAGAAATCATTAAATATTGTCAAAAGTCAGTCTTATATCATCATAGAGATATATGAGAAAAAAAGTGTTGGGGTAAGCCACGTATTCTGGCGCCAAAATCTGTAAACTTGTCGGTATCAACTAAATCTCAAAACATTTAAAAAGATTCAACAGTAAAAAATAATCACACACACACACACACACACACACACACACATATATATATATATATATATATATATATATATATTTAAAACACACACACACATACACACACATATATATACATCAGGTCCGGTAGACCTGAGTTCAATCCCAGGTCGTGTCATACCAAAGAGTGGCTGGAGGTTAAGGAATCAAGTACGTTGTACATTTATATCTATTGCTTTTGCGTAGTTGTTTGTTAAGAGGTTTTGCGTACAGTTATACGTTATTGGGTAGAGTGTTCGTCAATGGTCCAGGAGACCTGGGTTCAATCCCAGGTCACATCATACCAAAGACTTTAAAAATGGTACTTGATACCCCTTGCTTATCACTCAGCAATATAAGGTACGTATCAAGGGTAAAGTTGAGCAATCCAAGGAAAGGAGTAGTGCCCTCCCCTAAACCTCAGTGTAGTAGCTATTGAAAAGGGTGCCTTCGGGTTGCCCTCGACTACGGTCGCCAACTTTAATTACTTTTACTAATATATATATATATATATATATATATTAGTCATAGACCAAACGGGCAACATTGCCACACTAGACGGAGCCTCTCTGAAACTAGTAGACAAATTCACCTACCTAGGAAGTAGCGTCTCATCAACCGAAAAAGACATCGACACACGACTGACGAAGGCATGGACAGCTATAGATAGGCTCTCGATCATATGGAAGTCGGACCTAACCGATAAAATGAAACGCAGTTTCTTCCAGGCAGCGATTGTGTCGATACTGCTATATGGATGCACCACATGGACGCTAACTAAGCGGCTGGAGAGGAAACTAGACGGAAATTACACAAGAATGTTGAGAGCAGTATTGAACAAGTCCTGGCGACAACACCCCACGAGACACCAACTATACGGACACTTGACCCCCATCACGAAAACTATACAAGTTAGACGAACCAGACACGCGGGACACTGCTGGAGAAGCAAGGACGAGCTCATAAGCGATGTACTCCTGTGGACCCCCACATATGGATGTGCAAAAGCAGGACGACCAGCACGAACTTACATACAGCAACTATGTGAGGACACAGGATGTAACCCTGAATGTTACGTTCCGCCATCTGGTCAAACAAACGACAACACGGAATTTGTATATAACAATATACATTTATTTTCTCGATGGACGCTTGTGTGAAGTAGGAGCAGTCAGGAGAGGAATTAGGATCGTTCGTCGATGAGGCTTGAACTTTTCGATGTCAGGAGACGATGGCCGAGACAACGCACACAGCGTGACGACGAGAGAGGTTTCGTGAACAGCGGGATCCTTTTTTCTCTATCTTCTTCTGTTCAATTCGTCGGCCTTATATTACCTTCAAACTCCCACGCAGAGATAAAGACACGCCTCTACGCCTCTGCAATCTTCCCGATCTCAGGCGATTGGGATGTGTTACTTCCGTTCATTTGGAATGGCCTGTGTGATCGTCGTCGAGCGGAAATAACTGTCATGCAGTTCACAGGTCACTCTCTTCAGGTGCATCATTGAAGTGGGACCTTCACCTTGTCCCATATTATCAGCCGAGCACACCTGCGCGCTTTCTTTCGATTATTGGCCATTGGGATGTGTCACATCCGCTATCTTCGGAATTGCAGGTGTGATCATCATCGAGCGGAAATAACTATCATGCAGTTCATAGGTCAATCTCTTCCGGCGCATCACTTTTTTTACGGCACTGTGAGAATTTTTACCTTGTCTCATATTGTGAGCCAAGCTGTATTTTACATGAAGACCTGCCGGAGGCGATGAATGATAGGGAGAAGTGGCGAGTGAGGGTCAGGGATATCCGTGTTAGCGGCGCGACATGATGATGATGATGATGAGTCATAGACTAATGCTAAAATGTATATATTTAACATTTTAGAGAAAATCTATTTTTCAACGTACGAATCACATTGCTCGACTAATATATGGTTAAAATTTACCTACACGGAAAGGAGTAAAACTGATTTATTGAAGTGTTTATTTGAAAACGCCGCTCATTTACATGCACATTCGAACACTCATTCACTTTTGATTGGTTCGGTTATTTTAATGGCATATCAACCTTCTTGTGTTATTTAATGCCAAAGTCATCTTTGGAGAAAAGTAGTCCAGCTTGCTAACCATTACACCACTTGAGGCGCCCTTTCTTGGAGAACAGTACTGGAAATATCTATCGCTTATTTAAGTGGATTTGTACTTTCCCAAGGGTATTAGTCCGAAAGTGAACATAATAGTGCGACTGGAGTTCGAACTCGCTTACTACAATGTCGCAGTCCAGCACATTAGCTACTACACCATGGCGACTCCGCTGCATAACATTTGAATTTTTACAAATTTATAAATTTTTTTCCGGATCGGTTCGGTATGTCTTGAACAGAATCTATTGGAATAAAATCACACAAAATCAAAAATTTACAACACACACACACACACACGTGTGTGTGTGCGTGTATGTCTGTGTGTGTGTGTGTGTATAATATATATATATATGATATTTAACCCAGTAAATCCGGATAGGGAATAATTCCAATCAAGACCAATAAAATATTCAAAAATAGAATATTAAATTTAAATAATCCCGGTAAAGAGCTCAATGTAAATCCCCATAGCAAATAATTTTCTCTCTAAAAAAAAACAAAAACAAAAAAAAAACAAGCAAAAAAAAAACAAACAATCGGTTCCATTAAGATAATAAATTTATTTTCATCCTGTTATAGCATTGATATAAATCAATGTTCTAAAAAATTATCCGGACTTCTTCAGATCAAACAAAAAATGGATTAAAATATTTTTTCACATTCACAACCAGACTAAGCAAAAAAAAAAAAAAAAAAAAAATTATTTCTCCACTATTATAAAGTAAGCCAAAAACTAATGGTAATTATGGTACTCACCCACAGCAAATTACAATAATAGAGTAAAAATCACTGATATAAATTCAAATTGACAATTATACTAATCGTGATAGGTGCTTTTGGTACTGTAACTAAAGGATTTGGAAGTTGGAGGACGAGTGGAGACCATCCAAACAACAGCATTTTTTAGAACTGCTAGAACACTGAGAAGAGTCCCGGAGACTTGAGGAGACTTGCTGTCACTCAAACTCCGGAGAAAAACCACCAGCTAAAACTGATGTGAAAAACTCTCTATGAGTAATAATAATAAAGTAATAGTAGTAGTAATAATAATAGTAGTAGTAGTAGTACTACTACTACAACAAATAATAATAATAATAATAATAATAATTGTAATTGTAATTGTAAAACTAAAATTTATTGTCCTATGAATGGTATATGTAATTTGAAAAACGTAGTGTATCAAGCTACTATTTTCCTAAAGGAAAATGTAAAAGATAAAAAAAAGTATTTTGGAATTTCGTCGGTTAGATGGAAGTTAAGATATAATAATCATATTCATTCGTTGTTTCATGAACGCTTGAGAAATCAAACAGCTTTATCCAAACATTTTGGAAGTTGAAAAATATGGGTTTAACTCCAAAAATTCAATGGAAAATATTGGAAAGATCTACTACTCCGAGCTGATGGGACGATGGACGATGTAATTTGATGGACGATGTAATTTGTGTCTGGAAGAAAAGATACAAATTATGTTATACTTTGATCCTGTTCACCTATTAAGGTGAACAGGATCAAAGAATAACATAATTTGTATCTTTTCTTACAGGGATGTGATTTAATTGCAAGATGTAGGTATAAAAATAAAAATAAATTTAGACTCTTTTCAAACATCATCATCATCATCATCATCATCATCATATCGTGCTGGCAGCACGGATATCCCTGACCCTCTCTCGCCACTCCTCCCTATCGTTCATCGCCCTAGGTAGGTCTTCAGGACAACAACCTGTATCCTCACATAGCTGCTGAATGTACGTTCGTGCTGGTCGTCCTGCTTTTGCGCGGCCATGTGTGGGGATCCATAAGAGTACATCTCTTATGAGTTCATCTCTGCTTCTCCAGCAATGTCCTGCATGTCTGGTTCGCCTAACTTGAATAGTTTTCGTGATAGGGGGCAGGTGGCCGTACAGTTGGTGTCTTGTGGGGTGTTGCTGCCAGGACTTGTTCAGGATTGCACGCAGCATTCTTGTGTAATTGCCATCTAGTTTCTTCTCCAGCCGTTTTGTTAGCGTCCATGTAGTGCATCCATATAGCAGTATCGATGTGACCGCTGCCTGGAAGAAACTGCGTTTCATTTTATCGGTTAGGTCTGATTTCCATATAGTCGATAGCCTATTGATAGCTGTCCATGCTTTCGTTAACCTCGTTTCTATATCCTTTTCGGTTGATTCGACGCTGCTTCCAAGGTACGTGAATTTGTCTACTAGTTTAAGAGGGGTTCCTTTTAGAGTGGAGATGTCCCCCGTTTGGTTATAGCACATATATTCCGTTTTGTGTGCATTAACATGGAGGCCTGTGCTTGCTGCTGCTCGTTCCAAACTATGCAGAAGTGTTTCGGCTTGGTCAGGTGTATTTGCCAGTATCGCTATGTCATCGGCGTAGTCGGCGTCGGTAATTGTTGTTGCGGGGTATCTTCTGCTTCTTTTCTTCGTCAGTTCGAAGCCATTCTCTTTGATTTTGTCAATCGATGTTCTAAGTAAAGTGAATAAATAAATAAACAGAAAATGAATAACTATGATTTATTGAATTGGTAAATTAATTAGAATTTGAATTTATATTATTGTAATTTGGTGGGGGGTTGCCATAATTAACATTAATTTTAGATTTTTTTTAGTTCATTTTAATGATAAAATTTGATGTACTAAATTCAGATATGTCTGAATAGTTTTTTTTATATATGTATAAATGTTTGAATTTTTGATATATATTATTGTAAGTGTAAATTTTGGCTCTATTAGCGGACGTGTCACTCAGAGATGTCACAAGAGCCCAGATAGGAAACGGGGCTAGAGAGTGCGAATGACGTCACGCACCGGAAGCGCACGGAGGAATTTGGGGATATTGAAAAAAGTGTTCTGCCTCGGGAGAAGACGGTTGGCTTTCGCTTACTCGCCGAAGCCAGGCCACTGGCCTTGTGGCGGGTGCCACACGTGTTTGGGGGCGGGGGCAGATGGAAAATCCAGAATAGAAAGAATGTGTATCTCTCTCCTTATGTCGAAGAACTTTTAAACTCAAAGGTAATAAAAAGTTTCGTACCTGAACTAAGAAATCGGAAGTGTTTTTCGTGTTTCGAGATTCCTATGTTCTATGTATATATGTTATGAACATTATATGTACGTTTCACATATCTGTATCATGGGTATGGTACACTTGATATGAAGTTTGCCAGCATTATACTTGATTTGTTAACTATCATAAATAGTTATAATGAAGATGTTACATTGGAAATACGAGGATCATTAAATAAGTTTCCAGACTTTTTTCGTATGGGCACTTTTATTGATAGTACTCACATGAAACTCTTGTCCCCTTCGAAGTACCGTTCCAACAACTTTTCGAAGGCCCCATGGAAGTCCTCTAGTGTGAGCGTGTCAATGACCTTCGTCACAGCCTCTTTCATCTCCTCAATTCTCTCATAACGACAGCCTCTGAGCTTAGGGAATAACCAAAAGTCCCAGGGAGCAAGGTCTCGACTATAGGGAGGATGAGGAACTGTCTTGATGCCCATCTGGGTCGAATAGTCTGTGACAAGGATGGAGTTGTGGACTGGTGCATTGTCCTGCTGGAAATGCCACTGACCCGATTTGAAGAGTGCTGGTCTCTTTCGACTTAATCTCTTCCTGAACTCCCATAAAACCTGTACATAGTAACCCTAACCCTAATGCTTTGACCAATCTGTGGTGTATTGACCTCCTTACTCCTCCCACACCTCTCATCATCCCTCACAGACTTCCTGCCTTCCTTGAATCTCTTATGCCACCCAAAATCTGATGCTCGATTCATGCAAGATGATCGAAAAGCAGTCTGAAGCATTCCATACGTTTCTGTGGCATTTTTTTGCTGTTGGTCCAACGAGAAAAAGGTGAATATTTTAAAATGGATAGGTACACAAAAATTTCAAATTAGGTATTTAGATTTTATAATAATAATAATAATACTGTCCCGGCTGACCACAGAGTAAAATTGAAAGGAAACGAAAAGAAAGATAAGTTCCTGGACCTTGCCTGGGAACTGAAAAAACAAACAAACTGTGAAACATGAAAGTAACGGTTATACCACTTGTAATTGATGTTCTTGGTACAGTCACTAAAAGACTGGTACAAGGACTGGAGGACTTTGAAATAGGAGGACGAGTGGAGACCATCCAAACTACTGCATTATTGAGATCGACTAGAATACTGAGAAGAGTCCTAGAAACTTGAGGAGACATGCTCTCACTCACACTCTAGTGAAATCCTATCAGCTTACGCTGATGTGAAAAACTCTCAAGGAGTAAAATATTATGTTGTTCTGTTGATTTTTCTGTTGTTTCTCTTCGCTGTAATTAGTCTTTTTTGTTCTTTTTGATGTAATTTTCGAGTCGTCTTATAAATATATCGACCCTATCTTCAATGCCGAGGAGTCATTATAATAATAATAATTATTATTATTATTATCATTATTATTTCATATACTTGTGAGATAATTGTATTTCTGATTTTTACATCTTCTTCAGGCGATTGACTGTCAAGTTCTGGTCATCGTTTTTATAGAAAAGTAATAGGTTGTTCTGATTTTGTTTAATTTCAGTGTTTTGTGTCTGTGAATGTTCCATTGGAGTTAATAATCCATGAAGACCTCTTGTCAATGTAATTTTTTGTGGATATCTAAGTACTTATTTTCTCTGTGAGTGTGTGTGTGTACATACATATACATATGTATATTCAAGGGCATTGGGTGAATTTAATGTGCGCAAGAATGTATTTGACCTCATACACGGATGTGTTTTTAAGCTTGTTGGTGTGTGTATATGTGTGAGTGTGTGAGTGAGTGTGTGTGTGTGTGTGTGTGTGTGTGTGCATGTAATTAGACTCTGTTTATTGTTGGTTTAAATCCATCAACGATTTTTTTCTTTTATTTGGAGTAATGAATTGTCATCTGTCTGGTATATTGGTATTATTTTAAAGTCTCTTTTGCTGCATTCACAGATTTTTTTGAGACATAAAGTTTCCTATTTTGTGGTGATGACTCTTGAAATGGGGGTATTTATTGTTGGGTCTCTATTGGTTTGTACTGAATATCTGTGATAATTTAACCATTTTCATTTTTAATGAGAATGTCTAAAAACGGTTAGAGACATTATATATATATATATATATATATATATATATAAAACAAGCGGAAAAGCATCCAGTTGAGGTACTTTTGGCCAAATAATTACTAAGAGAAGAATCCCAGAAAAGTACAGTTAACAATGAACATCACAATAGCATCGCCATTATCTCTCTTGTTATCTTCATCGTCGTCACTTTCGTTGGAGAAGAAGAAAGAAGAGAAGAGAAAGAGAAAGTTGGAGACTCAAGAAAAGGCTTAAAGGATTCAATGCCAATCATTGTTCAAACAGAGCATGCTCAGATATAATCTTGTCTAATCTGATGAGATTGCGCGCAATCTCGCAGGATACCACGTTATCTGGAGAATGGAAATTTTGCCATATCTAACTACTTTTCAGCGGACTCAAATTAGGCATGTGTCTAAGTGTCGCATATTTGCTCATGTAACGTGTATCAAAGGTGCCATATTGGTGGTGACGTCACTTCCGCTAAAATAGGGAAGAAAACGTAGATTTGAAAGCGAACTTTATGGATTCTTTCCATTCAACGATTTCAATGACAAGGATACGACAACCCACACGGATGGGGACAGTTGGTTATATCATGATAAGGAACTTCTTGATTTTACTCTCTCTCTCTCTCCCTCCCTCGTTCCCCCCCTCTCTCTCTCTTTCCCTGATCTGACGTCCATATATTACTAATATTCTCACTGTTTGTATGTAGAATATCTCCCATAAATGAGTACACTTCCAGATCTTTTTGTAAAATGGAATTTCCTTCTAAAATAAAGATATCAGGATTTCATTATTTCTTGAGGAGCATTAGAGAAACAAAACAGATATTATTAGGCATTATTTATTACCAAACTCTTCTGCATTAAAACCAAAAGTATATATGTCCTAGCAATATATAGAATATATTTAAGCAGAAAGTAGAAAAATGACAAAATGCCAAGATAAAAATGAAGGTCTGTATACAATTGGAGTAGAATTTTGTGGAGTTGAAAGTAAATAATGTTTATTAATGTCGAATAATATCCATTGGGATTGCTTATGGTTCCATCTATCTATCTCGGTCTGTTCACATCTATCTATCTAACTATTTTGTCATCCATAGCCAGACTGTTACGTTGTATCACAATTCTTTTAGTGTGGCTAGACACACGAAATGTTCCAAGCTGTGATCTATCTATCTATCTATCTATCTATCTATCTATCACAGATAGATAGATAGATGGATTGATAAATAGATAGAAGGCGCTCGCGGTGTAATGGTTATCGTCGTGGGAAATGGAATCGATACCCGTGTTCAAATCATTGATGATGCTGGTACCCTTAGGAAAGGTATGAATCCAACTATTCTCCCTCCAGCTATGGATACATTGGACAGATTAGACTCTTTATCTTCGGCAAAAGGAAATTGCTTTTGGAAAAAGGAAACTCTAAATTCAAACCTGTTAAACTTCACTTAAAAATTGGCCTTGTGTTGCATTCTATTTGAGGTGGAGGGTTAGGTAAATACATATGTATCTATTATCGACTACGGCTATTACAGTAATCTCAGTAATTGAAGAGTGTCATTATATCCAATTTGTATTTAAAATGGATAATTTTTATACGCAGAGTCTCAATAGTTATTTAAGAATTTCATTATCTTCAAGAATTTTCTTCCGAATTTCTTTCGATCGCTAATTTTAGTTTTTGAAATAATGTATGGCAATTTTCATTTGCCATTGATTCATAGTAATCTTTTACGATAGCCTTGAGCACTCTCTCTCTGAAGCCAATAATTTACCAACCGCAAATCCTATAGAAGGTGAACACCCACAAAAATGCTCTCTACTAAACTATCCAGTGGTGAGGCTCCCTTCTGAAGCTTTGGGGGTGAGCAGAACGAACACTTTGTTGTTCTTACTCACAGATCCACTCAGACTAGAAGTGATGGTGTCTGTTTGGACCCAATCTATAGGCAAAATAGATCTTATATAATTCTTGAACAGGAGTGTTTGACGAAACACAGAGTTGCATTAGTGTACCACCTTCCATAATCACCAGATCTAGTTTTTTCTTGTTTTCTAAATGGAAAAATTTATCTCAAGAGCAAATATTTGAGGTCGTGGAAGCCATTAAAAGAAACACAGCAGAACAACTTCTGTAGTAATGTTCTGTAGATATTGAAATGATATCTGGAGGAGTTAGTGTAAACTAAAAAATTCAAAGGGTGAAACACAGGATTGTGTAAGTGCGACAGCCTCCTTCCTCACCACACTTAACCCTATGCAACTTTTTCTGACTTCCTATTTTGAAAATTCGTCACAAGGGTTTTGATTTGAGGATATGGAGGACATTAAAAGAAACACAACACAGCTTCACACCAGGTTAGAAGAAGAATAGTTTCAGAGATGCCTCGACCAATCGAAAGTTCACTGGAATTATGTTGAATGTTAAGGGAACTATTTTTTAAAAGAAAATAAACATTACATTTATTGTTGACTTTTGTTTTGGTAAATAGTTTCAATTTTGATATTTATTTTTGATTACATCTAGTATGGTGTTTCTATTTTGGTGGAGTGTTAAAAACGATCTTCTATAAGATTTCCAAATTTTGGATGCTGGGTACTTTTACACACAACCAATATACCGTTGAGTGGGCAGCCCTCGAAACTACTTTGCTGTCATTCATCAGGTCATTGGACGCATTGGTATAATTAGAATATTAGAATATGGCGACTGTGTTTCTGTGGAGTGTTCCCGACAATTGGTGCTGATTGTAAGAATAGTGTCATTATATAGAGGAGTTCCTGTTATTATATTTCATCCAGTTCAGTGGAATTCCAGGCTTCTAGTCTGGGCGCCAGTGAATTTTTCCTTTCACAGTGCGATTGATTATGCAGAGGCACGCTTACCGGAACGGTTATCGTCGTATGAAATGGAGTCGGCGATTCGAGTTCAAATTCCGGATGATGCGTTTTACTACGCACTAATTCTTTTGAGAATGACATGGATCCATCTATCCACCTGCCCAACTCTGGATAAATAGTAGGGCAAACAGGGTTCTTACCACTGGTTATTCAACTAGTCTAGAAGAAGGAAAACACAGAATTCAAACTAACTGTACCCTACTTTAACATTGATCTTATGTCACCTCCTTCCCGTGGCGGAGAGGTTGGGTAAATACATGCCGCTAATAATGCAGACTCATTTGATCGAATATTTTTGTTTGGTTTGGTTCATTGAATTAATGCCATATCAACCTTCGTGGGTTATTTAATGCCAAAACCATCCATGTAGAAGAACAGTAGTAGTACTATTTAACTCATAGCTGATGGGGATAAGGGAGTTGACACCTTTTTCCGAAAGTGAACGTAATAGCGCGACTGGAGTTCGAACTAACTTTCTACGATATCACAGCCCACCACGTTCGCCCCGACGATTTAATTGTACATTTATAAGTATAATACATGAGGTGTGATAAAAAAAAATTAGCGAAAATTAGCCTTAAAATTTTAAATTTAAAAATTCAATATTTAAATGAAGACTTGTACACAGTTGTGCTACTTACGCAATTAAGGGAAGATGTTTACACGTCTAGACTACAGCCATGACATTTCGACTCAATATAATATTTTGAAGCGGTTTCCTTTTTCAATAATAAATCCATATATGATATCACCATCATTACTGGTTTCATAACCTGGTTGAATTCAGAGTTTTCTTTCTCCTAGACTGGTTGCCATACCAAAGAGCACAGTCTGCCCAACTATTTACCCATAGCTGGAGGGAGAATAGTTGTATTCACACCTTTCCAAAGAGTATTAGTATTATGTGAATTGTAAAAAGCCCCGTGAAGGATTTGAACTCGTGTCGTCGTGTACATTTTCAAAAACGATAACCATTTAGCCACGTGCACTTCTCTTAAAGTTCCCAAAATCAACGTTCTTCCACTTTGAACTGTTTATTTTAGATGAATTTACGATATACGTTTGTATGATATGGAATATCTATGAAAAAAATGAAGTATAGTATTGGGGGTGGGAAGCACGTCCTCCTCACACTTTGGGGCAGACCTCTCACAGCACGTTTTATCTAGCCCAGATTCGAATTCAATGTTTGGCCCGTAAAGAACTCATTTTCATATCTCCAACTACGAAACCATCCTTGCTTTGTACCACAGTATCAGTTGTGACACCATCCTTGCTTTGTACCACGGTATCAGTTGTGACACCATCCTTGCTTTGTACCACAGTATCAGTTGTGACACCCTCCTTGCTTTGTACCACAGTATCAGTTGTGACATCATCCTTGCTTTGTACCACAGTATCAGTTGTGACACCATCCTCGCTTTGTACTGCAGTATCAGTTGTGACACTATCCTCGCTTTGTACTTCGCTATCGGTTGTGACATCATCCTTGCTTTGTACCACAGTGTCAGTTGTGACACCATCTTTGCTTAGTACCGTTGTATATGTTGTGACGCCATCCTGCTTAGTACCGGTGTATCAGTTGTGACGCCATTCTTGCTTTGTACCACAGTATCAGTTATGACAACGTCCTTGCTTTGTACCGCAATATCAGTTGTGACGCCATCCTCGATCCTGATACTAGTTGTATGTACTTACCCAGAAATCCGGGGTTGTCCTTTTGGTGTAAAAAGCGATGGACTGCGGAATCGTAGTAAGCGAGTTTGAACGCCAGTCGCGCTAATACGTTTTCTTTCGGCCTAGTACCCTTGTGAAAGGTATGAACCCCCTTATGGTTTAAATAGCATCACTATTCTTCTAGAAGGATGGTTTTGGCATTAAATAACCCACAAAGGTTGATATGCCAGATACCTAAAACTTAAACCAGGTCCTCCATCACGGTCAGGATATAATTTAATGTGAATTTGTTAAGTAGAGTAAAGCTAGTTTTGATTAATTTTCTTCTCTTCAACTTGTTGCCTGACGAAGGCTAACGAAGCCAATCTGCCCAACTATTGTCAAGTAACTGACGGATGGAGAACTGATGGATTGATGCCTTTCCAAAGGGCATTAGCGCAAAGTGAAATGTAAATAATCTAGTACAGGATTTGAATTTTATGAAATATAAAACCTCTCCTTCGTTTCTGATGTCATCGTTTAATCTCCCTCTGCCCTTTGCTTTTTACTAGCCATATGATATCTCCCCCCCAGCCCAACTCACAGAATAGGGCACACCACTCACATTGGTAATGACTGTATTAGGGTATCAAAGATTTTACAAGCATGAAAATAGTAGTTGAGGGATTAGTAAACATCAGAAAATTGGTTGCTATATAAGTTGTTTGTGACCGTGGTCGATGGCGACCAGAAGACTTCTTTTTTCAATAGCTACTACACCAAGGGGTAGGGGAGGGCGCTACTCCTTTCCTTGAATTGCTCCACTATACCCTTGATACGTACCTTATATTGCTGAGTGTTAAGCAAGGAGGTATCAAGTACCATTTTTAAAGTCTTTGGTATGACGGGACCTGGAATTGAACCCAGGTGCCCTGAACCATTGGCAGTCACACACCCTTGTTTTATCTATATTATTTATTTATGGGGTTTTGTGTGGGTGAAATGATGGGGGTGGGAACATGTCCGTATGAATTTACCTAACCTCTCCGCCACGAGTACTGCTCGTTTGAATCGAGAATTTTCCTTTGCCCAGCTTAGTTGCCTAAACCGAGGTTAAAGAATCTAACCTTCCTGAATACTTGCTCACTGCTGCAGGGACAAGAGATAGATTCACGCCTTTTTCAAGGGCATTAACGCGAAATGAAACGCAAACACCTTTTGAAAGAGAGGAGCCAATTCCATTTCTGACGCCAAAAACGTAGTACTAATCATCATCATCATCAAGTCACTCGGCTTGCACGGATTTTCATGACTCTCTCACACCATTCATCCCTACCATCCCTCCCTCCCAGCAGGTCTTCTAGACAGCATCCAGTGTCCATACAGAACTGTTGTAAGTATGTTCTTTTTGGTCGTCTAACACTGGCACGTCCATATGAAGAGGTCCATTGGAGAAAGTCCCTTGTAAGTTCGTCCTCACTTTTCCAGCAGTGTCCCATATGCTCGGTGGAAATGAGAATGGCTAAAGGAGCGTTTTCTATCCGCTCACTTTTTGGTGAGTTTCTCTTACTTGGTAAGTAACTTCCTCCTTCATGCATTGTTTGTCTTATTTTAATGGTTTTAGAGATTGGAGGTAGGTGGCTGTACAACTGTTGTTTCGTAGGATGTTGCTCCCAGGATTTGTTTAATATAGCTCGTAACATTGTCGTGCAATTCTCGTCTAGCTTTTTCTCAATACGTTTCGTCAACGTCCATGTGGTGCGTCCATCTATTGTTGTAGTAATAATACGGGACTTTCAAGTCGAAACTTGGTTCCCCTTAGTCTTAGGAATCATATTTATGTTTTCTACCCATCCTTTCTGGAGATAAATCATCCAAGAAAATGGAAATAAAAAAGTACGTGGATCATTGTTGTAGGAGCCTTACCCATCTCACCATAATGGACTTTTCTCACCGTTATTAGTACTGAGAGATTTCGCTGCCAGAAGGCAGATCAATATTGGTGTTATCCCAACAGTACGAGACTTATTACATTTTCTATGTAACTCTATCTTTCTAGAGTAATATAATCTGTTATCTGATATCCGTGTTTGTGTTTTCATTAGTGACCCTTTCCGGGGCCGCAATGTTACATTTTGACCTTTGACAAGCCAGTTAGCTTGTCGATTTCAAAACAAGATGTGCGCCTATGTCTTAAGGGACAGCAGAAATTCCACTTAAATTGTGTAGGAAGAATGCGAAAGCGTCCGAAAAATATATAACGACGGAAGTTTTCAACTTCGAGCAGTTGGTGGTCAGTCAGGAGTCCGCAGAATGAGAGTGACATTAGACGTCACGCCTTTTTGGGCGCTAGCCTGGGGGCCAAACGGTCCCAGGTTGAGAGGCAACCCTGTATCAGTCTCCCGTGAAGAAGCACGGAGAAGAACGGCTCTCTGAAGATGTGTCTCAACCTAGCGTTTCCCTAGCGGTACCCGACTGACTCTCCCACTCTCTCTCTCCTTTACGCAACAATATCGCCACGTTTCGTAGATAAAAAAAAAGCTTAAAAATTTATATATAGGTGTCACTGTATTTCCAAATTGTGAAGTACAATAGAGGAAGATGAAAGTATTAGCGAAGAAAATCACACAAGAAAATGGAAATACAAAAATATGGGGATAATGTGAAAGATGAAAGTATTGGCGAAGGAAACCACACGAGAAAATGGAAATACAAAAATATGTGGATAATGTGAAAGATGAAAGTATTGGCGAAGAAAATCACACGAGAAAATGGAAATACAAAAATATGGGGATAATGTGAAAGATGAAAGTATTGGCGAAGAAAATCACACGAGAAAATGGAAATACAAAAATATGTGGATAATGTGAAAGATGAAAGTATTGGCGAAGGAAACCACACGAGAAAATGGAAATACAAAAATATGTGGATAATGTGAAAGATGAAAGTATTGGCGAAGAAAACCACACGAGAAAATGGAAATACAAAAATATGTGGATAATGTGAAAGATGAAAGTATTGGCGAAGAAAACCACACGAGAAAATGGAAATACAAAAATATGGGGATAATGTGAAAGATGAAAGTATTGGCGAAGAAAACCACACGAGAAAATGGAAATACAAAAATATGGGGATAATGTGAAAGATGAAAGTATTGGCGAAGAAAATCACACGAGAAAATGGAAATACAAAAATATGGGGATAATGTGAAAGATGAAAGTATTGGCGAAGAAAACCACACGAGAAAATGGAAATACAAAAATACGTGGATAATGTGAAAGATGAAAGTATTGGCGAAGAAAATCACACGAGAAAATGGAAATACAAAAATATGTGGATAATGTGAAAGATGAAAGTATTGGCGAAGAAAACCACACGAGAAAATGGAAATACAAAAATATGGGGATAATGTGAAAGATGAAAGTATTGGCGAAGAAAACCACACGAGAAAATGGAAATACAAAAATATGGGGATAATGTGAAAGATGAAAGTATTGGCGAAGAAAATCACACGAGAAAATGGAAATACAAAAATATGGGGATAATGTGAAAGATGAAAGTATTGGCGAAGAAAACCACACGAGAAAATGGAAATACAAAAATACGTGGATAATGTGAAAGATGAAAGTATTGGCGAAGAAAATCACACCAGAAAATGGAAATACAAAAATATGTGGATAATGTGAAAGATGAAAGTATTGGCGAAGAAAACCACACGAGAAAATGGAAATACAAAAATATGGGGATAATGTGAAAGATGAAAGTATTGGCGAAGAAAACCACACGAGAAAATGGAAATACAAAAATACGTGGATAATGTGAAAGATGAAAGTATTGGCGAAGAAAATCACACGAGAAAATGGAAATACAAAAATATGTGGATAATGTGAAAGATGAAAGTATTGGCGAAGAAAACCACACGAGAAAATGGAAATACAAAAATATGGGGATAATGTGAAAGATGAAAGTATTGGCGAAGGAAATCACACGAGAAAATGGAAATACAAAAATATGTGGATAATGTGAAAGATGAAAGTATTGGCGAAGAAAACCACACGAGAAAATGGAAATACAAAAATATGTGGATAATGTGAAAGATGAAAGTATTGGCGAAGAAAATCACACGAGAAAATGGAAATACAAAAATATGTGGATAATGTGAAAGATGAAAGTATTGGCGAAGAAAATCACACGAGAAAATGGAAATACAAAAATATGGGGATAATGTGAAAGATGAAAGTATTGGCGAAGAAAACCACACGAGAAAATGGAAATACAAAAATATGTGGATAATGTGAAAGATGAAAGTATTGGCGAAGAAAATCACACGAGAAAATGGAAATACAAAAATATGTGGATAATGTGAAAGATGAAAGTATTGGCGAAGGAAATCACACGAGAAAATGGAAATACAAAAATATGTGGATAATGTGAAAGATGAAAGTATTGGCGAAGAAAACCACACGAGAAAATGGAAATACAAAAATATGTGGATAATGTGAAAGATGAAAGTATTGGCGAAGAAAATCACACGAGAAAATGGAAATACAAAAATATGTGGATAATGTGAAAGATGAAAGTATTGGCGAAGAAAACCACACGAGAAAATGGAAATACAAAAATATGTGGATAATGTGAAAGATGAAAGTATTGGCGAAGGAAATCACACGAGAAAATGGAAATACAAAAATATGTGGATAATGTGAAAGATGAAAGTATTGGCGAAGAAAACCACACGAGAAAATGGAAATACAAAAATATGTGGATAATGTGAAAGATGAAAGTATTGGCGAAGGAAATCACACGAGAAAATGGAAATACAAAAATATGTGGATAATGTGAAAGATGAAAGTATTGGCGAAGAAAACCACACGAGAAAATGGAAATACAAAAATATGTGGATAATGTGAAAGATGAAAGTATTGGCGAAGAAAATCACACGAGAAAATGGAAATACAAAAATATGTGGATAATGTGAAAGATGAAAGTATTGGCGAAGGAAATCACACGAGAAAATGGAAATACAAAAATATGTGGATAATGTGAAAGATGAAAGTATTGGCGAAGAAAACCACACGAGAAAATGGAAATACAAAAATATGGGGATAATGTGAAAGATGAAAGTATTGGCGAAGAAAATCACACGAAAAAATGGAAATACAAAAATATGTGGATAATGTGAAAGATGAAAGTATTGGCGAAGAAAACCACACGAGAAAATGGAAATACAAAAATATGTGGATAATGTGAAAGATGAAAGTATTGGCGAAGAAAACCACACGAGAAAATGGAAATACAAAAATATGGGGATAATGTGAAAGATGAAAGTATTGGCGAAGAAAACCACACGAGAAAATGGAAATACAAAAATATGTGGATAATGTGAAAGATGAAAGTATTGGCGAAGAAAATCACACGAGAAAATGGAAATACAAAAATATGTGGATAATGTGAAAGATGAAAGTATTGGCGAAGGAAATCACACGAGAAAATGGAAATACAAAAATATGTGGATAATGTGAAAGATGAAAGTATTGGCGAAGAAAACCACACGAGAAAATGGAAATACAAAAATATGTGGATAATGTGAAAGATGAAAGTATTGGCGAAGGAAATCACACGAGAAAATGGAAATACAAAAATATGTGGATAATGTGAAAGATGAAAGTATTGGCGAAGAAAACCACACGAGAAAATGGAAATACAAAAATATGTGGATAATGTGAAAGATGAAAGTATTGGCGAAGAAAATCACACGAGAAAATGGAAATACAAAAATATGTGGATAATGTGAAAGATGAAAGTATTGGCGAAGAAAACCACACGAGAAAATGGAAATACAAAAATATGTGGATAATGTGAAAGATGAAAGTATTGGCGAAGGAAATCACACGAGAAAATGGAAATACAAAAATATGTGGATAATGTGAAAGATGAAAGTATTGGCGAAGAAAACCACACGAGAAAATGGAAATACAAAAATATGTGGATAATGTGAAAGATGAAAGTATTGGCGAAGGAAATCACACGAGAAAATGGAAATACAAAAATATGTGGATAATGTGAAAGATGAAAGTATTGGCGAAGAAAACCACACGAGAAAATGGAAATACAAAAATATGTGGATAATGTGAAAGATGAAAGTATTGGCGAAGAAAATCACACGAGAAAATGGAAATACAAAAATATGTGGATAATGTGAAAGATGAAAGTATTGGCGAAGGAAATCACACGAGAAAATGGAAATACAAAAATATGTGGATAATGTGAAAGATGAAAGTATTGGCGAAGAAAACCACACGAGAAAATGGAAATACAAAAATATGGGGATAATGTGAAAGATGAAAGTATTGGCGAAGAAAATCACACGAAAAAATGGAAATACAAAAATATGTGGATAATGTGAAAGATGAAAGTATTGGCGAAGAAAACCACACGAGAAAATGGAAATACAAAAATATGTGGATAATGTGAAAGATGAAAGTATTGGCGAAGAAAACCACACGAGAAAATGGAAATACAAAAATATGGGGATAATGTGAAAGATGAAAGTATTGGCGAAGAAAACCACACGAGAAAATGGAAATACAAAAATATGTGGATAATGTGAAAGATGAAAGTATTGGCGAAGAAAATCACACGAGAAAATGGAAATACAAAAATATGTGGATAATGTGAAAGATGAAAGTATTGGCGAAGGAAATCACACGAGAAAATGGAAATACAAAAATATGTGGATAATGTGAAAGATGAAAGTATTGGCGAAGAAAACCACACGAGAAAATGGAAATACAAAAATATGTGGATAATGTGAAAGATGAAAGTATTGGCGAAGAAAACCACACGAGAAAATGGAAATACAAAAATATGTGGATAATGTGAAAGATGAAAGTATTGGCGAAGAAAATCACACTAGAAAATGGAAATACAAAATATGGGGATAACGTGAAAGATGAAAGTATTGGCGAAGAAAATCACACGAGAAAATGGAAATACAAAAATATGGGGATAATGTGAAAGATGAAAGTATTGGCGAAGAAAACCACACGAGAAAATGGAAATACAAAAATATGGGGATAATGTGAAATATGAAAGTATTGGCGAAGAAAATCACACGAGAAAATGGAAATACAAAAATATGGGGATAATGTGAAAGATGAAAGTATTGGCGAAGAAAATCACACGAGAAAATGGAAATACAAAAATATGGGGATAATGTGAAAGATGAAAGTATTGGCGAAGAAAACCACACGAGAAAATGGAAATACAAAAATATGGGGATAATGTGAAATATGAAAGTATTGGCGAAGAAAATCACACGAGAAAATGGAAATACAAAAATATGGGGATAATGTGAAAGATGAAAGTATTGGCGAAGAAAATCACACGAGAAAATGGAAATACAAAAATATGGGGATAATGTGAAAGATGAAAGTATTGGCGAAGAAAATCACACGAGAAAATGGAAATACAAAAATATGGGGATAATGTGAAAGATGAAAGTATTGGCGAAGAAAATCACACGAGAAAATGGAAATACAAAAATATGTGGATAATGTGAAAGATGAAAGTATTGGCGAAGAAAATCACACGAGAAAATGGAAATACAAAAATATGTGGATAATGTGAAAGATGAAAGTATTGGCGAAGAAAACCACACGAGAAAATGGAAATACAAAAATATGTGGATAATGTGAAAGATGAAAGTATTGGCGAAGAAAACCACACGAGAAAATGGAAATACAAAAATATGGGGATAATGTGAAAGATGAAAGTATTGGCGAAGGAAATCACACGAGAAAATGGAAATACAAAAATATGTGGATAATGTGAAAGATGAAAGTATTGGCGAAGAAAACCACACGAGAAAATGGAAATACAAAAATATGGGGATAATGTGAAAGATGAAAGTATTGGCGAAGAAAATCACACGAGAAAATGGAAATACAAAAATATGTGGATAATGTGAAAGATGAAAGTATTGGCGAAGAAAATCACACGAGAAAATGGAAATACAAAAATATGGGGATAACGTGAAAGATGAAAATATTGGCGAAGGAAATCACACGAGAAAATGGAAATACAAAAATATGTGGATAATGTGAAAGATGAAAGTATTGGCGAAGAAAACCACACGAGAAAATGGAAATACAAAAATATGGGGATAATGTGAAAGATGAAAGTATTGGCGAAGAAAATCACACGAGAAAATGGAAATACAAAAATATGTGGATAATGTGAAAGATGAAAGTATTGGCGAAGAAAATCACACGAGAAAATGGAAATACAAAAATATGGGGATAACGTGAAAGATGAAAGTATTGGCGAAGAAAATCACACGAGAAAATGGAAATACAAAAATATGTGGATAATGTGAAAGATGAAAGTATTGGCGAAGAAAATCACACGAGAAAATGGAAATACAAAAATATGGGGATAATGTGAAAGATGAAAGTATTGGCGAAGAAAATCACACGAGAAAATGGAAATACAAAAATATGGGGATAATGTGAAAGATGAAAGTATTGGCGAAGAAAATCACACGAGAAAATGGAAATACAAAAATATGGGGATAATGTGAAAGATGAAAGTATTGGCGAAGAAAACCACACGAGAAAATGGAAATACAAAAATATGGGGATAATGTGAAAGATGAAAGTATTGGCGAAGAAAATCACACGAGAAAATGGAAATACAAAAATATGGGGATAATGTGAAAGATGAAAGTATTGGCGAAGAAAATCACACGAGAAAATGGAAATACAAAAATATGGGGATAATGTGAAAGATGAAAGTATTGGCGAAGAAAACCACACGAGAAAATGGAAATACAAAAATATGGGGATAATGTGAAAGATGAAAGTATTGGCGAAGAAAACCACACGAGAAAATGGAAATACAAAAATACGTGGATAATGTGAAAGATGAAAGTATTGGCGAAGAAAATCACACGAGAAAATGGAAATACAAAAATACGTGGATAATGTGAAAGATGAAAGGATTGGCGAAGAAAATCACACGAGAAAATGGAAATACAAAAATATGGGGATAACGTGAAAGATGAAAGTATTGGCGAAGGAAATCACACGAGAAAATGGAAATACAAAAATTTGTGGATAATGAAGAAGCTGGAAAATTTTTGTAAAGGAAATAAAGTAAAAAAAAAATTATTAAATAACAGGCCAGGATAATTGATTTTCAATTTCCATTCTTCGACCATCAGGTTGCAATGTCAACATATCAATAATCAATAATCAGTCTTGAGAGCATTCTGAATGGTGATCACTGATCGAATTTTTTTTATTGGTTCTTCAGAACCACTCATCGCATTACTAACACTATTTTTTGCTTTTCTCTTGCATTGAAAGTCTGCTTCAGTGGACAAAAGGGTTGCAATCGTTTTCTTGTATTGTCGTTGTACCTCATTGGGACAAGATGATGTGAGATATATGCAAGGAACAGCAAATTTGGAACAACTTGCTGTTTTCCAATGGGAAATGGACGATACACAATCTTACAAATACTTGGCATGAATACACACCTAACACACGCACGCACGCACACAAGCACACACTCAACACACTTATACACGCATGAACACACACATGCACACACATGCACGCATGCTCACACACATGCACACGCACTCACTTACACACTCACACACACATGCTTGTACACATACCCACGCATTCACGCTCACGCACACACTCACACACTCACACGCGCGCGCAAACATACACACTCACACTGACTCACTCATACACACACACACACATTCACGTACACTCACAGATTCATACGCGCGTGCACACATACACACACACACACACACACACACACACTATATATTGGCAGAAGTATCCAGCACTGCGAGATCGTTATGTGGCTCGTTCTGTATCCCCAGTTGAGGGGTAAGACTCTCCCTCAAAAGGGATGTCCTGGATATGACATTAAACTGCATCCGGTGGCGAGGTTTCTAGAGAGTTTGTGATCGTGTAGTTATCTTTCTATTGCCATTACTCCCAGTTCCACTCTGACTAGGAGTCGTAGTAACTGTTAAGGTCCCCTCAATGGGTCAAATAAATTTGTTTAAAAATTATTAGCATTCGATTGCTGTGTAAAAAAACCAACTCTGTCGGCGGGGGCTGTAGAATATACCGACTGCAGCCCCAACACCAACGAGGTCATAAGTTGATTGTGGCTGGCGACCTGTATCGGGGTCCTGGTGGCAGGGTAGTTCTTGACCCGGCAACCAAACTGATCAAATGACTTGCAACGCTTCACTTTTTACTGGGAATAGACAGGCGGTCGAAGGGGCTCGATCCATTCTGTTCATATCAAGCTCTGTCACGCATACGGTTGTCCCAACTGTACTCTTTGCTATTTAAAATGATTATTATTAAATAGAATCATCAATATTCAACAAGAATACTTGAAACTATTTAATTTTGTGCAAACAAATGGGCTCAAACGATTCGTTTAAAAATAAATTTACTTTCAAACCATTCGTTAACTAATTATATATATATATATATATATATATATAAACAGGATATATACATATATATATAAACAGGATTTGGCATTAGATAATTCAAAAAGGTTGATATCCCATTAAGCATGAACCAACAACACGACCTGTCACACATACCTGTGCGTTACCAGCTGAAAACGTACAAGGCGTTACTCATTACATCCATTATTCATACCAGCCGTTACTCATACCGCCACTTACTTATACCATCCATGATTTATACCAGCCGTTACTCATATAATATAATGGCCGAGGGATTTCATTTTATGTCTTGGGGTTTAGTTAGGCTGCGAACCTTTCGGCTCAGTGCCATGGGTTACTTAGGTGCAACATTAAAGCAGGTGTTCAGGCGCACGCGGAGCGGACGTGTCACTCAGAGATGTCACAATAGCCCGAAATGGGAAACGGGGCTAGCAAGTGCGAATGACGTCACGTACCGGAAGCACGCGGAGGATTTTGGGAATTTGAAGAAAGTTAGAAGAGTTGAGACTAGACACCGGACGAGAAGGGTTGACTTTCGCTTGCTCGTGGAGGCCTTGGGAGGTGTTGCACGAGATGGGGAACAGATGAAAAAGCCAGAATAGAAAGATTGTGCCTCTCTCCTTATGTCGATGAACCTTTAAACTCAAAGGTAATAAAAAGTTTCGTGCCTGAACTGAGAAGTCGTAAGTGTTTTTCGTGTTTCGAGATTCCTATGTTCTATGTTATATATATATATGAACATGCTATGTCCATTTCACACATGGCGTTTATTATGGCTATGGTACACTCATACCATCCATTATTTATACCAAACCGTATTCATACCTGTCATTATTCATACTGGCCCTTACTCATACCATCTATTATTCATATCAACCCAAACATTCCGGATCAGAGTGGACTTGGGAGTGATAGCATTGAAAGAATACTCTACATTGCCTAAATTTCTAGGACTGGAGCCTCACCATTAAATGAAGTTTAGAATAATACCATTTTTAAACTATCTGCATGTAGGGGAGTCCACGTGACCTAGTGGCTAACGTGCCTGGCTGCAATATCGTAGTATGCGAGTTCGAACCCCAGTCGTGTTATTACGTTCACTTTCGGACAAATACTTCTGGGAAATAAACTCCCCTATCCCCCTACCAGCTATGGGTTAAATAGTATTACTGCTCTTCAACATTAATTTGGCATTAAATAACCCACAAAGTTTGATACTCCATCAAAAAACCTCAAACTCAACCAAATCTGTGCAGGGAATACACTCAGCGTATTCTAAGCCTCACAAGAAAGAGCGTCAGTTTTATCAATCGGTCCTTCTAAAAGAAAAAATGCACGTAAAACAAGGAGAATAGAATTGGGTTGGTTTGGTTTTATGACATATCATCAATTGTGGGTAATCTAAAGCCAAATCCATTTTTATACATATAAACAGTTATATTTTAAATAATTCAGTTTAGTATAAGTATATTTTTTTTTGTTTACACTCAGTTTAATGTCAAAATAGTTCTATTTCAAACAATTCAGTTAATCATACAAAAACAGTTCCATTTCAAACAATTCAGTTTAGCATAAGTACGCAGTTCCAGTGCCAAAACAGTTCTATTTCAAACAATTCAGTTTAGCATAAGTATGCAGTTTAGTTCTATTGGACCCATAGATAGGACCCTATCAGGTGCTACCATTTCGGGTGAGAGTCGACCTGGGAGTGATGGCAATGAAGGGGTGCTCCAGCATTACTTGAACCTCACCATCAGATTGTTTATTGACATATCCAGGACACTCGTCGTGGGAGTCTTAACCCTCTGCAGAGATGCGGTCGGTGTATTCTACAGCCCCAGCCAATTGGGCAAGAAAATAGAACTGTTAGAATTCACTATGATTTCATAATCGTTGGGTTTCAGTTGTTTCTTTCTTTTCATAGGACTTCAGTATTCGATTGGTAGTGCAAAAACTATCATAAAAAATAGCAGAAATATACAAAGAATTAATGAAGGAAAAGAAGAAGGAAAAAAGAGGAACGGACGGAAGGACAGAAGGAAAAAATCATTGATAAAATGATTTTACAAAAAGAAAAGAAAAGGAAAGCGAATCAGTACAAAGTCGGTGAGTGTTAGTACTTTTGGCAATGGTGTATATGTCTATTATTATTATTATTATTATTATTATTATTATTAGTAGTAGTAGTAGTAGTAGTAACATGTCCAAATAAAATATTAAAAAAGCTAAAAAAATATTGTAAGATTTAAAAAAAAAAGTTTTATTTCAAAAGTCTTCTTTTATATTAAAACCAATCCGTTGACGTTTTTATTTTAAAATATTGACATTATATTCCTGCCACATATTCGTGTTTATTTTTTCTCCTTAATGTTTTGTCTAAGCGGCGCCCAATGAAAGTAATGATTTTTTTTATTCCTACGTCTTTTCTCTTTCTTTCATTATCAGCACACGAACGAATTGAGAAGCCCAAAATATGATTCGTGTCTTTCAACTGATAATCAGAAATTGTTTCCACTTGCACCGTCCCCGCCATAAAGATCTAGTCACTGCCTTTTTTTCTTCACCAGACGAACAAATAAAAAAAGGAAGAAAAAAAGGAAGAGAAAAAAAAAAAGGAAAAAAATACGGTAAAAAATGAAACAAGCAAAAGATCTACATTTTTTTTTCTCGCTTCTATGTTCACTTCTTTTTCCCATTTGTTCGTCTGTTTGTTATTGACGCATGCGCACGTCTGCTGGATTGTTTGCGCTTGCGCAGGTACTGCTTACCAACATGGATGTAAAATTGTTTTATTTTGCAACTTTGTGAGTAAATTCTTAATGTTTTTCGTTTGTCTGTATATTGATTTCAGTTTTTATTCGGTTCTGTCAAACATGGGGCAAATAACATTGAACTAATATTTTCCGTTGTAGTAATTTTCTTTTTCTTTTTCTCTTTTACTTTACGTTTTTCTCTTTCATTCATCTCACTTTCATATAACCTCTAATATATTCACATAAAGTATCTATCTATCTATCTATCTATCTATCTATCTATCTATCTATCATTGTTTAAAAATACATCAGTCGCATGTCCTTGGCACTAAAAGCTCGAGAGATTATCTGCTGTTTCTTCATTTCTGCAGCAACTTTTCTTCTTGTGTGAGATATATATTGAAAAAAAGATTAGTCATTTCTTTTCGGCACTTGGTATCTACAAGGAGAACACATTTCAATGCTCTTTCCTTCACAGGTATGAAGTTCGTTTTCTCATTTCCTTAAAGCCCAATTCAGCCAATGCATTTTTTTCTCTGGAGATTAAATGACTTGTTGAATTATCACTACGAAAATTAACATCCTTCATCATTGATTCTGACGTACCCATTAAGATCACTTGTGACTATTTTCTACCTCTTCCTATTTTAATCCAATAGTTGTGAGTTGTTTCCCTTTAGTCGAGGTCGACCCGAAGGCTCCCTTTTATATAGCTACTACACCGAGGTGTAAGGGAGGGCACAACTCCTTTCCCTGGATTGCTCCACTTTACACTTGATACGTACCTTATATTGCTAAGTGTTAAGCAAGGAAGTATCAAGTACCAGTTTAAAAGTCTTTGGTATGACATGACCTGGGATTGAACCCAGGTCTCCCGGACCATTGGCGATCACTCTACCCAATGAATATGAATATGTTTAATTTTACAATACCGCGTCTGTTATTTTCAATGCTTCATCTTTCATTGACAATATTACAAAAGAATTATCATAATTCTAATTGTAATATAACATATTTGTCTACCTCGGCATCAAGTTTGGGTAGCGTAGACAGAATCGACGGTGCTTAGCAACTATCAGTTTTTCGTTTATGTGTTCATCAGACCAACGATGTTTGAAATTCCGTCAAATTTCAGACATCATTCCACATGACAGTCTTTAATTAACAGTTTCAAATTAAAAACGCTAAATGTACGGTTATGAGTCTTCTGTTATAAACCTTTTCTCCTATTATTTCGGCAAATAGCCATCGCTTTGTGAACAACATTTTTCATGATCTTAAAGTCCTGATGAAGGTTATCAAAACCGAAACATTTAACGTGACTTTCCCTCAAAATCATCATCATCATCATGTTGCGCCATCTGCACGGATATCCCTGGCCCTTTTCGCCATCCTTCTCTATCTTCCATTGCTTCCGGCAGCTCTTCAGGAATACATCCCGTATCGGCACAGAGCAGCTGTATGTAGGTTCTAGCTGGTCGTGCTGCCTTTGCTCGTCCATGTGAAGGGGTCCACAGGAGTACATCACTTATGAGTTCGTCCTTACTTCTCCCACAGTGTCCCGCATGTCTGGTTCGTTTAACTTTGATAGTTTCCGTGATGGGTGGTATGCGGCTGTACAGCTGCTGCTTTGTGGTGTGCTACCTCCACGAGTTGTTCAATATTGCTTGCAGCATTCTCGTGTAGTTGCCGTCAAGCGTTTTCTCCATACGTTTAGTTAGCATTCATGTAGTGCATCCATATAGCAGTATCGACACGACCGCCGCTTGGAAGAAACTGCGTTTTATTTTATCGGTCAGGTCTGACTTCCATATGACCGGTAACCTATTGATAGCTGTCCATGCCTTTGTTAGTCGCATGTTGATGTCATTCTCGGTTGATGAGATCTGCTTCCCCGGTAGATGAACTTGTCTACTAGTTTCAGCGAGCTACCGTTTAGTGTGGAGATGTCGCCTCTTTGATTAAAGCACATATATTCCATTTTTGTGCTTTGACATAAAGGCCTATGCCTGCACCTGCTCGTTCCAGACTACGTAGCAGGGATTCGTCTTGGGCGGGTGCATTTGCCAGAAGCTCTATGTCATCGGCGAAGTCGGCGTCCGTAATTGTTTGTGCGGGGTATCTTCTGCTTCTTTCCTTTGTTAGCTTGAAACTGTTTTCTTTCATTTTATTAATAGATGTTCTAAGAACGTAGTCTACACAGATAATAAAGAGGTATAAGTACACCTGTAACAATGTCTAAGTAGTCTGTATCTCCATCCGGGGAACGGACTTTTATTTTCGTGTTCCTATATAGCATCAGTATAGCTGCAATGGTTTCTTTTGGTAGGCCGTAGGCGAGTAGAATTTTCTCCATATTTCCTCTGTGAATAATCAAAGGCCTAGGAAAAGTCAACAAATAATATTGTTGTCTCAAGTTTTTTTGCACGTATACCTTCAAGAATTCGACGGATAGTCAAAATTTGTGACGTCGTGGATCTATTGCTCCGGAAGCCATTTTGGTTCTTCCTAAGTATCTTCTCATTTTTGGGTTCTATGCTGTTGCGTAGTAGAGCATTGTATATCTTGACCGCTATGGATGTAGGGGTTATACCTCGGTAGTTCTTGGCTAATCCGAGGTTGCCTTTTTTTTGGGGAAGGGGAATTTGCATCCCTTCGTCTATCTGTCAATTGGGTTTTGATTACATACAGCATTACAGTGTCGGAGCAGTATGTCGTCGAATTGCCTGGTCTTCCATACTTCTAGGGGTATTTCATCAAGCCCTGCTACTTTTCTATTTTTAATTTTTCTTCGTACCAAGTCTAGTTTTTCTTGCGTAAACGGTCCTAGTTTGGATGTCATTTGAATTATTCTATTTTTTTTCTACTTTCTTCATGCTGTCGTATTTATTTACATATTTACTTCCATCCTATCTATCTATCTATCAATCTATCTCAACCAGTCCGTCTTTTCATTTAACAAGTTTTACTGCTCCTAGTTGATTATTTGTACACAATGTTTTAGTTTCTTCTCTATATTACTCGTGCATATTGCTTGTTTCTGAATTCACCTTTATTCTAAATATTCCAATTTCCACTTCGATCCCTTTTATTTCAGATGATTCTGCCTCGAGTTCTTCTACTTATTCGAACATTTAGATTTTATAATCTGCTCACTTTTCAATGGAAACAACTTTTTGGATACACTTCAACCGTGATTATAATCATGATCACACTCATACACACACACGAAATATATATATATAATCTTTTCTTTTTTGGCGATCCAAAGAAAGAAAAAATAAATATTCTAAAATGAATCGGTGCTCAAAGAGATTTATACTTTTTCTAGATGTACATCTTCTTTTTTTAAGTAGAGGAATTATATTGTGAATTGAATTACCATGACTAGAAAATCCGGCGAACGCTTGCACGCGATATACGGAAACACTGGACAGCTGTTTCGACTTTATTAGGTCGAGCTATAAGTCCACATCACACAAAAGCGATGCTTGTGTGCCATGTGGACTGTGGTCAGTGGTAGAGTTTCGTCTCTGCATTATGTGGTCGCTGGTTCGATCTCCAGTGGGGGAGATCACGGTATACACTCCTGATGAGACATAATAAGGTCGAAACATCTGTCCGGTGTTTCCGCATGTCACGCGCGAGTGTTCACCGGATTTTCTGGTCATAGTAATTTAATTCACAATGCTTTTTCTAATTATTTCTTTTGCCTTTACGTATGTTTCAAGTTTCTTGCTTTCTTCAGAGGGTCTTTAATGATTTTGGCGGTATAGTTTAGAGTTTACATAGTGGTGACCCCAATGTGGCTGCTGGTGATTCTGCATGTGTTGTTTTGTGGTCCTAAGCTGGTCACGGAGCCCAATGTAGTGTGACTACTAGTCACAGTACTTGTTGTGGCTGTTGTGTTCGTGACTACCACATTTACTTTCAACTGTTTGCTTTGTCAAGTCCTTCCGTGCCCACGCTGTGTTTGAAAGATCCACGAAGTGGGTTTGACTCAATTCAGCCGGATATTCTTCTGACGGTCAGGTAATATGAGTGGCTACATTGTCTATCAACTCAAAGAATAGAGAAAACCTGTTGTTAGTAAATAACAAAAATGGTTTTTATTGAAACACGTTTGTGAGACTGTAGAATAACAATAACACATACCTCCGTAAAGCGTCCAGCTGGCAGACAAAAATAAAGCAGGTCGTCGCTCAGTGCAGTCCTCCTTACAATGCTAAACTGAAGCTGGTTTATATAATAAAATACTTTCACTTACTTACAAGCAGCCAATGACGATCTATGCAATGAAATGACCCACTTGTGCACCATGGGATGCCCCAAGGCACCATAAATAGCTCCCGTTCCTCAATCGGGAATTGAGTTTCCTGTTATCACGACTGATTGCTCTTAGCTAACGCGATTAATTACTCTCGGCTATCGCAACTAATTGCCCTACGCAACCTGACAAATCCTACAGATATAAAAGAAAGAAGCTTGTTAAAAATAACGCAAATAATGTTTACTTTCCTGGCAAAAAGAAGAAAGAATATCGAGTGACGATGAGGTGCGGTTAGTATGAAACTAATGTCTCTAAAGTCTGGGACTTTGAATTTTTGTCTGAAGGTTTTTCAGGGTGCTTCGGGTCTCGAATGGAAGGGATGCTTCTTTGGCAGACTTGAGTTTCTACTTGGTCTCTTTCCTCGTCCTCTCTGATGATTCGTTTTACCATCCTGTTTTTATAGATCAATATATGGACTAAAAAGGTTTCTGATTGGTTGTCCAATAAGAGACAATTAGGAGTCATATTCCCATTGGACAGCCAATCCTAGTTTAAGATTATATCTTACAGGTATAGGGAAACCCATTTTTAAATGCTTTGACTAACAGGAACAGGTTTAGAGCAATGGGATTGAACTAAAAATTTTCAGCCTCACTTGACTGGAAGAGCTCACGTTTATTTAAGGTAGAGCAAAATTAAATCTCCCTTTTGCCATTGATCTTTAAGATAAGGACAAGAAAAATATGTTTTATGAAATGACCCGTTTCATCATTATGATCGATGGAGTTAGTTGACAACCGAAAAATTGAATAAATTCGTTGACCTTTAAATTCAAAAACAACTGTCTCGCACTTAACTGACCTTTAGAAACAATCAACCAGCTTTTTAGGTTAATTTAAGCCTTGAATAAAGATACTTATCTAAATGATCTTTTTGCTTTTGATATATATATATATATATATATATATATATATATATATATATATATATATTAATTTTCATATATTTCATGAATTTTAATTTTCACATTTTAATCAAGTATTTAACCGCACGTCGTGTCACATTTTCTAGCTTGCTCTCTTTTTCTTTTTTTTCTTTTTTTTCCAAAAATGGGTTTTGTGCGTTTTTGTGGGTGTTCTTCTTCTCCTTAATTAGTCTTTGATATCTAATATGCCTAAATGACCAGCAGCCACATCAGGGTCGTTTCTATATAAACCAAAAACTACACAGCCTAGACCATGAAAGACTCTCTGAAGAAAGCAATGAGCTAGAAACATGTGTAAAGGCAAAATAAATGACTAGAAAAATATAAATCTCTTTGTGGACCTATTTATTTTAATATATATATATATATATATATATATATATATATATATATATATATATATAATTCAACTCTTCCTTTAAGTGTATATCAATTTATTTCTTTTGTCACTGCCGGTTAAAAATTTTTGCTTATTTGTTTTTTTTCATGAATTAATATATTTTCCCGAAACATCTTCTGCTATTGTTCAATATCACCTAATAAATTCTTCAAAATTTTTAATTAAACCTGTCTAAATTTGCACCCCCCCCAAAAACGTCGGGTTTTGTGTGTAATTCGAATGGAAGCTTATTCATGGTTCCTTTGGCTATTTTAGACGAAGCTATCGACACTTAGACCCAAATTCTTATCTCACTGTTCTTTTTCATTTTCCCCCAGGCCTTCTATCCTCATCTTTCTTGTACAGTCTCTCATTTTTTTCTTTTCTTTCTCTCTTGTTTATCTCCTGTTTTTCTTCTGATTATTTTCCCTTTCGTTTTCTTTTTCTCTCATTTGTATTCTTTATCCTTCCTTCTACGTTCAATTTTTTCTTTCTTTTTTTTTTTTTTACTTTTTCCCTTCCTTGCTTCATTAATGCTTCACTTTCTTTCTTTCTTTCTTTCTTTCTTTCTTTGTTAATGTGATTCTTTATATACTTTTCTACATTTCTTGTCCATTCATTTCTTCTTTCTCTCTTTTTATTCTTCATTTCAAATTTCTTTCTTTCTTTCTTTCTTTCTTTCTTAATTTACCCCCCCCCACCGCCAATCACTTCCTCAATTAAAAATACAACATCCTCCTCTAGTTCCTTTCCCTCAGAATTTGTCACTGGGGATCTGATCGAATTCTCCGACAAAGTGACACTCAATCGGAAACGAGAGAGAAAAGCCTCGAATCTTTCAAATCGGAGACTTGGCGATTCTTATAAAAGGTCAACAGAGAAATGAAGAAGCAGATACTACGGTCGACAATGAGAACAGAGGAGAGGGTGTTGGAGTTGTTAAAGGTGAAAGAGGGTGAAAAGGAGATGTAGACAGAGACAAGAAATGACCAAGGACGTGAAACCAGACTGTAGAGCGGAGAAGAATGGGTGTGGCTGAAAAGGATTTTATCGACCCAAACACACCAATGGCATTTGAAATAATCATATCAGAGAATATCTCCGTACATATTGGATTATTTGCATGTTTGAGTGCCAGTGTTTATAAACGGGTATTTTCATATACGTGGTGACGGCAAAATGGTCCTTTATTAGCGGACATAATGTGAGTATTCTTTTTTTCTTTTTCAACATTTCTTGTTACAGTGTTTCTTAGACTATTGTAAGTTACGCCTATCTGTAGACATCTAAATTTTGTGAAAACATACAAAACTGTGTAGGAAAAATGAATGTTTGATTTATATATATATATATATATATATATATGCGTGTGTGTGTGTTATTTAGTAAACTTTACTTAGTTGTGGCACAAGTCTAGAACTGTAGGGCACCTAGTGAGAATCGAACTCACAAACAATGCTCAGCTAATCCAATTTATTAACAAACGCACCACGTAATATATATATATATATATATATATATATATATAATAGCTCTATCCTAGATATTGAGCGCTCTCCATATTATATTGCACTTGGTTCGACACAAACCCACCAAGTGATTTAGTGACAACCAACGCTGTTATAATATATATATATATATATACGAGCCAGACACACCGGACACTGCTGGAGAAGCAAGGACGAGCTCGTAAGTGACGTACTCCTATGGACCCCCACATACGGCCAAGCAAAAGCAGGACGACCAGACCGAACTTACATACAGCAGCTATGTGAGGACACAGGATGTAACCCAGAAGACCTGCCGGAGGCGATGAATAATAGGGAGAAGTGGCGAGTGATGGTCAAGGCTATCCGTGCTGGCGGCACGACATGATGATGATGATGATGTATATATATATATATATATAATGAGAAAACATTCTTGAGTCAGCTAATGGACATTCTTCGCCAACAGTATATTGCTTTTCGCATAGCGTATGAATTCCTTTAAAAATTAAAAAAATCTTTAAAAAAACCAAAAAATGATGAATAAAATAAAAGCAATATCCATATTTGTCTTATCACTTCTGTTCATCCATATATATAAAACATGGTTTGCTATATTTATCAATATCGGTGATGTACTTTGGTCCGATGATCACATAGACGAGAAACTGACGTCATAATAAACATAGTATCAACAAATAACAAGAACATGATATTCAAATAGTCTTTGACTTTCTGAATTTAATGGTGACACAATCCAAGACGCTTTCAGAGAACTGAGAAATCTGTGAAACATAAAGGTTAGAATCGTAGCCATAAATATGGAAAAATTGGAATCGTAATTTAGAAGAATGAGAAATTCAGAGGACCAAAGACGTCCAACACATGGCAGCATTGAGGTTTCAAATACTGAGGAAAGTGCAGTATATTTAAGATTCAATCTTTTCTCTCTCATCAATCACCGTTTGGGGAAAATGAAACCGCACACAATAAACGAAATACTATAGTAAAAAGTTGTCATTCAGACTCCATTGAACAGCTATCATATAAAACTGTTTTGAAAAACTATTAAAGAGTAGATGAGAGAAGAACTTAAACAAATGGACCAGAGAAGAAGAAAACTCATGACGATGTATGAGGCTTTACATCACAGAGATGACGTAGACAAGACTGTGTGTGAAGAAAAGAAGGAGGAACAGAACCTAGCAGCATTTAAGATAGCGTCGATGCATTGATACAACGACTCGAAGACTACATGAAAAATAGCGCAGAGGAAGACGGAAGAGCACGAGATCAGCCAGAATACTGAGAAGAGTCCTGGAGACTTGAGAAGACTTGTTGTCACTCAGACTCCAGTGAAAACCATCAGCTAACGCTGGTGTGAAAACTGAAAAGAGTAAAATAATAATAATAATAATAATAATAATAAGTTGTAAGTAAATTTGGCGACCTTTATTTACCCTTGATACGTACCTTATATTGCTGAGTACTAAGCAAGGAGGTATCAAGAACCATTTTAAAAATCTTTTGTATGACGCGACCTGGGATTGAATCCTGCTCTCCCGGACAATTGGCGAACACTCTACCCACTAGTCCAATGAGCCGGTAATAATAATAATAATAATAATAATAATAATAATAATAATTTATAGTAGTAATAGTAGTAGTACATGTCTACAAGAAGCAAGAATACCCGAGTGGATGGTAAAGAAAAAAGTACCCTGATCCAGAAAAGCGGAAAATAGAATCATCTCGAGCAACTATAGACCAATAATGTGTTTGCCTATGAGGGTCCTAACTACACAAATAAGAAATTTACTACTCGCTTGAAAGCTGCAATTTATTTCTAGAAGAACAGAAAGTATGATACAAAGGTATTCTGGAAACAAATGGCCTATTTTATACAGACGAACACATTCAGAAAGAGGAGAAGACAAGGAAGAAAAAAAAAATGCAACCATGGCATAGATAGATTAGAAAAAGTGCATATGACATGATCCCGCAAATATGAATCTGAAAATATTCAAAATATCAAAACAAATTGTAAACTTGATCATAAGATCTATGGAAAACTGGACAATGGAACTAACAGTTGGAGGACAAAGCCTTGCAAATATAAAAAATATTAAGAGGCAAGAAAACTCATTATCGCCACGACTATTTGATATATCAATTCTACCACTCAATTATTTAGAAAGTGAGTGTTCACGAATGGCTCGGGAGACCGGGGTTCAATCCAAGGTCGGGTCATACCAAAGACTTTAAAAGTGGTACTTGATACCTCCTTGCTTAACACTCAGCATAATAAAGAACGTATCAAGGGCAAAATTGAGCAATCCAGGGAAAGGAGCAGTGCCCTTCCCCACACCTCGGTCTAGTAGCTATTGAAAAGGGAGCTTTCGGGTCACCCTTGATTACTTTTACTAATAAATTTACAAAGTCACTGAAAAAGATATATCACCCAATTTGTTAGTATTAAGATATTTGTTTAGAAAAAAAAGAACTAGAAACTTTTCTCGGAACAATTAGAATCGACAGTCAAGATATATGAATAGAATTTGTAATTGAAAAATTCGCCATACTTATAATAAAAAAATTCGCCATACTTATAATAAAAAAAATTGCCATACTTATAATAAAAAAAATCACCATACTTATAATAAAAAAATTTGCCATACTATTAATAAAAAAATGCCATACTTGTAATAAAAAAAAAAATTCGCTATACTTATAATAAAAAAATTCGCCATACTTATAATAAAAACCATTCGCCATACTTATAATAAAAAAAAAATTGCCATACTTATAATAAAAAAATTGCCTTACTTATGATTTAAAAAAAGGAAAAAGCGAAACAATATAAGAAAAAGAACTACTCTATTAGGAAGACATCAGAAAATTTAAAGAAAAAAATACAAATACCTGAGAATATTAGAAGCTGATAGAATTAAGCAAACGAAGAGGAAAGAAAAAGTAAGAAAAGAATAATTCATTAGAACATCTTGAAACCAAACTATGGAGAAGAAATTTCATCAAAGAATAAATACCTGGGTTGTTTCCCTTGACAAATGAAGAACTCGATAACATTAGAAACCCGAGTGATGACGTAGATTATGTCTCAAGAAAAGAAAGCAGTCGAGGTATTGAGGATTGTGTGGACGTGTGTCCCTATGGACCTTTGGTGTATTAGTGCATAGTGTTAAAGGCATGAAACTCTAGTCCCCTTCGAAGTAATCTCCTCCGGCTGCAATGCACTTGTACCGTTCCAACAACTTCTCGAAGGCCCCATGGAAGTCCTCTTGTGTGAGCGTGTCAATGACCTTCGTCACAGCTTCTTTCATCTCCTAAATTGTCTCATAACGACAGCCTCAGAGCTTAGGGAATAACCAAAAGTCACAGGGAGCAACGTCTGGACTATAGGGAGGGTGAGGAACTGTCTTGATACCCATCTTGGTCCAATAGTCTGTGACAAGGATGGAGTTGTGGACTGGTGCATTGTCCTGGTGGATATGCCACTCACCCGATTTGAAGAGTGCTGGCCTCTTCCGATGGAATCTCTTCCTGAACTTCCTTAAAACCTCAACATAGTAACCCTAACCCTAACCCTTTGGCCAATCAACTGTGGTGATTTCCTTACTCCTCCCACACCTCTCAGCATCCCTCACAAACTCCCTGGCTTCCTTGAATCTCTTATACCACTCAAAAACTGATGCTCGATTCATGCAAGATGCTCCAAAAGCAGTCTGAAGCATTCCGTACGTTTATGTGACATTTTTTCGAAGTTTAAAACACAATTTTATTGCATATCGTCCTTCTAAAGTGTCCTCACGTCCAGACTGCATTTTTGAAATTCACCAGCTGTTACAATCAGGCTTTAGTAGGGTGTATTCCAATTGCTGCTGTAGGTATTTATTTGAACCTGAAATCATAAAAATTGGTCAGTCATCTCCTAAGATGTATAGCAATAACATAGTGAATTTTCAAGAGTCCACGACAATTTTAAATGCCTATACAAAAAAAAGTCTGGAAACATATTGAATGCACCACGTATGTGTAGCTGCCAGATTATTTTGGGAATATATATATATATATATATATATATATCGGGGCCTAGGCATATTTGTGTCTAAGCATAAGTTGAATATGTGTCATGTAAGTAGTTGTGTATGTGTGTGTGTATATATTTTGCGTGTGGATACTGGGTGAGAAAGACAGGGAGTAGTGAATGAATATCCTAGGTGTATATAAAGACCGCTCAGGTCGCAATTTAAAAGAGTTAAATAATATTGTCACACTTTTTAGAGTATCGTGGAAACCAGCAGTCTGGCAAAGTTTTCATGTTCGGTCTTATGGGTAGTCAGTATCCGGATGTAGGGGATACTTACCCCTGCATATATACAGGTGCAGTGAGTTAGTTAGGAAAGTTGTGAAAGTGATTTGATGGGAGTCAGTTGGTTGACAGTAAGCAGATGAGTCAGACGCAGAAGATGGAAGCAGTTTTGTAGGAGAGTCTAGGGATAGCACAGTGGCAAACTAGAATTTACACCACATGGAAAAAGGTGTGGGGGGAGAGAGCGGAAGGTTAGGGTTAGGTTCCACCGTGTCACACCTACCTCCTCTGTGAGAAAGTCCAGTTTTCAAATCTTGAATTGACTTTTCATTTTCTTTGTACTTGTGATGCTGCCGTTTCATGTGCTCACGCACTGTGATATGCATTTGTAGAGTACAACAGCGCAGGATCTGACATTGCAGTACAGCAGAATATGCAGTGGTGCAACAAAGTAAAGTTGGCAACCGTAGTCGAGGGCGACCAGAAGGCTCCCTTTTCAATCGCTACTACACCGAGATGTAGGGGAGGGCACTACTCCTTTCCCTGGATTGCTCCGCTTTACCCTCGATACGTACCTTATATAGCTGTGTGTTAAGCAAGGAGGTATCAAGTACCATTTTTAAAATATTTGGTATGACTCGACCTGGGATTGAACCTATGCCTCCTGGACCATTGGCGAACACTCTGCCCAGGTGAAATAAGTCGACAAATATACACAAAGTATACACTATGCATAATGTGCATGGGTGACATATCAACCCTTGCGGGTTATTTAATGCAAAATCTGACTTATAATGATAGGAATGATTGTAAACTAATAAAGAATTTAAGAAAACTTTAAAAAATTATTTTAAAAAAAGGAAAAAACAGAAACGGATTTTAGAATGAACTTTATTTCATATTAATTTTAAGAAAATAAATAATACGAAAAAAAATGTTGCTGGATGCTGCATTAAAGAAAATAAACTAAAAATGATGTTAAGTTTCCTTAAATTCTAAAGACTGAAATTCATTCATTAATTTAATTGTTTCAAATTTTTAAAAAATTTAAAATATTATAATCAGCATTGTTGTAATTATTACATTTTTTTAAAAATTTCAATTTAATAATTATTTTAAAGTAATTATTTATTGATTAATACCCAAATCAGCAACAACTGAATTATGAATTCGGGAACAAACAGACAATTGAATAAATAAACAAATAAATAAATCACAAGTAAAAGATAAATAAGTAAGTAAAGTTGGCGACCCTAGTCGAGGGTGACCCAAAGGCTCCCTTTTCAATAGCTACTACACCAAGGTGTAAGGGAGGGCGCTACTCCTTTCCCTGGATTGCTCCACTTTACCCTTGATACGTACCTTATATTGCTGAGTGTTAAGCAAGGAAGTATCAAGTACCATTTTAAAAGTCTTTGGTATGACGTGACCTGGGATTGAACCCAGGTCTCCCGGACCGTCGGCGAACACTCTACCTACTAGGCCAATGAGCATGAATATGTTTAATTTTACAAAACTGCGTCTGTTATTTTCAATGCTTCATCTTTCATTGACAATATTACAAAAGAATTATCATAATTCTAATTGTAATATAACTGTGACGCGAAGAATTTACTTTTATCCAAAAACGGGGTTTTATCTTCGCACGTGTGAAGACGGGGCAGGTTGGCACTTGATCCCTTGTAGAATAAGTCCTCGTTCAGAGTTTTTTCTCAGGCATATAAGAACTGGCATATTATGTGGGGGATTAGTTTATGACCAGACTGACCGCCGCTGGCAAGGGGTTCCAAATTTCACACTATACACACACCCACCAGGTCGCTAGTCTTCCTGCCCTAGACAATGGAAGATATGGACCTATAGGTTTAGTCGTAATAATATTAATTATAGTAGTCGGCAATTCCGGTTTCCCGTGTGATATTTTAAAGGAATTTATAGGACAATTTTAAGCAAGATAACATAAGGCGAACAGAAGCTGAAAAGGAAGCATGAAGTAACAAATTCGTAGTAGATGCCACAAGTAATAACTTAGACCACGTGGTAACATTAAAATACATGAATCTTTTACTACCCATAGATATACACCGTCAAAGTGTCAAATATATAATAAATGAACAGTCCATGAACATAAATGTCTTTCTTCTTTTCTTGTCTTTCGTTTTTCTTCAAATTGAGAGAGAGAGAGAGGGTATATAAAATTGGGTATAAGGAGAAATGGTCCCAAAGTTTACTTATCTTTTTTCTTTGATGGAGTTCCTGTGGAGAATCTTTCTTCTTTTACGGGCTAATAGACTTTATGCTATTTTTAACACTGGCTTGAAGAAAATGGCTTTTTCAATCCGAAATATTGTTATGTCTTCTTCTACCCGGAATACTGGCTTTGGCTCCTCTGCCACGAGCCCTGTCCAACAACTAACTTTTCTTACTATCTATTTCCGCTGACGGGAAGGAGTCCCCACTTCTGTTTTAGGGTCCCAGCCAATCATTTGGCTTCTCTCTCCTTCCTTCCCTTGTCTGGCCACCCGAGTGAGGTCACCAAGTATAAACATCTGTGGGTCTCCCCTCTGTGACGTACATTCTTTCTTAACGGTCACTCTCTGATGGCTTGCTACTGTTAATTCAAATACGGGGAATAGTATTAATCTTATTTCTATCGTCTCAGTGGGACATCACGTGACAATAACATATCTGTCTACCTCGGCATCTATCTATCTATCTATCCTGATATATTTATTTTAAAAGAAAATAAACTTTTAATAAATAAAATGGGTAGTAAATAAAGTAAAGTTGGTGATAGCTACTACACCAAGGTGTAGGGGAGGACGCTTCTCCATTCCCTGGATTACTTCACTTTACCCTTGATTCTTACCTTATAGTGCTGAGTGCTAAGCAAGGCAGCATCAAGTACAATTTTGGGGTCTTTGGTATGACTCGACCTGGGATTGAATCCTGGTCTTCCGAACCATCGGCCAAAAACTAGAAACAAGTAAATTAAATACAAAAAAAAAAAAAAAAAAAAAAAGCGAATGAATTAGATTCAAACAAAAATAGATTTAATTATCAAATAATATTTACAGAAGAATGTTACAGATAAAAAATTTAGCGGAATGTTTGAGGTTTTCTTTCTTTACTTATAACTAGTAATATCATCTTTTTCCATTGAACGAAAATTGTTTAAGAGAGAATTCTTTCTCAATTTTTTCTATACTATGAGCCTCATCACAAATGTCAATATTAAAAAGAAGCCGATAATCTGCTAAAACATTCAACGCTATGTGTGTGGTTTGATTTAACTCGGATTTATGGCATATCAGCTTTTTAATGCCAAATGTGTTTTTTTAAATATATATCAAATATATGATTTGTAAACACATTTTCAGATACACACAGTTCTATTTTTAACAATTCAATTTAGCATAAATCAATGTCAAATGATATTGTTATCCCGGTAAACTACACCGGAAGCAGTGTCTCATCAACTGAGAAAGACATCAACACATGACTAGTAAATACTTGGACAGCTATTGATAGGCTATCGGTCATTTGGAAGTCAAATCTGACCGATAAAATAAAACGCAGTTTTTTCCAAGCAGCGGTCGAGTCGATACTGCTATATGGATGCAATACATGGACACTAACTAAACATATGGAGAAAAAGGTTGACAACAATTACACAAAAATGCCGCGAGCAATATTGAACAACTCCTGGAGGCAGCACACCACAAAGCAGCAGCTCTACGGCCACTTACCACCCACAAAAACTATCCAAGTTAGACGAACCAGACATGCAGGACACTACTGGAGAAGCAGGGTCAAACTCATAAGGGACACACTCCCGCCGTGGACCCCTTCACATGGACGAGCAAAGACAGGACGACCAGATAAAACCTATATACAACTGCTAGGTGCCGATACAGGATGTAGCCTTGAAGACCCACCGGAAGCGATGGACGATAGAGACGGGTGGTGGGGGAAGTTCAGGGAGATCCATGCTGATGGTGCGACATGATAATGATGATGATAATGATTGCTATCTGTCACTAACAATTCAATCTGTCATTTGTTTACACACAGTTAATTGATCAAACAGTTCTATTTCATGTAATTCAACTTAGAATAAGTCATTTGTTTGTGTTGTATTGTATACTACGCGTATACAAATATACACGGGAACATAATCTACTGATAATGACGACTTCAATAACGAACGAATACACTTCTTTATAAAAATATAAATCTCTCACACTTTATTTTCGAAAGGTTGATGTTTGTTGTGTGTGAGAAATAGGTGGAGACAAGGACGGACTGCTATATTGACCCAAGTTCTTCCTCGACCATAACAGCACTTCTTTCGCATCTTGGCTTGGGTTGCTCAACCGTGGGTCACTAAGGGCCCAAAGCCCTCAATCTGCAGCTGGTTCTCGCTTTAGCATCCTGTCTCCAATTGACTCGAACTGCCCGGGCACCTGGTTATATTATTTTCTAACGTCCACCTGCTTCCGCCGTTCTTCCGCTTATTTACACTGGTGCATCTCTTGATTGACGGCTCGGTCGAGAGTCAATATATAACATTTGCACTTAGTTTAATTATCAAACAGTACTATTTGACCCATAGATAGGACGCTATCAGCTGCTTCCACTCTGGGCCAGAGTGAACCAGGGAACGATGGCAATGAAGGGGTATTCCATATTCCCCAAAGCTCCAGAACAACTGGAGTCACACCATAAGATTGTTTAGTGTCATAATCGGGACACTCATAAGAGGTGGGGTCAGTCGGTGTATTTTTCAGCCCCAACTGACTGTGTTAGTTATGTGGATGACTTATTTCCTTTGATTTACTAAACGAAGAAAAGAATAATCTTTTATCAGTTTACCGATGACTACATAATTATATAGAACAAAATTTGTAGTTGTATCATTAAGATATAAGACAGAACCTCAATCAATTCACTTAAAATAACTGTTTATTTCAGGTTTTTCCTCCATATTATCTTTTTCAGTGATTGAATCTTTGAAACTATTGCATTTAATTTTCTTAAAAACAGCGTAACAGCAATAAACTGTTAAGGATAGTATAACAGAGAAAAACTTCTCAGCATTTAAGAACATCATCCTCTTTATCTTCGATTCAATTAATACGCGTCTAACTTTTTTCTCTTCAGTTACTTCATTCTAGTTAGGTTCTTGTAAATTCTTCAAATCAATTTTAATGCATCGCTTATTAAGTGGTAAACTCAATTTTAAGACTGAACATTCCGACTTTTTTCACACTTGCTGTAATGAAATATTATACTGATCCCTTCAAAATCACTGGTACTAACCAAATCTTGCCTCAAGGTGAACAGTTTGAAATTTGCCTGGTAATATCGATGGCAATTTCAATTCTTCTCAGTATTTGAAAGTTCTTGAAATGCATTTGTTGTATAATACAAAGCACTAAAGTTTTTCTTTGTTAATTTGCCATTATTTCTAGAAATGTGATTCCAAGATTCTAAGCAGTCACAGAATACAGAGATAAATGTAAGATTTTCTTTAATTACTCAAAGTGGATTAGATTATTTATTTCTTATCCAACAATCTTTATATGGTGTTTTTACATTCAGTATTGTCCACCAAATATAAAATAGGTTTATATATTCTGCAAAATCAGGCAAATATTTCTGTTTTCCTTAGATCAATAATCCCTGAAGAGTGTAACCATTAAAAATTTGCAGATCTAAATTAACATTTTGCTTTTCAAGGTTAGTTGCAGAAAGCACTTTTGAGATCTGTTTATAAGAATATTTAAAAATCAACAGAGATTCCAGTGTACAATATTTCTGTAAGGTACAACTTGGGGCATTTTCGAAAGTATATAATTCATGATTTCCATTATGTCAAAATTTTGGAAACAGCGTGCATTATACTTGTATCTTTTTGACCAAACTAATTATTTCTAATGCATTTTAATGTATGAACTGAATCAAATAGGAAGAAAAGAGGTCTAGATTTCATAAGTGGATGTGGAGATACTATTGAAAGTTTGGTAAACTACCTATTATTATTGATAATACTTGAAAGACCATTTCCTCTAAACCAATTATCATATATTTAACCATGTCAAATAAATTCTTTGCTTGAAGATATTTTGTGAGTATAACATGCACAACATCTTTCTATTGTGAGAATACACTGCAAAGCATAAAAGCAAAAGCACTTGTTACAATTTTATTGTCAGATAAGCCAACAATAATACCGCCTTTATAGTTGGTTGTTTGGTTGGATTTTATGGCATATCAACCTTTGTAGGTTATTTAACGCCAAATCCATTTTTATACAAATAGTCAGATCTTTTTCAAACTATTCATTTTAGCATGAGTGAACAGTTTAATTGTGAAAAACATTTCTATTTCAAACAATTCAGTTTAGTCTAAGTATAGTTGGTTGGTTGGTTGGATTTTATGGGATATCAACCTTTGTAGATTTTTCAACGCCAAATCCATTTTTATCAAAATAGTTCTATTTGAAACAATACAGTTTAGCATAAGTAGACAGTTTAAAAGTAAGTACAGTTTAATTGTGAAAAACATTTCTATTTCAAGCTATTCAGTTTAGTCAAACAGTTCTAATTCAGATGATACATAAAAAGATTGTTATCATGTTACTCAATCAAAGGATTCATATATGTTGATAAAGTTAGTCTTTTAATGGTTGAATTTCAGGTAGAATTATATTTTTGTAGTCTCTTAACAATTTTTATGCTTTAGAGGAGTCGTTATACAGCAATGAAAAAATTATCATTCTTGTTGAATGATCAAATTCATTCTGTGTCATTAAATTCAGCTGTTTGTATATAAATTTTATTGAATTAAAATGTTTGATTCTTCTTTCACCAATCGTAGAAATGACATTACCAATTTTAATATAGAAATCCCATTTTGAGGTTTGGTTTGCTGTTGTTCTGTGTCTATTTTCTTCATATTTTCCTTAAGAATTTCAAGAGTATTTTGATCAGTCACATGTTTAGAAATCTTATAGTGCCCTATTGTATTCATTTCCACATCTCTACAAAACACATGTACTGCAAAATCAGATTTAATTGCAAGAGACAGATTGATTTTTGGATATGGGAATTTAATGATGCTACATATAATGTGTCTCTCGCTACCCAACAACACGCTAGTAATTTCTATCCAGAAAATGTAATTTCCCTTCTAGATCATAAATATTATGGAATTTTTTCTACTGTTTGTATGCTAAGTCATTGGTAATGCTTTGATTTAAAGCTCCTTTAAGGGCAGAATTAATCAATCAAATTGTCCTAGAATCTGGCAACTCTCTAGAGATGGTCAATGCAGATAAATATGTGGGACAGTTCGGTGGAATTCTAGGGATAGCAACATCATGAAGATATGTTTTCTGAAGTCTAATTGCGATTGTAGCTCCTTCCTTTTTCCTCAAAGGCTGATAATTTTCATATGGCCTCAGGTGAAAAATGTAGTTTACATACCTAAAGAAATTTTTAAAACCAAACCTATTTTAAATTTTTCTAAAAATCTAATGAGCCAAAATCTACCATATGAAGTATTTTTCTTTCAATACTAGGAAAAATGAAGAGGGTATTCGAACTTAATTCATTAATTCATTGAAACTATAAAGAAATAATTTTAAGCATTTATTGGCCTAATGAGTAGAGTGTTCGCCAGAGGTTCTATCTCAGGTCGCGATGCACCAAAGACTCAAAAAATGGTACTTGATCTCGCATTGCTAAGCGCTCAGCACTATAAAGTGAGGATCAAGAGTAAAGTTGAGCAATCCCGGGAATGGAGTAGTGCCCTACCCTTCACTTCGGTGTAGTAGCTATTGAAAAGGAGCCTTCGGGTCGCCCTGGACTAAGGTCGCCAACTTTACTTTTTATATATTTTAAAAATCAAAATAACAAAAAAATTCTTTATGAATAAAACAATTCTGAAAAAATTGTTTGAATTATTAGATATATTTTATGTGCCTTAAGAATATTCTTTTAGGAATTTATATTGATAATTTCCTTTAAGTTTATTTTTAAAAAATGAGGTTTTTATCTTTTAACAAATTTGCTAGATTTGTCTTAATGTGTTGTCAATTACAAGAACATGAATTTAATTTAATCAATAAAGTTTCACTTAAATCTAATTGCTTTTTAATACAAAAAATACTCACTCAGTTAAATTCAGTTGGGGTAAAATCTATTTTTTGATTGCACATGTTAAATTGTGAAATAATGTTTTAACTTTTGGAAAAGAAAACACAGACTTTAGATCCATTTTTATGATTTCCTTTGCAGTGACGTCCAACACATCTATAAGGCTTTGTTTTCATTTATAAATTGATTCAATATTTGAAAAAAAAAAAAAAGGTGATGAATAATTTAAAATATCATGAACAATCTGATACACTAACATTTTTCCTGAAAACTGAAAAAACTCAAAATAGTGACGTCACATGTTTCCCCTTCCTCTACAGAGCTGGTCTTCTATTTCCGCGGTTTCAGTCTTGTCTACGGAATTGCTGAGATTAGCTAGAATACTTAAATAAATATTCTACTTTACTTTGTAAAGAAGAAGAAGAAGAAGTTAAAATAAAGTTAAAAAAAGAGGAAAGTAAAAGAATAAGAAGAAAGGACAAGAGAGAAAAGGGCAAAAAGAGAAGAGAATTTAAAAAAATATAAAACGAACATAAAAAAGAAGTTATAATGAATTTAAAAAGATGAAAGAAAAAGAAGAAGAACGTTAAAGCAAAAAGAGGAAAAAAGGAAAAAGAGAGCAAAGAAATGATAAAGAAATGGAGTTTGAACGAGATTTAAGAGAAAGAAAGGGATTAAGGAAAGAGAGAAAAAAACAGGAAGAAAAACGACGAAAAGGAATTTAAAAAGAAAAAAAGCATAATGTTAAACTAAATAAAGAAGAAGAAGAAGAAGAAGAAGAAGAAGAAGAAGAAGAAGAAGAAGAAGAAGAAGAAGAAGAAACAAGTGAATATTGGAATAAAAGAAGGAAAGACGGGAGAGAAAAATAAAAAGAAAGAAAGAACGAAGGAAAAGAAAAAGAACAACGCAGTAGACGAATGAAATAGAAGAAAATGTTGAGAAAAGGAAAAAAAAAGGTAAAGAGAAAGAGAGAAAAATACAAGGAAAGGATGTAGAAGAAAAAAGAAAAAAACGTTTAGACAAAGAAAAAAAGAGAAGTGAAACTTGAACAAGAGGAATTCATATATTGCATGATCTGTGTCTGATGAAGAACAAGAAAAACGAAGAAAAAAAAATTCAAATCGGCACACGAATTCGAAAGGAATTAAACAACTCGTGAACAAGACTGACTCCTCCCTCTGTCGTCTGTCAAGGGCGTCTACAGAGATCTGCAAATGCCTTATTTCCTTTTCATCTGAACAACTTTCAAAGACAAAACTAAAACGTAATCACCGCCTTCCTTGATTCGGATAATCTGCCGAGACCTCGCATTATCTCGCCCAAATCTCGCACATCTTCAGCCTTTTATTCAACAGATATAATTCAAAGTGTATACAATCAAGTGCTATTCAATTTATTGTCATGTCACATCCAGAATATCGTCTTAAGTCTCATTGTCAACGGTACATGGAGATAGATTATAATGTTAATGACGATGATGATTATGATAATAAAAAGGCAGTTCTACAGCCAATCTTTGAATTTCAAATTTAGGTGGATACAGAAAGACAAAATTCAATACTCTTAGAAACATGAAGAAACCACTTATATTACTGAACGAATATGTTAATAGCAATCATTATCTGCGTTGGCTATCTATCTATCTATCTATCTATCTATCTATCTATCTATCTATCTATCTATCTTCATTTAAATGTTCCCATCTATCTTGGTCTCTTCATATCTATCTATCTATCTATGTCTCTTCATCCCTCTCTATTTAAATGTTCACATCTATCTTAGTCTCTTCATATCTATCTATCTATCTATCTATCTATCTCAGACTATTCATATCTATCTATCTATCTATCTATCTATCTATCTATCTATCTATCTATCTATCTATCTATCGTAGAATCATTCCCTAGAATAATACCACTAGAAAATTCCATAATGTAAATCAATTGGTTCGGGTGGGCTGATAAGTCGACTATCTATTGTTGTGTTAATGAAAAACAGATATTGGTGATATAAGATGATCTTAGATTAATAACTTCTTATCAATACAGTGTCTTCACCGCCATTTTGATGTCCATTCGATTTTGAAGACCAGAACTGTCTATAATTTAATACCAGAACTGCGCAATAGAATATTTAACCTCTAATCTTTCTGGTACAAGAATTTTAGCGAAGTACTCAATGTGCTTTCTGGGATATACGAAGATCTACTAATTCAAGCTGGCATTGTTATTTACTAAGGTTTGTTTAGTTTGACAAATAAAATTCAGATTGCTTCCAGTACTTTGACTAGGTGGTACCCCATCTAAGTATTGAGTATGCTAAGCCTTGCTTAACTTCGATGACTTGACTGTAAGCATTCAAGAAATATTCTAACGACATGTCAACCTGTCTAGAATTATTTAATGCCAAGAGTTTCGGGAATCGCATTCATTATACGTTATAATTTTGTGTTCGTTTTTTGCACACAGTTACAAAATATCAAGTATTCCTATCCAATACAAATAATTTGCACACAGTTGTGTAGCTTCAAGTATTCTTATCTAATACTAATTATCATATAGTTTCAAGTATTCCAATCTAATACTAATAATTATATGGTTTCAAATAATTATTTCTATTTAGTAATAGACATTTGTTTGCACTTTTAAAAGGTTTCAGGTAACTAATGATATTCTTTTGTAAACGATTTTAACTTCAAGCAACTATGGTTAAGTAAAGTTGGTAACTGTTGTGGAGGGCGGCCCGAAGGCTCCCTTTTCAGTTGCTACTACACTGAGGTGTAAGGAAGGACACTAATCCTTTCCCTGGATCGCTCCACTTTACCCTTGATACGTACCTTATAATGTTGAGTGTTAAGCAAGGAAGTATCAAGTACCATTTTTGAGTCTTTGAACCCCGGTCTCCCGGACTATTAGCGAATATTCTTAATACAAATAATCTGCACAGTTATATGGTATCAAATATTACTATCGAGTAGGAATGATTTTCAAATAAATCTATATGACCCATAGATGGGATCCTAACAGGTACTACCACTCCGAGTCAGAGTGGACCTGGGAGTAATCACAAGGAAGGAGTATTTTACACTACTCAGATCTTCCGAAGTGGAGTCTCATCCTCAGATGCAGCTTAGAGCCGTACCCAAGAATCCTCTTTTTTTAGGGGTTGTCTTACCCCCTCTTAAAGGGATACAATCAGCTTATTCTAAACTCTGCTCATAATTCCCTCCCCCATCATATTAGCAACAGCCTGTACGATGGTTTCCTCTGCTGATGACTCAACATCATTATGGTCAACATTCAACTCACCTGACACATCGACAAGCACATGGTGGTCATAACAGTAATATAGTCAGCCCAGTCGAATACGCCGACTATATTACTGCAGAGAGGTAAGAACAGCCTCCCGACCCAACAAGTGTCCTGGATATGACACTAAACTATCTAGTTTATGTTGCTGTTGGTGACCGTAGGCAAGGGTGACCTGAAGGCTCCCTTTTCAATAGCTACTACATCGAGGTGTAGGGGAAGGCGCTACTCCTTTCCCTGGATTGCTTCACTTTACCCTTGATACGTACCTTATATTGCTGAGTGCTAAGCAAGGAGGTATCAAGTACCATTTTTAAAAGTATGAAGCGACCTGGGATTGAACTCAGATCTTCTGGACCATTGGTGAACACTCTATCCACTAGGCTATGTTTCAAATCACAAAATTTTGGGCAAAGGAGATGCCCACACGAAAATGTAACATTTTCGGCAAAATAAATTCACAAGAGGAGAAACGAGTTATAAACAAACATTCATTTCAGCGGTTATTTCTCTGTCACAGTATAAAACAGGAATGTTAGTTAGTCATTAGTTAGTTTGGATCAGAGATATAACTTTCAATTAGTCATACCATTCTGAATATAGTGATGAACGTAGTCGGAGGAAAAGTTAATATTTAGATTTTGTTCTCGTGTATCCAAGATATCGAGTACTCTCACAAAAGATATCATCATCATCATCATGTCGCACTGCAAGCACGGATCCAACTGACCCTCTCTCACCACCCGTCTCTATCGTACATCGCTTCCGGTAGGTCTTCAAGGCTACATCCTGAATCGGCACAGAGCAGTTGTATAGAGGTTCTAGCCGGTCGTCCTGTCATTGCTCGTCCATGTGAATGGGTCCACAGGATAACATTGCTTATGAAGACGGACGAACTCAACAACGGGTCAACGACATGCCTGACCAAATGTTGGGCCGACGAATCCCACGGGACAACAGCCAGAATCAAATAGTTCGATCGGGCAACTACAGCTGTTCGTCTATTAGGGTGGCTTCTGTAGATGAGAATATAAACACAGCCATCGAAAGATTACCATGACTCCTACACCGAAGATATAGCAACATTTAAATGCAGTAATGACCCCCCCATATATATATATATATATATATATATATATATATATATATATATATGTGTGTGTGTATGTATGTATATTAACAAAAAACTCAAATCAAACCAAATGAAACCAAGAGAGCTATCGACTGACGTTTAAAATTCGACGAATACGGAGTTTTGTGGGGTTCCAATGAATGGTAGTCCTCCAAATACCTTTGTAAACCATGTGTTCTACATGCCTGGATATACTTTATATATATATATATATATATATATATATATATATATATATATATATATATATATACATTTATATATATATATATATATAAAGTATATCCATATATATATATATATACATGGGACCCATGTGACTGCTAATAACTCTACTACTAATAATGTTGAGTTCTTTTTTGTTTCAGATGTGAAAATAGCCTTGGTGGCAAATCAAACAGCGTACTCCAAGCTTGAACAGAGGTCTGTAGTTCCTGAGAAGTACAAACCATGTGAAATATCCAGAAAAATGTATCATATATACGGAAAAGCATGTTTTAGTAAAAAAAAAAAATACCAATGAGCTTTAGTCGAAAAAACAATCCATGGAGCAGAAACATACCGACTTTCCGGGAAATAAAAAGTTCAAGACGAAGCGGTCAATAAAGAAGGACATGCTGACAGTCTTCTGAAACATGAATTGATCCATTACTTTTTATTTCCTTGAAAAAGGTGCAAATGTACACAGCGCTTCTTTTTAACTTCCTAGCCAAAATTCACCTTATTTATTAAATAACCTTTATATATATATTTATATGTGTGTGTGTGTGTGAATGTGTGTTGATATAAATAGATAAGCATTTTTATGTTGGTATGTGTGTCTAAGAGATAATTTTGGCTTCTCGAGAGAAGAGTAAATATAAATTTCTCTTCAGCAAAGGAAATATTTTCCTTTTCAGACAGTTATTTATGACACTATTTATTCTTGAGTTGAGTCGCGAAGAACAGGCTGTCTTAAAGATTAGGTTCGGAATTCCTAGCCATTAACATGACTAAAAAGGCGATCTGCAGGCGCCGCTCGTCAGCTCAAAAGCACTTCATCCAACAAGATGACTACGAAGATGGAAAGAAAAGATCAAGAAGAAAAGAGGTATTTAATGGTTGACAAAAAAAAAATCATTCGAATTGGAAAAATTGGAAAATAATAATACGTTATCTAGATAGATATAAATCAAGAAAGATAAGCTGAGCGACAGATAGATAGACAGCAATCTATCATAGTCGTTTCATATCTATCTATCTATCTATCTATCTATCTATTAGGCTAGCTAGCTTGTGAGCTTACAAAATATGAATAAGATAGATAGATAGATAGATAGATAGATAGATTAATTGATATAAACATAAAAATGCACACACACACACGCATATATATATGTGTGTGTGTGTGTGTGTGTGTGTGTGTGTGTTGGTATTAAAATAAAAAATAAAAAATAAATGCAAAAAGTAACAGTTTCCAGGAGAGATCCTACTGGAAGCGAAATCAGTGCATGCCTAAAAAGAGGGGCTTCCAAGCGCCAAGGAATGTTCTTTTCATTAAGATTTTTTTTTTCTCGGCTGCTAGTTGGGAGTGCACGTGCTTGCTAAGTCCTGGGGCTTAGTGCCAGATTACGTCTTCTACTAGTAGCAGTCGCTGCCAGACATGCCCACCGAACACACAACGGACTCTTAATCTTGTAATTGCCGAAAATGCC
>OY757933.1:73924261-73939261 GCA_963585895.1 Sepioteuthis lessoniana
AAGGAAGGCAGGGAGTCTGTGAGGGATGCTGAGAGGCGTGGGAGGAGTAAGGAAGCCAATAGACCACAGTTGATTGGCCAAAGGGTTAGGGTTAGGGTTACTTTGTTGAGGTTTTGAGGGAGTTCAGGAAGAGATTCCGTTGGAAGAGGCCGGCACTCTTCAAATTGGGTCAGTGGTATTTCCACGGGGACAATACACCAGTCCACAACTCCATCCTTGTCACAAACTATTTGACCAAGATGGGCATCAAGACAGTTCCTCAGCCTCCCTATAGGACAGACCTTGCTCCCTGGGACTTTTGGTTATTCCCTAAGCTCAGAGGCTGTCGTTATGAGAGAGTTGAGGAGATGAAAGAGGCTGTGACGAAGGTCATTGACACGCTCACACAAGAGGACTTCGATGGGGCCTTCCAGAAGTTGTTGGAATGGTACAACAAGTGCATTGCAGCTGGAGGAGATTACTTCGAAGGGGACTAGAGTTTTATGTGTGTACTATCAATAAAAGTGCCGATATGAAAAAAGTCTGGAAACGTATCGTATGCACTTTGTATATATGTAATATATATGTATAAAGAGGATTTGGCATTAAATAACATAAAATAATTGATATGCCATAAAACCACACCAAACCAAATTTTATATATTTGATATATATGTTTAAAGAGGATTTGGCATTAAGTAGCCTAGAATATATGATATGCCATAAAACCAAACCAAACCAAATCCTATATATTTAATATATATGTATAAAGAGGATTTGGCATTAAATAACCTAAAATAGCTGATATGCCATAAAACGAAAACAAACCAAATCTTATATATTTAAATATATATGTTTAAAGAGGATTTGGCATTAAATAACCTAAAATAGTTGATATGCCATACAACCAAAACAAACCAAATTCTTTGAATTGTATTTTCTGTTTTGATCTTTTGCTGTTTTTGCCGTAAACAACGGCTAAAAGCCAATATCAATAATATCTTTTATAATTCTTTAATATCAGAAAAATTTCACTCTCAGCAAAATACGAACATTTTTATGGTGAAACATCACAATAAATATCTAAACATTCCACTAAATAAGTTTTAGGAGTTTTATTTTTCTTCCATATTTCATTTCATATCTAACAGAAGAAAAACTAAATGTAATAAATTGAATCAACAAAAGGAACGACTGAAAACAAAGTTCACGAATATTTTTTTAACACATCTCCTACTGCTTCTCAAATTTTTACCTCCACTTTCTCTAAACTAATCTTCTACTTCGGTTACGCAAGGGAGTATGAAGAAATGTATTCTAACAGAGCGTGTGTCTTGAGTGGAGAAGGTAGGAATACAAACGTTTTGTAGTTCTTTCTCCTTTTTCTACTCTCCTTTGACCCGAGTCGTAAAAGTGGATGTGTATAGGCATAGATTGATTATATGTAAAAGATCTGAATTTGTTATAGTTAAGACCAAAAAAGAACTTTTCTGTCAGCCTTATCAAAGCCATCTTTGCAGAAGAGCAGTGACATTATTTAATCCATATATGAGTGAGATAAAGGGATTCATACCTTTCCCAAGGGTATAATTCCAAGAGTGAACCTAATCGCCCGACTGACACTCGAACTTGCTTACTTGAGGCCGTAGTCCAGCACTAACCATTGCCCCTCGGGGACACACCTATACTTACGTTTGTGGACTTGACTTTCTTAACAGGTCATAGAAAGAAAGTAAAGGAAAACGAAAAATGAGATAAACGCCTTGATGTTGTAAAGGAACAGGGAAAAAATAGAACTTGAAGGTTGTGACCACTCAGAGCAGCTGATCCTAACCTCTCACAAATTACCTTATGCATCGACGAACATGTAGCGCTCCTCTGCCGAGTGTGGTTTTTTATCATTGTACCATAGGGATGGTTCAATCCTTTCACATCACCACAAAATGTCTAACGTCTCTTTCAATTGATCGGTGTTGTGTACTTACAAAATCTTACGATTGAAATCGGCAAGTGGTGGTTTTCCGACCATATTTACTGTGGTTGAAAAGAAAGAAAACGACCGACGAAATCAACAATGGAAATTAGCGAATGACTTTCGATTTCATAACAATTACGGAAGATCACTTTCCTCTAAGTTTGATGATTCCTAAATGACAAAGTGAAAGACCCAGCTAGCAGTTCTCGTGCTCCTCGAGAGTCTTCTGGAAGATCAGCTGGCAGTTACTCGCGCGTCTCAAGTGTTTGGTTTTAACTCGACTGCTCCATCTCCAATCAACTTTACTCTTCTTCATCCTTCGCTTAACGACCTCTTCTTTTATATTGTTCCAAAAATTATTTATCTTTTAACAAAACAAGGATTCATGATCCTTATTTTTCCGGTGTAAAGTAAAACAAGCACTTATCAGCTGAAGATGGACTCTCCAAATGACCGTCCCAGCTGATACCAACATGCCTCAAGGTCTTAAATCTATCCGTCATTATTTCTTAAACAAAATCATTCTCCCTCCGTATCTCCTCAGCCGGAAAAATACGCATTCTGATATCAATCCTACGTTAGACCGCTTACAACTATTCGTGATTGCCTTAACCAAAACAATGATTTTACATCGCTTTCTTCTCATTTTTCCTAATTCTAACATATTTTGGGGAAAGCGAAAATGTTTTCCTGCATCTGATTAAGACGGAATCCAGAGCCCAGAACAGTGTTGGTCGATTTCCTGCATCTGATTAAGACGGAATCCAGAGCCCAGAACAGTGTTGGTCGATTTCCTGCATCTGATTAAGACGGAATCCAGAGCCCAGAACAGTGTTGGTCGGCACATGCGAAATTGAACTTCGTTAAATCGACTTTTCTCGATCTTTCTTGATTCTTTTTGAGTTCAATCCAACCCAATGGATTTCACTACTTTGATATCTGTTTGGCTCGTTTATTTTTGGCCGATACTCATTTGAACTAGCGGATTTCTTCCGCCTAGAAATCTAACATCATCTCCTGTCTCTGAACACATAATGCACACTCATGGTTGGTTGGTTGGTTGTTTTACGGCGTATCAACCCTTTTCGGATCATTTAATGCCGAATTAAATTTCAAACAATTAAGTTTAGTATACATACAGTTAAATGTTAAAATAGTTCGGTTAAATGTCAAAACAGTTCTATTTCAAACAATTAAGTTTAGTATACATACAGTTAAATGTTAAAATAGTTCGGTTAAATGTCAAAACAGTTCTACTTCAAACAATTAAGTTTAGTATAAGTGTAGTTTTTGTTTACAGTTAAATGTTAAAACAGTTCAGTTAAATGTCAAGACAGTTCTATTTCAAATAATTCAGTTTAGCATAAGTACACAGTTTCAATGGCAAAAAACGGCCCTATTTCAAATAATTCAGTTTAGCAAAAGTTCAGACATTTCTACTTCAAACTGTTCAGTTTAGCATAAGTACACAGTTTTAATGTCAAAAACAGTTCTTTTTCAAACAATTCAGTTTAGCATAAATACACAGTTTAGTTCTATTTCAATTAATTCAGGTTAGCATAAGTACACAGTTTCAATTTACACAGTCTGCTAGGACTGTAGAATACACTGACTGCACCTCTGCAGAGAGGTAAGCCCCCAGCTCCTAACGAGTATCCTGGTAAAATAAAAATGTTTTTGACAATTAAACTGAGTACTTAAGCTAAACTGAATAGTTTGAAATAGAACTAATTATTTGTATAAAAATAGATTTAGATAGAACTAAACTGTCTACTTATGCTAAACTGATTTGTTTGAATTAGAACTGTTTGACTCAACTGAATAGCTTGAAATAGAAATATTTTTGACAATTAAACTATGTACTTATGCTGAACTGAACTGCTTGAAATAAAACTGTTTTGACATCGAAACTGCGTACTTAAGGTGAAAAGAATTTTTTGAAATAGAACTGACAATTTGCATAAAAATGGACTTGGCGTTAAATAACCAACAAAGGTTGATATGCCATAAAACCTAACCAACACAACCAACCCGCAGTTTCAAAGTAAAAACAGTTCTATTTCTAACAATTCAGTTTAGCATAAGTATACAGCTTAGTTCTATTTGACCCATAGATAGGACCCTATCAGGTGCTACCACTCCGGGTCAGAGTGGACCTGGGAGCGATGGCAATGAAGGGGTACTCCGCATTCCCCAAAGCTCCAGCATTACTGGACCCTCACCATCAGTTTGTTTAGTGTCATATCAGGACACTCATTGGGGGGGGGGTCTTAACCCTCTGCAGAGATACAGTTGGTGTATTCTACAGAGTCAGCCGACTGGGTTGCATACTCATGCGACAATATATGCAAGAATCAAGGATACTATATTACAAAGTGACACTGATATCGATTGTTGTCGGAATCCATGGAACAATGCCGGAGAACCTCGTGCAAGTGGAAATCTGAGGAAGTATTGTGACCGTCCAGACCGCAGCACTGCTAAGATCTGCTCAAATATCATGAAGATTTCGGAAGAGCAGAGAAGATCCGCAATCACTCAGGTTTCATTGGTTACCTAGAACTACTGTTGTATACCATTATACATATACAAATATATGCGGAACATAATCAACAATAATGACGAACTTCAATGAACGAATGAACACACTTCTTTATAAAAATATAATCTCTCACACTTTATTCTTGAAAGGATGATGTTGGTTGTGTGTGAGAGATGAACTGGAGACGGGGACAGACAGCTATATTGATCCCAAGTTCTTCTTCGACCATAGCAGCACTTCTTTCTCATATTGGCTGGGTTGCTCAACCGTGGGTCACTGAGGGCCCAAAGCCCTCAGTCTGCAAGCTGATTCTCACGCTAGCATTCTATCTCCAACTGACTCGAACCGTCTGGCCCTGGTTATATTATTGTTTAACGTCCACCTGCTTCCGCTGTTCTTCCGCTTATTTACACAGGTGCATCTCTTGATTGACGGCTCGGTCGAGGGTCAATATATAACACTACTGGTGTAAAAACTAGCATTGAGTAAATAATACATATCTATCTATCTATCTATCTATCTATCTATCTATCTATCTATCATGACCATTATAACCTTTCTTTCTCTCTTTTTTTCTTCGAGACGTCTGTTAGGATGAGAGTGTAGTATCTGTACTCTTTACTTTAGATCAAAGCAACGTTCCTATGCAAAAACTACGGAAGATAGAGAGTGTGCATAATCGAAAGAGATAAAGCTGATTGTTTTTTCTAACTTCCAAACAATAGATAATATATTCGAGCGTTTAATATAAAATATCTTAGAAAACTATTGCAGATTGTGCATAAAAAAATGGTGTTTAGATATAAAAAAGTTTAGACTCACTTAATCAAAAAGACGGTGGCATTACTTTTGAAATATTTTTATATATTGCTTAGTAATATCCTTAAGACTCTTTGAACATATGCACCATGAATAATGGGTGACTGATGTATTTATAAAGTTTGAGACTATCCGTGGTTCCCGTCATTCGCTGAGGATCCTGGAACATATTTCCCGCAAATAGTTACCAGTCTGGAAAATAAGAAAAGACTAATGTTTTAGGTATTCATTGAGGATCTTGGAACGTATTCGACACGAATGAGTATACTGTATATAAAAAAGAAGCCTTTTTCACAATCTATGGTAGAATACATCAGATCAGTTTCCTCTCTCCAATTCATTGAATATTAAAAGTTCACATCAAAATCCGAGGGTCATAACGGAAGTCTTCATTTAGATGTCAAGAGGCAAAATACTTTCTATTTCAAAATCCTCGAACGTCTATGTCAATTACTGTTCTGTACGAAATGTCCGTTGAATGGGATGTGGTTTGGGAAAAAGAATCTTGTGAAGCCATCAATATGATCAGCAGCCTTCGAGACAGCCAATTATACGCTCGTCTGTAAAACTATAGATAACATCGATTAAGGACGGAATTGTAACTGCGGACTTTCTCAAAAGAATTCTGCCATTTGGTTGTTCTACGTAAGACAACATCATGATCGTTACATAATGTTATCACACACACACACACACACACACACACACACACACACACACATACACACACACACATACGTGTGTGCACGTGCAATTAGTGTTATATAACATTTTCTGTTGTGTAAATTCGACTGGAAGTGAAATTTTATCTAAAAAACTAAGATTTGCGGATGTAAAAGGAGATTCAAAAGATACAACCGCCAACTTCACACGATATCAAAAAAGGAGTTTTAGAAGTCCTCCTGCCAATAAGAAGCTCGCTGGAATACGCGTCTTGGATTGTAAGGGGATTATTTAAAAAAAAGAAAAATTTATCTTTTGTTTATTTTTGCCTTGGAAAATGCAACTTTGATACATTAAAAAAAAACTCGTCTATGATGGACTAATTTTAACGGCATGTCAACCCATTTAGAGTTACTCTATGCGTAGAGGTCAGGGAATCGCATTCATTGTATATTTCTCTTTATATTTTTATGCAGTTGTTTCTTAAGAGATTCCCATCAAATACGAATAATTTTAAAAGAAATCTATTTGATTCATAGATAGGATCTTAACGGGTAGTACTGCTCCGGGTAAGAGTGGACCTGGGAATAATGGGAATAAAGTGGTACTCCACGCTCTCCATACGTAGAACCACACCGCCGGATGCTGTTTAGCTTCATAACCAGGGAATCCTATTTTGCAAGGCAGGGAGTGCCTCTCCTCAGGGGAATCAGCCCTCTCGACAGGGCTTGTTTTATTTATTGTTCATTTCTGTCTTGGGAAATGCGGCTTCAGCCCGATACTTTTTGTACAAAATTTATCTATAATAAAATCTTCTGATGTGGATTGAACGGTCTGTTTTCTCTCAAAATCCCTTCCACTTTCCAGTACAGATTCTTCACTGTGTATATACCATTGGCTTGTACAGTTCAAATTCAGTCATTTGCACAGTTCCTAGAGACTGATCTCCCCACCCATTCGTATATTTTATCATGATACCATCTTGATGCTTTACCAGCCCAGTTGGCTTGGAGTGTAGAATACAGTGACTATATCTCTAAAGAGCGTAAGACCCCTCCCCAAATAAATATCCTAGATATGACACTAAACCATCTAATGATGAGGCTCACATACTGAAGCTTCAGGGAATGCAGATTGCCCATCACTCTTAGTTCCACTCTGACCTGAAGTGGTAGTACCTGTTAGAGTCCCATCTATGAGTTAAGTAGAAATATTCAATCATTTTTTACACCTGGAACCATTTAACTGTGAAAATGATTGAATAATGTTGAATAAAATCATTAGTGTTGGATAGCAATACTTGAAACAATTTAACTGTGTGCAAACAAATAAGCTCTTGCTCTTTTAAAAATAGTGCTACCTATAATCTATTCACTGAAAAATAATACACTGTATGTATAAACAGGATTTAGCATTACATAACCATCAACGGTTAGTATGCCATTAAACCAAATGATGTTTGACATGAAATAAAACTGATGTTAAACTGAATCATTAGTATTAAAATATTGTGGGTCAAATAGAATTTTTAATCATTTACTATACTTAAAACCATTTAACTGAGTGAAAACGAATGAATAATATTGAATAGAATTATTGGTGTTAAATAGAAATACTTGAAACCATTTAACTGTGTGCGAAGAAATGTTTAGTATTAAATTAGGTGGGAATACTTGATGAATAGAATTACTTGTATTAAATAGCAATACTGGAAACCATTTAACTGTGTGCAAAAAAAACTATTAGTGTTAGGTAGTAATACTTGGGACCATTTTATTGTGTGTAAACAAATTATCAATATCAAATTAAATTATTAGTATTAAATAGAAATACTTGAAATCATTTAAGTCTGCGCCCCAAAATAAGCTCTGGTCCGTTTAAAAATAATGTTACCAACAAAATATATTCATTTGGCATGAAAAAAAAATTTACAAAGGTTTATATGCCATAAAACACAACTAATTTGATGCTTTACGACAGAGGAATATTATTTAACGAAATTATCTATCTTCCTCATCCTTTGTTGTGTTTTACTAAAGCATCAAATTTTTTACTGATTTTTAAAGCATCAAATTTTTTACTGATTTTTAAAGCATCAAATTAGTTGTGTTACTGATTTTTAGACTGGTTTAGAGAGAGGTTGAAACACAACGATGAAATGATCAGTGTCTTTTTTTTCCTGTGACCACGAGTATGACTTTTTCCTTTTCTATAAATCCATTGCTATCTCTTCAGCTCCACTTTTTCTCCAGCAATTTTCTTCGCAGAGGCTTTGTGTCACATCTAAGCAAAATGCTAAGTAAATTACAACTTTCTTCTCAGAGATCCAACAACTTTTATTGTCTTTGATATGCAGATTAATAAGGGTACGAATAACGTTAAGATTTGACATGTGGCATATTAGTCTCCGGGATTGTATAACCAATAGAATAATTCATTCAATAAACTTTGAAACAGACAGAAAAGCACCGGCGCGCAGACACACAGACACGCATGTGGGTATACATATTCGCGCAGACAACGCAGTATGTTACCCAACACATCGATAGGGAGTTTGAAAACATTTTTTCTTCTACCAACAACGTAAGAGAGTCCAATTTGCTCTACTATTTATCAAGAGGGAGCAAAGATAAATTCATGCCATTCCCAAGGGCATTGACACAATATGAAACGGAAATAGTTGTTCCCAGGATTGGAATTCGGGTCACTGAGATCATTTTCTGATTTATGACAGACATATAGCTTTTATGCGAGCAGAAGTCTGTTTAAAAAATACCGATATTTACATGAGGCTCAACACACGAGGCCTTGCGTCAGACAAAATTAAGTAAATCTGTATTATAATAATCTGAATTTTCTTTGTTTATATGTTGTGGCAATACAACTTAACTGGCACGTTGTAGTGCGACTTTTGTTAGAGCAATACAGTCAAATGTTCTAATTTTGAATATGAATCAATTTCCAGTCCAACTGGAAATTTAATCATGATAATGTCTTGACTGCGTTCGCACAAACTCTGGTCATTATCACTTCTTAAGGGAAATCAATAATGTTATATACAAAGTTCCGATTTTCCAGGGGCCACCAAGCGTTCACACCAGTTGTGTGTTATTAAACTAATCACTTGGTTTCAGGGCAGAATTTATCGCTTGGCGCCCTCATGGACTGGCCCCCGCTCCGATTCTTCCGGGGCCACCAAGAGTTTCACATCAGTTGGGTATTATTAAGCTAATCGCTTGATTTCAGGGCTGAGCTTATTGCTTGCCACCCTCATGGACTGGCACCTACTTTGATTCTTCCGGAGCCACCAACAGTTTCACATCAGTTGGGTATTATTAAGCTGATCGCTTGATTTCTGGGTTGAGTTTATCGCTTGGCGCCCTTATGGGCTGGCCCCCGCTCCGAATCTTCCGGGGCCACCAAGAGTTTCACATCAGTTGGGTATTATTAAGCTGATCGCTTAATTCCTGGGCTGAGTTTATCACTTGGCGCCTTTATGGCCTCACCCCCGCTCTAATTATTCCGGGGCAACCAAGCGTTCACGCCAATTTGGCGTTATTAAGCTAATCGCTTGATTTCAGTGCAAAGTCTATTGATTGGCCCTAGATAAATTTAAATGGGTAATATCAAAAGAAAGAAGCTTTGTTTTTTAACGGCCACGCATGAGTCTCGATTCGTACGAGGCCCGTAACAATAAAATGACTTAAATTAAATCTAACTGGCCAAAAAGTCGGATAAATATCCTATTTGTTTAGTCATCTGCAATTATTTATTACTTATGAGATGTTAGAGGGGAACTACACAAGAATGTTGCATGCTCTGTTTTAAAAGAATTCTGGAAGCAGCACATTAAGAAACTGCTGCTGTACTGCTACTTGCCTCCTATCTCACAAACCATCCAAGCAACTTTGTCTGAAGAATTCGTATACATATACTCGCCAGTATTGGCCGACCAGCAAAAACTTACTTTTATCTGCTCTGTATTGACACTGGGTGTCATCTAGAGGACCTGCCAAGAGCAGTGACCGATAGGGATGGATTGCAAGAGAGAGTCCAAGTAATCCATGATGTTGATACGCTTCGATGAGGAAGTAGAGAGTACCTTAACTTATGGACCATTTGAGGTAGCTTTTAAGAGAGTGCTGATAAAGAGAGGAGAAATGAAAGAAAGATGAAAGCTTAAAATGGAGGCAAATTTAAGGTTGGTAAATGAAAAGTAAATAAGGGAGATAATTAAACATGAAAAAATGGAAAAAAGTAAAAGAGGAAAATGAAATAAAAGGCTGAAATATATTCTAGCATTTTTGATCAATCCAAAATGGCTTTTCAACTCCCCCACATCATCAAGGGTTCCCATTTGATAATTTCTTTATGTGGGTGGAAACTAAAGTTTCTTTCATTAAATTCTCATTTCGTCTTATTTGCAAATCAATTCTGATAATTTGAAAAATGTTTTTCGCAGCCATTAATCAGAGAGCGATTCAAAATTGCTTGGAATGAACCGGAAGAAGAGGCATATCCGATGACCTCAGTTCCATAATGTTCCTTGTGTCTCCATGTACAAGGTCCTTCAGAAAAGGGAGCAATGTTATTTGGACAAGATTCATGACTCCGGGAAACATGTGTTTACCTCCTCTTCTCGGGAGATAGAAAATAAGTGATATGCAATTAAAAACAAAGGAACAAAATTAATAGTATTAGATAGGAATACTTGAAATCATATAACTGTGTGAAAAAAAAACAACAAACAATTAGAATTTGATTCTTAACCTCTACACTACAATGATTTCTTCAATAGCTTGAATCATAGTCCTAAACACAATTTTGGGTATTTTTCATTTTAACATTTCTAAAAATCTGAGGCAATTAGCACTTCTAGATACGTTGCTTAAACAGTTCAACCTCGTTGACAGTTTATTTTTTCCCCATAAATTAAGTTTTTTCTCTCCAGATAATTATCTCATGATGATAGTAAAATATCGAAAGTTTATTGTGAATTTTGGTTTTCAAGGTGAACATCCTCTTAATGTGCAAATTCTATAATTTTTGCCCTGGGTACGTAAATAATCTTGTCATTTGAGTGGGAACTATGTCTATTTTAATAATAAAAAAGAGCTTTATCTTCCAACCAATGTATAAATATCTGCTGATTGGGCGTGCTTTTGGAGGGACATCGGTAAGAAGCTTGTAGAGGTCAAACTGAGACTACACAATGTTATTAAACCATAAATAGGTATATTCAATATTTACTATTTGTGCTGAATGTTCACCCAATATCCGATGTCGTCGTCGTCGTCGTTTCTCTTTAGCTTTAAACTTTTCTGTCATTGCTTCTCCCCCCGACCCTGAATCGTTTTGCAAATCCAAATAGTCAGCCGAGATCAAAGCTCACGGTTTGTAGGCCTTTTCCGTCATGGAAGAGATATTCTCCAGAAAATACGGCGATAAAGTGCGTAACTAATTGGGTGTCCGTTTAAAGTCGATATTTCCATTTAGAGACGGCGAAATTGAGAAAGTAGCAATCAGAGAGAAAAGTGGAAAGAAGCAAGCAATGAAGGAAAGAAGGACTAAAATGCAAAGATACTTCGTTGGACATAAACGAAATAAGAGACTAGAGGAACTGAAAACCAGAGAAAGAATCGATACCATCCATACCACAGCTGTTTTGAGATCAGCAAGAATACCTAGGAGAGTCCTGGAGACTGATCTACTCGGTACTTTGTGTTCGTTATCCGTTTACACGAATTTCTAAGGCATCAGTGATTGGATATAGGAAATACAAACAATTTTAGACATTTTGCGATATTTTGTATTTCCCCAACCCTTCCGTTATGGGTACGATGTGATACAATGTCAAATTTTATACCGAGAAATGTGCTTCGAATTCAGAGTTTTTGCTCGGGCTGCAGAATACATCGACTGCATCTCTGCAAAGGAGTAACCTCCCTACCACCACTACCTCGATTGTCTTGGATATGACTCTAATCTGATATTGAGACTCTAGTCCTGGAGCTTTGGGAGTGTGGAGTACTCATAGCTATTACTCCCAGTTCCATTTTGACCCAGAGTGGTAGTATCAACTAGAACTATTCTATCATTTACCATACCAATAAACTGTATACAAACAATTGATTAATATTAAATATAATTGTTAGTATTAGATAGCAATACTTGAAACAACTTAACATCAAACAAATGAATAATGTTGAATAGAATTATTAGTGTTAGCAGTTGTTGAAACCGTTTAATGTCCTGGATAGGACATTAAACTGCATCTGATGAAGTTCCTGTTTTGGAGTTTGGGGAATGTGGAGTACACCTTCATTATCATTACTCTCAGCTCTACTCAAAGTCCAGCGTCCTAGCTGTAGGGTAAATAGAACTGCTCAATTTTTAAAAAATTAGAGATTTGAAATAATACAGCTGTGTACAAGTTGTTTATATTTGATAGGAATACTTGATTGATTGAATTATTTGCGTTAAGAAGCAATAGTTGAAACTATTTACCTGTGTGCAAATAAATGAGCTCTGGCTTGTTTAGAAATCATGATGCTTACCAACTTTTCGCTTACAAATTATATATATATATATATATATATATATACTGAAGAGTTCTGATAGAATGAAACAGTCTGTCTGTGGATGACAATATATACGCTCCCCTAAGGGGGTTGAGCATTCTGGCGAAGGAGTTTTCGGCCGCCGCTTGCATAATGCAAAGCTCTTCGAAAGAATTGAGCACTCTGGTAGCCGATAGGGTATAAAAATGTAAACAAACGGACCCTGCTGCTGCTGTTGCTACATAAAGACCTTATAATTCCCAGAGCCGACGTGGTACGCTTGTTGGTTGAGCGGTCTGATACTAAGTCTAACGTAAAGTTGGATGGGTTTCGACCCCGGCTTCAAGTGTCCTACGAGTCTAGCCACACTGAAGAGTTCTGATAGAACGAAACAGTCTGTTTGTGGATGACAGTGCATATATATATATATATATATATATATATATATATATATATATATATATATATATATATATATAAAACAGGATTTATCATTAAGAGTTGATATGCCATAAAGGGTTGATATGCGATGATGCACAACCAAACCAAACTAAAACAATCTCCTAAACTGGTGGACTAACCTGACTAAAGGACCCAATCTTCTTTATTATATACCCATAAGTTGGTGAAGTGGGGCGGAGAAGAGATGAGTTCATGCTTTTCTCAAGAGTATTAGCGCAAAATAAAATGCAAACAGCCTCATCCAGGTTTTGAACTGGGTTCTTTGCGCCTACTTCCTATGACGTCAACCACTTCACCAAGCGCTGATGATGGTTCATTTGAACCGAAACGCTATAGTGTCGACTTTGCTTCTCAATAAATCTCTCCTTCTTGTTATCAATTTTTCTCTACAAAAAAAATCTCTCCTTCTACTTGTTATCAATTTTTCTTTACAAAAAAAATAATTAATAGATTTTCTATTATTTACTAATGATTCAGTTATTTTAATGAAGAAGTTGTTCTTGTCTTTTTTAATGCAATATAGTTTTCTGTAAATATATGGCTACCTTCCAGTGAAATTTCGCAAATGGTTGGCCTACTTCCATTTTTGGCACCAATCTTCTGCTTACAGATATTCCTTATTTAGACGTTAAGTCATTCTCTTCATTCGACGCCGTGTGCAAATCTGTTTGGACGCGACAATTGATGGACGTCTCTTTTTCTTCCTAGCACTCGGTGAAGCATGTTAACAACTTTCTGTCTAATTTGATCTATCAATCTATCTAAATCTTTTCACATCTATCTATCAATCTATCTATCTAAATCTTTTCACATCTATCTATCTATCTATCTATCTATCTATCACAGTTTGTTCAGATTTATAACCTGGCGTAAATGTTTTCATTTTATGGAATAACATTTAGCAAATACAATATAAAAAGTCCACATTTAGACAATAAATATTCTATTCCTACTAAATGAAATAATTAAATCGATTTCTCTAATTAAATTCCCATTTCATTTTATTTCAGATGCTACCAGGTATTATTGCCTCTCAAGAAAACTTTGGTGGTAATTTCAACCGGTATTTTCCAGTCGTGCTCTCTGTCGACATTTTTGATTCGGTTAATTAGGTACGCATCGTACAATGTAGATGATGTTCCCGAAGACAATTGATTCGTCGCGAAGGTATCCAACCATTTCACATATCACTGCTTGTGCGATATTGTAACCAATCAGAACGCCCCTACTTCATATGTGTGAACAGACACTCTCCCATGACACTGGTCAGTCGGTTGTGAGACGATTTGAAATGCGGTGGTATACTATGTGGACGTCATCGAAAGAAGACCATGCAGGTAAACTGTTTAAAAAAATGTAAACTGCGTCGAAAAAAAAAAGAGATTTTATGCTGGGGAAGAGATTAAGGAGAATGTGATAAGGCAATTTATGACAATTCCGTAAGAAGACCTTGCAGGGACACATTTTTATGAAAAGTCGAAACTGTGTCATGAAAAGCGCGTGTGGGTTCCAATGAGTGTACTTTGAAGGGGACTAAGGCGTTGTTGCCCTAGGTAGGCTTCATATTTCGTTAATGTCAAATGAATGGATCATTTCTCGAGCAACATCGTAAGAGGAAACAAATCGATCGAAACATCGGTAATAGGCGTTGTAATTGGAAGATATATTTTTCCTACTTTCAAGAGATCCTCTTTTGGGGCATTTTTGTCTCCTAATTAAATTGCATTCGTGTACGTCGGAATTGAAATTAATTAGGCAATTTTGAAACAGGACGATGGCTTCTTTATTGACGAATCAAAAATGAAACTTAACTGAAACTAGAATAAAAATGACATTCCCTCTGAATAGTCACCGCATATATTCGCCTACAGGTCGAATTTTGAAGAACTTATTTTTAAGCAAAAGAATCAGGGTCGGCCTATACAGAAATAATCATTCTTTAGGGGTGAAAATCAACTTTCATATTTAGAAGGTACTTGCAAATAATACTGTGTGGACTC
>OY757933.1:73944261-73954261 GCA_963585895.1 Sepioteuthis lessoniana
TTTGGTTGGGTTTCTTTGTTTAATGGCATATCAACCATTGTAGGTTATTTAATGCCAAAGCTATTCTCCTAGAAGAACAGTAGTGGTACTATTTAACCCATAGCTGGGAGGATAAGGGGGTTCAAAGCTTTCCCAAGGACATTAGTCTGAAAGTGATTGTGACATATCAAGGATTTGGTTGGGTTTCTTTGTTTAATGGCATATCAACCATTGTAGGTTATTTAATGCCAAAGCTATTCTCCTAGAAGAACAGTAGTGGTACTATTTAACCCATAGCTGGGAGGATAAGGGGGTTCAAAGCTTTCCCAAGGACATTAGTCTGAAAGTGATTGTGACATATCAAGGATTTGGTTGGGTTTCTTTGTTTAATGGCATATCAACCATTGTAGGTTATTTAATGCCAAAGCTATTCTCATAGAAGAACAGTAGTGGTACTATTTAACCCATAGCTGGGAAGATAAGGGAGTTCATACCTTTCCCAAGGGTATTTGCCCGAAAGTGAACGTAATAGCGCGACTGGAGTACGAACTCGCTTACTACGATTCCGCAGTCCATCGCTTTAACACCATAAGGACACCCCCTTTATTTGTTGTAGTTTCTTTGGTAATAAATAAGCCATTATGTTTGTATTTGCGTTAGTTTATAACATGAAAGTAATATGTTTATAATCTAACAACCTAAATTAAACTTTTGAATAATTGTACTTAAAAAATTCCTGTTGAAATCTTTTCATAATTAATGAGACAATATTGTTGTCACTTTCATCTCCCTGTAAAAATTATCGGATCAGTAATTTGATATATTTTAGCATTTTAATTACTTTTAAGTGTCAAATAATGTTTATTGCGTAACCTCTGCCATTTTAAAATTAATGCCTTGTCGTCGTGGGCATGATATTCCACTGGGAATTGTGCTAGAAATTGAAGTTTGAACATACGAACAAATGGTATATGCACAACCCAGAATCTGTCTTGGAGAATGAGATGCACAAACTCCTATGATATTTTGTGATACAAACGAATCACCTAATCTCGGCCAGACGACCAGACCTTATAATAATCAACAAAAAAGACAGAACTTGCACAATTGTGGACTTTGATGTCCCAGTGGACCATAAGAGTAAAATTGAAAGAATGCGAAAAGAGAGATAAGTACCTTGACCAGCACTTGAAACTCTTGGAACATTCCCCAAGAACCCAGAAAAAACTGGATGAACTGGAAAATAGAGAAAGAATTAGGGTAATTTAGACAACAGCACTGTTTAAATCATCAAGTCTTTCTCCTAGATACCTAAAGAGACTTGCTGTCACTTAGACTTTAGTGAAAAACTACCAATTATATGATGAGTAAAAAACAGGCGAAGAATAAAAAAAAATAATCATATTTTTTTAACTTCTGTTCTAGGATGTAAGCTCATCTAAAATCTTCATTTTTCATATATTTAAAATCCTGGGCAACTTTAGGTCACCTTGCTTGTATGATACCCAAAATTTCGTTTGGTGATATTGCAAATCTTTACGGTCAAATCTTTGATGTAGAACCTGGCACAAGCATTTTACATTTATCCCCAGTGTTTGTCGTTACTGCCTGAAGATTAAAAAAAAAAAAAGTCTCCCACCTCTGGAACACCATCCTGTTGTTCTAACCACAGTGCCACAGAAGCTGGCTAAAAATGTTTGTCGTTGTTGCAGACGCATGACAGGTGGGTAGAGACGATGCGAGGGTCATCGAGGGCGCCTGAAGCGAGAATGAGACTCGAATTATAATAATTAGTGTAGCAGCTCAGGACACGTGAAATGGACGCAAATTGCACAGATTGGGCCCCAGTATGAAATGGCCAGGAATTATTAGTAGAAGTTTTATGGCTGAGGGCGTTCATGTCGAGAGACCACAGGTGGGTACAGTCGCAAAGGTGAAGTGTTTCTCTTATTAAATATTGGATATTACACGGGAATACTGCTGATGAAAATGTTTCAAACGTCTAAATCTATTCATTCATTCATTCTTTTTCTCTCTTTTTTTTTCTCTCTCTCTCTCAAACTATCCGCTTTCTCTCTCTCTCTTTCTCTTTCTCTCTCTCTCTCTCTCTCTCTCTCTCTCTCTCTGTCTCTATCTATATATCTGACTGTTCGTATCTATCTATCTATCTATCAAAAAAAAGAACTTCGAGATGCAAATTAACAAAATTGTTACCTGCATTGAACACAAAATCAACCAATTGTGAATCTTTGTAGAAACTGCAAGTTGGTTGGTTGGTTGTTTTATGGGATATCAACCTTTGTAGGTTATTTAACGCCAAATCCATTTTTATAAAAATAGTTCTATTTCTAACAATTCAGTTTAGCATGAGTATGCAGTTTAAATGAGTACAGTTTAATTGTGAAAGACATTTCTATTTCAAGCTATTCAGTTGATTCAAATAGTTCTAATTCAGCTACTTCAGCTTAGTATAAGTACAGGTGTTGTTTGTCACAGTTAAATGTCAAAACAGTTCTATATTAAACAAATCAATTTAGTGTAAGTACATTTTCAATGTCAAAAACAGTTCCAATTCAAACAATTCAGTTTAGCATAAGCGTGCAGTTTAAATGTAAGTACGGATAAATTGTCAAAAAACATTTCTATTCTAAGCTATTCAGTCAAAGAATTCAGGTTAGCGTAAGTATACCGTTAGTTCTATTTAACCCATAGATAGGGCCCTATCAGGTGCTACCACGACAGGCCAGAGTGGACCTGGGAGCAATGGCAATAAAGGGGTACTCCACATTCCCCAAATCTCCAGCATCACTGGAACCTCACCATCAGATAGTTTAGTATCATATCCAGGACACTCATTAGGGGGGATCTTACCCCTCTGCAGAGGTGCAGTCGGTGTATTCTACAACCCCAGCCGAGTGGGCAAGAAACAGCAAGTATTCATTTAAGAAAGGCATGACCCATTTCCATATGAGTCTGGTCAGTACGGTGGTTAATAACGTGAAGAAATTGGTGAATGGACAAGGCCCCATCGCCGTTATAAATACTTAACTGTCTCAGATACAAGTTGTCATCAAAAGCTGTTATACCCATTCACAACCTTGTCAGAAGGTGGGTGGTTAGATACCGAACAAAGATAAAAGATAAGACCTGTCATGGAGTCACCGGTCAAATAATAAGGACGTGATGTAAAGCACCAGATCATTTCGCTTTGATGCGAGATGTCATTATAGTTGCTAATTCAAATCTGTTTTACGATAGAAAGAAAATTTTCATTTCAAGTTCCTACGAGTCTCTGCCTTCATATAACAAGACGATAAAACGAAAACGTGCAAAGATCTCTGTCTCTACGCCCCCCTCTCTCTCTCTCCACCTCACTCTCTCTCTCTCCACCTCACTCTCTCTCTCCACCTCACTCTCTCTCTCTCCACCTCACTCTCTCTCTCCACCTCACTCTCTCTCCGCTCCACTCTCTCTCCCCCTCCCTCACACACACACACACACACACACACACACACACACACAGACACTAACCGCCAAGCGGTGTCAAGACGAGGGCCCCACCCAATAAGTTGTGGTATTTTCTTTGGAACATTCAAGGTTATTTCGAAGTCAGATCATTTCAATGATGTGTTACAAAACTGGTTTTATGATTTCTGTTCTAAAATCTAAAAAGGTTTTCTTCTTAAGAAAAAAATATTTCAGTATTACAGACATGTCATAAACACAAAAAGATGTGGTCATAATTACTTTTCCCTGTAAGAACTGGAAAATATTTTCGTGACAAACCTGCACACATGACCTACATACATTTTAGACGGTTCATATCTATCTATCTATCTATCTATCTAGATGCATTTGGAAATAAATAAAACAAAAAACATACATAAAAAAAACTTACATTTGGAGAAATTCAAAACGAAAAAAAATGATATAACTTTACATTCAAAGAAAACAAACAAATCCCCGAAAACAACCCCCACCAAAATAAACAAAACAAAACAAATATCCATCGAACATTGACATTGATGATTTTATTTCCCAATTTAAATTTGTTGAAGCCGGAAAATAATTCATGACTGTCCCGACATTCAATGCACTGAGAGATAAACAGTATACGCTAATGTTGACACCTAATAAAAAAAATCCTCGGCGCATATTTTCATAAGTAAAGTAAGTAAATTTGTCTCCTTTTAGTCGAGGGTGACCAGAAGGCTCCTTTTTCAATAGCTACTACACCGAGGTGTTGGGGAGGGCGCTACTCCTTTCCCTGGATTGCACCACTTTACTCTTGATATGAACCTTATATTGCTGAATGTTAAGCAAGGAAGCATCAAGTACCATTTTTGAAGTCTTTAGTATGACGCAACCTTGGATTGAACCCAGGTCTCCCGGACCATTTGTCGCCCTCGACTACAGTCACCAACTTTACTTATATTTTCCTAAATAAAGACAAATACATTACTTATACATTGGGTTGGGTTGGTTTATTTGTTTAATGGCATAACAACCTTAGTGGGTTATTTACTACCAAATAAATTCTTGTAGAAGAACAATAGTGGTACTATTTAACCCATAGCTGATTGATGTAAAGGGTTGATACTTTTCCCAAAGGGCATTAGTCCGAAAGCGAACGTAACAGCACAACTGGATTTCGAACTCACTTACTATGATGTTGTAGTCCAGCACGCTTGCCACTACGCTTGTAATATAATGGCCGAGGGATTTCGGTTCATGCCTTTGGGTTTAGGCTGAGAACCTTTCGGCTCAGCACATGGGTTAGTTAGGTGCAACATTAAAACAGGTGTTCACGCACGCGCGTAGAGCAGACGTGTCACTCAGAGATGTCACAATAGCCCTAGATGGGAAACGGGGTTATACAGTGTGAGTGACGCCACGCACCGGAAGCGTGCGGAGGATTTTGGGAGATTTTGAAAAAGTCGGTTAGTTGAGACTAGACACGGGACGAGTTGAGATGAGACCTGCTTCGGGGGAAGAGGGTTGGCTTTCGCTTGCTCGCGGAGGCCTTGGGCTGGTGCCACACGTGTTGGTGGGGCAGATGAAAAAGGCAGAATAGAAAGAATGTGTATCTGTCTTCCTTACGTCGAAACCTTTAACTCAAAGGTAATAAAAGGTTTCGCACCTGAACTGAGAGGTCGTTACGTGTTTTTCGAATTTCGAGATTCCGATGTTCTATGTATATATATATGAACATTATATGTCCATTTCACACATAGCAATATCGGGCTATGGTACACGTTTCGCGAACTTCCCCATCATTGGTTCTTGATTTTCATTGGTTAAATTAATAACTAGAATTGTATAGCGAATGAAAATAGTTTGATTATTGAATAATGAGGATATTTATTTCATATAAGTTAAAAATTTGGTCAAATAAATTCAGGAACCTTTTGATTCAACTTATTACGTAGACAGCTTGTCACTTCACGTCAGTAGTCTTATAAAATGGTTTGGTCATGGAGGGGGGTGCTTGTTGCGTGTCTTGAACTTGAAAAGCCTGGAAGAGCCATCCCTCTCCAGGTCTACAACTGGTTTGAATTTAGTTTTTCTTCTCCTAAACCACTTACCATACCAAGGTTAAAGAGCTCAGTCTACCCGACTATTTACCTGTGGAGAGAGAATAGTTGGATTCATACATTTCCCAAAAGTACTAGCGCTATGGGAAATGCAAAGTCTCGCACAGAATTCGAACTCGGATAGCCGATTCCTCTTTCTACTAGGATAGACCTCATACCACGAGCACCTCCTAGTACTTATATTGATAATGAAACTCTTTCAATATAGTTATTCTTTCTTTATTCTTTCATTTGATGACTAGCTACGTTCATCTTAATCTCGTCCTTAGTCTTTAATTAAAAGAAAAAGTTTGAAGAAATTAGGAGAATCTAGAAAACGCTGGAAGTTAAATTCATAGTGTACAGAGGGTCTGACAGACATAGCTGATAGGGGGTACATGAAACAGTCGAGATATCAAAAATAGTTGGATACTTTCCAAACAAGGCGTCGGATTCCCAGATCTTATTCTTGCATTGTCAATCGCACGTTTGTATTAGTTGATGTCCGTAAGCGTCAACGTTCAAACTACCTTCTTGCGAGCTTTACCCAATGGAACCATCATAAAACAACAGACGTGAGACCCAGACAAGAATAAAGATCAATAGCTTTTGAGAGCTGTCTTGGAGTAAGAGTCATGAAACCTTACTTGTGATATTACATTTATTCAATTTACTTACATATATATATATATATATAGGAAGTCAGACCTGACCAATAAAATGAAGCAGCGATCGTGTTGATACTGCTATATGAATGCACCACATAGATGCTGACTAAACGGATGGAGAAAAAGCTTGACGGCAATTACACTAGAATGTTGCGAGAAATATTGAACAAGTCCCAGAGACAGAACCCCACAAAGCAGCCGCTATATGGCCACCTACCACCCATCCCGTAAACTATCAAAATTAGACGAACCAGACACGCGGGACACTGCTGGAGAAGTAGGGACGAGCTCGTGAATGATGTACTCCTGTGGACCTCTTCACATGGACGAGCAATGGCAGGACGTCCAGTTCGAACCTACACACAGCAGCTCTGTGCCGATACGGGATGTAGCTCTGAGGATCTGCCGAAAGCAATGGACGATAGGGAGGTGTGGCGAGAGAGGGTTAGGGATATCCGTGCTTACAGCGTGACATGATAATGATGCTGATATATATGTGTGTGTGTGTTCAACAAATGGATATATTACGTTACTAGTATTTTGTGGGAAAATGCTTTTTACTGAAAGTTTTTTTAAAAAGCTGATATGCTATTAGAGAAATGACTGAAAATGCATTTGTGACGAAGTATTCCCACTTGCTCAATGAATATATATATATATATATATATATATATATATATATATATATATGAAAGTAAATAATGGAACGCTGGCTAATTGATCAGACAGTTAACGCCATTCTTCTCGGTATACATGATCTCCTCCTTTGTTTTGTTTTGTATTTCGTTAAGCACCCATCGGTGATTTAACGACTCATCATGACATCTTTTCTAAGTCCTGATGATGGTTCCTTAAAACCGAAACGTTAAAGCGTCGACTTTCTTTCATATTAAATTCTTCACTTTGAGTTACTTTGTTTTGCAATATTCCCCATATTTGTGTGTGTGTGTGTGTGTGTCATTCCATAAACAAGGGGAATTTTTTCAAACAGAATATTTTTATCGGGACTTTTTTCCCTAAATGGAAACACTGTATTGTTTGTATTTGATTAATAGCAAAAATTATTCGAATCCTCCCAATGTATTTGTTTTAAGGCTATTCAAAATGGCAGGAAATCAGACTAAATGTTCTCTGACGAAAGCAACAAGCTGTAAACATTCACGTATGTAAGAACGAAATAAATAATTCTTAAAAAAGTATAAATCTCTTAGGGGACCAATTCATTTTGAAATGTTTTCTTTTTTTCTCTCTTTGAACAAACAAAAAAAGAAAAAATCTTACCAATACATACATACATATATATATATATATATGTGTGTGTGTGTGTGTGTGTCTGTGTGTCTGTGTGTGTGTGGAATTTCCACTGATTCAGTTTGTAAAAAGAAATAATTTGAATGACAGCAAAATAAAGGCGCACATAATGACAAACGGATATTTTTTGTTCACTTATTTTTTTTTTAGATGAAGCATTACTAATTTTTATTAGTTTATATTACTAGTTAATATTACTAGTTAATATTATCAACCACAATGATTTGGGGGCAAGGTCTCTAAAATACGCGAATGTAATTTTATTTCTTATTAGGAATTGTTTGATTTTGTCTTATGTGAAAAAAATACGACAATGGCAATGAAAATATGTCTCTATGTTTAAGAGACTTTCCGAATTTAATGCGCCTTATTTATCCCCACGGGGGCGCTCATGTTGTAATTGCTATCGTCGTAGGAAATGGATAAGGCGATCTAAGTTCAATCCTATGCAAAGTTATTTCCATTTCACTTAACGCTCATACTCTTTGGAAAAATACGCATCTGTCTCAAACTATTCATATGTATGTATCTATCTATCTCAGACTATTCACATCTATCTATCTGGATGCATTTGGAAATAAACAAAACAAAATACGCATCTGACTATTCTCTCACTATGGGTAAATAGTAGAACAGACTGGGTACTTTAACTTTGGTATGGCAACAAGTCTAGGAGAAGGAAAACTAAAACCAGTAAAACTGCGCTTAATAACTTACCTTGTATCACATCCTACTCGTATGAAGGATTAGTAAATAAATATATCTATCTACACGGAAACTACAGTAAATAAAAGAAGCATAATATTGTAAATCAGTTTTGCTGGGGTGCGAATCGTTGTAATTAAAAAAAATCAGCGGCCCGAAGATTTGATGAAGTTCCAAATATTGCCCTGAGAGTTAGTTGTTATAAGATTGGCTTATCGGGCTCCCCAGAAAGAAAATAGCAATTAACTAAAAGTTACCGAAATTGCCAGACTCCATGGGGACTGATCGCGCCATGCCACAAACATAAGGCAGGAGTGATGGTTCATTGTTCTGTGAACCCCAATTAAATAAAGCTGGGCATTTCAATTCAGCCTCATTTATGGCTGAAGACACGAGTAAGGCAAATAGTTATTTTTTTTACTAATCTTAGATGTAGCACTGAGCCGGAAGTATAGGGTACCCACGTGAGACTCTTGTAATTGTCTGCCGGTCTATCTTAGACCACGTGAGACGTCCAACGAGATAAGCTGTTGTATTGACTGTTGTGTTGACTGAGAGTGAATGAACTACCCCCAAAAGAGCTGGTTCTCGCTAGAATAGAAAACCTATTCAGCACTGTTTTTCGATTCCACATGTTTCTACGGCTTCTGTAATTGAACAATGGAAATTAAACAAGTTTTACATTTGAGGCGTGCTTAGCGTAATAGTTATCGTCGTAGAAAATGGAATCGGGGACCCGAGTTCAAAACCTGAACGAGGCTGTTTACATTTCACTTGGTCCTTTTATCCTTGGGAAAGGCTTGCATCTATCTGTTCCCTCTATCTAAAGGTATATAGTTGGGCAGACTGGGCCAGGAAACTCTTACCAGCTGTACTCCGCTTAAAAATTTAAATTTGTGTCATATTCGACTCATGGAGGAGGGGTTTGACAAATACATACATTTGAGTTGAGTGGTGTTTTTGTGTTTTCCCCTCACCCTCTAGACGATCATAATAATCGACATAACAGTCAATGCAACAGAAAACTGTCGGATAGAGCAAATTTTCAGCTACGGAATATTTTCCTTTTGAGTCATCACCATTGACTGTAAAATCTGAATCAGTAGAGACGACTTATTTTTGTCTAGGCATCGTTGGCATGAAATTGTTTTTAACGTAGTCCATCTTTCACCGACCCGTTTCACGCAGATGAGCTGATTGGGTCACTCTTCATAGATTGATAGCTATGTTGAACGAAGTTTCTCACGCTTATCGTTGTCACTGCTGTTGAAAAGGCATTGCTTCCCGCCTAACAGTGCTAACGCCCACAGTATGGCAAGCGTTGATAAATTAAATTGGGTTCAGGTTTCCTCCGCATTGACAAATACAATGACACTTTGTTTTCATATCAGACGCCATTTTGCCAAACTGCTGATCAGTTGCTATTTACAAAAGGAGACAAATATGTGTTAAAAGTGGCTTTACTACTGCCATACCACCTTAATATAGTACAATGTAATAAACAGTATTATTTTTGAGCGACTCACTTGTTCATCGCAAGCAAAAATCCATAACCGCTGGTAGTGATCATGTAAAAAAATTATGTTTTGTAGCGGAAAACTTACTCTATCCTATGGTACGCCCTGTCGGTGGGGCAAAGAAAAGACTGTATCCCTTGCGGTGAGGTCAGACTTTCCTTCAAAAAAGTGGGGGAGTCCAGGTTATGATACTATATTGTGTCTGTAGTTCCAGTTCTGGAGATCTGATAGATGTAAGGAGTGCTCC
>OY757933.1:73959261-74121761 GCA_963585895.1 Sepioteuthis lessoniana
TGGGTATCTGATGATGAGACTCCTGTTCTGGAGCTTTGGGGAATGCAGAGTATTATTTCATTAACATTACTCCCAGATCCATTGTGACCCAGAGAGGTACTACCTGTTAAGGTCCAATTTATGAATAAAATAGATCTGGTTAAAGATCATTTGTATTCGGCAAGTTCGTGTGTAAAAAAACAAACCAATAAACAAACAAATTTTTTTTTACAAAAGATGCAAATCTGAACGTACAATGAACGCGATTCCTTAACCTCGTGCCTTGCTGGACTATACTGATTATAGAGTCACTAGGTGCAATGTGAGCTATGCTTGCCTTCGCTAAGTCTCCTGGCACGAAGCCAGGTGACCTTGCTGGTCATAAATTCACCAGACCCGGAGGTCCAGTACAATGGGAATCTATGCTTGTCATTGTTTGGCCTACTGGCACGTATGTCACGTGACCTAGTGCTAGACCGGAACAAAAAATTAATTGTTTAATGGCATATCAAACTTCTTGGGATATTTAATGCCAAATCCACCCTTTTAGATGAAAAGTAGTGATACTATTTAATCCATTGCTGGGAGGATAAGAGGGTTTATACCTTTCCCAAGGGTATTAGCCCGAAAGTGAACGTCGATAACGTGACTGGAGTTCGAAGTCGCTTATTACGATTCCGCAGTTCAGCGGTTTTACCATTACACCACGCGGACATCCGTGAAACTTAATGTTGCCGGCCTTATCTACATACTAATAACGTGCAATTTTATTTATACATACAACCAAATAGTGATCTACAGTGTGAATAGAGCAGATTAATTTTCATATTGATTTTTGGTTTCAACAAATATTTGCCGGGTATTATGTATTTCTAATTGTCTGTTTTTATTTCAATGAATATGAGCAAAAAATTCCATCAATAAATCTTTTAAGAAACCCATTAACAAAAAGAAATAATTGTGATTTTATTCTTCGTTTTATATAGTTAACTAAAGCCGGGTGTAATGGGAAGAGCTAGCGTCTGTGCTGTTCTATTTCTTGATTACAGCCCTACTATTTCAAATAAGTTAAATGTTATGAAAATCAATTAAAATAAAATCAGAATGAAAGTAATCTTTTTATATGCGTTCATATCCAGTCTCGTTAGTCTTTTTAATTTGATATGATATTTTAATAAACAATTATAACTTTAGATAACCCTTTTTAATACAATTTATTTGCACATACTTATATGGTATGAAATATTCCACTGAATATAAATAACTTTCAAACAGATCTATTTGACCCTTATATGGGACGGTAGCAAGTACTACCACTCTGGGTCAGAGTGGACCTGGGAGTAATGGTACTCTACACTCTCTAAAGCTACTAAACTGGAGCCTCACCATTACATGCAGTTTAGTATCATACCCAACCCATCCCTTTTGGAGTGTCTTATCCCTCTGCTATGGATACTGTAGGGTTATTCTACAGTCTCACCGACAGGGTGGAGAGAGAGAGAGATTCACATGTATCAATCAACAAATACATAATATAAACATATCAATCCTTATAAGAGCAGCTGTCACTAATTTTGTTTGTCTGCACAAAAGTGTCACGCTAATCTAATAGAAAAATAAAAAAGCGTCATGCTAATGTAATAGAAAAAGCAGAAAGGTTATCTGAATACGAAGACACTTTCTCTGTTGAATATATCTTGTGTACTTGTTGGTAATTTTACATTATATATATATATATATATATATAATTCTTCCATTATCTAGTTCATTTACGCCAGAGCTTTTCAAACTTTTTATTTGATGCGCCCCTGGTAACCAAATTTAATTTTTATTCACTCCTGTCGGAACTACTTTTTATAACCCAACCGGAAGTATTCATCAAGATACCCCAAAACAAGCTGAAATTGTGACCAGCCCCGCTCATCCACTTAGGATGAAAACGCGAGAAAAACGAGCAATTTGCATCAGTTGCACAACTTTCAAGCAATTCGATGTCAGCCGATTCGAACCAGCTCTTCTGGCTCGAATTTAACCAAGCATCCAGGAGACAACTTACGCCTCTGATAGCGATGTATCGAAGAGACCTGGTCGAAACAAACCAGCAGTGACGACGTCAAGCAGCAGCAGCAGCAGTTGTCCAGGCTGCGATGACCCAAACAGCCTCAGCGAAAGATTACGTTGGTTGGTTGTGTTACATTATATCAGCGGATGGATGGCACAACTTGGTTTGAATAAAGTAAATCACCGGTCAGTTATCACACACAGACAAAATGAATAACAAATCCATGATAGCGTAGCGGTCATCCTTTGAAGTTTATGCTGGACAGTCTGAAAATTTAAGCAAGGTTTTTTGATTAGAGGATGTCTCTCTTATGAGAGGTCAGAAAGTATTCGACTGTCAGAGAGGATAGACGAGCGGACCTACAATGTATTTTGAGAGGATTCGACTGTCAGAGAGGATAGGTGCCCACGAATAGTTTGTGTTTGAGCTAAAGAGAGTGAATCAGACAACCAACCCGGACAGTCAAAAAAGGTTTGATCTCTAAAATCGAAAAGTATAGTTAGTATCAGAAGCGAGCCACGAGAAATACCTATCAGCCTATCACTGTCGTTCTGCCTCTTGCTTTAATAATATCAATCGTATTTTGACTAATTATAAAAGTAAAACTGAAATTCGTTACATGGGTATCAGTTAGCATTAACGTGACAAGAGAAATATCTTGTATCGAGATAGAGAGATCGAGAACCAGCTTGCTTCTCAGAAAAAACAAAAACAATCCCCCCCAAACCCCCAAAACTAACGACAAATTCAATCACCCCTCGCAGAAAAAAAAACCCGGTAAAAACCACTCTCCGAATAACCATCAACCCACATAACAGTTCGAGGCTGCTATCCATCACACTTTCCAAGGGCCACAAGGCGCTTAGTCATTTGTCTTCACAGTTGCTACAGTACAGAAATAGTCTAGTGAATACGTGGCATAATTCGTATTTGAGTTACCACTGTACAATTGGTGTTTTACGACATATCAACCCTTATGGATTATTTTAGGCCAAATCCTGTTTTGATATTTATGATTTGTAAGCAAATAGTTGGTAACTTCAACTTTTAACAATTTCTCCGAGTTCACTTATAAAACTTGTAAAAAGTCACCATCATCATCATTCTCAACTGCAGCTGTAGTAGCAGAAGCAGCAACATTTTGGAGAAATCTTTAAATGTCATAAAAAAGCAGCAGCAGCCGCAATAAAAACGCGACAATCAAATTATGCGATGAGAGCTAATCCCTGTGCATCAAATGCAAATGAAGTCTTTTCTTTATCAAACTCAAATCTCGTCTCTCTTGTTTGACCTTTCACTCTTTTTCTGTTAGAGTGAGTTATGGTTCCGAATGATCACAAACGAACATGACTCAGACCAGTCAGCTGGGGTGGGGCTCTCGAATACGCCGACGGCATCTCTGTAGAGAGGTAAGACTAACCCTACGAATATCCTAGGTATGACATTAAACATTTGACATTAAACTGCTTCTGCTGATGAGACTCCAGCCCTGGTTTTTTGGGGAATGTGTAGTACCCCTTCATTGCAATTACTCCCAGGTCCACTCTGAATCGGAGTTGTGGTACATGTGAAGATCCCATCTATGAGTCAAATAGAAATATTCGATCATTTACTAAACTTTAAACCATTTAACTGTGTGCAAACAAGACAAATTCACCTACCTTGGAAGCAGTGTATCATCAACAGAAAAGGACATCGACACGCGGCTAACGAAGGCATGGACAGCTATCAATAGGCTATCGATCATATGGAAATCAGACCTGACCGATAAAATGAAACGCAGTTTCTTTCAAGCAGCGGTCGTATCGATACTGCTGTATGGACGCACTACTTGGACGCTAACTAAACGGCTGGAGAAGAAGCTAGACGGCAATTACACAAGAATGTTGCAAGCAATCTTGAACAAGTCCTGGAGGCAACACTCCACCAGGCACCAACTATACGGCCACCTGCCTCCCATCACGAAAACTATCCAAGTTAGACGAACCAGACATGCAGGTCATTGCTGGAGAAGCAGGGACGAGCTCATAAGTGGTGAACTTCTATGGACCCCCACATATGGCCGGAAAAAAGCAGTACGACCAGCTCGAATATACATCCAGCAGCTATGTGAGGATACGGGATGCAGCCCTGAAGACCTGCCAGAGGCGATGAACGAAAGGGAGAAGTTGCGAGAGAGGGTCAAGGATACCCGTGCCTGTGGCACGACATGATGATGATGATGACATAGGAATCATTGGCCTAGTGGGTAGAATGTTCGCCAATGGTCCGGGAGACCTGGGTTCAAACCCAGGTCGCGACATACCAAAGATTTTAAAAATGGTACTTGATACCTCCTTGCTTAACACTCAGCAATACAAGGTACGTATCAAGGGTAAAGTGGAGCAATCCAGGGAAAGGAGTAGGGCCCTCCCCTACATCTCGGTGTAATAGCTATTGAAAAGGGGGCCTTTTGGTCGCCCTCGACTATGGTCGCCAACTTTACTTACTTACTTATATAGGAATATTTGATCAATTGAATTACTAATATTTTGTATTATATACGAACAAACAATAATTGAAACCATATAACTATGTGCAAACATGGGTGCCTCGGGTAGTGTAATGGTTAACAAGCTAGATTAGCAAACCTACACAAGTGAGTTCGAGTCTTATCAGGTGCTCCATTCATACGGCCTTATGCCACATCTAAGCAAAAATCTTAGTAAATTGTAACTATGTGCAAGCACAAATGATTTATATTAGATTAAAAAAAAATTATTGGATAATAATACCCGAAACTATTTAACTTTGTGCAAACAGAATTATTAGTGTTAGATAGCAATACTTGAAACCATTTAACTATGTACAAATAAATGATAAATATTTAATAGAATTATTTGTATTATATACGATACTTGAAGCTATTTGATAAATAGAATTATTAGTGTTAGATAGCAATACTTGAAAGCATTTATTTGTGTGCAAATAAACAATGATTATTAAATAGAATTATTTTCTAGACTTGAAATTATCTATTTTGCATAGAATTAAGTGTTGAGTAGCAATACTTAAAACCATTTCACTGTGTGCAAACAAATGACCTCAGGCTTGTTTAGAAATAATATTATTACAAACTATTCATTTACAAATCATGTATATTGAATATTTATGTATATATATGTATATGAACAGGATTTGGAATTAAACAACCGATAAGGGTTGATATGCCGTAAAACACAACCAACCAACCAACCAACCAACCGAACAAGTCGTTAATATAAGTCCGGCTAAACATTCAAATAAATTAGATATTAAATTAAAAAACAACTAACTTTATCTCATTTTATGCCATGACGGTAGAAATTGATTTTTAAAATGTTTTTGATTAAAAGATGAGAATTATTACAAAATAAAGAAAAGTTATTATCAATGAAATATTGAATCATATAATAACACCCACACCAATAAATGCCAGGCAATAATGGAACTGATTTAACAAGTGAAAATCCGGATTTTTTCGATCAGAGAAGTATTTTGTTGATTATAATTTAATTTTAATTTCATTCATTAAAAAACTGTTATAATGGAAAATTGGAGAAAACGTGCTGGACAGCGACATCGTTGTAAGCGGGTTCGAACTCCAGTTGCGCTATTTTGTTCACAAATACCCTTGGAAAAGGCATGAACCTCTTTTTTCCCAAGGTATTGGTTAAATAGTAGCACTAATGTTCTTCCATAAGGATGACTTTGGCATCATATAACAAACGTTTTGAACGGCTGGCATGTAAACGACATGTCAATAGTGACCATCATACCAAATCAAGCATTCTGCTAGGTGTACGATATCTGATAATTAGTTAAAACGATCCAGCGATTTTTTGCTCCCCTATTATAAATGGTTTTATTTCCCTATTATAAAGGGACTTATAAACACAAAATAGTAAATTCCCCCTTCTAGAATCCCATACTTTTATTCACCCAGCCAAAATTTTATCCAATCTCTTTGAGAAGCCTTGCTCTTCAGTTAAAGCTGTTGCGCATTATTCGGCTCGAGCATGATTCGATTCGTTTGGTTGGGGGTTTATGGCATATCAACCATTGTAGGTTATTTAATACCAAGTCCTTTTTATACATATATATTAAATATATAGGATTTAGTTTGGTTGGATTTATGGCATATCAACCATAGTAGATTATTTAATGCCAAGTCCTTTTTATACATATATATTAAATATATTGGATTTAATTGGTTTTGGGTTTAATGACGCATCATCCCTTGTTGGTTATTTAATGCCAAATCCGGTTTATTCATGTATCTTAGATATATATATAAGATTTGTCACTAACAATTCAATTAAATATCAGTCATTTCTTTACACACAGTTAAATGACCAAACAGTTCTATTTTAGCATCAATCAACAAAGTTAAATGATTCCAAGTATTGCCAATTATCATTAATAATTCAATTAAACATTAGTGATTTGTTTACACACAGTTAAATGGTGGAACTGTTCAATTTTAAACAATTCAATTTAGCATAAGTCATTTGTTTGCGCACAGTTTAAACGTCGAACAGTTTTATCTTATAAAAAGATAGGACCCGATTAAGTGCAACCACACCGGGCTTCTGGGAGCAGTGGCAATGAAGGAGTACTCCACATTCCCCAAATTTCCTGGATTACTAGGGCCTCACCATCAGATTGTTTTATGTCATATCTAGGACAGTCGTTATAGGGTGGGGGGCTTACCCCTCTGCAGAGATGTAATCGGTATATTTTACAGCCTGAGCTGAATTATGTGATCCTAATAACATAATTTCTTATTACTTGGTGGTCAGACGAGGTGGTTGATACATCGTAAAAAACTTCATATACAATTTGAATTTGGACAGTAGTAATATGGATTAACCAAATACAAAATTCAAATTAACGTTGAGGGAGGGGGGTCCTCGAGGTGTCGTGGATCATGTGCTGGATTGCGACATCGTAGTAAACGAGTTCAAATTCCAATCGCGCTATTACGTTCACTTTCGGACTAATACACCTGGGAAATATTTGAACCCCAGCCAGGGGTAAATAGTGCCATTACCGTTCTTCTACAAGGCTGGCTATAGCATTAAATAACCCTTAAAAGTTGATATACCATTAAACAAAGAAACCGAATCAAACCAAAATTGCGTCGTATCCTACTTATAAAACTTATATTAAATTGAACTGCTAGACCACACATTATGATTATTAAGCCGCAAATTGGACAGGAAATAGCTTTATTCTTTAAATTCGTCTATTTCAACACTATTGCGCAAACAAAAATCTCGCTACTAGGTGCCATATTTGTTGTGTTACTTAACACAGAGATATATGTCGGATCATTATAATATTTCGTTTAAATTATTTCTGAAATGTATATAGGTTTTTTTTTGACTTCTAATTCATGTCTGTCAACAAAAAAAAGTGACGGAATGATAATTTTTTTCTAGTATCTCCTAATTGGGACGCAAAGGCTCTCAGTGAATGTCATAGCGATTTAGCGATTTTTTTTTTGGTGGGGGTACATATCTAAATAGAGGAAAATAAGCGAAAAATGCTGAGAAACCTAATTTGAATAAAAAAAAGGGAGGGGTGCTTGCGAGTTGATTCTAAAAACGAAAAGCGTAAAGCAATAAAGAATTCGATAAGGAAAGAAAAAAGAAGGAAAAAGGAAGGAAGAAAATGCGAGCGGAGGAGAGAGAGAGAGAGAGAGATAGATAGATAGATAGATAGAGAGAGAGAGAGAGAGAGAGAGAGAGAGAGAGAGAGAGAGAGATGCGAAAGTAAAAAGGTGTTGAGTAATATTGAGAATTGGGTATGGAAGGAAAGAAAAGAGAGGAGAGACAAGAGAGAGAGAGAGAGAGAGAGAGAGATGAGAAAGAAAAGAAGAAAGTGAAAAAATATAAAATAAGATAACAAACGAAAAAAGGTGAGAGAGAAGACAGAGAGGGGGGAAATAGAAAAAAAATATGTAAGGAAAGAAAGAGAGAGAGAGAGAGAGAGAGAGAGAGAGAGAGAGAGAGAGGTGAAAAGAAAAAAGGAGAAAATATAAGGGAAGATTGGTTTGATTTGGTTTGGTTTGGTTTGGTTTTATGGCACATCAACCATTGTCGGTTATTTAAAGCTAAATCCATTTTTATACTTATAAACAGTTCTATTTCAAGCAATTCAGTTTAGCGTAAGTAAAGTTTTATGTTTACATATAGTTAAATGTCCTATTTCTAACTATTCAGTTGAGCATAAGTACACGGTTTAGTTCTATTTGACCCATAAATAGGACCCTATCATGTTCTATCCTCCGGGCCAGAGTGGACCAGGGAGTGATGGCAATGAACGGGTACTCCGCGTTCCTCAAAGCTCCAGCATTACTGGAACCTCATCATCAGATTGTTTAGTGTCATAATCAGGACACCCAGGGAAGTCTTACCTCTCTTGAGAGATGAAGTCAGTGTATTCTGCAGTCCCAGACGACTGTGCCATGTAAGAGAGAGAGAGAGAGAGAGAGAGAGAGAGAGAGAGAGAGGGGGAGGGAGAGATGAAAAAAGAAAAAAATGGTGTACAGTAAGAGAGAGAATTAGGTGAAGAAGGAAAGAAAGAAGGTGAAAGTCAAGCAAAGAGAAAAGATGAAAAGAGAGAGAGAGAGAGTGTGTGAGTGAGAGAGAAAGAGAGGGGGTATTATAGAAAGAAAGACAAGAGCACAAAAGAAAAGATGAAGACATGAAAAGAGGCAAGAAAAGAATGAAAAGGAGACAAAGAACAAGAAAGAAAGAAAGATGATAAACAAAAATTTAAATGCTGAAAAATAAAGAAGTTAAGCCAGAAAGAAAGAACCAATTTTCATTATTGACTTATTTTTCTACGTTATTTATCATCTGATTGTTTGTTAAGTTCGCCACATTATACCTGTTGCTTTGAAGCCTCAGGATTTTTATTTGTTTTATTGAGACATCTCTCCAGTGATAGGTTGCCATTGATCAACAATATAACAATTGATATCATCTACTTGTACTTTATTTTCTTTTACGTTTTATTTCATATTTGCTATCAACTCAATATATTTTAGTCTGGTACAAGGCCAAATGTTTATGCGCAGTGGTTTGGTTTGGTTTGGTTTGGTTTTATGGCATATCAACTATCGTAGGTTATATAATGCCAAATCCATTTTTATACATATAAACAATTCTATTTCAAACAATTTCGTTTAGCATAAGTACACAGTTGAATGTAGAGCAGTTCTATTTGACCCATAGATAGGACCCGATCAGGTGCTACCGCTCCGGGTCAGAGTGGACCTGAGAGCGATGGCAATAAAGGAGTACTCCGCATTCCCTTTAACTCTAGCATTACTGGAGCCTCACCATTAGATAATTTAGCGTCATATATCAGGACGCTCGTTGAGGGAGTTTTACCCCTCTGCAGAGATGCAGTCGGTGTATTCTGTAGCTCCAGCCGAGTAGGCCATGTTTATGCAAAGCGGTAAGAGAGAGAGAGAGAGAGAGAGAGAGAGAGAGAGAGAGAGAGAGAGAGAGAGAGAGATCCCACACACACAGTGCAGATTCTCTGAGGAAATGGCCTGCTTGTCTGCCAAAAAACAATTTAAAATGTTCTATTAGATTGCATCAAAATATTTCTAACCCGGAGTAGTAGTATCTGTTAGGTTTGTTTGTTTGTTGGTTGGTTGGTTGTGTTTTACGGCATATCAACCTTTGTTGGATATTTAATGCCAAATCATATATCAAATATATATGATTTGTAAACGAATAGTTTTTACGTAACGATTTTTATACGAGCCAGTGTTCCCTTGTTGGAATACATTTTAGTGGTTTCAAGTATTGCTAACATTAATTGTTTTATTTCCTCACAGTTAACGGGTTTCAAGTATTTCTGTTTAACACTAATTGTCCTATTTGCCAGTGTTAAATCGTTTCCAGTAAAGTAAATGATTAAATGGTTCTAGTTGACCCATTGGTGGGACCCTAACAGGTACTACCACTCTGGGTCAGAGTGGACCTGAGAGTAATGACAATAAAAGGGGTACACCACATTCCTCAAAGCTCCTGTGTCATATCCAGGATACTCGTTAAGTGGGGTTTTTACTCCTCTGCCGAGATGCAGATGACATAATCTACAGCCCCAGCCGACTGGGCTGGTACCTGTTGAAATCTCTCACCTCTGGGTCTAATAGAAAAATTTAAGCATTTACTCGTAACCAATTAACTGGGCGCAAACTAGGGACTGATTATGAATTAGATAGAAATACTTGATAAGAGCCCAGTCGGCTATAGCTATAGAATACACCGACTGCATCTCTGTAGAGGTGTATGACTGCCTCAACGAGTGTCTTGGATATGACACTAAACCATCTGATGGTGATGCTGCAGTAATGTTGGAACTTTGGGAATGTAGAGAATTTTTTCATAGCCATCACTTCCAGGTCAACTCTTGCCCGGAAATAGAATTGTTTGACATTTAATCTGTCAAAACAAATGACTTTTGCTAAGTTGAATTGCTAGAAATAGAAGTGTTTGATCATTTAACTGAATGCAAAAAAATAACTGATGTTTTATGGAATTGTTAGTGATACACAACGATACTTGGAACTATTCAACTTCATGCAAACGAATGAGTAGTGTTGACTAGAATTATTTGTGTTAAATAGCAATACTTGAAACTTTAACTGTGTCCCTAAAATTAATTATTGGATTACATTGGAACCATTTGATTTGGTACAAATGAGTGAAGAGTATTCAATAGAATAATTAGTGATAAATAGCAATACTTCTAACTGCGTTATTGTGTGCAAACAAATGATTAATATCAAATAGAATGGAGGTGCCTGTGGTGTAATGGTTATTGTCGTAGGAAATAGACACGGCGACTGGAGTTCAAACCCTGGACGAGAATGATTGCATTTCACATAGCACTAATACCCTCGGGAAAGGTATGAATCCAATTATTCTCCCTCCAGCTATGGGTAAATAATAGGACAGACTGGGTTCTTCAGCCTTGGTGAGGCAACTAGTCTAGGAGATGAAAAACTCTGAATTCAAACCTGTCAAACTCCACTTAAAAATTGACCTTGTGTCATATCCTGCCCGAGTGGAGGGGTTGGTAAATAGGATTAATATCAAATAGAATTATTAGTGTTAGATAGCAATAATTGAAACCATTTAACTGTGTAGAAACGATAGCAATGCTCGTGTGCAAACAAATTAGTTCTAACTCATTGAAAAATAGAATTACCAACAAAGTATTCAATTACAAATCATATGTATATCCATTTAAATGTGTGCAAATAAATAATTGCTATTAGATTGTTTCTGTTACATAGCAATACAATTAAACTGTGCGCGAACAAATGTTTAATAGTTAATAGAGTTATTCGTATTAGATAGAAATACTTGTACTTGAAATCCTTTAACTATGCGGCAAAAAAGAACTCAGGCTGGTTTAAAGATGTTATCAACAAAATGTTTTTACAAATCATATATATTTAATATATATGCATAAAGAAGATTTAGCATTAAATAACCTACAATGCTTGACATGCCATAAAACCCAACCAAACCAAATCATATATATGTCACGTGGTCTCCCACTGAGAGAAGAGAAATAAGGAATTTCTACTATCCCTCGTGTTTGAATTAGCAAGCCGTCAAAGAATTACCGTTAAGAGAGATAATGTAGGTCAATCCCGAAGTAACAAATCCAGGTCAGAATGGAAACCAACAGATGTTTGTACTTTGTGACCGGATGGGTAAAGAATGGGGTACAGGAACATATTGTAGCCCTAACGAATCGCCTGACAGGGGAAGGAAGAAGATAGAAGCCAAATGATTGGCTAGAATCCCAAAGCGGAAATAGTCCCCCTCTTCTGTCAGCGGAAATAGGGAATAAGAAAATCATTAATGAAGATGAGGTCGTCGTGAGAGGATGCGAGTCCTATGCCAAGACTCTGGGTAAAGAAAGCGGAAAGGATCTTGGACAAGAAGAAGAAGCCATACCTTCAAGCCAGAACTAAAAATAACATAAAGTCCGTTAGCCCGTAAAAAAAGGAAAATATTCTCCAAAGGAAAGTCGTCGTAAAGATAAGTAAACTTTAAGACTGTTTCCCCTTATACCCAATTATATACTCTCTCTCTCTCTCTCAATTTGAAGAAAGTCATCGTAAAGATAAGTAAACTTTAAGACTGTTTCTCCCTATACCCAATTATATACTCTCTCTCTCTCTCTCAATTTGAAGAAAGAAAAGAAAAGAAGAAAGACATTTATGTTTATGGACTATCCGTTAATAATATAGCCGACACGTTGAATATATGTATCCACGTGTATAGTAAAAAGATTGATATATTTTAATGTTCCCACGTGTTGAAGTTGTTCATTTGTGTCGACTGCTACCAAATTGTTTCATGCTTGTTTCCTTTTCAGCTTCTATTCGCCTTATGTTATTCTCGCTTAAATTGTCCTATGAATTCCTTTAAAAATATTACACGGGAAACCGGAGTTGTCGACTACTACAATTAATATTATTACATCTAAACCTAGAGGTCCATATCTTCCATTGTTCTAGGGGTAGGCAGAACTAGTGGCCTTGGTGGGTGGGTGGGTGTGTGTGTAATGTGAAGTTTGGAGACCCCTTTCCAGCGGCGGTCAGTCTAGCCATAAATTAACCCCCCACATAATATGCCAGTTCCTATATGCCCGAGAAAGGACTCTGAACAAGGACTTATTCTACGAGGGATCTAGTGCTAGACCACCCCGTCTTCACACGTGCTAAAAAATAAACTCCCCGTTTGGTGATAACAATATTTAAATGCACCAGTTCCCATACGCTTTTAAATGGTTGCTCATCTGGGGATCTTTTTATTTTAATTTGCCGTCACATATATTTGATATATATGTATAAAGAGGATTTGACATTAAATAACCTACATTGGTTGATATGCCATTAAACCAAACCAAACCAAACTAAACAAAACAAAACCAGATCTTATATATTTAATATATATGTTTAAAGAGGATTTGGCATTAAATGACCTAAAATGGTTGATATGCCATAAAACCCAACCAAACCAAATTCTATATATTTAACATATATGTATAAAGAGGATATGGCATTATATAACCTACAATGGTTGATAAGCTATAAAACCCAACCCAACCAAATTATATATATTTGATATATATGTATTGACAATTTTGTCATTAAAAAACCCACAACGGTTGAAATGACATAAAACCCAACCCAACTAAACCAAACGAAACCATAGTTTGATATGCTATTAAACGAAATAATCTAATCAGTTAGGAAAACAACCTTAATATTACTTACGGAACCTTGTGTTTCTCAGACGTCATCCATCTCATTCATGATTGAACAGATTCATCTCGCGAGAATCAACACTTTATGTGTGACTTGTCTTTTTTCATCTTCGACAGATATATATACTCTCTCTCTCTCTCTCTTTGGAAGCAGTTGAAAACTTGGCTGACATCGGAGAATTGTAAAGTTAGGTGTCTAAAATCCAAGAGGTTAGAACTTGGATTTTAACTTGAAGCTAACCGAGACTAGTCAAAGTGATAAGACCGTTCCATGTGTTATTCATATATTCCAATCGTTTGTGACCCTCACAAAGAGTCGGTAAAGTATATGAGATGAATAGAGTTATGTGCACGCAAGAGAAAATGAACTCTTTGTATTTGTTATTCACCTTAGCTAAGAGAATAGAGTGATCAATAAAGAAAATGGAAGAACATTGTCGTCTCGAGAACAAATATGACAATGAGAAGCGACGACCGACCAGAGAAAATGAACAAGATGACAATCGAACGACAAGATGCCACGATATATATATATATATATATATATATATATACATATAAAGATTGTTATTGTAGGCCCAAAGAAAGAATAAGGATATATTTTAAAATAAGAAGGTCCAGGAACAGATTTGTATTTTTTTGAATTTCTGAATTTTTGAATTTGAAATTAAAAAAATACAATTCTCTTCGTGGTCCTTCTTATTTTAATATATATATATATATATATATATATATATATATATATATCTTTCCGCACGAACAGGATGTGACACAAAGTCAATTTTAAGCGGAGTTCAAAAGGTTTGAATTCGGAGTTCTCCTTCTCCTAGACAGGTTTCCATACTAAGGCTAAAGAGCCCATTCTGCCCTACTATTTACTTAAAGCTGGAGGGAAAATAATTCTATACGTTCTTTCCCAAGAGCATTAGTACTATATGAAATGCAAGCAATTTCATCGAGGATTTGAACTCTTTGTCGCTGTGTCCGTTACACCACGAGCACTTTTTTTCTTCAAGTTCTATTGTTTGTCTTTTGTTCCACAGTTGTATTTTATCCCTTATTTAATTCTTTTATCTCCTTGTATTTTCCCTAGTACTTTAACATGTCTTTGTAGTTTATTTACATATTTGTTCTTCTAGTGACATTTCCCATCCAGAAGCCGCCATATAACAATAGTTCTTCTCTAGTGTTTTTCATAGCTCTGATGATCATATTCTGAGATTTTAAACATTTTCAAACTTTCTATTTTTCATATTTACTAACCCCTCCGCTCGGGCAGGATATGACACAAGGTCAATTTTTCAGCGGAGGTTTGAATTCAGAGTTTTCCTTCTCCTAGACTAGTTGCCTCTCCAAGGCTGAAGAACCTAGTCTGCCCTACTATTTACCCATTGCTGGAAGGAGAATAATCAAACTTTCTATTTATGGAACAATATCATATTCCGTTTTATCGTCTATCTATGCCATAGATACATTTTTCTTCCTCATCTTAACCTCATTCAGAAAGTGTTGGTATCTCAATTTACATGGGACCCATGTGACTGTTAATAAGTACTGATAATAATGTATCGTTCTTTTTTTCTTTCGGATTTTAAAATAGTATACTATAACAACTACTAATCCTCGATCACAATACCTTGAACAAGAGAGGAAAAATGTTTTGCGTCACAACTTATTTGTAGACAAAAAACAATTGCATATTCTAAAAGCTGATATCATCATCATCATCATCTTGTCGTACCATCAGTACGGATATCCCTGACCCTTTCACGCCCCATCTCCCTATCGTTCATTGCTTCCGGCAAGTACTTAGGGTTACACTCCGTATCCTCACAAAGCTGCTGTATGTAGGTTCGAGCTGATCGCCCTGCTTTTGCTCGGCTATGTGAAGAGGTCCATAGGAGTACATCACTTATGAGCTCGTTCCTACTTCTCCAGCAGTGTCCTGCATGTCTGTTTCGTCTAACTTGGATAGTTTTCGTGATGGGTGGTAGGTGGCCGTACAGCTGCTACTTTGTGGGGTGTTACCTCCAGGACCTGTTCAATATTGCTCGCAGCATTCTTGTGTAACTGCCGTCAAGCTTTTTTTCCAGCTGTTTAGTTAGCGTCCATGTAGTGCATCCATATAGCAGTATCGACACGATCACTGTCTGGAAGAAACTGCGTTTCATTTTATCGGTCAGGTCTGACTTCCATATGACCGATAGCCTATTGATAGCTGTCCATGCCTTTGTTAGTCGCGTGTCGATGTCTTTTTCGGTTGATGAGACACTGCTTCCAAGGTAGGTGACCTTGTCTACTAGTTTCAGAGAGCTACCGTTTAGTGTGGAAATGTCGCTTGTTTGATTAAAGCACATATATTCTGTTTTGTGTGCTTTGGCATGGAGGCCAATGTCTGCAGCAGTTCGTTCCAGACTATGCAGTAGGTTTTCGGCTTGGGCGGGTGCATTCTCCAGAATCGCTATGTCATCGGCGTAGTCGAATAATTAAAAAACATTAATCTGGTGTCTCTTTCAAATGACCGCCATTGCGCTTATCACAATAATAAATCAATATCATATTAATGGGTTGCATGTATTTTGAGACACCCTGTATTATAGGCAATTTATTTTTCTAGTTCCTTTGTGCGATCATTTCTATTTTTCAGAAAATAACCTGCGGATTTCGAGTGAGTAATATATTTCTTCACTTATTTGTACAGTTAGGAACTTAGACATTATTAGAAAACTCATTATTGGCCGGTAGTTGCTTGTGATCGTTTTTTTTTTTTTTTTTGGAGGTGAATATTTCCCTGATTTTGTTATTCATTTGTTAATTTTAACCTCTCATGGACATTCACATAGTTAGTGAACTTATCTTTCGTGGATATATGTGAATATTTTGAACCAGATTCCATATATCCCATCATGCCCTGGGGCATTCGAATTTGTTTTACTTTTGTGAATCCAGATGGATTTCAACCCTCAGCCTTTTCTTAATTTCTAGTGATTCCTTCTTCATATCGTTAAATCATTCGACCTTTCTGTTAAGTTGTTTCCGTTCTCATAGATTGCTACAATATTTTCTTCCATTTACATCCGGCTGCTCAATTTTCTTCATGTTTTGCGCATTTTCTTATTGGTAAAATTTCTTTTCGTTATTCTAGAATGTCCGGTTTTGCATATATTGTTGTATATTATTCTGTTATCTTCTGATTTTCCCCTTCTTAGTAAATAATTTTTGGCTTATTTCTTTCAGTTGCATTGTTTTTCTTTTCTGCCACTGTTGTCTTTTATTAGTTATTTTATTGGGTTCTTGTATTTTTGCTTTGTACATCTCCTCGTAGTTTCTTTATTTGTTCTTCTCGTCCCATTTCCCATTTAGATTTTCTTTTTCTATTTGCTCCTTCATAGATTCCATCGTTCGGTTCAGTGATGCAGTTCGTTGGGAAAATCTTTCAATAATCTATGCATCCTTTCAGTTTCTAACTTGTAATCGAAAGTATGAAAGGATGAATGGTCAAAAAATATCCAAATGAACAATATCAGATCATTGAGGGAAGGAAAGTCTGTTGAATCCAGGAATTACTAATATGAAAAATGGGGACAGAAATAACAGGCGGGGAAAATGGGACGAATTGCCTGAGTGGAGTATTAACAATATGCAGTGAAATCGGGACAATGAGACAATTGACGAATTAAAATGAAATGCTGAAAAGCGAGGAAACCAATTGCTGGAAGACAACAGATAAAGAGACATCAAATGAGGAAAAATGAGACGAAGTGAGGTGGGATATAAAGATATGAGGGGGAAAATGAGATTAGTAAGTGAAATTTCAAATAGCGGAGAGATAACTGATAAAGAGACACTAATGAGGAAAATGAGACGAAGATGTTTAAGGGGAACAGAAACAATTAGCAAGGAAAGTGAGACACTGAGACAATCGATGCCGTGAAATATCAAATAATACTAAATGCTAAAGAGACACCAATTGGGAAAAATGAGATGAAGGGATCAATGCTGTGTATGCAATAACAAAATCTGGGAAAAGAGAGACCACCAGACAACCGATGAGGAAAGACAGTTGAGTGTAGGTCTAAAACATTGGCACAATCAGTAGGTAGCTGGAACACCAGCGAGTTAGGGAGACAACCAATCAGGAGACATCAAACAGGGAAAATGAGACGAAGACACAATATGAGAAATATAATAGTGATACGACCGATGGAGGAAATAATATCAGAAGTGTTTGCGTCAATTGCATCAGTCGAAATTTAATTATGTTTGTTAATGATGAATTCGGGAAATGTAAGAAGATTACGTAATTCCAATCTTTGAGGTGTAGATAGGGATTCAAAACTGAGGTTTGGTTTCATATTGAAAACGGACCACATCATAAAACCGATTTTTGGTTTCATATTAAAAACGGACCACATCATAAAACCGAGTTTTGGTTTCATATTGAAAACGGACCACATTATAAAACCGAGTTTTGGTTTCATATTGAAAACGGACCACATCATAAAACCGATTTTTGGTTTCATATTAAAAACGGACCACATCATAAAACCGAGTTTTGGTTTCATATTGAAAACGGACCACATCATAAAACCGAGTTTTGGTTTCATATTGAAAACGGACCACAATGCAAAAAAGAAATAGCCAATAAGTACACCGCCATGAAAATTTCCTTGAAATATTTATAAAGAGTTGCTTAGTTTTGAGAAAGAATACAATGGTCTTTTATCCATGAGTCTAACTTGAAAAAAAATTTACAGATGGTGGTGGTGTGGGGGGCTGTTAAATTACCTCATTTCTTTTCCATTTCTTAACATCTTTATGTCTTTTCCATTCTTCCAATTTTCTTGTTACTTGTTTCCCTTGCATTCAATAACGTTGATTTGTTTGTTTGTTTGTTTGCTGATCTTCTGACATCTTTTTCTCTCTCGTTTTCTTTTTCTTATCTTTATTCTTTTTTTCTTCTTCTAAGATGCTCTTTCTTTTTCATTTTCCCCTAAACCCTCTCTTGCATTCAATTGGCTTCACTGCTCGAAACTAATGTGGTCTCGTGTTTTTTTTTAAATTCATGTTATAAAGTCTTAAATCGAATTTTTGCAACTCGTTTTAGTGACCTATCTATACTTATAATCGGGATAATAGTTTCTTTTTCTGTCCTCTGTCGACGACCAAATGATTTGATACAAAATTAGGGAAGCAAATGAATCAATTAGCTGATTAAAATGACTTTTCCTATTTAATCAAACATTACTTATTAGGTTCACAGATCGTTCTTTAATCTGATTATGTAAAATAATTACATTGCATTAGTGCTTAGTTAGCACTAATAATTCTATTATTGTTAATTTGGCATTAATAACGGAATTATTGCTTAGTTAGCACTAATAATAGCATTATTGCTTATTTTGTACTAGTAATGGCATTATTGATTAATTCGCACTAATAATGGTATGATTGATTAATTTGCACTAATAATGGTATGATTGATTAATTTGCACTAATAATGGTATGATTGATTAATTGTGAAAATTAATCAATCATACCATTATTAGTGCAAATTGATAATAATGGTATGATTGATTAATTTGCGCTAATAATGGTATGATTGATTAATTTGCACTAATAATGGTTTAATTGATTAATTCGCACTGATAATGGTATAATTGATTAATTTGCACTCATAATGATATTATTGCTTAGTTTGTACTAATAATGGCATTATTGTTTAGTTTTCAATGATAATGGTATTATTGCTTAGTTTAAGTTAACATTATTATTATAGAAGTCTTCCCTGTGGGGCTTAGAATAACCTGACTGTATCCCAGCAGAGGGGTAAGATCCCCCTCACAAAAAAATGGGCGTCCTGGGTATGAGACTTAACCTCATCGGATGATGAGACACCCGTTCTGGAAATCTGAGGAGTGTTCAGTAAGCCTTCATTGCTATCAATCACAGGGTAGTACCTGTTAGGGTCCCTCCTTTGGATCAAGTATATCCGTTTAAAATTTTTCCATTCAGTTAGACTGTATAAAAAAATTCTTACAAAACACTACACAAAATGTAAATCATAACGTACAATGAGCACGATTCCCTAACCTCTAGGCATAAAAGAATCCTTGAGAAGTTGACATGCCGTTAAAATCAATCAAACTATGCAATAAATAGTATTATTGTTTAGTTTGGACAAACAATAGTATTATTGCTTAGTTTGGACTTAGAGTAGCATTATTGGTTAGTTTCGACTGACAGTGTCATTATTCCTTGGGACTAACAATAGCATTAATGCTTAATTTGGATTACCAATGGCATTATTGATAATATTGGAGTTAGTATAACATTTATTTCTATGACTAACAACAACAAATAAATGAATTAAAACTAAGTTCAATTCTCATAAGTTATCAAAAAACAAAACAATGACGAACAATATAAAGTCCTTCCTGTGTATAGAGTAAAGTTAGGGAGACTTACAGGTGTGATGGAGAGAATAGCAGGTATCTTCTGATCTAATAATTTCTTGGGAAGAATTACTAGTCAACATGCAGCCGGGAACTGGTTCAGAATCTATCTGCTGATTTTTTGGTATTTTTCGCCAAAACTTCTGGGCTATTCACTTGATTACTTTATCCAATAACAGAAAGACTCTACCTCAATTAATCCAACACATAGGAATAAATATATTTTACTGACCCAACACTAAGTTAGCACCAACAAACCGGGTGAAAATGTTTAAATCGATATATCTCTTAAAGTGTCACTCACAAAAATTAAAAAAAAATATTATTCTACAAACTAAACAAGAAAAGTAATAATTTTCAAAATTCATAAATCTTTTATTTCTTAGTTTTATTTTTCATTTATTTTTATTGGAATAAAAAAGATATAAAGATCTGAAAGAGTTCTGTACAATACTGACATTTAAAAAAATAAAAAAAATTGTCTGAAAGGATCATAATGATGTCTATACACCAGGGTTGGACTCAGAGGTCGAAAAATCAGCCACTATCCCGAAGGACTAAAGTATTAAGATGAAATGAGACTAATTATTAGTCTCACTTTCAAGTGGCTTCAAATGAATTAATGAGTTGTCGATGAAATATTATCACATTATAAATTCCTCTTTTTCAATTCATATTGTCCTTTATGTTCGTGACAGTATTCAATGACACTGAAAATAAACATCCCAACAGATTTCTCTGCATTTTAAAACATAGAAATAAATTCCGAAACAGATGCATGATTAAGATTATACATATCTGTATGGAAAGAATGGAAGGGTGGGCCAATAAATCAATCTGCTAAGGGACCCAGATCACTATCGGCTATAGATGATAAGTCTTTATGAAGATACTTGAACTTTTCAAGACAATGTATATAGGAGTTTCTCATAATTTGACTGGTGGAAACAATAATTTGCTGCCAACCATTAGTACTATGGAATCGCCTTAGTGACATTAATTTAACACTATGGGATGGTCGGACAGGTTAACTATGTGTTTCTTTGAACAAAGAGATTCTTTTATTTGAGGTTCTGTGGACATATCTTTTAAAAGATTACCAAGAGAGATTATAGAGAAAGAAAAACAGGAAAAAGCATTTCAATGCCTCCTTTTTTATTTAAGGGTAAGACGTCTAATCACACAGTCATGGGAATTTAAGAAAAGATTTTACTTTTTTCTTCATGTTCAAATTAAAAGAGCTTTACTCTTCTTTTATTTGGTGTCAGACAAATTCAGATGCGGTCAGTGGGTCAGAAAATACTTATGATTTTCTCTGGAATGATTATTATTATTATTATTATTATTATTATTCCTTGCGAGATTTCACATCAGCCTAAGCTGATGGTCTTTCTCGGGAACCTGAGTGACAGCAAGTCTCATCAGGTCTCCAGGACTCTTCTTAGTATTCAGGTTGATCTTAGTTTGGATGGTCTCGGCTCGCCCTTCGATTTCCAAAAGTTCCAGACCCCATTCCGGAGGTGCTAATTATAATTGATATCACTGTCAACCTCACGTTCCATAGATTTTTTATATCCTCTGGCAAGGTTCAAGTAATTGTTTCTCTTTTTGTTTTCTTTAATTTTCACTCTAGGGTTAGCCAGGACAGCAAAATCCATTAAACGGTAATTTCTCTTTTTTGTTTATCATCTATAAGTCCATTCTTGTGGCTGGGATTAAGTGAGTTGTTCATATATCAAACTCTCAGAGAATTACCTTACCCACACTACCGTTTCTAGTTTTATACTCCCTTTGCGCTAGTTTGCTGCATTCTCTTATTACGTGATTAATCGTTTCGTCTCAATCACCACATAACTTACACTTGTTATTTTCGTTGTGTTTTATCTATTTTCGCTTTAACATAATTGGCCCTTATGGCGTTGTTCTGTGTTACTAGTAGAAGAGATTTAGTTTCTCTTTCAAGGTTTCCCTTTTTTAGCCATGTCCAAGTCTTGTTTCATGTGATTTCATCAGTTTGTCACTTGAAATATCCATACAGTTGTTTTTCTTCCCATTTCTGTTTACTAGATATTGTTGTTGTGTTGATCTTTAAGTTATCTGTGATATTTCTAATCGCTGTGATTGTCTTTCTATTAATATTACTCATTAGAGTTTTTCACATTAGCGTAAACTGATGGTCTTTCACTGGAGATGGAGTGACAGTAAGTCTCTACAAGTCTCCAGGACTCTTCTCAGTATTCTGGCCGTTTTCAATAATGCTGTTGTTTGGATGGTCTCCATTCGGCCGCCAACTTCCAAATCTTCCAGGCCCTTTAATAATCCTTTAGTTACCGTGCCAAAAGCACCAATCACAATTGGTATAATTGTCACCTTCATATTCCACAGTTTTTTCAATTCTCTAGCAAGGTCGAGGTACTTATCTCTCTTTTCACATTCTTTCAGTTTTATTCTGTGATCAGCCGGGACAGCAAAGTCGACAATTTTGCAGTTTTTCTTTTTTTTTTTTTTGTTGATTATTATAAGGGCTGGTCTTCTGGCCGAGATTAGGTGATCCGTTTGTATATCAAAGTTCCATAGGAGTTTGTGTGTGTCATTTTCATGGACAGGTGCTGGGTTGTGCACACACCATTTGTTGGCATGGTCAAATTTAAATTTCTTGCACATTTCCCAGTTGATCACCTTGCCCACCCAGCCGTGTTTCGCCTTGTACTTTTTCTGTGCCAATTTGCTGCATTCGCTTATTATGTGATTGATGGTTTCATCTCTGTCACTGCATAGTCTACATTTGCTATTTTGTTGCGTCTTATCTATCCTCGCCATGATATGATTAGTTCTTATGGCGTTGTTTTGTGCTGCTATTAGGAGAGATTCTGTTTTTCTTTTAAAGTTTCCTTTTCTTAGCCACGTCCAGGTTTTGTCATGTGAGATGTTGCTTATTAGTCGTTTAAAACGCCCATGGAGTTGTTTTCCTACCCATTTTTGTTTCCTAGTTTTTGTCATTCTACTATCTATCGTGTTGCCAGTATTGTTTCTGATGGCCGTAAACAGTCCTCGTTCGTGTTTTTCTATGTAGTCTTCGAGTCGTTGTATGGATATGTCAACGCTGTCTTCGATGCTGGCAAGTCCTCTTCCTCCCTCTTTTCTTGGTACATATAGTCGGTCAACGTCGTCTCTGGGATGTAATGCCTTGTGCATGGTCATCAGTTTTTTAGTTCTTTGGTCCATTTGTCTAAGTTCCTCTTTGGTCCACTTGAGAAAGGGTGAATTAATATTTTAAAAAAGTTACACAGTAAGGACTGCTCCTTTCGGACGTCTGAAAAACTCACTTGTCTTCAAGTGGATTGATAAGACAGTGAAAGAACCCGTTTTCTCATTTTTGCCTCTAAAACTTTAACGTGAAATTGTGGGATATTCTGTTTTATTTTCGTAATTTATTATTTGTTTTATTCTTTTAATTTTCGTATTTTATTATCTGTTTTATTTTTCGTATCGAAACTTTTATGATTGATTGATTGATTTTAACAGCATATCATCCGGTCTAGGATTGTTTTATGCTCAGAAGTTAAGGAATTGCATTCATTATATTTTTTGCGATGTTTTTTCTTGAAAGTTTCTTTTGCACAAATATTCCTATCTAATACAAATAATTTGCACATAACTGTATGGTTTCAAGTATTTCTATCTAATACAAATAATTTGCACATAGTTGAATTGCTACAAGTAATCATTTTTTATCTAATAGTCATTTGTTTTCACAAGGTTACATGCTGTCGTCTAACTAATAAAAATAATAATCCTTAGTAAACAATTAGAGCTTCAAGTAACTATTCTTAATACAAATAATTTGCACACAGTTATATGCTTTCAAGTAACTAATAATAATAATCCTTAGTAAACAATTAGAGCTTCAAGTAACAATTCTTAATACAAATAGTTGGCACACAGTTATCTAGTACCAAATTTCCAATCTAATACTAGTAATAGATCTTTTTGACCAATAAATAGAACCGTAACACGTATTACCATCTCAGATGGAAGTGGACCTGGGAGTAATGGTATTGAAGGGATACTTTACACTTCACAGATCTTCTTGCGATGGGTTTGTAGAATACACCAACTGTATCTCTGCAGAGGGTTAATACTCACCCCCCACCAACTAGTGTCCTGGATATGACACTAAAAATCTGATGGTAAGGTTCCAGTAATGCCAGAGCTTTAGGGAATGCGGAGTACCCATTTATTGCCATCGCTCCAAGGTCTATTCTGGTTCGGAGTGGTAGCATCTGGTAGGGTTTTTTTTCGATGGGTCAGATAGAAATAAACTGCGTACTAATGTTAACCTGAATAGTTTGAAATAGAACTGTTTTGACATTTAACTGTGTAAACAAAAGAGTGTGCGTATACTAAACTGAATTGTTTGAAATGGAACTGTTTGACTAAATTGAATTGCTTGAAATAGAAATGTTTTTGACAATTTAACCGTGTACTTACGCTAAACTGAATTGTTTTAAATAGAACTGCTTATTTGTATAAAAATAGATTTGGCATTAAATAACTTATAAAGATTGATATGCCATAAAACCCAAACAAACAAAACAAACAAACAAATCAATAGATCTTCAAAACTGAAGCCTCACCATCCGATACAGTTTAGTGTTATAACCAGAACAACCCTTTTAGGGGTGGTCTTACCCCTCTGCAGAGTACACAACGAGCATTTTCAATGCTAATGTTACATATTGAGCTTTGATCGACCAGTTACAGTAGATTTCAAAAACAGGATATACAGCTGTATCCTAAGGTAAGCAAGGAACAACGAAAATGCCATGTAAATTGCATGGGAAGAATTGCGTAGGTGGGGCACCAGAAAGAATAATGCGTAGGCGTTCAGAAAAATATATAATGACGAAAGTTTTCGACCCCAGCAGTCAGTCGGATTCGCAGTCAGCAGAATAAAGGCACTGAATATATCTATCTACACGTGGTGTAAGCCCAAGCAGTTCCTGACCGACTCTCTCTCTCTCTCTCTCTCTCTCTCTCTCATACTGCCATTTCGCCACGACTTTCGTAAATAAAAAGAGAGTTTATATATTTATTCATTCGAAAAAAAAAAAATTTCTAAACCACCAACTAATCAAAAAATATTGTTATGATCGTACAAGGAATATGATTCCCTAATATCTAGGCATAAAATAACTCTAGACGGGTTGGCATGTCATTAAAATGAATCAATCAATCATAATAAAATGATTTTAATAATGAAGAAAATGAAAATCCTGAGTTCTATAGTAAAAAGCAACAATTATAAGATGGACCAGCCCATTGACCGAATGGTTAGAGTGTTCGCCAATGACCCGGGAGATCGGGGCTCAATTCCAGGTCGAGTCACACCAAAGACTCAAAAAATGGTACTTGATAATATCCTTGCTTAACACTCAGCATTATAAGGTACGTATCAAGAGTAAAATAGAATAATCCAGAGAAAGAAGTAACGTCCTTCCCTACACTTCAGTGTAGTAGCTTTTGAAAAGGGAGCTTTCGGGTCACCCCCGACTACGGACGCCAACTTTATAACTAGTAATGTATGGGTTATGATAATTATTGTAGTCTATTAATATTTGATGCCCAGGCAAAAGTCGTATTAAAATAAAAGTTTTTAAGAACATTTACTTGAAGCAATAAATGTTTACTAAGGAATAGTATTATTTACTTGAAACCATATAACTGTGTGCAAAAAAGTGACTGTTATTAAATAGAAATAATAACTTGAAACCATATAATTATTAGTATTAGATAGGAATACTTGAAAACATTCTGTTATATATAAGCTTCTTTTTCGGCCTTAATGTGGTTCCATTTTCGTCATTGGTCACTTTATTCTTTTCGCTACAATGAATACCAAATATAGAATCTTTTTTCCTGTGTGCTCACAAAGTTTATTCCTTTCATATATTCTACCGACCCCGGGTCAGGAACACCAGTACCATAGATGGAAAATCATATCCTCTCACTTCAACTGGTCTCTGCCAACTAAAAGTTGAAATCTAACTTCTAAGATTTTAGTCACTTGACTTTTCAATTCTCTAATGTCAGCAAGCTTTAAACTGCCTTTAAAGGTTCTTATTGGTCAATCAGACTAAGTTGACTCCTGTTATTCGAATTCTACACTAAATACCAAATAAGAAATTTAGTCAATCTAATAGTGAACAACATAACCGTGTGTAAATTATATTAAAAGGAATACTTGATATTGCATAACAGTGTGAAAAAAATTCTTTGAGAAACAACTTCACAAAAATATATGAACGTAGAATATACGCGATTCCCAAACCTCTAGGCATTAGATAACCCAATATGGGCTAACATGCCGTTAAAATCAATCAGTCAATGAATCATTAGCTCAGAAATGTCTACACTAGCCACAATTTTAATACTAACCTGTCAAGTGTTACTGTATGGCATACGCCAAGCAAAAACGTCCAAAATATTGTCAAATTACTCTCGTCTCTTATTTTTATTTCACAGAATTAAGAGCAGACGATACGACTCATATTTTCACTGGTAGCATTTATGCCGAAAGATTTTAGCCTTTCAGCTTGTAACTTCCATTAAAAGACATCTGCGTCACCGGTCCTTTTTTTCTTAGTTTCTTGCAAAAGAGTTCTTCTTTATTTCTTTCATTTTCCCAGAAGACATCACTGACATTTCCAATCTAATCTAGCCAGAAAATCGATCTTCTGTTTGCTATACGAATGGCGTTAAAAAAACCGAAATCCGAAACACAACGGAATGAGAAACAACAACAACAACAAGATCATCAACAACAACAACAACCGCAATAATAATAATAATAATAACAACAACAATAATAATAATAGTTGTACGACAGTAGCATCTAGACATTATTTCTTATATGAGTAGAAAATCAAGATGGCGTCATAATATAACAAAATTTTTACGAACTTGTTCGTCTTACATAAACAATAAAAAGACTAGCTTATAAAACCAAATATCTACATTAAATACCGACTTTAAATAAGCAGACTACGGTGGGGGAGTCTCTGTGGTGCAGTGGGTAACGTTCTGGATTGCGACATTGTAGAAAGCGAGTTCGAAGTACAGTCAAGCTATTGCAGTCACTTTCGGGCTAATGCCCCTTGGGATAAGTATAAACTCCCTCATCCTCTCAGCTATGAGTTACATATTACCACTACTGTTCTTCTACAAGGATAGTTTTAACATTAAATAACTCACGAGAGTTGACATGCCCTTAAAAAAAGAAACCAAAACTGAACCAGACTAATGTAGTGCGTCAGAATTCCTCCGATTGCAAGAAATGTTCTTCTTAAATAGGGCTTAAAATAGGCTGATTTTACCCCCTACAGAGGAGTAAGACGGGGGGGTCTCACTCCCAGTAGTGTTCTGTAAATGACACCATTGCATTTCTGGAGATATGAGCATTGTAAAGTGTCCCTTCATTGCAATTATTTCCTGGTCCATTCTAAGCTAGAATAGTAGAACCTGTTAGGATCCGATTTTAAAGTCAAATAGATCTGTTTGAAGATTATTGGTATTTGATAGGAATACTTGAAACCATATTACTGTAAATTATCAATTTTAAGAATTGTTACTTGAAACTATAATTGTTTACCAAAGATCATTAACGTAACTTGAAGCCTTTATAACTGTGTGTAAACAAATGACTATTATTAGATAGAAATGACTGCTTTAAACCATGTAATTATAAGTATTAGATAGGAATACTTGAAACCATATCATCATCATCATCATCATGTCATGCCGCTAGCACGGATATCCCTGACCCTCTCTCGCCACTTCTCCCTATCGTTCATCTCTTCTGGTAGGTCCTCAGGGCTACATCCCGTATCCTCACAGAGCTGCTGTATGTAGGTTCAAGCTGGTCGTCCTGCTTTTGCTCGGCCATATGAGGGGGTCTATAGGAGAACATCACTTATGAGCTCGACCCTGCTTCTCCAGCAGTGTCTTGCATGTCTGGTTCGTCTAACTTGGATATTTTTCGTGATGGGAGGTAGGTGGCCGAACAGTTGGGGATTTGTGGTGTGTTGCCTCCAGGACTTGTTCAAAATTGCTCGCAGTATTCTTATGTAGTTGCCGTCAAGCTTTTTCTCCATACGTTAAGTTAGCGTCCATGTACTTAGTGCGTCCATATAACAGTGTCGACACGACCGCTGCTTGGAAGAAACTGCGTTTCATTTTATCGGTCAGGTCTGATTTCCATGTGACCGATAGTCTACCGATAACTGTCCATGCCTTTGTTAGCCGCGTGTCGATGTTTTTTTTTTTTTTTTTGTGTACAAATTATTTGTATTAGGAATGATTTATATTATATAGCTCTGAGCAAAGCCTCCTTAAAACAACTACAAAAAATCTAAATTTTAAAGTACAATATATTCAATTCCCTCACCTCTTGGCATAAAATATCCCTGTACCTGTTGACATGCCATTGAACAGCAATGATAATTATCAGAAGTGAGTAAAGCAACCTTACCGCCGAGTAAGTAGTATCAGTAAATAAATAGATAAATAAATAAACGAAAAAGTTACCCTCATTGTCAACCTTGATAGAGGCCAGTCATCATACTCCCTTTTTTAAAAGACCGTTTTTGCCTGTCTCTCAGGCGATTTATCTGTCATATTGCAGAGGGCAATTATATTATTAGACGCGGACGGATAATTTTCTTTGCCTGTCGTTGAAAGGCAGTGATGAACGTCTCTCGCGGAGTGATTTTACGGTCGACTGACGTTTGCGTTGATGACTTGTTAAAATAAATAAAAAATGCGTTATTGGAATAATTGTGAATTTTATAATATTTTTCAAATTACGTAGAATAGATTTTCTTTTGAGTAAATATAGGACGACATGATAACTTGATTTAAAGGAAAAGATAAATGATGAGAAAGAAAAAACAAATTTTAAACAGTTATACGCACACACTGAATTTTCACATAAATAACATATCAACTGGATTCCGCTGTAGATGAAATGACCAGTTTTCTAACTATTCTATCATTCTCTGCCGTATTCTTCTGGGGTAGAAAAGGCCATCTGGAACTAAACTGCTATATTTTTACATTAACATACCAATGTGACAGTTAAGTCGTATAGCGTTCCTTGATAGTAATTTTAAAATGAAAGACTTGCTGGGAACGAATAAGTAAATAAAAAAGATTTAAATTGAATTTTTAAAAAAAAAGGAAAACTTAAATTTGCAGAAACTCCCAGAGGTCTCTGACGGGAAAAAGGGATGACTCATGCGTAAAGAAAAAAGGCAACCTCTTGACAAAGAGGAACAGGTTTTCTTTCTCTTTCAGGCAGTGACCATCTGATCAACAACACCATTTTCCTGTCTGGGCACCACGCATACGTCTTTGGACGTAGCGCTGGTTAGTCCCTTTCACCCAGTAGCAGCTCTCTCTCGGTCAGCATTATGCTGAAATATAAAAGACCCACAAATGAACTACAAACTAACCCTTACCGGACTTTGACAAACTTCAAAAAAAACAAACTAACTCTTATGGAAGCCCGAAATACCGAATGAGGACAAACACATGCATGAAACGATTAGCGTATTTTTGACACCTTAACTGGGGGATTCAACCATTTCAATGTATTCAGGAAAACTCCCTCATCCATGGAATGGTTGTTGAACCCAGTAAATAAAGGAAAGTATAAAAGAAACGTCTTCGTCTCTTATCTGTTGCTGTCTTTTCTTTTGTTTAAAACAAAATAACCAAAATATGGAGTCAGATATCAAACGGCCACACAGCCTTGCCCTTTGCCCGTGACCTTCAGCCTCATACCCCACAGACTCACCTACCAAACTATTAGACTTTGTCAGAAAAAATAACGGAATAAAAAATTGTTACCCTACAACCTCTTCTGTTCCTAGGTTTGCATATTTAGGTGCAAAATTGCATATGCATGAAGACGCAAGTGCATCTATAGGGATGTATGTGAGCATAGGCTAGATTGTTTCCTTTGTTTAATGGCATATCAACCTTCGTGTGTTATTTAATGCCAGAGCAATTTTTGTAAAAGAACAGCAGTGATGCTGATATTTTGGAGGGCTGAATGGTCGACGTGTAAAAGGTAGTTCTCTTTCTAGAAGTCATCATCATCATCATCATGTCATGCTGCCAGCACGGATCTCCCTGACCATCTTTTGCCACCATTCTCTATCGTCCATCGCTCCTGGGAGGTCTTCCAGGTCACATCCTGTATCGGCACAAAGCTGTTGTATATAGGTTCTATTTGGTCGTTCTGCTTTTGCTCATCCATGTGAAGGGGCCCACAGTAGTACATCGCTTATGTGTTCGTTCTTACTTCTCCAGCTGTGTTCTGCATGTCTGGTTCGTCTAACTTGGATAGATTTCGTGATCCTATTTACCCAACCCCTCCGCTCGGGCAGGATATGACACAAGGTCAATTTTTAAGCGGAGTTTAACAGGTTTGAATTCAGAGTTTCCCTTCTCCTAGACTAGTTGCCTACCCAAGGCTGAAGAACCTAGTCTGTCCTACTATTTACCGATAGCTGGAGGGAGAATAATTGGATTCATACCTTCCCCAAGGGTATTAGTGCTATGTGAAATGCAATCAGTCTCAGGATTTGAACTCGTGTCGCCGTGTCCATTTCCTACGACGATAACGACTACACCACGGGCACCTCCACAAGATAGTTTCCGTGATAGGTGGTAGGTGGCCGTATAGCTGCTGTTTTGTCAGGTGTTGCCTCCAGGACTTGTTCAATATTGCTCGCAGCATTTTTGTCTAACTGCCATCAAGCTTTTTCTCCATAAGTTTAGTTAGGGTCCATGTGGTGCATACGTATAGCAGTATCGACACGACCGCTGCTTGGAAAAAAAAACTGCGTTTTATTTTATCAGTCAAGTCTGACTTCCATATGACCGATATCCTATCGTTAGCTGTCCATGTCTTTGCTAGTTGTGTGTTGATGTCTGTCTCGGTTGATGAGACACTGCTTCTTAGGTAGGTGGACTTGTCCACTAGTTTCAGTGAACTACGATTTAGTGTGGAGATGTTGCCTCTTTGATCAAAGCACATGTATTTCGTCTTGTCTGCGTTGACATGGTGGTCTATGCCAGCAGCTGCTCGTTCTAGACTATGTAGCAGGGATTTGGCTTGGTCGGTTGTATTTGCTAGAAGCGCTATGTTATCGGCGTCTATAGTTGTTTTTGCGGGGTATCGCCTGCTTATTGCCTTTGCCAGCTTGAAACCGTTATATTTCATGATATCAATAGCCGTTCTAAGCACTAGTCTAGGTAGATGATAAACAGGTAGGGGGCTAATGTGTCTTATTGCAGCACAACTGCTAAAATGTTGAAGTAGTTTATGTCTCCATCCGGGGAGCGGACTTTTACTTTCGTGTTTTTATATAGCATCAGTCTAGCTGTGACAGTTTCTTTGCGTAGTCCGTAGGCAAGTAGTATTTGCTCCATCTTCCCTCTGTGTATGGAGTCAAAGGCTTTGGAGAAGGGGATAAATGATATTGCTGCATCAAGGTTTATTGCACGTACACCTTCTAGAATTCGATGGATAGTCAAAATTTGTCTGGAAGTCAAAACTTCGTATATTCTCTTTTCTTTGTTTTTATTACATATAAACAATTATGCTAAAGCCATCCTTGTTGAAGGACAGCAATGATATTAGTTAATCCATAGGCGGAGGGATAAGTGGCCTTATACTATTCCCAAGGGTATTAGTTCAAAAGTGATTTCAATAGCCTAATTGGAGTTCGAACTCTTTTACTTTGAGGCCGCAGTCCAGCATTTTGGCCGTTATGCCTCGAGGACTCCCCCGTTGGCGTAGACGTAGTATATATGTATATACATAAATGTGCTTATAGTAATATGAAAAGGGTAGCTAAACAATTTTAGGAGTTAAGCTAATTTTAAAAGATTAAATAGAAATGGATTTCTTGGTTGGAATTAAGAGTTTTTTTTATATCAGTAATAGACTGGAGTCTTTGATGCTTTTACGGTTGAAGTTAGCGGACAGGATTCGAACTTTTTAGGCTTTTGGGGGTGCATGGTCGAAGCTTGAAAGGCGATTTTCTTTATGGAAGTCAAAATCTCGTATATCCTTCTTCTTTCTTTGTTTTAAACCTTTGTGAGCTATCTAATGCTAAAGCCTTCCTTGTTGAAGAACAGCAGTGATACTATGTAATCCATAGCTGGTAGAGAAATAAGCGAGTTCATGCCTTTCCCAAGTGTAATAGTCTAAAATTGAACGTAATAGCATGACTGGAATTCGATCTCGTTTACTTCGAGGTCACAGTCCTTCACTTTAGCCATGACGCCATGGAGACTCCACACCCCCATATATTCAAGAGGGCATTTCGTATGAAGCCAGTAGTCAACTGTGGAGAGATTGACGTTTGATGGAGGGGAACAGAGAGAGCCGCCAGTCCTTCTTTCCCTCCTCCATTCTCTTAGTTTCTTTCTTCTCCCTTTTCTTTCGTTTCTTTCTTCCTTCTCTCTTTTGCTTCTATATTTGCTTTCCTTCCTTTCTCCTCTTCTCTTTCTTTCTTTTTTTCTTTTATCAGTGTCTTTTTTTTTATCTATCCTCTCATTTCTTCATTTTTTGTCTTTCCTCTTCTCTTTCTTTTCGTTCGTTCTTTTCTTTTCTTCTTTTCTCTCTCTATTATTTGTTCATTTTTTCCTTTTGTACTTTTTGTTTTTCAGCTTTTCTTTTTCTGCTTTCCAATTCTTCTTTTATTTTCTCACTCTTCTTTTTTTTCTATATTTTCTTTTCTTTTTTACCTTTTTTTGTTCGCTTTTCTCTCTCGTCTATTTTCCTTCGCTCATTCCTTTTCAATTCTATTTCTCCTACTTCTCGCTATCTATCTATCTATCTATCTATCTATCTATCTATCTATCTATCTATCAGTTTCAGTCTATTCCTATCTATCTATCTATCTATCTCTCAGTTTCAGTCTATTCATATCCATCTATCTGTTTCAGTCTATTCATATCTGTTTTAGTCTATTCATATCTATCTATCTATCTATCTATCTATCTATCTATCTATCTATCTATCTTTGAACTTGCCTCATACAACGTTCCCTCGTTCTTCTGATGATTGACAGTATCTATTCACATGTTGCCGATCTTATCTTAAGAATCTGATCCCATCACAACTACATAATGACATACTGTTCATCTATGGTGTTTTCATTATCACAGTGAGATTCACAAACTTATAAGCAACCGAACAACTTTGGCAATTAGCGAAATGACGTCGCCCATTGGCAGCTTGCCGGATCAGGTTGTTCTTCCATTGTTTGATTGTATGAGAACCCGTTACAGCGTGGATTATAATGAAGGGTTAGGACAAATTAATTGGAAAAATGGGTGGGGAAGAAGAGCTCTTATCAAACGAGATCTTTAAACGCATACAAAAATCAGCGGGAAGTGATTTTGTTGAAAGACGTAACTAAATGGACAGAATTTAAATGACACAGCTCTGAAATTAGATTATTTGTATTGTTAAAATAATTATCCCAATACAATTAACCTTTTGAAACCTGTGGGCACCACAAGCCGTGGTCCCCTGGCTCCCTGCCGAAAAATATCCGAAAATATGCTGTTATCTAGTAAAGTTAGCGACCTTAGTCGAGAGTGAACCGAAGGCCCCCTTTTCAATAGCTACTACACCGAGTTGTAGGGGAAGGCGCTACTCCATTCTCTGGATTGCTCCACTTTACCCTTGATCCTTACCTTATAGTACTGAGTGCTAAGCAAGGAGGCATCATGAACCATTTTTGAATCTTTGGTATGACTCGACTTGGGATTGAAACCAGGTCTCCTGGACCATTGGCGAACATTCTACTCATTAGGTAACTCCTTTACAACGAGCAGGAGGCGATACAAGGCCAGTTATTAAGTGAAGTGTAATGTGATATAGCAGGTCTAAGTTATAAAAGAGAAGGAAAGGCTAATTTCTAAGGAAGGAAGGAAAGGAAGGAAGGAAAGAAAGAAAGAAGGAAAGAACGGCAGATATAGAGTGTATGGAGGTAGTTGAACTCTGAGGGATTTAGGCTTAGGCATTTGTAGGTAAGCCGGTCAGGGTGAATGACTCCGCGTTAGTCTTCTGCATAGGTGTGCAACCAGCAGAAACGGATTTTCTTCCTGCCGACACCAGGCAGAGGGAAGGGGACGATTCGGTTTTGAGGGAGTTGGCGAGGTAAAGACAGTCAGTTGAACACCAGCCAGGGGCATATAAAAAAGACAAAAATTTCTGCTACGATTTTGGGAGTGAGCTCTGAATAGGAGCATCACACACCAGACGCGAACCCGTGAAGACAAAACCAGCAGATAAGCATGTTAGAACTACAACAGAAAATCAAGAAAAAATTTCACGGTCTGTGACTGGTCTCTCTTTCTCCTCATGGAATGTTATTTCTCTTTGTCCTGCTAACGCGGTCGACTTAATTTTCATGCTCTCTTTCTTTCTCCCAGCGACTACTGACAAATCATTATAGAGAATAAACCTTTGTATAGCTAACTAAAACAGAGTTTCCTGTGTTTATCAACTTTTACTACATGGTTGGACTACTACTATAAATGTAGCAGTACGGCTATTAACACGTTCGAGCATGTGGTGGTACAAATGTCTATTTAGTATCGTTCAGTGGGTAGAGTGTTCGCCAATGGTCCGGGAGACCTGGTTTCAATCCCATGTCGTGTCATACCAAAATACTCTAAAAATGGTACTTGATGCCTCCTTGCTTAACACTCAGCAATATACGGTACGTGTCGAGGGTAGAGTGGAGCAATCTAGGGAAAGGAGTCGTGCCCTCCCCTACACCTTGGTGTAGTAGCTCTTGTAAAGGGAGCCTTCTGGTCGCCCTCGACTATGGTCACCAACTTCACTTTACTTATGTCACAAACGTCTATTCGGTGCCGTTACGATACTGGAGTACAGCTGGTTTGAGTTCAGAGGTTTTTTTCTAGACCAGTTGCTATATCAAGGTTAAAGAACACAATTTGTCCCACTAGAGGGAAAGTAATTTGATTCATACCTTTCCGAAGGACCCTACGAGCGCTATGTTTAATTCAAGCAGTATTCTTCAGGATAAACACGACTAGTCTTGTCTTGGAATAATCTACACAACGTGGGGTTGAAGCGTTTAGCAGGCAAAACTGTATACATAGCAACATTCTATTGGCAACAACGATGTAGAAATAGGTATTTACCGACCAAAATTGAAGCTGATCGACTATATGTACATCTAGGTAGTTGTGTAAATACAGGCGAGAGGTTAAAGTTTAAAATCCCAGATTAAAAAAAAGATATTGAAGATATGGAAAACAAAACTATATTGAAGAAAAAATCGACCAAGAGAAATCTATAACCGGGCCATTGAGAGAGAGAGAGAGAGAGAGAGAGAGAGAGAGAGAGAGAGAGAGAGTATTTAGCTGTATTAAGTATTTAGAAAAAAAAAAAAAGAGAGTATTTTTCTAATGAAACATTTGCACCATGTGCTAGCCTCATTTGAGCATCTGTTCCTTCGTGTTGTACTCCTTGTATCGTTTTTCATGGATGAACGTGTATTCATTGTTTATACTTATTTAGCGTCTAAATCAGAATTTAAGAAGGTGTGGTGCTGACAAAAATCCTAATACACTTGAAAACTTGAAGGCTACCATCGTCAAGGTGATTTTATAATGCCTAGAACACTGTAAGCCTGTTAACAGTTTAGAATATCTTATCGGTAACATTGATGTACCGGGTGACCCCAATAAAACAGAACCCATAAACTTTTTTATTACTTTTACAAAAATAAAGTAAATAATTCTAATTTTTTTCCTTGGTAGACCAGGACATGTTGTTGAATACTATGGTAACAATTTTTCATGCACAGAATCTACTTCATATCCTGAAAAAAAGAAAAGGCTAGAATTGAATTTATGAATTTCAGTCAAAGATATATGGGTTCTGTTTTTTTTTGGGGGGTCACTCTGTAGAAATGGAAATTCAGACCACCTGGTATATGTACACAAATAAAAAAAGTAAAAGACACAAATACGGGCTGCTCGAGTTCTAATGGAGAGAGAGAGAGAGAGAGAGAGAGAGAGAGAGAGTATAGCTCGAATAAATCTATCAACCAGAAAAGTGAAAATTAACTAAAGGGAAGAGTGATTCAGTATATTACAAAACGTTAAGACTGATTGAAATGGATTTTAGAAGAATGAGTCAATACATTCCAAAAAGTGAAGATTAATTGAAAAAAAGTCGAAAAAAAAAAAACGTTATTTTTTTGCGAGAAAAGAAAACATGAAGGAAATGTATTGTTATTCTTAGGCTGGAAATAGAAAGAAAAATAAGCGAATTTATTTTGACTAAAAAATTGTCAAGGCTAACTTTGTTTAGGGAATTATTATTTTGATTGTCCACAGATGACGAACTGACTCGCTGGTTCAACCAGGGGTGGGGTCAGTGTTTAATAATAATGATAAACAGTTGAACAAAGTACAATTGTGATAGGAAACGATAAAATTTTTCAATAACCTTTTTTTCTTATTCGAAGCCGTGGGAATTTTTTTTTCCCTGCTTTTATGAATTTTAAAAGATTTTTGACGTCATTACTATAGAGACAGATTAACTGGCTACCGTGAGGAATGGGTTAGGGTGAAAATATTGAAAAAGGGAAAAGGTCAGCCCCTTTTTGGATAAAGCCGAGAGAAAATCAAAGAGGCAAAATAAGGAGGGAGTAGAATTAGTCGGTAGAATCCAGATTAGAAAATACCTGGCTTTTAGGTAATGGTAAAAAGAGATCGAGGAAATGAAGAGGGTGGAATTAATTATAGGAATCCAAATTAGGAGAAAACTATTATCAATACCACCGCAACCCACCACCCAACCGTCGAGGAAAATGCATATAAGCAGATATTTTCGTTCATTACCAGAGACTGGCTACGATACCCCATGCCGCTCTAGGCCCTGGCTTTGAGCCAGACTGCTCAGCGCAGAGGGTTAGTGGCCTAAGATGTTGTGATACCTTGTACCAAACTCGTGAAAGTAAAGAGGCGTAGAAAAGCCTGAGATAATGCGATACCTTGAGATGACTCTGTACTAGACCCACAAAGTAGAGTAGCGAATAGAAATCAAAGTAACACGATACTTTGAGATGACCTTGTGTCAAACTAGCAAAACTAAAGAAGCAAAGAGAAATTAAGATAATACAACACTTGAGATCGACTTGTGAGAGACCAGTGCGGAACTATCATCACTGCTACTTGAGATTGCCTTATACCAGGCAGAAAAAGCCTATACATATTATGATGAATCGAGAGGCCTTGTGCCTGACTTTGAATGCCGAGAAATTGACTGACTGTTAATTCATGAGCAAGGTCTCCGTGTAGCATGACTACTACCTATCGGGAAGGGTGAATGTGGGTAACATTTTTAAAGACTCTTTTTTTACTAAACAAAACATTATTGTTTGTTACAAACCTGTTTCTTGTTCTTTGTTGGCGTTCGACATTTTTTACTTTCTTAATTGTGTGGTCTTATCGGTTCATTCATCGACTGGTGACTCTAATTAACGATCGATCTGCTGTCTAGATCGAAAACACAACGTGGACAGATGGGCAGATTGGCGGATCGACCGTGTCACCCGGTGACATAACCAACCAAGCGAAACAGTCGGTGGATCGAAAGCGGAACCCCCTTGTGATTGGGGAAAAACGGGTGTTGGGCCAAACAAAAGGGCTAAACATTACAAATTAGAGCTGGAAGATTTGATATATTTGTAGCGCAAAAGTTTGTAAATGACCATATAAAACAGTTCTAAAAATTCCAATTTTTTTTCTTTAACTTGAGTGCAAAGTTTGCAGATAAACAACAAATGTTACAGGTTTTTTTTTTATAAGAAAAAGTAACATTATTAGTCAGAGTGTTAATATACCCTGATATGGTATTGACTAGTAGAAAATTAAAAGCAGTTTGCATTTGTTTTGAATCTAGATAATATTTTTTGTGTATAAACGAACTTTATGTGAGTATGTCAATATGTAGAGGTAAAGTATATTTATACGCTAATATATAAGCGTGATAATCAGCGGTGAGGAATGTAATATTCGTAATTGCAAGTCCCTTTAAAAAGTAAATAAGAAGAAAGGTTTTCCCTTGCAAGCAAATAACTATGCAACTTTGAAAATAAACCAAATCTGAAAAGAATAGAATGTTAAATTTTCCTCAATAAAGAAATAATTACAAAAATGGGTAATACAAGAGAATTTTCAAACGGTTCTGAATTATAGTCTAGTTCATTACTTTATCTATAAGATTTGGATCGATAAAAAGTGGATTAATTTATTAATGATTCTAACTAGTTAAGAATATAGAAAAATTATTTTGTGTTTTGATCTTTCATATTTTACGAGACAATTCCATTATTATCGACTGCTATCTCAAAAAAATGTAAAGAAACGTCTTAAACGAAGTAGATTGGTTAATAAATGCCAAAATACACAAGCAAAAATTACAGCTTCTTGGGCTTAGTTTTGTATAAAAATGAACACTTCTTTTTGGTATGGAAATCAATTGATTTTCCATATATCAAACGGCAATACAGAGAATAAATTTATAGAATCACAAATGGTTGGTATCAATTCTCGAGTCAATAAAGATTACATCCAAAAGTGGCGAGATGCGATTTTCCTGGTAGACAAACTTCAAATTAAATAGCTTATACGGGTTATTAGGTATTTTATAGTAAGTAGAAGATTTAGTTTTCCCTGAATGCAATGTCAATTGCTATATATTTAAGACAGGATATTGTTTATAGGCTATACTAAGAGGATAATCCAACAATGGGACGAGTCGAAATTTTACAAATTGGCGCTAAACGATGTAGTGAGAGATATTCATACAGAAGTCAATAAATAAATAAGAAACGTGAAAAGGATAAAGTGCATGGAAAGGTAAAGTTTCAAAAGAGCAACTTCATGTTGACTAATTAACCCAACAAAAAGCTAAGTTAGCCCAGTCGGCTGGGGCCGTTGAATATCCTGACTGCATCTCTGCAGAGGGGTGAGACTCCCCCCAAAAGTGTCCTGAATATATGACACAAAACAATCCGATGGTGAGGCTCCAGTAATGCTGGAGTTTTGGAGAATGCCCAGCACCTCTTCATTGCCATCACTCCCAGGTCCACTCTGGTCCGGAGTGGTAGCACCTGATAAGGTCCTATGTATGAGACAAATAGAACTGTTTGACATTTAAACTGAGTTCTAACAAATTACTTATGCTAAATTGAATTGTTAAATGCAGAAATATTTGATCATTTAGGTGTGTGTAAACAAATGACTGATGTTTAAATGAATTGTTAGTGATACATTGCAAGACTTGGAACCATTTAACTTTGTTGACTTATGCTAATTTGAATTCTTAGAAATAGAACTGTTTGATAATTTAACTGTGTGTATTAAAATGTGTTTACAAATTACATACTCAATATATATGTAAAAACTGGATTTGGCATTAAACACCAAAAATCGTTGATATGCCATAAAACCAAACCAAACCAAATCATATATATTTGATATATATGTATAAAGAGGAGTTGGCATTAAATAACCAAAAATCGTTGATATGCCATAAAACTAAACCCAACCAATCAAAAACCTATGTTGGGGAAAATTAAACTGTTTAATTATTTGTGAAACTCTTCAATTAAACCAGTGGAAAACATGAAAGCATTGTGTGATTTCTTCATTTAACGGCATATCAACTTTCGTGGGTTATATAATGCCAAAACCAATTTTGTAGAAGAACATTAAAGCAGTTTCATAACATCATTGATTAACAAGGATACACGTTCATTTAATTTAACATTGAAGATTTCAATCCTTCAATAAAAGAAAATATTGGGTAAAACATTAAATCGGGCAAAAAAATATAAATACAATTTCAGGATGTTGGTGGGTTGTTTGGGTCTTATGACATATCAGCTTTTGTATTTTATTTAACATAATTAATTTATTTAAAATAAAATAGATAATATAAATAAATAACAATTGTAATAAAAGAAGAAATATGACGTAGTTTAAGAGCGCCGTGAAAATTAAAACAAGAACAGTATTCATAAACTTAGGCGCCTTCGATGGTGTAATGGTTAGCAAGCTCGACTAGAAAACCTATACGAGTGAGTTCGAGTCTCACTGGGTGCCCCTTTCATATGGCCTTGTGCCACATCTAAGCAAAAAGCTTAGTAAATTACAACAGTATTCATAAACTTAATTAACAAACACTTAACACTTTTCCCAAGAACAATACGCCCTATCAGTGGGGCTTAAGATCCACTGACTGTCCCCAATATCCAGGAGTTGTTCAAAACAGCATTCTTATATCGTTCCTATCAAGGAAACCATTAACAAAATTCTTTAATAGCACCCCCCCTCAGGTGGTCACGTCCCTGTTTGTCGATTTGCAGGTACTTGATATCTCTACGATACCAAATTTGGTCCATTTTCAAGAGTATTCGCTACTAATTACTTTTGAAGTCTTCTTAGAAGAGTCAGATCTCAGTTTACTTGGAAGTAAACGATGCAGTCATTGATAAGAAGAGTTGAAAATAATGCATGCAAGATTTCACAGTTATAGCATCACTCCTTCATAGTCAGCCTGTGACCTTTTCACATACTGTATCTGTTGTATTTAATCATTTGTTTATTCATAAAAGAAACTACAAATCTTCTCTCCCTTGTTACGCGAGGATTTGGTTGTTTTTTTTTTTCAATTCTGGTGAAACTGTTTGTATATTGAAACGTATTAATCTTGTTTGTCCATACTGTCATTTTTTTGTCTGATACTATCGGATTTTATTCCAATCTTTACCTATATCTTCGTATTCTGCCTACTATGTTGTAGATTAGGCAATGCAAGATTCAATGAATATACTACTATTAAAACTATGACAAAAGCATGCAGTACGTTGACAGAAAATGAACATTGAAAGAATAAAAGAAAATAGAGCAAAATTTTTTAATCATTCACCGCATTTGACGGCTTAAATGACGCATTTTTTCCCCCCAAAAGTCTTTGAAAATCCCCCTACGTCCTATAATGTCAAATGTCAGCTTTAGGTTATTGGCAAGTTTGGCAAAGAGCTACGAACGAATTGCATAAGCTCCCTAGTAATAATTCCTTGGTATTTTTTTACGGCCCTGGGTCCTGTGTTACCAAATAAAAAAGTTTTACCAGCGGTCAAATCATTCCTCCTATAGCAGACATGTGCTCAAACAACAACAAAAAAGGGAATCTAGATTTGGAGGAGGAACCCTAAAACCAATAAATTTTCTTTGGATTGTCCAATTTCAGTAAATTTGATATAATTTTGTAGGGTTATAGTCCTTCTATTCCAAAATTTCATTATGATTTTAAAAATCATATAAAAAATCACTTGTCATGTCACAGCCAGTGATGGCATGAAGGCCATGCATCATAGGGTAGTTGTTGTATCTTATGGGTGGATTCTATGCGTCTTATACGCTTCTAGCCACTCATAAAATTCAAAGGATTACCCATGAGATACATCAAACCATCCATAAAATGTGTACAAGCACCGATAAAATGCATGTTTTCTGCTGGTAAAAGTTTGGTTTTAGTACCAGAGAACTCAAACCTTCGGAGACATCCAATTCAAATTTAGTTTTAGGATGTAAATATTATTCTATGCAATTGATGCGATTGTTGCGTTTGAAATTAAAGAATTTATCTTTCCGCTTTTATGGAAATAATTATTTACTTGGTTTTTAAAATTGTAATGAAATTTTGGAATAGGATGATTATAATCCTACAAAACGATATCAAGTTTACTGAAATTGGACAATCCAAAGAAAAGTTATTGGCTTTTAGGTTTCTTTTCCAAATGCAGATTTCCTTTTTCTTTCTTTCTTTTTTTTTTTTTTGCTTAGTAGGGGTATTTAGTATAGTAAGAATGATTTAACTGCAGGGGAAATTTTATTTTTGGTACTACAGGTCTCAGGGTTACAAGAAAATACTAAGGAAGTTTAACGTAGAGGGTGATGCAATTCTCTCCTATTCCAGAGCCTCAATAGAGTTCTAATGCTGCAGCGGACCCTTGAATTAAACCGCAAACATCTCAGCATTGTAAACAAGGCGACAATCGCTTCTACACAAACAACGACAACTTTTTTTTAAGTTAACAATATATAACATTAGTACTTATCGGTATTTCATGTAAAATAAAATCTGTCAGGAAGAAAATTAAGTGACAACTCTTAACCATAAGTAAGTAAAGCTGGCGATCTTAGTAGAGGGTGACTCGAAGGCTCCCTTTTCAATATCTAATACTCCAAGGTATAGGGGAGGGAACTACTCCTTTCCCTGCACTGCTCCACTTTACACTTGATCTTTTGCCTTATAATGCCGAGTGTTTAGCAAGGCGGCATCAAGTACCATTTTTGAGTCTTTGGTATGACTCGAGCTGGGATTGAACCTAGGTCTCCCGGACTATTGGTGCACATTCTACTGATTAGGCTAATGGCCCGGTTAACCTTACCTGAAGCTAAGTCTGTTAAAGATTTTAATAGTGAAATATTGGAATTTAAAAAGGATATAAATACATCTGAGGTGGGAGATGTGAATTAAACATTAATGCCGAGAATAAACCCGTGAAAAGGGTTTTACTTCCCGTTAACTCCCAAATGATTGGTGTCAAGTCTCGAGTCAAAGATTATACAATCTTTTCCCTTTCTGGATTTAATGCTGAGCATTAAATCCAGAAAGGGAAAAGTTTCAAATAGACAATTCCCAATAGTAAATCTAACATCAGCAGAACGCCTTTTTCCTTGATATTAAATGACTTACACGAGTAAAAAATTATTCATTTCAGACAGGAAATTGTTTATGGCTTATACCAAGACAATCATAATCATCAAGTCGTACTAATAGCACATATTTCGCTGACTCTCTCTCTCTTTCTTTCTCTCTCTCTCTCTCTCTCTCTCTCTCTCTGTACCTATCATTAATCGTTCCGGCAGGTCTTCCAAACAACATCCTGGGTCGGCACCGAATTGATGCAAGCTCATACTGGTCGGCCAACACTGGCATGCCCATGTGTAGCAGTCCAAAGTAGAATGTCACTTATGAGTTCGTCCTTGAATCTCCAGTATGGTTTGTTCGTCTTATTTAGATGGTTTTTGAAATGGGAAGTAAATAGCCATACAGTAGTGTTGTTTCATGGGATGTTGTTTCGAGGATTTGTTCAAAATAACTCGTAGCAATCTTGCGTCGTTCCCATCTATCTTTTTCTGTAATCTAATAACGTAACCTGATAGTGGGGGAGGGCTACGAATGTCAGGCGAAAACCTGACGTTTGTAGTTTAATCCAACGGTTTATCTATTTTTAAAAAATTGAGTTGCGTTTACAACAAGGCCATGCATTTTATAAGCCATCAAACACAGAACTTTTATTCGGCTATTTGTTTGAAATTGGATGCCCAACAAAATTGTTTCTTTTTTGTTTCGTTCTAATTTTTCTTTCTTAACTGATTTTTCTTCTTCATATGTTTATTTTCAATCGATTTGTTTTTAATGATTTGTTTTGTCGATATTTTTTTTTATCTAATTATTGTTATTTTCTTGTCATCGCCGTGACAGAAGAAAAGATAAATGTTTTCAGAATGTGATAAGGAAACAGTTTTACAGATGAATGGAAAAGAATTGAAACTGATTACGGCATTCAAAATAAGTAAACAAAGAAATCTTTTAAAAACAGTAACTGGTGGGGGGGAAGACAGGCAAATCCCTATTTGATAGTCAAAACAACATCATTTCACTGAACGATGTGTTTTATTTTTGTTTTTTTTAATTACATTGATTTATTAAAACTTATCTCTTTATTTTCTTTCCTTCTCATGTCATCACATTTTATCTTTATTCTTTTTTGCTTATCTTCATTTTCTTTCTTTCTTGCTTGCTTTCTTTCTTCATCTTTCTTTCTTTCTTTCTTTCTTTCTTTCTAACCACATGTTCTTTCTTTCTTTCTAACCTCATGTTCTTTCTTTCTTTCTTTCTTTCTTTCTTTCGTCGACGCTTCATCGTAGAGTAATGATCAGCAAACTAGTCTCGCAAAACAAGTACTCGTAAGTTCGATTCTCACTAGATGTCCTCTACTTTGGGTTTGGCACGAAACAAAGTAAATGGTTTCTTTCTTTTCTTTAAACTTTCTTCTCTTTTTTCTTTTCTTTTTCTTATTTACTTCCTCTGTTCTCTTTTTTATCTTTTACTTCTCTCTCTCTCTCTCTCTCTCTCTCTCTCTCTCTTTCTTTCTTTTTTCCTTTCTTTAAAGTCGTTCTTTCCTTTCTTTCTCTGTTCTTTCTTTATCGGCAGTAGTATGAGGCCCATGGTTACTAAAAGTGGAAGGGAAGGTGTCATATTTTTGGTGATTTCTCTACTTTTTCCTTTCTCCTGTATTTTTTCTACAGTTTATATTCTTTCCAATGTGAAGCAACAAGAAGTAACACAACGCAACGAGGAACAACGAGAAGCAATACGAAGCAACATAAGGCAACGGGAAGAATAATAGAAGATCAACGAGGAACAACACGTAGCAACGTGAAGCAATACGAAGCAACGAGAAGCCACAAAGAAAAGCGACATGAACCATTGAGCTGTAACACAGAGGATCAACAAATGAGCAATACTAAGCAACACGGGAAGCAACTAAAAACTGCGAGGAGCAACACGAAACATTGAGGAGTAACGCACCGAAGCAATACGAAGCAATCGAGATACACGAAGTAACGTGAAGCAACACGAAACAATAAGCTAACGAAGCAGCGAGACGTAACTGGAAGCAACATGAAGGAAATCGGAAGCAAGGAATAGTGACAATGTATTGAGAAGAAACACAGAGAACGAGAAAAGACACGAAGCTAGCAGTTTTTGTTTGGTTTGGTTTTATGGCATATCAACTATTAAAGGGTCGACATTTCCACACTAAAGGGTGGGCCTCTGAAACAAGCGGATAAGCTCACCTACCTAAGAAGAGGTGTCTCATCAACCGAGAATGACATCAACACACGACTAGCAAAGGCATAGACAGCTATCAATAGACTATCTGTTATATGAAAGTCAGATCTGACGATAAGATAAAACGCAGTTTTTTTCCAAGCAGCAGTCGTATCGATACTGTTATATGTATGCACCACATGGACACTAACTAAACGAAAGGAGAAAAAGCTTGACGGCAATTACACAAGAATGCCGCGACCTCAACTGAACGAGTCCTGGAGGCAACACCCGACAAAGCAGCAGCTGTACCGACACCTACCATCCACCACGAAAACTATGCAAATTAGAGGAAACAGACATGCGAGACATGGCCGGAGAAGTTAGGACGAACTCACGAGCAATATACTCCAGTGGACCCCTTCACATCACCGAGCAAAGGCAGGACGACCAGCTAGAACCTATTTACGACAGCTCTGTGTCGATACAGTTAATAGCCTGGAAGATCTCCCGGAAACGATGGAGAAGGGTGGCGAGAGACGGTCAGGGAGATCCGTGCAAGCAGTGCGACATGATGATGATAAATGTCACATTCTCTTTATACGTATATATTAAATATATATGATTTGGAAATATATCTTGTTGATAACATTTTAAACGAGTACGAGTTGATTTTTTTACATACAGTTAAATGGTTTCAAGTATTGCTATCAAATACGAATAATTCTATTAACTATTAATCATTTCACAGTTAAATTCTTCGAAGTATTACAAGGTATAACTAAGAATTCAATTAAACATCAGTCATTTGTTTTCACACAGTTAAATGATCAAACAGTTCAATTTCAAACAATTCAGTTTAGCATAAGTCATTTCTTTGCATTCAGTTTAAATGTGAAACAGTTCAATTTGACTCATAGATAAGACCCCGTCAGGGTCAGAGTGGACATAGGAACAATGGTAATGAAAAGGTACTACGCATTCCCCAAAACTCCAGCATTAGATTGTTTAATGTCATATCAAGAACACTTGTGAAGGGGGAGTCTTACTCCTCTGCAGAGATGCAGTCAGTGTATTCTACAGCTGATTGAGCGCCAGGAGTGGCAGTACCACCTTGAGTTACCGAAACTGAGTTATCACCCCTGGTTGGTGGCTAATGAGGACAGGGTATCGTACGTGCTTTCACACGTTGTATGATGAAAAAAAAATGTTGGCATCTTTGTCTGCGAAGGCCGCAAACGAATTTAAGGAAGGAATGAGAGAGACGAAGATACCTTTTATTTCAAAACTTTTTTCAGGATTTAATACAGTTATTTTGAAGCGAGGAAATGCTTTCCTGGACGATAAGAAAACAGTCGCATCTCCCAAACAAGGTGTTGAAATATATTAATCACTTTAGGTGGGTGATGACTTTAAAGTCTGTGGTTACGTTTAGTAGGTGTTTTTCGATGTATGTTTGCAGAGACGACTGATAAACAGGAGAGTAATTTTTGATGAGTTGTGAGCTTTAAGGTCTATTCTGTTGTCTAGTAGATATATTCAGCTACTGGTGGGAGAGTGAGCAAGCGTGCCGCGAATCAGACATACGGTCTTCCCTACTAGCAGCAGGAGAGAAGTAGTTCTTTCCAGTTAAAGTGGTCATTACTGAATAAGACAGAGTTTCTTTTTAGAGCCAGTGAGTCTGTTTTTCTGGCATGCACGATTCCTGCTTCCTGTCAGAGGTTTTCTTTTGAATTTATTTTATTTCCTTTTTTCTTTTTCTTTTTTCTTTTTTTTATTAATCTTCATACATGTTTCTCATTGATAACTATTCTCAATTTACTGAATGAAAAAGTAAATTATTTCATATGTTGAAAAGCATATATATATATAGATATATATATATATATGTAAATTTGAATTTAACCGAGCCAGCAAAATATGTTTGTCACATTAAAATTTTACTTGAAGCGAGAAAAGTTTCGGAACTATTGTCTTAGAATGTTTAAGTGAGTGGATCTCAGATGGTGTTTTTCAACTGAGCTCGATTCATTGAATGCATTATGTCAAGTTTGTGAAACATACCATAAGATGCTCATAATACATGTGATGTTTCGTTCATTAATATTATATTTTTTTACGAATATACTTTCCCCTTTTCCATTTTTCGAATATAATCTTTTCTGAGTTCTTTTTCCAATTTTTCGAATACTCTTATTTTCCGATTCCTTTTTTTTTTTTTTTTTATAAATCTACTTTTTCCCATTTTTACGAATAATCTTCAACTAGTTTCTTTCTTTCTTTCTTTCTTTCTTTCTTCATATCGATTTCTTTATTTTCACTTCTACCATTTCCTTTCTTATTGTTTCATTTTTCTTTCTTCCAAATTCTTTACATTTCTTTCTTTCTTTCTTTCTCGATAGATAGATAGATAGATAGATATGTTTATAACGTTCATCTTATTTTTTCTGAATTCTTTTTCTTTCTCTTTCCCTTTGGTAAATCTGTCTTTCCTCTCTATCTTCCTTTTGCCTGTTTTTCTTTCTTTCTTTCTTTCTTTCTTTCTTTCTTTCTTTTCTTCGTTCATTCCCTCATCCCATTGTTTCTTTCTTTACCCAACTTGCACTTTCTATTAATCATTCACATCGCTGATCTTATTCCTATCTTCTTCTTCTGCTGCAGCTTTTCTACATTTCATTTTCCTTTTCTTTCTTTTATTTTTCTTTTCTTTTTTCCATTCTTTTTTAATTTTTCTTTTCTTTTCCTTACATTTTTTCTTTCTTTGATTTTTTTTCTTTTTTCTTTTTTTTAAGCAACCAAAATTCATTTACTTTTCTTCTTTTTTATTTCACTCTTTTCCTTACGTTTCTTATTCGTTTCTTTATATTTCTTTGACATTTTCAGCTTCCACTAAACAGTATCCAAACGAAGGATTACATGTTCACTTTTCCTGATTGTTTCCCTCTTAACCAGTTTCCTGTCAATTCTGCGACTGCGCAAACTTCCCCACTATTTCTTTCGAACAAAAGCTAAAAACATAATTATGGTCAATGTAATCCTTCACGGAAGATCTCTGTTTAACAGCTGCGACTTGGACTGGATAGGAGAACAAATCGAAATGAAAGAGAGGAGGGGGGACAGGGAGAGAGAAAGGGAGTGAGAGAGAGAGAGGGAGTGAGTGAGAGAGGGAGAGAGGGAGAGAGAGGGAGAGAAAGGGAGAGAGAGAGGGAGAGAAAGAGAGAGACAGAGAGAGAGAGAGAGAGAGGGAGGAAAAAACGGGGAATCGTTCGGAATAATAAAATATATTACAAAAAAAAAAAAAAAAAAATTAGACAAAAAATAGATAAAAACAGAACTGACTTTGTTCGAAAATGGATCTGGTTAATTTCTAAAGCGATTGGCTGTTTCGCTTCACATTTATCATCCACACCAATTGCTCAGTCCTCATCCCCACATTGCCTCCTTCGCTTTTCTCTTCTTGCCATCTTCTTCATCTCAACGATTAAAAAATGATTTAAAGATATGTACCACCCCCCCCATCAACACCTCCACAACTATTACCACTCGACTAACAACAACAACAACAACAATAACAATATCACCCAATTTCTGGAAGAAATTCCGACTTTCTTATGACTAACAAGAAAAAAAGAACCTGTTATCAAGTGAATTTTGTTCTTCCAGCAGACAAGAGTTAAATTAAAGGCAAAGAAATTAGATAAAACTAAGACCTTGCCTGAGAACTGAAAAAAAGACCCATTAAAACAAATAATAGAATATTATGAGGTTAACAATGATACCATTCATAGTCAGAGGCCATGAACAACCCAAAGAACCTGAAAAAGAGACAGATATCTTGAGAGACGTGGAAAGACTAAGATTGTTTAAATCAAAGCATTGCCAAGAGCAGCCAGAATACCAAGAAAAGCCCTGGTGAATGTAAAAAAGTGAAATTTCTGTTCAAGAATTATGCTGTGGAGAGGGGGATTATCACTTATCCGTATTTTCTGTTAGTCAATCTGAATGCACCGAAATTTTACGGTTTAATTCGTACATTGGCTTAATAGTTAGAGTGTTCACTAACGGTCAGGGAGATTGGGGTTCAACCTCGAATCGACTAATACGAAAGTCTCAAAAAATGCTACTTGATGACTCCTTGTTTAGCACACAGCATTATAAGGTACGGATCAAGGACAAACGGAGCCATCCAGTGAAAGGAGTAGCGTCCTCCCCAACACCTCGATGTTGTAGCTGTTGAAAAGGGAGCCTTCAGGTGGCCCTCGACAGCAGTTGGTTAACTTTCTTAATTTTATCTACAAATATTACTAATTATTAGACCAAGTATAAGACTAAAAATTAGTATTTACAAATATTACTAATTATAAGACCACGCACAATTTGTAGAAGAGCTGATAAAAGAAGAATGGTTTCCAATATAGACTTCTTCCTTTACCTCGACCGACTGCCTTAACAGAGCTTAAAAAGTCTGTTTCCATTAATGAGAACTAAATGCAAACAGGCTCAGTCGAAATTCAAACACGGTTCACAGATTCCAATTCTGTATAAATAAGAATAATAAACAATGTTTACAAATAAGAATAAAAAAACAATGCATATAAATAAGAATAATAAACAATGTGTATAAATAATAATAATAATCAATGTTTACAAATAAGAATAAAGAAACAATGCATATAAATAAGAATAATAAACAATGTGTATAAATAAGAATAATAAACAATGTGTATAAATAAGAATAATAATCAATGTTTACAAATAAGAATAAAGAAACAATGCATATAAATAAGAATAATAAACAATGTGTATAAATAAGAATAATAAACAATGTGTATAAATAAGAATAATAAACAATGTTTACAAATAAGAATAAAAAACAATGCATATAAATAAGAATAAAAAACAATGTGTATAAACAAGAATAATAGACAATGTGTATAAATAAGAATAATAAACAATGTTTACAAATAAGAATAAAAAACAATGCATATAAATAAGAATAATAAACAATGTGTATAAATAAGAATAATAAAAAATGTGTATAAATAAGAATAATAAAAAATGTGTCCAAATAACAATGATAAACAATGTGTATAAAAAACAGTAATAAGCATATGGAGAGGTCGATAAATACATCCGTCATTTTCTCGGAATTGGCGCTCACTATGCAATGGACTCCCCAATGAAGTGAATTTATTTTATATTAAACTTGATGAATAAAACTTTAATCATTCAATCGTGAATGTGGAATTATTCAGTGAGGTAGTGAGACAAGGCAGAGAATCATGATTCGTTTCATCTCATTTTGATTAATTTAATTTCATAATTTCGGAGAATAAAAAGTAATTGCGATGCAAACTAATTCTGTATGCACAAACAAGAATCTCTCTTTAAAGGAAAAAAAACAAACTTTCTCGCGTACTGTTTTCTTTGTTTTTCCTCCTTCGCTTTCGTCCAGTTGGCTGGGGCAATGGAATACATCGACTGCATCTCTGCAACTAGTGTTTTGGATATGACACTAAACAATCTGATAGTGAGGCTCCAGTGATGCCGGAGCTTTGGGGAATAACCGAGTACTCCTTCATTGCCGTTGCTCCCAGATCCATTGTGGCACCTGGAAACACCTGATAGGGTCCTGTCTATGAGTCAAATACAACTGTTTGACATTTAAACTGGGTGCAAACAAATGACTAATGTTAAATTGAATTGTTAGAAATAGGACTGTTTTATTATTCTAATGTGTCAACAAACGACTGATGTTTAATTGATCTGTTAGTTATACATAGCAATACGTGGAAGTGTTAGATAGCAACAATTGAAACCATTTAATTGTGTGGAATCAATAGCAGTGATAGTGTGAAGGCAGGTTGGTTTTAGCTCAATTAAAAATAAAATTACCAACTAACTAATCTCTGTATATATTCTGTATATATATTTGAACGTATGCAAACAAATGACTGATGTTAACTTTTTAATAATACATAGCAATACTTGAAACATATTTAACTGTGAGCCAAAAAATGAGCAGCGGCTGGGTTTCTCAAGCCACTACCGACTTTAATGCAAAATTTTCATTGGGACAAGGTAGATATTTCCAACTTATAATGTCAAATCTTACTTCATGAAAGAAATATTGCTTTTTATAATTTTGAGGGAATGGTTAAATCGCTGGATTGCGGAATCGTAGTTAGCGGGTTCGAACTCCTGTTGCTCTATTACGTTCACTGTCGGACAAATACTCTTAGGAAAGGCATGAACCCCTTATTCTCCCATCTATGGATTAAATAGTATCACTACTGTTCTTCTAGAAGGATAGAGTAGGCATTAAATAACCCAAGAAGGTTGATATGCCATTAAAAACAAACAATACTTTTCTTCTTGAAAGATGGCTTTAGCATTACATAACCCTCTTAAGTTTGTATGCCATCAAACAAAGATACCAAATCAAACTCTTTCTCGTCTTTATTTACATCACCCTTTTCTTTACTTTCTTTTTTCTTTCTTTCCCCTCGTTTTTCTCTTCCTTTTCATCTATAATTTTCTTTCTCTTTTCTCGTTTGTTTCTTACCTCCTACACACAGCCACAAGCCTTGTATTTTCTCCCATCTCTTTTTCCTTTTTGTTCGTTGTTTCTCTTTTTTCAAACATTTCATTCTTTTTTCCTATCCTGATAATTTTAATTGCTTGATGTAGTTGGCTGTCTTGATCGAGCCAACTAGTTTAGGAGAAGAACAATAGTATATTTAAACGTTCCTTGCCTTGTAGTTATACCCACCTCATGTAAAAAAGGTCAGAGAGATAGAACTCTTTAAGCAATCCGGAAATGTCTTCAGCTTCATTCAAGCAATTCTTGCAACGATATAAGTGCCAAACTGTAACAGTTCTTGTATTTGTTTTTATTTATTTACAACATCAGTAGTGTTTAAAGGGGAGACTTGTTGCATGGGCAACTACCTATCTTCTATACAACCCATCCCAGGTTTATGCTCTGGAGAGAAATGGTCTAGCGGCAGTAACAAATGCCAAAGATAAAGATGTCTTCTTGATCAGTTGGTATGACGGAGAATACGCTGGCTGTATCCCCCACTGAAGAAGGGCAACACCCCCACAACTAACCCTTTTCCCTCAGTATGTCACTCAACTGAATCTGACGACGAGGTTCCAATTCTGAAGATCTGGGGAATCTGAAGTTGCCCTCCATTGCCATTACTCTGAGCTCCACTCTGACTCGGAGTGGTAGTACCTGTTAGAGTCCCACCTATAGGTGAAAATCTGTTTAAAAATTATTTGAGACCAGCTGACTGGGGCTGTTGAATACACCGACTGCATCTCTGCAAAAGGGTAAGACTTCCCCAGAGAGTATCCATGATTTGACACAAAACCATCAGATGGTGGGGCTCCTGTCTTGGAGACTTGTGGAATGTGGAGTACCTCTTTGTTGCCATTGCTCCGAGTTTCTCTATGACCCCAGGTGCTAGTACCTGATAGTCTCCTATCTATGGGTCAAATAGAACAAACAGCGTACAAACAAATGATTGATATTAAATTAAATTGTGACTGATATATAGCAATATTTGAAACTATTTAACTATGTGCCAAAAGGAAATTAGGTTCATTCAAGAAATATACATAATGTGCTTACAAATCATATATATATTTAATATATATGAATAAAGAAGATTTGGCATTAAATAACTTACAATGCTTGATATGCCATAAAACCCAACCGAACCAAACCTATATATTTAATATATATGTATAAAGAGGATTTAGCATTAAATAACCTACAATGGTTGATATAAGCCATAGAACCAAACAAACCAAATCCTATATATTTAATATATATTTATAAAGAGGGTTTGGCAGTAAATAAATGGTTGATATACCATAAAACCAAACCAAACGAAAACTAAAAATTATAAGTATTCAACAAAACCGTGTATAAAAAACCATAAGGAAAACTATACAAAAATGTTTAAAGAATGCGATTCCCTAACCTCTTGGAATAAAATAAACCTAGATTAGTTAACATGTTTTAAAACCTATCAATCAAGCAATCAGATGATAAATGCCGGAACGGGAAACTCCTAAATGTCTTCAGTTTTATTCAGGTAATTCTTGCAACGTTACAAGTGCCTAACTGTATTGGTTTTTTATTTCTTAGGAGGGGATATTTGATATCATTACTGGTGTTGAAAGAGAAGACTTGTTAGATGAGTAATTGCTTATCTTCATATAAACCAGGCCTCGTCTTGTGCTCTAGAAATAAATCAGTAATTTTCCAGGTTGATAGTTTTATGACAATTACAAATGGCAAAGACCAAGATGTCTTTCTGCCATTCTCTGCCTCTTTATCTCGTGGTTGGTAATCAGTTGCGTTTAGATTGGGTCATTGGAAAATATTGTATGGCAAGCAATGTCATCTAACGATATTTGATTTGATATAAATTTGGAAACCTATTTTCAGACTGGAAGACTTACTTCTCCCTACAACCGGCTCTCTCTCTCTCTCTGTGTCGATGACGACATCATTCGAATCATCGTCTACTTGTGCCTAGGTCTCTGCATATGCAAGCTTTACCGTTGCCGATACACGTCTCGGGTTGATCAATACTTATTATATTGGCTCAACGGCTGACGTCTTCTCCGTTACGTGTCACTGAATGATAACTTGAATAGTCTTTCATAAGAGATATTCCCTTGTGTGACTCACAGTTGCACGGCAGAAGAGAGGTATTTACCTTACATCGGCTGATGCTTCAGGGTCCACTGCTTACCAAACTGAAGAGAGAAATATCGCGAGATATTGCTCCCCAGCCCGAAAGGTTTCTTTTGCAACGATCGTCATTGATACATCCAGCAAAATCCGGTATTAAACAATGTGTCTCTAAGCTGGTGAGTGAGAATTTAGATTCCGGAACAAATTCCTATCGCCATGGTTCAAGGCAACGCACTGGCCAGATTGACTGCAGGAAAAGAACACCAGGAGTCAATGGTGTGGTTTCTTTATTTTGTATCAACCTTCATGGGGTATTCAATGCCAAGCTATCCTTTGAGAAGAATCGTAGTACAACTATTTAACCAATAGTTAGGGGGAGATTAGGGATTTTATACCTTTTCCAATGGTATTAGTCCGAAATCGTACGTAATGCCACGACTTGAGTTCGAACTCGTTGACTACGATGTCTCAGTTCAACACTTTAACCACTATGCCGCAGGGACTCTCGGTTAAAGAGTTGAGAAAAGCGAGTAACGTCGTCATTGTTTTAATAAATGATTGATTGCTTGCTTGCTTTTACGATTTTTTAATTCTTGTAGGGTTAGTTAATGCTGAAAATTGTCTTTTTACAAAGATAATTATATGGTTACTGATGATATTAATTTTTGCAAACAATTATAGCTGTCAGTAATTATTATAGATACAAATAATTTGAACACAGTTACAGATATTTCAATCTAATACTAATAAAAGTTAAAGTTAGCGACCTTCGTAGAGGATGACCCAAAGGCTCCTTTTTGAATAGCTACTACACCAAGGTGTAGGAGAGGGCGCTACTCTATTCCCAGGATTTCTCCCCTTTACCTTTGAACCTTACCTTATAATGTTGAGTGTTAAGCAAGGCGGCATCAAGTACCAATTTTTTTGAGTCTTTGTTCTGACTCGACCTGGGATTGAACCCCGGTCTCCTGGACCGTTGGCGAACATTACTTATTAGGCCAATGGCCCGGTTAAAAATCTATACAAAATTATATAATAACAATTATTCGTAATATCAATAATTTTTAAACACATTTGATCCACAGATTGAACCCTCATAGGTACTACAACAACGGGTAAGAGTGGAACTGGAAGTAATGAAATTGAAGGGTTGGTTTGGTTTCTTTGTTTTAATGTCATATTCGTGGATTATTCAATGCCAAAGCCATCCTTGTTGAAGAACAGCAGTTTTTGTTCATTATTTAAACCATAGCTTAGGGCATAAAGGGATTCACACATTTCCTAAGGGGCATTAGTCCTAAAGTGAACGTAATAGCGCAACTGGAATTCGAACTCGCTTACTTGGAAGCTGCAGTCCAGTACTTTAGCCATTATGTCACAGAGCCCCCAACCCGCTGGTAACGAAAGGGTTAATTAATTCTTAAGTCTCTTTTGAAGCAATTATATGGTTTTTAAGTCCCTAAGGTTTTTGATTTGCCAACAATTATAGTTTCAAATAATTATATCTTTTGCTTGTGCAATTAAGTATTCAAATATTTCTACCTAATATAAATATTTTGCACACAGTTATATAGTTTCAAGTATTTTAATCTAATACTAATAATTCTTAAACAATTATATGATTTATAAGTAACTATTCGTATTTGAATATAATCATTTTTATACACAATCACATGGTTTCGAGTATTTCAAGTAAGTTTACTAATGGATAATAATAATAATAATCCTTTGTAAACCATTAAAGCTTTAGTAAGTAAAGTAAAGTTGTCTCCCTTTAGTCGAGGGCGATCAGTAGGCTCCCTTTTCAATAGCTACTGCACCGAGGTGAAGGGGAGGGCGCTACTCCTTTCCCTGAATTGCTCCATTTTACCCTTGATACGTACCTTATATTGCTGAGTGTTAACCAAGGAGGTATCAAGTACCATTTTTAAAGTCTTTGGAATGACGCGACCTGGGATTGAACCCAGGTCTCCCGGACCATTGGCGAACACTCTACTCACTGGGCCAATAAAGCTTTAAATGACTGTTATTAGCATAATTGATGCACAGTTATATGGTTTTAAGTATTCCTAACAATTAATAATTTTTAAACAGATTTATTTGACTCATTGATGGGACCCAAACAGGCACTAACATTCTAGGTCAGAGTGAACCTAGGAGTAATGAAGATATACTGCGTTCTCGCCAGATCACCATAGATCAATCGACAGAAGTTGTCGAATACACCAACTACATCTTTGCAGTGGGGCAAGACCCCCCCCCCACACACACACAACGAGTGTCTTGGATATGACACTAAATAATCTGATGGGGAGGCTCCAGTAATGCTGGAGCTTTGGGGAATGTGGAGTACCCCTTCATTGCCATAACTCCCAGGTCCACTTTGACCCAGAGTGGTGGTACCTGATAGGATTCTATCTATGGGTCAAACAGAACTGTTTGACATTCAAACTTAGTGCAAACAAATTGTTTATACTTTATTGAATTGCTAGAAATAGTACTGTTTGATCATTTAACTGTGTGTAAAAAAATGACTGATGTTTAATTGAATTGTTAGGGATACATAGCAATACTTGAAACTTTTTAACTTTGTTTACTGATATTTACAAATCATATATATCTAATATATCTGTATAAATCGGATTTGGCATTAGATAACCTACAATGGTTGATATGCCATAAAACAAATCAAAACTGAATGAACAATTATATATTTGAAAATTCCTTGAAATTGACACACACACAGACACATACATATATACACACATACATACATACACATATACACACATACATATATACACACACACACACATACATATTATGTTGGATCATAAATAATTTCCGTAGTCGTAAAATATTTATTCGGGAATTATTTAACAATGGATTAATTTCAATCAATAGTATATTTGTCAGTATTTTGAATCACCTCTTGCCATTTATCAGGTAGCTTGTTGATTCTTCTCAAGTAAAATTCAGCTGGTTTCTAGCTCAAGTTTTCTGAAAATGTTTTCCTCTGATCTTGATAATCTAATTAACTGTGTGCAAACAAATGACTGATGATAAATTTTTACTGTTACATAACAATACTTGAAACCATTTAACTGTGTGCCAAAAAAAAACAAACTTCAGACTTGTTTAAAAATGTAATCAACAAAATGTTTACAAATCACATACTTGATATCTATGAATAAACGGGATTTGACATTAAATAACCGACTATGACTGATATACCATCAAACCAAACCAAACCAAAAACAGATCTCTAGAGCTGGAGCCATATCACTGAATCCAGTTTACTGTCATACCCAGGATACGTCTTTTGTGAGGGGTTGGGTATTAACCCCCTTCAGAGGATACAGACAATATATTTCAAGTCCCACCAACAAAGCGGTGCTATTGTAATATAAATCTTAAATACATATTAATTCTATCTTGGTAGGATCTATTTATTTCATTTTGCATATTTTCTTTGTCATTCTTCTTCTTCTTCTTCTTCTTCTTCTTCTTCTTCTTCTTCTTCTTCTTCTTCTTCTTCTTCTTCTTCTTTATACTTTTTACTTTTGTCGTTTTCTTCTTCCTTATTTTTTCTTCCCTCCAATTATTTTACTTCTTTTCTTTTTCCCTCTTTCTTCTTATTCTCGTTTCTCTTCCTGTTCTTCCTCCACCCTCATTCATTGCTCTTCATATTTTTCCTTCTTTATCCTTCCCATCCTCCTTCATTCAATCTTGTTCTCCTTTTTTTCCACATTTATTTTTTTCCGTTATTTCTCTTTCTTTGTTTTCCCCCTCCTCCTTTTCTCTTTCCTTTTTTCTTTTCCTTTACACGTCCTTCTCCTCTACCTCTTCTCTTCTTTTTCGTTCCACTTTCCCTTTTTCTTACTTAATTTTTTCAAACTTTTTCTTTTTCTTTCTTCTTATTTCTACTGATTAGTTTTATTTTACCTTTTTTGTATACATTTTTCGATCCCATTTTTTCTTTCCATTTATTTTCTTCTTTTCTTCTTTTCCAGATATCATGTCGTTTCTTCTCTTTTCTTTCAAGACATTTTCATTGCATTGTCATCGTACAGCTGGTGAGTGTTGGTTGATGCTCTTTCACTGGAGTCCAAGCGACAACAAGTCTGTTCGTTTCTCTTGGACTCTTCTCAGCAATGCTGTAGTCTGGATGGTCTTGATTTGTCCTCCAATTTCTAACACCTTCAGCCCCACCACCTTACCAAGCCTTTGGGGACCGTTCCAAGCACGGCAATTACAATACCGACACCCTCATGTTCTACGGCTTTCTTAGTTTTCAGGCAAGGTCTAAGTATTTAGCTCTCTTTTCACTTTCTTTGATTTTTACCCTGTGATCCGTTAGAATAGCAAAATATGGCAATTATTTTTTTGTTAATTATCACTAGGTCTGGTCATCTGGTCGAGATTAGGTGATCTGTTTGTATCTCAAAATCCCAGAGAACTTTATGCATCTCATTTAATAGGACGGATTCTGGTTTTTGCATGTACCATTTAGAAGTATAGTGAAATTTCAGTTTCTTGCACAATTCCCAGCGAATGACCTTCTCCACTCAGTCATGCCTTGTCTAATGCTTCCTTTTCACCAATTTGTTACATTCACTAATTATTATCCCAGCTATGGGTTAAATAGTATCACGACTGTTCTTCTAGGAGAATAGCTTTGGCATTAAATAACCTACAAAGGTTGATATGCCATTAAACAAAGAAACCAAACCATTCACTAATTATGTGATTAATCGTTTTGTCTTTGTTACCACGTAACTCACACTTGCTATTTTGTCTCATACAGCAAGTCTTTTTAGGTCTCCAGGACACTTCTGAGTATTTTAGCTGGCCTCAACAAAGCAATGATTCTTTCTTTGATTTCCAATTCCTCAAGTTTTTTTCAATGCCTTTTCTTACTGTACCTAACGCACCAACTTAAACTATATTATTCATTACCAAGTAATTTGTACTCTGATGTCCGTAGTCTTAGGACCTATCTTGCCGACAAGCTCGCTAATATCCAAGTTATCAGTAAAAATATTCATCCATGTCTCTTCTTTCTGTGTGGGACTTAGAATTTTTTGAACCACCTTCAGACTAAGATAGATAGATAAATAGATAGATATGAAGAGACCGAGATGAATTGATAGGTTTATGGATCTTCGTGGGTCATTTAATGCCAAAGCTATGCATGTTGAAAATTAGTGGTTCTATTTTACCCATAGTTGGTGGGGGTGGTTAGGAAGCTCCTATCTTTCCCAAGAGAATTAGTTCGAAAATGAACCTAATAGCCAACTGGAGTTCGAACTCGCTTAGAACGATGTGGCAGTCTAACACGCAAGCCACTACACCGCAGGGACTTTCCATCATTGATAGGGTGTAAGACCTTGTGAAATGTCATCAATTTTCTTCTATGGTTCATGTTTCTGAGCTCTTATTGTGATCAGGTTTAAGAAGAGTTCGGAATATCCTTGCAAAGAAACTGCCCACGTATCTATTGTTCCTTTGATTTAGTTCCTCTCGTAGAATTTGTTTTCCAGCAGTTTTCTTTATTTTCTTTTAGTAAAAAAGATTTTTTGTAATTATAAGTAATGGTAAATTAGGCTCAGTAAATGCGAAAATTAAGGGAATATATATATATATATATATATATATATATATATATATATATATATATACTAATCTACTATCTACTACTATATATATATATAAAGAGGGAGGGAGAGAGAGAGAGAGAGAGAGAGAGATGATCGAAAGATTTTGTAGTCGACTAACACTGGTGTGTCCATATGTGGTAGTCCAAAAAAGGTCATCCTCATGTAGTACCCCTTACATTTTTTTCCAGGTATTTTTTAAAGTCCAAGGGATATATATATATATATATATATATATATATATATATATATATATATATTTTTATCAAAAAAGGTCTGGACGAAGTAGTTGGCATTTCACATAGCACTAATACCCTTGGAAAAGGTGTGTATCCAACTATTCTCTCTCCAGCTATGGGTAAATACTAGAGAAGACTGGGCTCTTTTACCTTGGTATGGCAACTGGTCTACGAGTAGGAAAACTGAATTCAAGCCTGTCAAACTCTGCTGAAAAACTGATCTTGTGTCACTTCTAGTTCGTGCGAGGGGGTTGGGTAAATACGTATTTAAGAGTCTCTTGTTGGCCGACATGAAACTCTCATAGATTTATTTGCAGTTATGATTATATTTTGAGATCTACTATGGCGATGACGACTATTATTATTATTATTAATAATAATAATAAAAATAATAATAATAATAATAATCTGGCTATTCAAGTTCCCAAAATAGTTGTGACTCCTCCTTGCAGTCACGAAATTGTAAATGAAGAACACAGAATCCTGAGAGCATCGAAAGGAATTATTCATTGTTTGTTTTGCTTTACTTTGTGTGATTTTAATTTTTTCGAACAAATCTATTTTTTATACGTTCCATTATCATTTTTTTCACTTCCTAAATCGGAAATCATGGGGATTTCTGGGATATAACGCATTTTTTTGTTTATCTATTTATTCATTATTATTTTTTCTTTGGTTTTTTGTTTTCTTTCTATTTCAGTCTTTTTAATTTTTTTCTTCGCCTTGTAGTGTTTTTGTACATATCATTTTGCACTGGCTAAAAATAGTCACGATGAAAATAAAAAAAAAGATGGAAGTTTATTTCTTTACCCATAATGCATCTATGATCTGGCGTCCTTTGTGTTTCATCGTATTGTCATTAACAGGAGAAACAGATAAACGTTTCGAAAGAAAGAAAGAAAAAAGAAAGAAAGACAGAAAGATAATGCTTGGGTAAAGTGCCAAAAAGAAAAACCAAGAGAAGAATAAAAAGAAAAAGAGGAAGAAGAGGAAAATTTACATATCTGTATGTCGTGCGAAAAATTTTGAGTGAAGAAACTAATAATCTATCTATCTATCTATGAGATCTTTGAAAAAAGGTAAGGCCGTCTTTCAGGTTAGTTTCTCATGCATTTGTAAGGTTTATATGCAAAATGATTCGTTCCGGGAAAATCGCAAAGCTTATCGAAAACAAAGAAATGGATACTCCAACGAGGATAGCGCATGACACAATCAGTTCATTCGTGAGATATCGTCCACGTATTGAATCTTACCATGAAACAAATGTTGTTGCTTTAAATCTACGTCTACGTGAAGTCAATCCTCTTTTCATAAGGTTTGTGCCCTTCGTGAAACACACACACACACATCCACTTGCGGGCGCGCGGGCGTACTGTGTTGGTTTCTCGTTTGTTTAACGACATATCAACTCCTAATGGATTATTTAATGCCGAAATTTGATTGATTTCTAGATGTTTGATGAGAATGTTTAATTTGATTTCATTAAAAAATCCACATTCATTTGTCAATATTCGTTTGTTTGCACCGTTATATAATATCAACCGTTCCTTTTTTATTCAAATGATTTGCACACACTCATCTGGTTTCAAGTATTCCTAATACTAATAATGATATGGTTTCAAGTAATTATTTCAATTCAATAATAGTCATTCTTTTGCACTCAGATGGTTTCAAGCATCCCTGTTGTATACTCCACCTACCGGGTTGCACGCTGCAGCTGGACATGATAACAATAAAAAATGACGAACACTTGAATATAAAAAAAAGATATAATTTATTTTCTTTATTTCTCCGGCTTGCTACGAGTGTGTAATCTAAGAGAAAGAGTCGAAGAGATTTTGAGTGCATACAGGGTCTTGATGGGAGATCTCTTCACTTCGACCTTGATGGGAGATCTCTTCACTTCGACCTTTAGCCGGGATTCTGTCTTGGCATCGGAACATGGCTGCTTTTATGAACACTTCTACTCGAGGTTGACAACTCAATTCCGCTCAAGCCACCAAAGTATTTTCCTTTCAGCTGGCGACATTGGTACTTTTTGCTCCTGGGCTTTTGTCCGCTATTTCCGTAGTTTTTTTTACCTTAGTCATCTCCTTCCTCATTTCAATGTGTCACGACCACTTGGTTAATTGACCAGTCAGCTTGTCACTGATTTCCTATTTCAGAAAGCCAATGTCATCTTTATCCATTAAGCTTTTAGCTACTAAGGCGTCTGTCCTTTTAACAACAAAATCCATTTGTCACATCCCAATCTACCAACAATACAACATTCCTATCTAATTTTATTCTTTTTTATGTATATCTATTTGATCCTTAGATAAGGCTCTTATAGATATTACCATTTCGAGTCGGAGTTAATATGGGAGTCATGGCAATGAAGAGGTATGCCACACCCCACAGAGCTCCAGATCTGGAGCCTCATCACCAGATGCAGTCATCTCGCAACAGGATGGCTTATTTCTGTGTGTGTGGGAGGTGGTAGTGGTTGTTTAATGACAATTAAGGCGAGACTTTAATAGCTAAATGTTAAAAAAGAAGAAAAAGAACAAGGCTTGCAAATCAAATCACACTTAAAGTACCGATTGCCGTAAGATCACCGAACTTAAGCAACGATGAATCTATTCAATGGTGAAATGGGTGACCAAAGCTGGCATTGTAACCAACCAAAAGTCTTATTCGTATGGTTGGTGACAGGGACGATATTTTAGTCGAGTTCTCATTCACTAAAGACCAACATTAGCATCAGTGAAAGTAAATAAAGGATTGTAATCTGACAATTTGTAGAAAAATTGATAACAAGGTAATCAACGTGGACGACATTAAGAAGTTGACACTATAGCGTTTCGGTTCTATTGAACCATCATCAGGACCATGAGGAGTGATATTAACGATGTTAATTCAATGATGGATGTTTAAAAATGCAAAATACAAAAACCTCGGCGAAAGTTTGTATAATAAGAAAAAGTTGGTCGTTTAATTGGTGAATCAGCGTTTGTTGTTTTAAATTGCGTCATTAGCATCAGTATAACCGTGATATACTAACACTGAACACAACAGAAGACCTTTGTACATAGAAGAACATTTAATCTTTTATATGCAGACCATACAAGAATGTATGTTAAGAAAAAAACATTTAAACGTATCCCAACTGGAATATACACATATTTTTCCATTAACAAGCAGTATATAGAAGGTTTACAAAAATAGAAAGAAAAAAAGCTAACATTATAAGGGAAAGTAAAATAGCCATGTGGCTTTACCGTTCCCTGACAGGGCCCGAAACACATCTCTTTTGTTAAAAAAACCCCAAAACTCTACTTTTTGAGATTGACAATGACTTTCTGACTGACACCCGACGAAGGCCCCAACAAATACACCCATTCTTTAAGGGAGATAGTTATTTATTTTATCCTCATAGCCTAAATACCAGACTTAATGATCAGCTCCCCTGGCTAGAAGACCACTGTTAATGATTTCGATTTACATTGGGTGCCTTAAAATACTGACATTAAAGCCAAATGAAGTTCAGTTTATCAAATTGATAAATGCTTCAAAATAGAACATATCTTCCTATTTTGGGGGCGTTTTTTTTCACAAAAAGAAAATTAAATCATAACTACTTCCTATTCTAAAATATTTACATTTGCCCCATATAATGACAGGATTTGATTGATTGCTTGATTTTAAGGGCAAGTCAACCTATCTTGAGTTATTTTATGCCAAGAGGTAAGGGAATTGAGTTCACAGTAAATTTAAATTCTTGGACAGTTGTTTCTATTTAATACAAGTAATTTGTACACAGTTGTATGGTTTCAAGTATTCTTATCTAATACAAATAATTTGCACATAGATGTATGGTTTCAAGTATTCTTATCTAATACAAATAATCTGCACATAGCTGTATGGTTTCAAGTATTCTTATCTAATACAAATAATTTGCACATAGCTGTATGGTTTCAAGTATTCTTATCCAATACAAATAATTTGCACATAGCAGTATGGTTTCAAATATTCTTATCTAATACAAATAATCTGCACATAGCGGTATGGTTTCAAATATTCTTATCGAATACAAATAATTTGCACATAGCTGTATGGTTTCAAGTATTCTTATCTAATACAAATAATTTGCACATAGCTGTATGGTTTCAAGTATTCTTATCCAATACAAATAATTTGCACATAGCGGTATGGTTTCAAATATTCTTATCTAATACAAATAATCTGCACATAGCGGTATGGTTTCAAATATTCTTATCGAATACAAATAATTTGCACATAGCTGTATGGTTTCAAGTATTCTTATCTAATACAAATAATTTGCACATAGCTGTATGGTTTCAAGTATTCTTATCCAATACAAATAATTTGCACATAGCGGTATGGTTTCAAATATTCTTATCGAATACAAATAATTTGCACATAGCTGTATGGTTTCAAGTATTCTTATCTAATACAAATAATTTGCACATAGCTGTATGGTTTCAAGTATTCTTATCCAATACAAATAATTTGCACATAGCGGTATGGTTTCAAATATTCTTATCGAATACAAATAATTTGCACATAGCTGTATGGTTTCAAGTATTCTTATCTAATACAAATAATTTGCACATAGCTGTATGGTTTCAAGTATTCTTATCCAATACAAATAATTTGCACATAGCGGTATGGTTTCAAATATTCTTATCGAATACAAATAATTTGCACATAGCTGTATGGTTTCAAGTATTCTTATCTAATACAAATAATTTGCACATAGCTGTATGGTTTCAAGTATTCTTATCCAATACAAATAATTTGCACATAGCTGTATGGTTTCAAATATTCTTATCTAATACAAATAATTTGCACATAGCGGTATGGTTTCAAATATTCTTATCTAATACAAATAATTTGCACAAAACTGTATGGTTTCAAGTATTCTTATCTAATACAAATAATTTGCACATAGCTGTATGGGTTCAAGAAATTATCTTTTGAATTACAGACATTTGTTTTGCACATAGTTATATGGTTTCAAGTTACTTCTATTTAACCTTAGTACATAAATCTTCAAGAAACTATTCTCAACACAAATAACGTGCGCAATTATATGACATCAAGTATTTCTATCGAGTATGAATGATTTTCAAACAGATCTATTTGATTCTTTGATAGGACCCTTTTTTTGTGTGTGTGTGTGGGGGTAACCCTCTGTAGAGGTTATCGCCAGGGTGTTCTAAGCCCTGTCAACAGTGTGACTGACAGGGTTTGTGATATCTGTAAAAGATTTTAAATTAAATTGGGGCAGAACTTTTTTTTTCTGAATTGATAATTTGATGTCAGATGTCTTTTTGTCTTTTCATATTCATGGAAGCCAAATTGCAACACGATTATTTTCGGTTTTCAGAATATTTCTTTTTTTTTTTTTGTTTTATCTCCGTGATTGGATTTTCTTGAAGCATAGATTTAATCGTAATTGTTTCAGTTGCTTTTTTCCACTAAAATTAAATGAACAAATAAAATACAAGTAAAAATTAATGATAATTAATGACTGGGCGTGTACAATACACCGGCTGCATCTCTGCAGAGGGGTAAGACTCCCTCACCCAACGAGTGTCCTAGATATGACACTAAACAATCTAATGGCGAGGCTCCACACACACACACACTGAGCGTAACTTGATTGTAAGACAAAGTTCCTTTCTACCTGTTCATCTTAGTATTTTTCTGAAAAAGCGAATTCATTGTGAAAACAATAAAGAAGCAATAGTTTGGTTTATTTGTTTAATGGCATATCAACTCCTTATGGGTTATTTAATGTCGAAATTTGATTTGTTTCCTAATACTTGTTACGATCACGAGTATATTTTCAATGTTCAATTGCGCTTTATTTGTTTGTAATCATTTGTTTGCACACAGTTATAGTTTCAAGTATTCCAATCTAATACAAATAATTTGAACACAGTTATATGGTTTCATGTATTCCTATTACAAGGTGGGAAGGCAAGGTCCCAGGGCAGTCAACAGAAGAAATCACTCAACGAGACGAAGGCAGTCAACAGAAGTCGGAGGAAGGCGACGGTCAAAGAAAGACGGCTTCTAAGCGAGGAGCTCGGACCTGTGGACTCAGAGGATGGTTTCAAGTTTCCTTATCTAATACAAATAATTTGTACATAGCTGTATGGCTTCAAATATTCTTATCTAATACAAATAATGTGCATTCTCCCTCCAGCTATGGGTAAATAGTAGGACAGACTAGGTTCTTCAGCCTTGGTGAGGCAACTAGTCTAGGAGAAGGAAAACTCTGAATTCAAACCTGTCAAACTCCGCTTAAAAATTGACCTTGTGTCATATCCTACCCGAGCGGAGGGGTTGGTAAATATAACAAATAATGTGCACTTGGGTATATAGTTTCAAGTATTCTTATCTAATACAAATAGGATGTGTAAGCGTTCTTGGTGGCTGTGTGGGAATTTCGCTTGGATACATGCTTGTGATAGCCCACAGATTCACAGAAAGCTACAGAAAAGTACCCAAACTTCTCCCTACTTGCGCTTGGAGCTAACCCAAGTCCACGCTTGTTTGTTCTTCTTTTCTTCCACCCTCTCGGTTGTGTATGCTGTATCTTGTGTTTGTAAAGCTATGTGAAATGCCCCAGGACGGAGATGAGAGAAACCACTAGACAGTCGGATGGCTATGAGCTGGTTTAGGAGGTTGAGATAGTGGGGACCGGCCAGTGGGTATATTGTCATATACCAATCTGTTTGTTTTGCATTGTTTTTGTGGTTTTGTTTTAGATTATTATATTTCTCTTTTATTCATTTAAAATCTAGAAAATTCAAACAATAGAGAATTCATGACATGACCTTTCTTTATATTTTTAACACCAATAAAAAATCAACTGCATACACATTGAATTGGGAAGACGATAATCACTAGAGAGATTATCGTCTGGATTTCATGCTTTCTTTTTTTAGCAATTGCTAAATACTAATGCACCAACCTTTTATCTACAACTAATTCCAAATTTTCAGCCTTACCCTACGATATCCTGAACCACCTTACACTAAAGCAAACAGGGCAATTAATATCTATCGAGGGAAATATTAATTCTTACGTGTTGCGTGTCAATAGCTGTCAAACCTATAAAAATCTTAAGAGCCATTTTACAAATCAAGAAAAGAAGGAAAGTATTTTTTTAATCAATTTTCCGAATTGCATTTCGACATGTTTATTAATTGGGTGAGTCAAAAGTTTTGCAATGTTTTGGTCGCGTGAAGCACAATTTGACAAGTAAGGATGCTTTTGCCAAGGTCATGAAAGTGACAAACTACCCTGGACAGTAAGATACCGAGCTCGTGTGATACTCTCTGAGTGTTACTTGATTACCGGATTTGTCTCTATGGCTTGGAGCCTTGGATTCCATGGTTTAAGGCCTTCCTGACCCTGCCGATCGTCAAGGTTCTTACAGCCTGAGAGAAATTTCTTGAAACGTCTGTAACCAACTGTGCCTTCACCTTTCGCCCAACAAATGTTTTTGGTTGCTTCTGTGGCGTTCGAACTCGTAAAATATACTCGAACTTGACTAAGTTGCATGTTCATCTGTGCGGCTTTCAAATCATACACAGAATGAAGGAATGCACTACGTGTCAGCGTACCAACTACGATGTTACTAACCACAGCTTGTGCTCTTTCAGTCACATAATATACGTGCTTCAGGCTAGTACAGAGTATTCAATCTATTTTTCTTCTCTAAAAGGATTCTGTGAACTTTTAGAATGACCTGATACCTTATTTATTATGAAGCTGAGTCTGGGATGTAGACACTCTGTCGGCAAGTTTTAGAGTATGTTTACTGTTGCATCACCTCTGGTGTCCTGTGTTGGATGCAGTTTAGTGAAAATTCATCTGATGATGAGGCTCAACTTCAGGAGCTCTGAGGAGTGAGAGGTACACCTTTGCTGTCATTACTCCCAGGTCCACTCTGACCCAGAGTGGTACTATCTGTTAGGGTCCTATATATGGGTCAAATAGATCTGTTTAAAAATTATTCATCTTTCAGAGGAATACTTGATGCCAGATATCTGTAAATTATTTGTTTAAAGAATAGCTATGATTGTTTACTCAAGGGTTCGTTAATTAAAACCATATAATTGTGTCTTAACAAATGACTATTATTGAAAAGAAATAATTACTTGAAACTATGTAATTGTTAGTATTAGATGTGAATACTTGAAACCATTTGACTGTGTGCAAATTATTTGTATTAGATAAGAATACTTGATATTATGTAAGGGAGTCTCCAGGACGTAATGGTTAAAGTCCTGTACAGTGACCTTGAAGTAAACAAGTTCGAAGTCCAGTCAAGCAATTCAGTTGACTTTCAGACAAATACCCAAATTTTCTCAGTTATGGGTGAGATAGTATTGTTATATAACATATGACATGGATTTTCGGTTCGTTCCTAGTGACCCCGTGTGCTTTGACAAACTGTCAGGTTGTGATTAGTAAACAGAGGGATGACAGTGCGTCATGATAGTAGGGTCCAACAGGTGTGTAACTGGAAGGAGACCACGTGATGAGAACCAGATTTAGACAGAGTGCAGAGAATCGGGAGTCGAGCCAGAGACACGCAGTCGAGCAGAGGCGTCTCTGACGATACGGCTTGCAAGGGAGTGAAAGGGTTGGCACCCCCTGGCTCCCGGAAGAAAGTATGGGACAAGGAGTCCCCTCTCTGAGTATAAGTCTCTCCATCTATCTCCCAACTAACAACAAACTGTGGTCCCCTTTCAAGAATAAAATGAGAAATATATTTTTATAAGTAAGTGTTTCGTTCATTCATTGAATTTCGTAAATCGTGTATGAGACTATACAACAGAATAACTGCTGTTCTTCTACAAGAATTGCCTTGGCATAAACAAAGAAACCAACCATTGATATCATAGGCAACAGAAACAACACAAAGAATTACCCCTGGAAAAGGCATGAAGCCTCTTTTCGCCCCAATTATGGGCTGAATAGTATTACTGCTGTTCTTCTACAATGATAGCTTTAAATAAATGACCCACGAAGGTTGATATACCATTAAAACAAAAAAACAAAAAAAAAAAAATTCTACAAAGTAAAAATGTAGATATGAATGTACTATTAACCCAACCCCCAAACTTCGTGGCATAAAATAACCCCAGAAAGGTTGAAATGACATTAAAATCAATCCACTCCAAGAACTTATTTTCTGCGGCCTTGTTTCAAACTAATCTTTGAAAATAATTATTCCCTGGAGTTTTTAATTTTTTTCAGTTTAATTTTTGTGGTTTTTGTTCGTCTTTCTGCTTCCATTTATTTCATTTATTTGTTTTTATTTTATTCTATTTTATTTTTCTGACTTTTTTTAATCTTTATATATTCCTTTTTAAAAAAGAGAATCCATTTGCAATGCCACCCTACGGACATATTCCTAAAAAGAAAAAAAAGGAAAAGTGACATAACGGCCATTTTAGCTTGCCGCTATAATGTGACAAGCAGACGACACATTTTTCTTTTTCTTTATTCGGTTAATTATTCTCCTCCTCCCTCTCTCTCTCTCTCTCTCTTTATATATATATATATTTCATTTTCAGCTCACTTTATGTCTCTATTCTTTTCTTACTACTTTCCCCTCAACTTTCTCGTTCATCTCCGATTTTTCCCGCTCGACATTTTTTACTTCCTCTCATCAGTTTTCAACTAACCTTCTACTTTAAAATAAAATTCTACTAAACAATAGCTACTTAGCTTAGTTTAGTCGGGCACAAGCTCTCACGTCTTGAGCACCCATAAAGATCGAAACAGTTTCAGAATTAATAGTCTGGGAAACTAATTTGCTAACCACTGCTCCATGGCAAAATTTCCTCTTTATCTTTACTTAACGTTGCAAATGCGTGGCAATCCGTGTGGATCAAACGCAGAACAATAGTAATTTTTGAGAGTTGCTTGCTAATCACAAATCCACGAATTTTTAAAGCCGGCAGTCTCTCATGATATGGAAGACTGACGTGACAGATTTTTTCTGCCATTTTATCTATTTGGTTTTGTCTAAAATATAAACAAAGCGAATATGTATTTACCCGACACCACCGCTACATGCATGTCACAAGGTCAATTTTAAGGACCTTTCCTTGACTGGTTGCTTTACTATGAGTAAAGAATCCAGTCGGCCCAACAATTTACAGTACGGTGGAAAGGGCTGATTCATACCTTCCACAAGGGCATTTAAGTGAAGTGAGATGCAAATAAACTTATCCAGGATTTGAACACAGGTAACCGATTCCATTTTTTAGAATGGTAACCGTTACGCTACAATATGCATGTAACTTGTAGTTTTGGGCGACGAGTAAAAACGTGAAAATTTGGACCAATCATTTTCCTCTAATCTGGAAAAAAAATAAAAACAACTTTGTTTTGATATGTTTTGGTGACAATTCGCAAATGTTTGCGATTCTTTTATTTTAATTTTTTATTTTCATTTTCAGTTCTTTCTTTCTTTCTTTCTTTCTTTCTTTCTTTCTTTCTTTCTAAGTGTCTTCTTGTTTCTCTTCATTCTTTTTAGATTCTCATCTTTCAGTTCCTTTCTTCTTCTTCTTCTTCTTCTTCTTCTTCTTCTTCTTCTTCTTCTTCTTCTTCTTCTTCTTCTTCTTCTTCTATGTGATTTTTCAATTACTCTTCCTTTTTTTGTTTCTCTTTAATTGTTTTTTTCAAACAGAAGCAGGAAATCAACAATCACAAATATTGGAATAGGAAAACAATTACAGGAATACTTGAAGCGACATGAGATTATATGGAAACGGGCACGCAGGGGAAACCTGAAAAGAGAAACTGACTTTGTATTAGTAAAAGCACAAAATAATCCCATGAAAACTAATTATATCAAAATAAATAGCGAAAATTGATGATAGGTAATAGAATAGCAAGTGAAGGTCATGTCGTGACAGTGATGAAACGGTTAATCACTTAATAATCGAATGCAGCAAATTGGCACAAAAGGAATACTGCTCGGCAAAAAAGGTGACCATTGGGAATTGTTCAAGAGATTAATGGTATATACACAAACCAGAATTTGTCCTAGAGAATGAGATGCATAAAAGTCTCAAAACTTTTGAGATATAAACTGACCCTCTAATCCTTGCTAGAAGATTAGACCTAGTGTCGATTAACAAGAGTATGTACGACTGGTTGGGAAAGGTTGTTGTTGTTGCTGTTGTTGTTGTTGTTGTTCTTCTTCTTCTTCTTCTTCTGTTCTTGTTTGTCAATCCCATCATGCCTGTCATTTATTTTATTTTCCACCTCCTATTCAATTTAGACCGTCATTATTTCCTCACTAATCCAAAACAACGCAAAACGTTTTTAGCCTGATTATCGACAATTACATGCATAACAGAAATTGACCTCCATTGCTCGGGGCACGCAACAACAACAACAACAACAACTGCTGTTAACATTGCATTAAAAACGTTTTCATTTAAAATCACCTCTTCCCTCGCCCCCAATTACCCATCCACCTTCTTCCAATCATTTCTACCCGCATTCAATTTAACATCACTTGTTTTACACTGCATGTCACATTATCAACCTGGTGTTCACAGAAAATGTTGCTTTTAACAACAGATTGTTGAAATAAGTAAAGAGAATGATGGCGGTTGTGTTTCGGGTGGAGTGGGCATGGATAATTTTAAAAAGACGAAATTCTGTATTTCTCTTTTAGACACATTATAAACGCTCGACTACTAATTATAACATTTCAATAATATCTCATGACTTTCACAAGAAATCAAGTGACAACAAGTCTACACAGACTTCGTTCATCAACTTTCGGGTTGGGATTAAAGTGTAATATATGTTCATCTTCATTCTTGTCGGCGCTCATCTCTGGACAAGAAGCGACTAAATGCAAGATGTGTCTGGTTCGGGGATTCGAGCCCTTTTTATTGCAGTTATAAACTCAGGCATAACGACGAACAATATATATATATATATATATATATATAGGGGGGTGTATACTAATAATTCAATTTAATCTTAATCATTTGGTATATATATATATATATATTTATTTATTTATATATTATATTATAGGAGTGTTGGTTGTCGCTAGATATATATTTATTTATTATTATTATTATCATCTATATTCCATGAATCAAATATTTACATATATATACCGGCTCATTGGCATAGTGGGTAGAATGTACACCAATGGTCCGCAAAATTGGGTTCAATCTCAGGTCAACACACAGCAAAGATTAAAATAATGCTACTTGATTCCTCCTTGCTTAACACACAGGATTATAAGTTATGGATCAAAAGTTAGTGGAGCAATCCAAGAAAAGGAGTAGTAGGTGTAGTAATTGTAAAGGGAACCTTCAGGTCACCCTCGACTGCAGTCTGCTAATTTACTTTATATATATATATATATATATATATATATATATGTATATTGTGTTGTTATATAAACAAGAGTCAAGGGTGATTGAATACAGCAGCCCGTAGCAGCAATATCAGCAGAAATAACAAAGGAACAAACTGAAAAACAGCAAACAAAAACACTGGATTGAGAAGAAAAGCAATTGTTGGAATATTTCAAGCGACAATCAAAGGAAAATGCATATGAGGAAAACCTGAAGGGTGAAACTGAATCTGTATTGATAGCAGCACAAAATAATGCCATAAGAATTAATTATATCGATGCAAAAATTGATAAGCTGCGGGAGAATAGCAAGTGTAGGCAGCGAGGTGGTAAGGATGAAAAAGTTAATCACAAAATAAGTGAATGCAGCAAACTAGAACAAAAGGTACGCATGATTGGGTGGGAAAGGTGATCCATGGAGAACTGCGCAAGAGAGTAAAATTTTTGCCATGTTGACAAATGATTTTTTTCAATCCTAAAAGCATATAGAATCCGCGATAATTGCCTTATATCAAGATACTCAAAGAACAAGGAATTTTTACAGCATATCATATTTTCTGGCTCGATTGACATTAAAAGAAAAGGTTTTTGGTTAGGTTTCTTTGTTTAATGGCATATCAACCTTTATACGTTATTTAATGCCAAAGCCATTCCTCTAGAAGAACAGTAGTGGTACTATTCAACCCATAGCTGGGAGGATAAGCGGGTTCATACCTTTCCGAAGGGTATTTGTCTGAAAGTGAACGTAATAGCGCCATTTCGCAATCCATCGCTTTAATCATTACACCGCGAGGACATTCCAAAGAAAGGAATCTTCCACTACACAGATTAATAGGGAACGGATAACAAGAACTTATCCACAATATTCAGTCATTTTAATTTAGAATTTAATTATTATTTATTACTAATAATATTTAACTTCACAACTGTCATAATATTTTTAAAACTTTTAATTCAGTGTTTGAATCTTGGTCAGAATACAATTTTTATTTTGTTTGTTTTCGTTTCCTGATTTTTAAAGTTTCATAAATATTGGGGTTCCTAATTACGTGACCATGCCCAAAATCTTTCCCACAAAAATTAAAGCCTTCGTTTTTGATCCGTGTTTATTGAACAACTTTCATTATCCTGTTACGCTAACCAATCGATCAAACTAAGTCATTTGTATATGATTAAAATGAGTGTCTGAATAAAATAAAATGGTTTTGTTTTAAACATCCCGAATGAAAGAAAAAGCACTGAAATATTTCCGATTGAAACAACTTTCTGAGCAAAATAGATGCAGTCAGCCATTTTGTTTGCGCAAGGCAAAGGACGATACAAAACTATGTAAATAGCCTCAAGGAGATGATCTGACAATAATCAAAGCTTTTGCAAAGGGTTTAGGTTGGTCAAGTTCGTTTACGTCACACACTCTCACTTTAACATTGTCTTCCACTCTGTCTATGTCTCTTTGTCTCTCAACACATAACTAGTGAGAGAATGAACGACTGACATGATATATATCATTGTATATATGCGGCATCACAAACACGCATATATTTCTTTGTTAATACCAATCGCATAAGTATATATCTATTTCAGTCTCTCTGTATCTCTGTTTCTCAGTCACTCTCTCTCTCTCTCTCTCTCTCTCTAAAACACACACACACACACACACACACACACACACAGATATATATATATAATTATATATATATATATATATGAACGGCAGGTCCTAGTTCCTGAGTTACATTTCGCTACGGATATATAAAGTAAAAATAATGTTGGCGACCGTAGCTGAGGGCGACCCGAAGGCTCCCTTTTCAATAGCTACTACACCGAGGTGTAAGGGAGGGCGCTTCTTATTTCCTTAGATTACTCCACTTTACCATTGATATGTACCTTATAATGCTTAGTAGTAAGCAAGGAGGTAAAAAGTACCATTTTTTTAGTCCTTGATAAGACTCGACCTGGAATTGAACACCGGTATCCCGTGTCATAGGCGAAAACACCTGAGTGGTTATGGGTGACTTGGGAACCAAGATATGCTGTCTATTATGCAGCCTAATCGCCAAGGCGGAGAGGGAGAAGAAAAGCCTTATTCTGCTCCCCGAGAAAATGATTTGCCTCCCTCCTGTGATGGGAACAAATTTTAATGTACTAAAAATACACTCCAATCGACAGAACCTGTTTAAGTGTTGATACCCGTCTCCACTAGACTTGATGTCCACCCCACCTCCGCCATTAGGAATACATGACGTCCGCCCTGCCTCCGCCATTAGGAATACTTGACGTCCGCCCGACCTCCACCATTAGGAATACTTGATGTCCGCCCCACCTCCGCCATTAGGAATACTTGATGTCCGCCCCACCTCCGCCATTAGGAATACTTGATGTCCACCCCACCTCCGTCGTTAGGAATACTTGATGTCCACCTCACCTCCACCATTAGGAATACTTGATGTCCGCCCTGCCTCCGCCATTAGGAATACTTGATATCCGCGCCACCTCCGCCATTAGGAATACTTGATGTCCGCCCCACGTCCGCCATTAAGAATACTTGACGTCCGCCCTGCCTCCGCCATTAGGAATACTTGATGTCCGCCCAACCTCCGCCATTAGGAATACTTGATATTCGCGCCACCTCCACCATTAGGAATACTTGATGTCCGCCCCACGTCCGCCATTAGGAATACTTGATGTTCACCCCACGTCCGCCATTAGGAATACTTGATATCCGCCCCACCTCCGCCATTAGGAACACTTGACGTCCGCCCTTCCTCCGCCATTAGGAATACTTGATGTCCGCCCCACCTCTACCATTAGAAATACTTGATATCCGCCCAACCTCCGCCATTAGGAATACTTGATGTCCGCTCCACGTCCGCCATTAGGAATACTTGACATCCACCCAACCTCCGCCATTAGGAATACTTGATATCTGCCCCCCACCTCCGCCATTAGGAATATTTGATGTCCACACCACCTCCGCCATTAGGAATACTTGATGTCCGCCCCACGTCCGCCATTAGGAATACTTGATATCCGCCCCACCTCCACCATTAGGAATACTTTGGTGATGATGACCGCTTTTGATTGCGAGATAAAATAATAAAATCTACCAAATGAGTTATTAAGTTATTTGTTTATCAATTTAATTCTTTGTTTCTTTTTAACAAATTCAGAAGATCAATTTGATGTAAAAAGTATCAGCACCAGGCTCTACTTTTATCTTCTTCAAAAGGTCTTTATTCATCAAAATGAAAATCAAATTACTTTATCGTTCTTCACTTTGGGAACACCTCATATAATTATTTAGATGCTTTGGTGAATAAAAGGGTCACTCACCGAAAGCAGATGTCGCAGGTGTAGTTAGAATCTCTATGGGTTCTTGGATGATAGACGCTTGCTTTGCAAAATCAGCCGCATAGATTGATTCTGCTCGCATTTCAATCCATTCAAATCCGAGATGTTTTTATATGCATCCAAAGTTGAAAATGCTTCACTCGGAGTTTTATTTATTCATTTATTTATTTTTTCGTAAGCGTGAAAAAATTTCGTACATAACAGTCCAACAAAAATGAACACTCGCATTGGTTTAAATCTTTGCTCAACGTGAAAGATAACTTAATCTAAAATGTTGTTCAGAACCGAATCATAAAAATTTTTCGTTTAAATCTATCCAACTCAAAGTCTTCTGAATCAGCAAGTCTGTCAGTCGCACGAAGCAACAAAAACATTATCACTTCAGTTGAGTGTCGGGTAGATTGGTACGGCTGTAAAGCAAACAAAAGAATTTCTGCTTTTCGGTGACTTTCTCTTTTTGACCACCCCCAACAGACTTTATTATTCTGTCTCTCTTTTTCCCGCGCCCAACTTGAGGGGAATAATAAAACAGGGAAAACCCTAAACATACAGTAGGCAACTGGTTGACCCAAACTTATCCAATAGGCTAGCATGATAATCCATGGCACTATCATGAAATTGGGAAGATAAACAACATACTGTAGTGGTCTGACTGGCCGCATGAGTGCTGTGACGTTCTGGTTAGTGTTTACAGTCAGTTTATCAGCCGTTGGGAACGGCACGTCACATAGATTTAATATAATACTCCATTTGTATTACAGTTTTATTATTTTATATTGATCTCCATGTTAATTTGTTAAACATGTTCACCAAATAATTGTTTAAGTTGGAAATATTTGTTGTAGTCAGTTAGAATTACAGTAAGTTGTGTTTTGGGAGCACTGATTCACTAGTTGACCTCTCAAAGGTAAAGGCTTGTAGTTTAACTGTATAAGTTAACCCCTTGTTTTGTAGTGATTTCCTCAGGTCAACGTATTAGAATTTTACGCTAGTTAGTATCAGTCCATAGCGATTTCATAATTTGCTAAATTCACATCAATCCACATCTTGAAAAAAAAATATCCCTTTTGGGCTTCCATATTCATTTTTTGTTTTTTGTTGCTTCAACTTAAATACGCCATTAACAAGTTGAATAAGTAATATGGTACTTTCTTTACGAAAGATAAAGGAAGTCGTAATTGAGATTTTTCTTTATCTACCGTCATCTCCGATGGAAAAAAACTTTGGAAGAATTCGTTTAAAAAAAGAAATTTCTTATGTTTTAGCAGTGAATGTGATACATTTTGATTACTCATTTCTTTGCAGAATTTCTTTTAATAACCTTTTTGTTTCTCATTTTCGAAACCGAATCTACGAGTTCTACCAGGAAACTATTCCACCATTTTGTATATCTGGACTGTCCATGTTTCACATCTCGTACAGAGAAATTTTGTCAGAATCGCATTAAAAGCGAATGAATACCGGGAGGGGGGGGTCAAGTCGACAGAGTTCAATCTCTCCTCCACTGCGCTGGCGGTAACATGATACGCTTGATCTAGTTCACCATGACAAATCTTGCAGAAGTCACGATTCAAAATTGTGACCAGAATAAGAAATGAACCCCTCTCTCTCTCTCTCTCTCTCTATATATATATATATATATGTATATACATATATATATCATGGATTTCGTGATTCGCTTTTTGTTTCTCTTTTGGTACCTGACAAAACTAAAGATCCGAAAAGAACGAAGAAGCTTACTGCATACGTGATGTCTGTTGTTCATTTCTTCTTGATTCTACGGCTTCAGACACTGAATGAAGTGAAAATAAAACAACGAAAGATCCTAACACTAAAAGCTGAGCAATGTTTTTGTGTTAATCTCTCCAGTCGGCAAGTATCCTCTCTGACATAGCAGCTCATTCGGGTGATCACAAACATATATATATATATATATATGAACCTCATTCAAAAACTTCTAAGCCTAATTCAGATTTTAGATTTGTTGTTCAGATCGCAGCTTTGTAGAGCCTCACCAGTAGAAAAATCTAAATCAGTTTTTCTTTTTTACAAGTGGTTGTTTGTTGTCACAACAAAAATGTTTTTCTGGGTAAGTATTTGAGCTTTTTAAGCGATACTCTTATACATATATATATATATACATATATATATATATATATATATATATATATATATATATATATATATGTTGCTCAGCTGTTGGATTGATCGTGACTCAATTGAGGGACAGGAATTAGGGAGAAGATATGTATATATATTGTTTTCTCGCTCTTCTCTACATCCATATTCTTCTGTTGCAGTTGGGCTATTTTGGATTGGTGAGATATTCATCAATATTTATTTGTCTCCTCCGTTCTTTTTCGCTGATCACATCAGATAATTGTCACTTTTTCTTTCTATACGAAACTTACGGTAGTCGAAGAGGAGCTCAGTGGTAATCGATAATTTTAGGTTTTTACCTTGCTCCGTCAATTGCCGTTGAGCACCTTCTCTAAGTTTTTTTTAATCATTTTAAAAAATGTTCACTCTTCATATATATATATATATGTGTGTGTGTGTGTGTGTGTGTGTGTGTGTGTGTGTGTGTGTGTGTGTGTGAGAGAGAGAGAGAGAGAGAGAGAGAGAGAGAGAGAGAGTGAGTGAGTGTGGACAAATTCATATATATATATATAATTATGATTAAAATTTAACTGTGCTTTTAATCTTTTTTAATCCATAAGATCTTTGCCGTGCCCAATCAACTAAAAACAGTGAAATTTCACAATATCTTCCACGCATAAAATGAAAGGATAATAAAACAGGATAAAAACTTACGCCCCGCAATCTTCTCGTTCTTGATTCTTAGCTGATTTAATATTCAACATGTTAGATGTATTTAATAGTAGCTCATCTGAGGATCGAAAACTTTAATTAATGAGTTTGTATCTTATCTTATTATCATCTCAATTTATGCTTCAATTTGTTAGTAAGTGTTTGTGTGTGTGTGTGTGTGTGTGTGTGTGTGTGTTTGTGTGTGTGTGTGTGTGTGTGCGTGTGTGTGTCTATTTAATCAAACAATATAAACATCCTTTGTCAACACATTTTTGTATTAATCCTTTTAAGTTGCCGTATCGATTTTATGGTATCCGATGGGAATTAGTTAATAAACCTCTAATAATTAATTAGTTCCATAATACTTTCTCCCGATCTTGGGCCATCATCAGCGGTGTGTATATTACAAAAGTGATGTGACCTTTGCATGTACATTACTACTTTGTGAGTGTTGAGAATTTATTATTTATACTGGTGTGTTGTTATAGCATTTATTTTAAAACTGGTTCTATAAGTAGCAGCTGTAGCTAAAGACATTTAAGTTAGTATTGGATTCGAAACTGGTTCTTTTGAGTTTAGGCATTTTCTTTCTGATATGGAGCGCTTCGAGAATCTGTAAATTTTGCTTGTTATATTGTTGTTCTAATATTGTGTTTTCGGTAAGAATTTTCAGAAACTCTGGCAGGAATGTTTTTTTAGTATCTAGTATCAGAGAGATGCATAATGAGTCGTCTCGATAGGTTAAACCAACGTATATATTATTATTTTCAGAGATATAATCTCCTAAAGTACATTAAAATTGATATATATGTTTTGTTTTTTGCAAAACCATAATCCAGGGGGAGGAATTATAGTTAATAACGAAGTTGGAGGTTTTAAATTTATTATAGTATACGATAAGTTTTATTTTTTCGTTTGGATCATTGGGGAGTATATTCCTTTTAATCAACGTTTTTAAGATATTTTCATCTAATTTGTAATTGTAGTGAATTTGGTTACAGTAAAAATATAAAGAAGCATAAAACAAAGGATGTCTATATTGTTTAATCAAATATGTATCATCGAAGAAATGCTGATCAAATACACACACACACACACACACACACACACACATATATATATATATATATATATATATATATATATATATATATATATATAAATGTAGGGTATGATGAGTGAAGTGTTGCCGTTTTGAATTATTTTTTTTCATACGCTTTGTTTGAGAATTAATTTTTTATTGCGGACTTTTGTCCTCATTTTGGTAGTTTTTTTTTTTTCTCACTACGTTTCGGCCAAATTTCACCTCTGGTCGTGTTCAGGTGATTAACAGTGACCTCAGATAGGAATGCTGAGTCTTGTAACCGTATGCCCAGTAATTACTGTCTTCCATAGTTATTTTCTATCGCACCACGTTTTTGACCAAGTAACCCTCTGGCTGGCTTGGGTAGGAATTGAAACCGCTATCTTCTGACAATGCTCACCTGTAACCGTAAAGACTCAACACCTCCATCCGCTGCGCCACGGGCTCAGAAGTTCGCAATAAAAAATGAATTCTCAGATTAAGAAGCCTCATCTCAAAAGGATTCCTAATAAAGACTATTAAAAATTCGGTACGGACCCGACTATAGAAGATCAGATAAGGAGAACAAATAATTAGATTTATAAGATAAAAAAATCCAACCATGATCGCCTTTCGGGGGTCGTGGTGCGATAGACAACAACTATGGAAGACTGTAATTACTGGGGATACGGTTACAAGACTCAGCATTCCTATCTGAGGTTACCTGAAGACGGCCAGAGGTGAAATTTGACCGAAACGTAGTGAGAAAAAAAAAACAACAAAAAACTACTAAGGTGAGGACAAAAGTACGCCCCAAAAGATTAATACTCAGATTAAGAAGCCTCATCTCAAAAGGATTCCCAATAAAGACAATTACGCTTTGTTTGTTTCACGTTTTGTCTTCTATGCAGCAAACAAGAATCAGTTGAACATTATCGGTAAGCAAAGCAACACCATGACACCATTCACTAGTCCAGAAATTTGGAAACGGTAACTTGTACTGTTTGGACGGAAGCTCCGATACGAAAATTTCACAATGTTTAAGGGTCAATATAAGGAGAGATTCATATTCGTATTAATGAAAACCTAATACCCAGTCCACATCATGGTGTCATGGGTGGTCACTAGCGATGATGACGTTATGCATGCGGAAGAAGCCAGTCTTTGACGTGATGGTGAAGTGTTGACAAAATTTCTGCGACCAAATCACCCCTAACATCTGTTCGCCTAACTTCCTAGATTCCAATCTCCTTCATTATTATGCATGGTGTGTTGTTGAGCGAAAGACCAACAAAACTCTGTGTAACACCATGGATGAACTGAAGGCAAGAATAACGGTAGTATTTACCTATTTATAACAAGAAGACTGTTGGAAAAGCCTGCAGGAGATTCTGAAGTCGTCTGGAAGCCATGGTTAAAGGTAATGGTGATTTTTTAAATGAGTTTAATCTATTGTATTTATAAGTATTTTCAAGTAACTTTTGTAAATATCAGATAAAGTAAGATGTCACTTAATTTCCTTTTTGCGCAATTTGGAAGACAATTAACTCATTGCATCCTGAATGTATATATATATATATATATATATATATGTGTGTGTGTGTGTGTGTGTACATATATGTACATATGTATATTGTGTGTGTATGTTTGTGTTTATATATGCTTGTATATGCATGCCTGTATGTAGATATACCAATCCGATTAGATAATTGTTTAAATCATTAAACTGTGGAAGGTCGGGGGATACAGCGGCTGAAACATCGTATTTCAACTAACACCAACAAAGATGAGGACAGCAGTTCGAAAAATCATACACAAAATATTCAATTGTATTTTATCTCTTTCATTTCTTCAACTCTTACCTTTAAGATTAATATTCAATTGAGGAAAGAAGAAAAAGCGACTGTGACGTGGTATGCCACCCAGAGGGAAAGGGAGGTCAATTCCCCTACCCTGCGGTGTTTGAATCAACAGGTCCCAAGGACGGACCGAATCAAGGTCAGAATGAAGGCCAAAGCTAACTGCACTCCATGACCTATAATCGGTTGGATAGGGAAGGAAATGCAGGTCATTCTAGTAGCATGACCGGAGGAAATAGAGGAAGAAGAAAGAGCCAAATGATTGGCCAGACCCTTTAGCGCCAAAATGATACCTTTTCGTCATAGGAAATTTGGAAAAGGAACTTTTGTTTGAGAACAGAGGTCGGCGTGTAAAGATATGCTGACTTATAGCCAAAACTCCGGGAGGTCCCCGCGCCCGCAAGAAGACTCTTTAGTTCTGGACAGACATTGGCGAAAGAGAGACGCCAAGTCCGCCAACTCCGAGGATGTAACTCGTCCGTAAAAGAAAGGAAGCTGAGAAGTAAGCCCTGTCAAAGATAAGTACAACTTAAACTGTTTTTCTTTCTAACCTTCCTAAAAATTGGAATTACATGTATTCAGAAAAGGAAAGAGAGAAACTGAAAGGATTCGGTTTCGTCAACCGTAAATGAGTGAATGGATTAAGATACTTTCTCAAGTAAAAGAAAGAAAAGAAAAAAGAAAGAAAGAAAAAAAGGCGAAAGAAGAAAAGGACTGTTGAGAGAGACATTTATGTTTGACACTGCCTGCCGGCTTAACATAGCCGATAGTTTAAAAGGAAAGAAGAAAAGAAAAAGGAACTGTTTCTTAAATCTCATGATTATTTGTTTAGTCGTCGCTTATTAAAACATTGTTATATTTTAAATGCACCCTGGTGTGGAAATCTATTGGTTATGTTGTTTATCTATCGAGTTGCCTTCTTTTGCACATATCTTTTTCAGCTTCGTGTCGCTTTCATTAATTCTGGTTAAATGTCTTATTCGCCTTAAAAACATCACAAGGGAATTTTCGGAAATTTGACTACAGTGAATGATATTTTGTTTTAACCTAGAAGTCCATGCTTTCCGTTATCCGAGGGGGTAGGAAAACGAAGGACTTGGTGGGGTATGTGAAAGTGAACTGGAAACCCCCTTGCCAGCGCCGGAGATCAGTCTAGTCCCAAATTAACCCCATATAATTTGCCAGTTACCATATGCCCGAAATAGGACTCTTGACTAGGACTTATTTTGCGGAGGGTCATGTGCCAGACTGCCCCCGACGTCACATGCGCATAAAATGAACTCTCGTCCTGAGATACTTATTTATACAGCATCACACGACGTAGAACTAGGTCTGATAAGCATGAAAAGTGCAGTATTTGCAAAATCCTGTCTTTTGCTAAAAAGAATTCATTAAAAAAGCATAAAGACTGTTTCATAATTTGTTATTTCTAATTGAAACCAATTCGTCTAGATTTCATTTACACAGATTTGGTATACTTCATCACTACCAAGATTCTCATATTCAAGCATTGTGTCCGAGGGGAGAAACCAAGCCGTATAAAAAATGAGATGAGAAGGGAGAGTTTTTCATCATTTATAATGCTAATTTACAATACATGTTTGTTTCCTCTGCTTGGAGTTGAGTTTTTTGGGATGAATTCTTTTGTAATTACTATTTGGGTTCCTGTGAATTTTTCTGCTGTGTCTCTGTTCTTTGGAGTCAGTTGACTTTTATATTGGCTTTTGTATATATATATATATATATATACATATACCAACTCTCCGCTCGACCAAGATGCAACACAAGATCAATTTTTTATTCCAGAGTTTAACAGATTTGAATTCAGTTTTCCTTCTTCAAGACCTGTTGCCATACAAAGACTAATGAGTCAAGTCTGCCCTACCATTTATCCATTAATGGAAGGAGAATAGTTAGATTCATACCATCCCCAAGGGTATTAGAGCTATGTAAAATGCAAACAGCTTCGTCTAAGATTTGAACTCTGGTCACCATGTCCATTTCCTACGACAATATTTATTTATTTACCACCACGTATTTCCCTGTCTGTCTGTCAGTCACTCTCTCTGTCTCTCTGTCTCAATATATATATATTTATATATATATATAGTTTTAGTACTAATTATTTTTTACAAATATTATCATCTGCTGCTCTGTGTACATAATTGTTTGCTTAATAAAATAATGACCTGATTCCATCGACCTAACACCAAAAAGACATTATTTCTACATTGTAAACAATATGAAAGAACTATTTGAACATGTCAAAGTAGACAAAATACTAGTATTTCTAAAAGCAGTTGGTCTCTATAAAAGAATTTAAACTTTCAATATTCCATTTATGTACATGATGCAAATACTAGACAACCAAACCAACAAAAAATTGGCATTAAATAACCTGAAAAAGGGTTGATATGTCATAAAACAAAATCATCAATCAATCAATATATCAAAATAATGACTGAAATGCACATGGATGTCAAGTTAAAAACATTTTACTGACATGAAAAATCAAATTCATGTTCATACTTGTTATCTCGATCTTTGTGTACTCTTGTGAATCCTGACCCCTCATTGCTGACACCCAGAGAAGTATGGAAGCCCTTCAGATGAGATACCACCGTAAGATCTTAAACATCTCATATATAGACCCCATGACAAACGAGGAAATCTTAAAAAGAATAACTGAAGCCTTTGGATTACATGACATCCCGCTTAACATTGTGACGAAAAGAAAAAAAATCATGTGGTACGGACATGTGACAAGACCATCATGTCTGGCCAAAACATTTCTGCAAGGTACTTTGCGGAGAGAAAGAAAAGAGTCGGATGGAAGAGGAAGAGGTGGGAAGATAACATCCGGCAATGAACAGGCCTGTTTTTGTTTTTGTTTTTTCGCCGAGTCACAGAGTGCAGCTGACGATCGAGATAAATGGTGGGTGGTTGGAAGAGAATCATTTGTGGTACAACAAGGAGCCTCGTCTCCTTAAGTTACGAGACTGATGATGATGATGATGATGGTGATATCTGCCTTATTCTTCGGTTCTCGAAATGAGTTCAAATTTCATTCTGATCGATGCTAACGTTACTAAATTTAGTAATTATTTATTAATGGTGAAAGGAAAACGATTTTATTATTCATTTCCGGGGAAAAGAATCATTTTAGTTCAACAAACGCCAATAAAAGATACAAATTAAACAAAACATTCATTTTAATTCAGAGTGGAAGCGTTCAAACATTAACAATATGGGGAAGTTGGGTTGATCCACAATTAGAATTACGAGGGGGTCGGATTTTATACCCTCGTCTCGGTTAAATACAAGGTGTTTAAAAAATATTAACGTTTTGATGAGAGTTCCTTTATTATATTAGTAATTAACTAACCTTTTTTGCTTGGATGTGGCACAAGGCCGTATAAATGTGGTACCCAGTGAAATTCGAACTTACTCGTGAAGGTTTGCTAGTCTAGCTTGCAAACCATTACATTACCCAAAAAGTCTCTACCCATTAAATATGTCCACAGATTATTAGAATCTTCCCCAAGCGGTCTCCGAAATCTGTTCTGTTTTTCTAATAAAGATACTCTCATCGAAATATTTACATTTTTTTAATCATCTGTTGGAGATTCCAAGAATATATCAATACTGTTTGAAAGATATAACCATGACAATCGACCTTAGTATATGCTCTAAAATTGTGTCAAACTGAACTAAGTTTTGTAAACATTTACAGGAAAGACACAAGTTAGCAGGCGAATTTCTATCATATTCATTTGGCTTTTGACCTCTGACACACTCTCTCTTGGCTATGGCACCCCACAACTTGGCTACTGACTTAAAAAAAACAACCCCCCCCCCAAAAAAAAACTGAACATGTGAAATAATGCAATCTTTTATTTATTCGTCTAATTGGGTATATTGTTGTTCGGCAATACTGCTTTAGGAATGAAGATTCTCTGTCCAGAATTCTGGCTGCTTTGGTGTATGTACGTCTAAGTAGCAACACAAATACTGATCACTAAGGTTCCTAGTGCTAATCTGTCATTTTTTTCTTATTCTACTTATATATATATATATATATATATATGGGAACTCAGTTGATTTCCAAACTAAAATCGAACTGGAAGAGTTGGAAATTAGAGGATGAGTCAAGACCATCCAGACTACAGTATTGTTGAGATCAGCCAAAATACTGAGAAAAGTCCCGGAGACTTGCTGTCACTCACCCTCCAGTGAAAGACCATCAGCAGACACTGAAACTCGCAAAGAGTCACTGCTGGAGAAGCAGGGACGAACTCATAAGTGATGTACTCTTATGGACCCCCACACATCGCCGTGCAAAAGCAGGACGACCAGCACGAACATACATTCAGCAACTATGTGAGGATACAGGATGTTGTCCAGAAGACCTGCCTGAGGCGATGAACGATAGGGAAAAGTGGCGAGAGAGGGTCAGGGATATCTGTGCTACCAGCACGACATGATGATGATGATGATGATGATGATGTTTATGTTATGGGGACATATCCTACCATACCCCAAAGATGGACTCGTCCAACCTAAAACATATTCTCCGAGCTTAGCTCGCTCGAGGGAGACAACTTCTCATTCCTGACGAGAGTTTTGACAGACGGACTGCAAGCCGAGAACGGCTAGTACTTCCTTTGTATGACTTCCTTTTTCTGCTTATACAATAACGTTTACCTATCACCCGTTGTTTGAGTTGTTCTTCCACCGGTCTTATCTGACGACCACAACAGTTTTTTAAAAGCGGGTTGAAATTTTTTCAATGCTTTTAGATCCTTAGCACAAGGTTAACAATGTGGGGCACCAAGTTTGAATTTTTACGGTAGTAATGGTTTATGCTATCATCTCTCAAATCATTGGCCCATGGCGAAGCGCTCAATGCCAAATATTCACAGATCTGGCTCATTTGACAATAGAAGTTGAAGAAAGACATTTTCCTTTGTTGGAATGCAATCCTTTACATCTATAGAGTATGGAGACCAAATATGATTTGTTGGAATTATGCATTTTTTAAGGGACAGGGATGTTAACTTGATCCCCAAAATAGACTGACCGATAAGACTAAAGATATAGAATTGCTCAGCTATTGATGCCCGATTAAATAATTGATTACATTATTTCACATATTCAGCATTTTTTTTCAACCAGTAGCTCAGCTGTGGGGTGTTATAGCCAAAAGACAGTGATAAGCGTAAAGTGAAACTGACCAATTCCATTCTCCGTGTCGGGAACCGTCAGATCTCCTTCACTTCCTAATTTCAGAAAAAATCCTTTTATTAGAAAATTATTCTTCTCTGACATAGGAACGTTAATAGGAGACATTTTACTTTTTGAACGCCCCCTCCCCAACATATTTTTAAGACTCTGATTCTCATTTAACATTAATTAGTAATAAATACAGTCATAGTTTGCAGTTGAAACGGCCGTCGTAAAATAGACAACAACAGAAAAAAAAGCAATTTAACGAAATAAAAGGCTTAAAATGCCAATCTCTCTCTCTCTCTCTCTCTCTCTCTCTCTCTCTCTCTCTCTCTTGCAGTGATTGATCCTTTGAATTTTTAATGAGTAAAAAAAAAAAATGAAAATAATCCCACCTCTACTCCCGCCCCAACGAAAAAAAGATTAACCATTTTGCTTTTCCTTGTTGTGTAATGGCGTACTCATTAAATTCGAAACGGGGTGGGGGGTCCTAGTGATGTAATGGTTAAAACGCTGGAAAGCGGAATCATAGTAACCGAGTTCGAACTCCAGTCGCGCTATTACGTTCACTTTCGGATAAATACCCCTGGGAAAGGTATGAATCCCCTTATCCTCCCAGCTATGTGTAAAATAGTACCACTATTGTTCTTCTAGAAGAATGGCTTTAGCATTAAATAGCCTACGAACGTTGATATGCCATTAAACAAAGAAACCTAAATTAGAAACACACTACCACTACTTTAAACAAAACATACAGAATATTCGACTGGTTCTGTGAAGTCCATAATTGCGGGTTTTGCCCAAAATAAGTAAAAGTAAAGTAAAGTAGGCGACCATAGTCGAGGGTGACCCGAAGGCTCCCTTTTCGATAGCTTACTACACCAAGGTGTAGGGGAGGGCGCTACTCCTTTCCCTGGATTGCTCCACTTTACCCTTGATCCGTACCTTATAATGCTGAGTGTTAAGCAAGGAGGCATCAAGTACCATTTTTTGAGTCTTTGGTATGACTCGACCTGGGATTGAACCCAGGTCTCCCGGGCCATTGGCGAACACTCTAACCTCTAGGCCATATGATATCTTCTCTTTGGGATTTTCGGTTATTACCCATACGAACTTCGGCTTCCATTTGTAGAGAATTCTGGAGAACAATAAAAAGAATTCCGAAAAGCAAAGGAAGTGGGCATTTACTCAGTAAAGCCAGAAGTATTGGGTACTAAGTGGGATTCGAACTCACTGTTACGTTAACATAGTTCTGACCACTACACTACACGAGGTGCTCTTCTAAATAAAGCAGGAACTTCGAACATATCTAGTAACAATGGGAGCAGATACAAAGATTCTAAACCTGAAACAATGTATATGTATTATAATAGTGTTGGTTGTCACTAATTCACTTAGTGGGTTGGTGGCGAACCAAGTGAGATATAATTTGGAGAGTGCTAAATATCTGTGATAGAGCTACTATATAATTATAATAATGAATAAATATATTTAATGCCATAGAAGTTTGCCTGCGACTTTAGGTTTCATGACGTTTTCAAACAATAATCATCATTTTTTCGATTTCTTCGTTTTCTTTCGTTATCGGCCTGATGATTGTTGTTTGAAAAACTTCATGAAACCTAAGGTCAGACAAACTTCCATGATATTAAATATATAAAATCTAATATATATTTATCTATTCATCATGTATATATATATATAATAGATATATATTTGATTTATATATTTAATTCCATGGAATTTAGACTGCGACCCCTGGGTTTCATGGAGTTTTTTTTCACAAAACAACAATCAACAGGTAGTTAACAAAATGAGATGAATCGAAAATCGAAAAAATACCGTAAAAAACCGTTGGGATTTTGTATCATAATAGTGTTGGTTGTCACTAAATCACTTTGTGTGTTTGTGTCGAACCAAGAGCAATATGATATAATATTATATTGCACTTGGCTCGACACAAGCCCACAAAGTGATTTAGAGACAACCAACACGTATAATATATATATATATATATATATATATATATATATATATACAAGTTGGTCGGCCGTAGTCGAAGGCTCCCTTTTCAGCAGCTGCTAAACCGATGTGTAGTGGAGGGCGCTACTCCATTCCCTGGATTGCTCCACTTACCTTTGATTCATATCTTATAATGCTGAGTGTTAAGCAAGGAAGCATCAAGTACCATTTTTTGAGTCTTTGTTCTGACTCGACCTGATATTGAACCCCGGTCTCCCGATCCATTACCGAACACTAACCATTATGCAGATGGACCGATATGTAGAATTATGATTTAAATTTAATGTTAATTTTTACTCGGTAAAATTTTTACGGTATTCAATGCACGAAGATGCTATATCAAAAAGATTCTCAAATATACGTTTGGTTTGGTTTCTTTGTTTAATGGTATATCAACCTTAATGTGAAAGCCATCTTTGTAGAAAATAACTTTCCTAAGCGTATTTGCCTGAACGTGAAACCAATAATACTACCGGAGTTCGAACTCACCTCCTATAATGTTGCAGACTCACACGTTAGCCTCAAGGCCATGTGAACTTCCCCATGTTTTGAGTATAAGATATAATAATTATAACGCTGGGTCGAAACTCGCGACCAAAGTCAGACGTGTCGAATATTAGCTCAACTGAGAATCGAAACCCTGAATCCAATTCTATACTTGGAAAATACACACACACACACACACACACACACACACACACACACACATATATGTACATCATCATCATCATCATCATGTCGTGCCGCTAGCACGGATATACCTGACCCTCTTTCGCCACTTCTCCCTATCGTTCATCGCCTCTAGCAGGTCTTCAGGGCTACATCCCGTATCCTCACATAGCTGCTATATTCATGTTCGAGCTGGTCGTCCTGCTTTTGCTCGGCCATATGTGTGGGTCCATAGGAGTACATCACTTATGAGCTCGTCCCTGCTTCTCCAGCAGTGTCCTGCATGTCTGGTTAAATATATATATATATATATATATATATATATATATATATATATATATATATATATAAGGTGGTCCAAATTAGGTTGACACTAGGTGGAATAGGGTTTTCCATATTTACCCAACCCCTCCGCTCGGGCAGGGTATGACACAAGGTCAATTTTTAAGCGGAGTTTAACAGGTTTGAATTCAGAGTTTTCCTTCTCCTAGACTAGTTGCCTCACCAAGGCTGAAGAACCTAGTCTGCCCTACTATTTACCCATAGCTAGAGGGAGAATAATTGGATTCATACCTTTCCCAAGGGTATTAGGGCTATGTGAAATGCAATCAGTCAGGTCCAGGATTTGAACTCGTGTCGCCGTGTCCATATCCTCCGACGATAACCATTACACCACGGGCACCTCCTAAAACTGGAATAGGGTTTGTCGTTTGTATCATGTATATTATTTATTTTTTTAAGCGTTGACATTATTACAATGTACAAAACTAAGAAGTTTTTGGTGATTTTAAAAATTACATCAGAGATGGATTTCAAGAAATAAATGTACAATGAGACTTGTGCAAAAATGTTTGTCGAAGCGTGAGGGGTAGACTTCAAAGCTGTGTAAATTGTGATGGACTGCAGTTTAAGCATCTGCGTTGATGAAATTTTTAGTGCTTTTGTATTATTGTACACAATAGAATCTAATTGTCAATGTTACGATTGTATTAATTGATATAATTGTATATGTCATCTCAAAATAAATGCCATCATTTACTGTCCACCTGCTTTCGGATCACCCATTAGTAAAATTGGCGACCGTGGTCGAGGGTGACCCAAAGGCTTCCTTTTCCATACCTACTACACCAAGGCGTTGTAGAGGGCGCTACTACTTTCCCTGGATTGATCGACTTTACCCTTGATCCGAACCTTATAATGCTGAGTGTTAAGGAAGGCGGTATCAAGTACCATTTTTTGATTCTTTAGTATGACTCGACCTGAAATTGAACCCCGCTCTTCCGGGACATTTGCGAATACTCTTCCTACAGACCAATATATATATATATATATATATATATATATAGTTTGCTATATCCTTAAAGAAAGAGTACACAATATCAGTGATAGGGCATGAATATTAAAGTTAGGATAGCGTAGACAGAATCAACGGAACTTAGTAATAGTTTCTCGCCAATGCAATCATCGAAGTATATATATATATATATATATATATATATATATATATATATATATAATTGTAACCCAATAAGAACGGAAAATCCAATAAAAATTTTTATTTGAGTAATACACTTGAATGCAATAAATTAGAGAATGAAGCAATATCTACTCCATGGGGCTACCCCTCGGTGTAGTGGCAAGCGTGCTGGACTTTAATATGCGAGTTCGAACCCCAGTCACGCTATTGGATTCAGTTTCGTTTTTGGATTCACTTATGAAAGGTATGAATCACCTTATTCCCACCACCCAGCAATGGGTTAAATAGTACCACTGCTGTTCTTTTACAAGGATGGCTTTGGCATTAAATAAGCCATGAAGTTTAATATGCCATTAAACAAAAAACAAACCAAACATCAAGTCCAGTTTGTAACTGAATGAACATCATTTTTTAATGTTACAAATTCTTGATTTAGCAGAGATAACGATGAAAAGTTCCAAATTCCCGATATAACGAAGATAACTATGAAATGCTAAGTAGAACCTTTCACCACTTTCTTAAGAAAACTACCAATATCATCTAAAGTTGCTCTTATTACGAAAATTCATCTTAAAATATTAGACAGAATTTACTAATTTGTAGTAAAATCTACAAAAGAAGGTCTCATCTTTTAGTAGTAGAAAAAGTATGATCTAACAGGTTTTAACCGGAAATTTGGGTCATTTTGATCTCCCTTAATAAGCGCTGTTGAGAGATAGCAATGATTTCTAAAGATCGTCATCGATTCCGTGTTCGATAAGTGAATAAAGGTTGCAAGGTTCACAGATCAGATTTGTCGGATCTGCATAAAGCCCGCTAATGATTCCTAGATCCTGATTTGCCATCAGAGGTGACATCAGCGTATCCTGACCCCACTCCCACTGCTGGATTGAAAGGCGTCTTCTAATGATGGAGTGGAAACAATCGTATTATACCTGTAAGGTGTTTAGTTTATCAAGAAACACATGAGTGACACATGTCTTCATCAGTTTTGATTTATTGATACACCCTGTAGAGTTGAGAAACAACCGCTATAATTTCTACGAGCACGCTGATAAGTGGGCTTAATCCTCATTGGGTACCTCACTCTTTGGGTCTTGTGCTGTACTAAAAGGTTAATACTAAAACGAATAATCGACAAAAAAGCCAAAAAGAAACTGTGTTAATTTATTAAAAGCGTCGCCTTTGCGCAATGGTTAACTACATAAATAAACTAGATCTTGTCGGCCTTGTAACAAGCTAAACCAGAGGAAAAAAACGAGTATCTGTAAAATCACACTTAAAGCACCTGTCACCTTTCGAGAACCGAAGTTAAGCAGTAAAGAGCCTTTTCAGTGCTTAAGTGAGTAACCATTTAGCCACTGGGGTTTTTAACGAGAGAAATAGATAATTTGAAATATATATATATATATATATATAGAGAGAGAGAGAGAGAGCGAGATAGAGAGAGTGTGTGTGTATGTGTGTGTATGTGTATTATGAAGAGAGAATTAGACAATTTCCAAGAGAGAGAGAGAGAGAGAGAGAGAGAGAGTTAATGAATAAAGAACTGAACTGTAGTTTTCGAAGTAAGCAAGTCTTAACTCCAATCACACCATTACGTTCACATTCAGACTAATACCTTCGGGAAAGAACCGAACCCTCTCATCCCTTCAACTATGAGTTAAATAGTATCGCTACCGTTTTACAAAGATGGCTTTGGCATTAAATATCCCATGAAGGTTGATATGCCATTGAACAAAGAAACCAAATCAAGCTAGCTTCACACGAGTTAGTTTGTTATTTTCGCAAGATACTTACTGGATAGCACACAGTTGTAGCCTTGTATCAGACTTAGTCGGGCATAGAAAATATTATGGGCATCTTGTTCCATAGTGACTGTTAGGAATTTGTTTTAATAACCTGTGGTTACAGTAATGAGTTTAATCCTCTCAGAGAGTCTCACGATAGGGGTCTTGTGCTGGACTGAATAGGTCATCAAAACACATTGCTTTGGGGCAATGGTTAGCATGTACATTTCGTTTGTCCAATTCTGCTAAAATGAGTTGAATTTTGCCGGCCTTTAGACATAGGATAAAGTAAGCCAGAGATAAAGATAGGAAGTTTTTAAAGATAATGAAGAAGGAGTTTTCGAAAAAGTGGTAAAGAAAGTGAGAGAAAGAGGGTGAAAAGAAAGAGAGAAATGAAGATTTGAAAGGGAGAAAGAGAGTTGATAGGAGCTCCATATTGTGTGAGTTTAATCATTCAGATCAGTAGTTGTCGTGCGCCCCACCAAAACGAGCAAGTGTGGCACAAGGCCCTTTTAAGGTGGGTCCGAGTGCTGGGTCGTAGCCCGGCATTCCCCAAAATGCCTCGAGCCCCGTCGGCATTCCACTTAAAGAGACGACTTATGCGCCAGGCGATAAACCTAGTCCCTTCAAGTAGGGTTAGAGCCTGGAGAGATGAACCCCTGCGGTTTGTGGAGTAAGTCAGTCTCCTCTGCATGACGCGAATGCTAGGCCTCCCCGGCACCCGTGCCAGGCAGCCTTGACCAACTAGAGTCTCCACAAGGTGCCACACTCGACCAGATCCGTGCCGTTCTCACTACGGCCGGGCGGAATATGAAGTATGTGGAAGATTGAGTGAAATCTTTGGGAGAAATATTTCTAACATAAAACTGATTAAACCATTGTTGACAGCTCTGGACACTTGAAACTTGATTTCTATTGACATAACAAATATATTTCCTTGTCACTTCAGCTGCTGAAAAGTCCTTTTTGAATTTATACAGCACACAGTGTTTGTTATGAGTCTGATCTAAACTTATTTCTAAATTATAAAATCAACATAAAGTTTACTCATTCAGATATTAAGCAATCCGTGAAGAAAGAAAAACATTCGAACGTCAATATAACCGGTTATTTTACTGTAAGTATTGAAACAGTACCATCAAAGTAATCACGACAAAAATGCGATACGACTTTCTTTCCAACCAAGTTTATACATCATTGTCATGATGGTTACAGTGTTTGCCAATGGCCTGGAAGACCGGGGTTCAATTCTAGATTGAGTGTTACCAAAGATTCAAAAAATGGTACTTTATTCTTGCTTGTTTAACACTCAGCAATATAAGGTAGGGATCAAGGGTAAAGTGGAGCAATCCAGGAAAAGGAGTGGCGCTCTTCCCCTACACCTTGGTCTCGTAGCTATCGAAAAGGAAGCCTTCGGGTCACCTTCGATTCAGGTTATATATATAGAGAGAGAGAGAGACTGACGGATAGACAGAGACAGACTAGCCGACAAAATAAGGGGTTAATATCCATTGATATATATATATATATACTAGAATAGGTAGATCCACAAAGAGGTTTGTATTTTTTTAATTTATTTATTTGTTTTGTTATTACATACGTGTTATATATATATATATATATATATATATATATATATATATATATATATAACGAGACAGAAAAAGACAGACGAGCATAAATAGAGATAGATAGATAGACAGATAGAGAGAGAGAGAGAGTGGGGGGAGTGAGAGAGAAATTGACAGACAGATATAGAGACAGACTACTGATTAGCCGACAAAATAAAGGGATAATATCCATACATATATATATATATATAGTAGCGTCCAAAACTAAGGGACAAAATTTTAAAACCTAATATTTGTTAGAAATAACAACTGAAAAGCTGAAATTTTGTATTTTTATTGTTTTTTGGCTGTTTACATTGTTTTTCTCAATTTTGTCCCTTACTTTTGGACGTTCCAAATTTGACAATAAATAAATAATTGTTATAATTTTTTCTATCCTTTGCAAATGATTCAAATTCTAGTATGTTATTATGGATGATAACGACTACCAGTTGTCAAAATTTCAGCTTTTCACAGTTGTTATTTCTAACAAATATTAGGTTTTGAAATGTTGTCCCTTAGTTTTGGACGCTACTATATATATATATATATATATATATATATATATATATATATATATATATTACGAAAGAGAGGAAGACAGACAGACGAACAGAAATAAAGATATTGAGATAGATAGATAGATCGAGAGAAAGAGAGAGAAAAAGTTAACAAAACGAGGGGATAATATCCATAGATAGATAGATAGATATGTACATATATAGAGAAAGACATAGACTAACTGCGGGAGAGAGAGAGAATGAGAGAGAGAGAGAGAACGAGAGAGATAGAGAGTGGTGGGGAGAGAGACAGAGACAAACCATGAAGACGGGGGAGGAATATACAGTGAATTCGTAAAATTGATTTAAAGACATGTCCATTCTAGATCTAAACAAACCCTGTTTTCTTAAACAAGTACAAAAATTCAGGTACAGATATTTGTTAAATAAACATCGTAAATTTAAAACTTCAACGAAGTCACTGACGATCATAACTAAATAGCAGATGTTAGGAACTCTGGTGCTTTATTCTTCCCGTTCAATGAAAATGGATAACGAACAATACAATGTGCTTGTCTCCTCATACTCCAGCCACCAAAAAGTGCACGAATTGAGAAATCTGTCGTCTTTTACTGGGGGTTCATTGATCACAAAACCCCAACTTCTGCATCGCTCAGACGACATCTTTCGGCCAAACCCCATCACAACTTGAGTCTGGTAACCTCGGCAAATTCCGATTGACTGTTGTTTTTTATCTGGGGTGCTAGATCAAGCATCTTTTAACATTTAGTCAAATGGATAAGATGTTGAACTTTGTGTACCCGTCTTTGTTGATTTTTTGCTCTTGTTTTATAACTTATCTATTTTCACCTCAGTACCATTCAATTAGGATGTCACATTACCTTTGGATAACACAAGCTTATATAAGGGTTTAGGGCGATGGTTGTGGTATTTGTCGTTTTGACGAAAATAGAACGCAGGAGCATCTTTCGACTGAAATCTTTTCAAATCACACGACAAAACAGAAAGAAAGAAAGAAAGAAAGAAAGAAAGAAAACTATTGGAGAGAAAGAGCAATTGAAAAAGAGAGAAAAAAAGATGGAGGGGTGCAATAGACGAAATTAGACTGAAATATAGAAAGTTATATTGAGAGAAGAAAACCCCTAAAAGCGCAAAAATTGAGGGGGGGTAAGTTGTGTTGTCTACGAAGTAACACTCTCAATTTTGCTTCGATTAACATTAAGTAATGCATTGTATTGCCATAATGACGCAATCTCTAAGTACACTGTGAAGAGACAGTTTTCATGATCAATATATGATAAAAATAAGTGGATAAATCAAATACTTACAACGGGTTTAGTGCACTAAATCCTTTGTAAATGTTTGATTTATTCACTTTTTCCACTTTTTTTTATCATCTTGTCAGATTAACCCAAATCTACCCTTTTCTCCATGACCAATATATATATATATATATATACATATTGGTCATGACCAATATATATATATATATATGTTGATCATGGAGAAAGGGTAGATTTTGGTTAATCTGACAAAATTATATATATATATATATATATATCGGTTGCATCTCTTAGTCCATGGAAATAATCACGCGGGCACCCTCGACAGTGACAAACGAAGGTCGAAAGAACATGTACTCTGGCTAAAACATCAGAGATTTCGGACAATTATTAACCAGCTTTCATCCTCATATGTGACATCTCATTCTTGAAAAAGAAAATGCTAATAAAAAAAAAACAACTCTAAATTCTTGTCTATCATCTTTAAAAGAATATGCTTACAAGAAAATCTGTTGCTACACACCCACATACATGCATTTTGTGTGTATATATATATATATTAATGTGTGAAAAAAGAGGAAAAGTGGATAAACCGAAAAATTGACAACGGAATGAAAAATGATATTTCGTCTTAATTTCAAAAAGACTTCATCAGAATAAAAAAAAGGGAGGGGTCATTTTTTTTTCTTTTTAGATAATTAAAAACAAAAATAAAAATAAACAAAAATGACCCTTTTTTTACTTTTATTTATCTATTTCTTCTTATGCTGAACTTTTAGAAAAACGCATCATTTTGATGAAGTCTTTTGGAAATAAAGAAAAATATAATTTTTTAATCTGTTGTCGGTGTTTTGGTTCATTCACTTTTCCACTTATTTTTCTCATCTTGTCGGGTTTACCAAATCTACCATTTCTCCACACACACACACACACATATATACATATATATATATATATATATATATATATATATATATATGTATATTGTGACGATGAAATATAATACCATGATACATTCGCTGGGTCATGGGAGAGGAAGTGTGACACGCTGGCTATCGGACGACGATAGTAGTTAGTAGAATTGGCAGTGGGAGAGGCCATTTCTCTCTCCCACCCTCTCTACTATTACAAGGTGATGTGGGCATGGGAGAACCTCACTCCCTATTAGCTATATATGCGTCGGCAGAGAGGCAGACCTGCGACCATGACTTGAGGAAGAAACCGCTAAAAAAACAACACGTGGTGAATTTTTCAAACAACGGAAACTAAGTTAGTTGCCGTTTATTTATCACCGGGTGGAGACGCATAATGAGTTGCCATGTAGTCGTCAAAGGATGAAGACGCATAAGGAGTTGCCTTTTGTTCGTTGAAAAACCAAGAACATATGAAAGAAACCCAAATTCCAAAATAATGCCGCGCAGAGAACCATGAGAGAAAAGAAAAAAAATTCTACTTTGAATGAATTCAAACTCCGAGGTATGGGAAGCCTCGTTAAACGAATACCCAAAGAAAAGACTTGTTCACAAGAAAGGGAACAACAATTAATCCTGGTATTATCTGAAATAAGACGTGTATCTCCCTACCAACATGTTATGGAAAACCAATAACGAAAAAAAAAAAAAAAAAAAAAAACAAGAAAGAAAAGAATAAACTCTACAAAACTCCAAGTAAGTGAACATACAATATAAGTATATTCAACATTATCCTACTGCAGTCATACTGAAACGATAAACTTGAAATTTAGAACACGAACTCTACCATTAAACCCCGAAGCCTGAAGGAAAGCGGAACGTGCCTATCACTGTCGAACTACATTCTCACCTTCCGCCATTAACAGATATTTTATAGCTAGCTCGTCCGTGGATAAAGATATTTTATGAGGGGCTTAGCCCAGGATACGGATATTTTAGTGGAGGCTCTTTCGAGATACAGAAAAACCTTTCTTGCTCCTGACTTTTACCTGAATTGTTTTTTCTTTGTTTCTTTCTTTTATTCAATAAAAGAATATTGTTATTAATCTTGTTAACTCAACCATGGCAGTTCAGAGTCCTTTTCTTATTGTGGAAGAATTGTATTTGACGACGACCTTGTATTTGAGGTGGAAAGATATCCAGTTAGCTATGTTGACTTTTAATTATTCACCTATAACTCGCCTAGTGGCTTTAAAATGTGGTTCAGCTAGGGAGTTGGTGATATCTGTGACACTAAATAGTGTTCGGCAGACCACAGCCAACGTCTATGCCCTGCGTTAATTGGTGGACTTGGCGGGAACGAACAGCACCTTGCAAGCCCGCTGGGCACACGGTGGCGTAACAATATAGACCTGGAGCTTCGGATTCTCCTGTCAGCCTTTCTGACAATCTCCTTATTTAAATTGGTAAATGCTGCTGTTATCTTTGCCTTCAGTTCATTTTTGGTATTACTCAGAATTTTGTTGGTTTCGCTCAACTGCGCCCCATACATAATAATCAATCTGGGGAGTTAGGCGGAATGATATAAGGGGTGATGTGGTCGTAGGAATTTTCTTTAGCCAATTCGGTGATCTGCTGCTTGTGTGGCAGAGCACAGAATCCTTTTGCCAGATGTAGAGTCTTCCAACTGCCACTCTTTCAATCTAGAGTAGCACTACCATTTCCGTTTTGAGTCTGAGACCACGTGGGAAGATAAGTGGAGGTATAATATCACTATCACTTGTCACCACTCCAAATAACGCGATGTGGACTGAATGTTTGGTTTTCATCACTATTGGTAAATCTTGTGGGACAGAGCAACAGTTGTTCTGTGAGTTCACTATATTATACCAACTGAAATTTTTCTCATTGTTCGGTTGGAGGAGATGTTTGAATTTGCTGAAAAGCTTTGCCGTCCGGTCATTTCTCATTGTTCGGTTGGAGGAGATGCTTGAGTTTGCTGAATAGCTTTGCCGTATGCTCTTTTTTCATTGTTCGGTTGGAGGAGATGTTTGAGTTTGCTGAAAAGCATTGCTGTACGCTCTTTTCTCATTGTTAGGTTGGAGAAGATGCTTGAGTTTGCTGAAAAGCTTTGCCGTACGGTCTTTCTTCTTGTACTTCGTGTTTCAAAATTGACTCTTTCTAATCTTATATGAGAAATAGTGAATAACTTTGTACACTACCTGCCCGATAAGAAACTCAGGCACTCCCATGTCCCTGACTATGGACATGATTGAATTTATGGGATTGTTATCCAGCATTGCCTGGATCTCGCCAAAAAATTCGGGTGTTCTTTTCTTTTCAGAAGGATCCGAATGAGGTTTTAGAACTTCCGTGCCTTCATAATCATTATTTGATTCATCCAATTCTTTTTGAATGTCCTCAGACTGAAACCAAACTCTGAAATCTTCGTAATGGTGCTTTTATGGTGAATGACAGGTAGTATAGCATAACTTTTCCAAATTTCTTGAGGAGCCAATTGCATCATGTTGCTGCTTTCCGCACAGATAGTGCTTAACTGGCTCAAATTTGGTGCACAGTAGATAAAACCTGATACGTATAGAGAGCATGGGTGAAATGAATCAATTTTCCTTTCGCAGCCATCATATATATGATACGAAGGTTTGTAGTAAAAAAAAAATTGAAGAATCAAATTAAGATTGTCTTTATATATATATATATATATATATATATATATATATATATATAAAGACTGTCTTAATTTAATTCTTCAGTTTTTTATATCTCATTGGCCGAGTAAGTAGAGTGTTTGCCAATGGTCCGGGAGACCTGGGTTCAGTACCAGGTTGCGTCATACTAAAGACTTTAAAAATGGTACTTGATACCTCCTTGCTTAACACTCAGCAATATAAGGTATGTATCAAGGGTAAAGTGGAGCAATTCAGGGAAAGGAGTAGTGCCCTCCCCTAAATCTTAGTGTAGTAGCTATTGAAAAGGGAGCCTTCTACAATCGCCAACTTTACTTTTACTTATATGCATATATATATATACATATATATAGTATATAAAACCACAGCTGTGGGAGCTAACGTTATACTCTAGGATCAGGGATAGTTTCGGCGCTAATACATTATTGCCACTAACCCTGTTTGTATCTGTAGTAAGTTATAATGCTACAAAACTTTGTTGATTTTTCGTCACATTGTGGTAATGCCAGATTAAGATGCAATCATTTTGTATAATGCTTTGTTGTATTTACAATTGTCCTATAAAGACACGTTGATTTAATGACATTAGATTGGAATTACCTGATAATATCACACAACATGACACTGAACGTGAACAAAAAGAAAAATTTCATGACATTCACCGATCAGGTCAGTGTTAGAAATTTTAATAAAGAATCTTTAATTTAGTGATGTTAATTTGAATTGTGTGACGAGTTGATATGTTGGAAAGTCAAGATAACGTTCTGGAGAATTCAAGTTCAACCGACCAATTTACAAAACAAAAGAATCCTGCGTTTTGTGGGGAACTCCTGACTCTTGATTCATTAGCAATCTATGAATGAGATTTATCCTGTTATTGAAACAATATAATATTATTTACAAAACACTTCCAGTAAAGTTTGAATAACACTAAAAAAAGACCATTCAGCGCTGTGAGAGACAATGTAGTTGTTTCCACATCACAAAGAAATGCAATATCCACCCACAATGTGGGCGTACAACATCTCTACGTCGAAAAACAATGCAGTCATCTCATAAGTTGGTCACCTACGTCAATGTATGTATATATACATACACACATATATGTTTCTTGTTTTTTTTTTAATCTTAATTTTTGTTTATTTAAATCGAAACTAATAACTCCAAATACTAATACAAAAGTTTAAAAAATCATAATAATGAACAAAAATTAATAAATAAATAAATGAATAGATAATACCTAGATCTTGCTTGAGAACAGAAAAAAATATGGAACCAATTGTAATTGGTGCGCTAGGTACAGTCACCAAAGAATTGGTACCGAGACTGGAGGACTTGGAAATAAGAGGACAAGTGAAGACCATTTAAACTACAGCACTGTTGTGACCGGCCAGAATATGGAGAAGGATCCTGGAGATTTGACGGACTTGCTCCAGTGAGAAACCATCAGCTAACGCTGATATGAGAAACACTCAAAAGATAATAATAATGATAATAATAATAATAATAATAATAATAATAATAATAATAATAATAATAAGAAGAAGAAGAAGAAGAAGAAGAAGAAGAAGAAGAAATAATATGGAAGATATAAAAGTAAATAAATTAATAATTCTCATCGTGTCCCAGAAATTAGTTCAACTTTCCCATCATGCCCCACACAACAATATAAAAAGGGATACCCACCACCTGGAAGCCCCTTTTATGATCACAAAGTTGCGAAACTGACAGTCACCAAGCTCTGTTGACTCTGTTTCTACAGTATTTCAACTTAGATATTTGCTCGATCATCGATATTGAGGATTATTCATAAATATAGTAAATTACAAAAAGCTGGGCTAAGGGGTATGTCATCAGCTCGACGTAAAGTTAGGCAGGTTTCGATCCCAGCTTGGAGAATCTCACGCGTCTAGCCACACTGAAGAGTTGTGATGCAACAAAACAGTCTGTCCATGGATGACTATATATATACAAATAGGAAAAAAGAAAAATTAATCAAAGGATGATTTTATTTATAGGTGAAGTATTTGTCAACGTTAATCGCATCTGTTTTTACATTAAACCTTCATCTAGGGTTTTAAATATGTTGTATCTTCTAAATTTTATTTAATTTTCAATTTAAATAAATTTACTATATATCTCCGATAATTTTACTTGAATAAAATTTAAACAAAATTCACAAGATTCAGCATCAGCTATTCAAACATTAGCAAATAACATTTACAAATAGGGTAAGCGTTAGCAAATCATTCAGTTATAAATAATACCTCTCAATACCTTGTGTTTATCATATTTGTACATTTACATACTTTCCGATTTACACCCATATTAATATATATATATATACCCCATTAACAAGGCCTTGTGCCATATATGTTCTCTGACGAAAGCAACAAGCTGGAAACATACATGTATGCAAGAACAAAATAAATAAATAAATCCTCAAAAAAATTCAAATCTCTACGTGAACGTACTTATTTTAAAATATTTCTTTCTCTCTTTGGGCCGACAACGTAAACTTATATATATATATATATATATATATATATATATATATATATATGATTACTGTGTTTAAAGATTACTGTATATGGAAGGAGAGAGACCCTTGAATGAAAAATAGTATTTCCATGATCAGTTGACGACTAACAAGAAATATGCTCACAGCACAGCCCTTTCTAAATATATTTTGGACATCAAGCACAAAGCAAAAAATATCCAAACAATTGTATGGAACATAAGAAAACCTGCATTGGAATATAACAACATATCCAATAAGATATATTCTTTTTCAAGAGGAGAAAATGGCTATCACCACATTTACAAAAACATCTTATAAATAAATGAATAGATGAATAAATAAATAAATAAATCATAGTTCGTGTCAAAATACAGATATGAATTTTTTCTCTCTCGTTTTTTTACCACATTGTCATGACATAATGCTTCGAAATAACCAAGAAACCATCCTAGTTTTTATAATGCGCAGCCTTCTATCCTGACACTCTTAAAATTATCTTCTTGGTGAGTCATCGTTTTTTTTTTGTTACATTTAAATACATTCTTGTAGGGTTAGATATTCCTATTTTGTATCACTAAATTTCAATGGAGTTTGGTAATCAATAGAACCTAATAATATCTGTTTTGATTCTATAACATCTCACCAGAAATAGTGAAATCCTAGTATATTTGATTTAGAAGAAAATTAACCTTATTGTGAAAAATTAGTGGATATGACTTATTTCTAAACAATAATGCATATCTATCTATCTATCTATCTATCTATCGTGAAAACAGAAAAACAGAGAAATCCAAAAGTGATGAATTTATTATGAAGAAATGTTGACGTTAAAACGTTTCGGTTTTAGTAAACCTTCATCAGAACTTTAAGATAGTGAAACAAGTGTTGCTAGAACAACAATGGATGGTTTAATAAAATAAAATAAAATAAAAGGGGAAAAGAAAAAAATGTATATTCAAAGAAAAATCATATAACCGTTCAATCATTCAATCAGCGCTCTTTTTTTGAAAAACCCACACGTGATTGGCTGAGGCAATGGTGTTTAGATATATGGAACTTCTAGGAGATATAACGGATGAAGAAGAAGAAGAAAGAAAGAAAGAAAGAAAGAATATATATATATATATATATATATATATAATAAAAAGATTGGATTAAAAATATCACGGTTCGTGTCAAACTACAGACATGAAAAATGAAAAGTTTTTTCACGTTATTTACCACATCATCATGACGTAATGCTGAGAAATAACCTAGCAACCATCCCTTTTTTTAATACTCAACCTTCTACTCCGACAGTGTGCTCTTTTTCAATTATGGCTTCTTCAAATTCGTATTTTGTATCAATAAATTTCAATACAGTAGAGTTTGGTAATCAATAGAGTCTAATAAGATCTATTTTAATCGTATTATGTTCCTCTAGAAATAATAAATTCCTAGTATATTTTATGGAAGAAAATTACCTTTTTATTAGAAAATTTGTGGATATGACTTACTTATAAACAATAATGCATATATATATATATATATATATATATATATATATATATATTGTCATCCACAGACAGACTGTTTCGTTGTATCACAACTCTTCAGTGTGGCTAGGACGCTTGAAGTTGGGATTGAAGCCCGCCCAACGTTCCGTTAGACTTAGTATCCTACCGCTCAGCCAACAAGCGAACCATGTCAGCTTGGGAATTATAAGGCATTAAGTAGTAGCTTTGGTTTTATCCAGATCGTGTGAAGGGGTTGGGTAAATCTATAAAATCTTTTAAGACTGACTCCAGTTTTACCGGTAATCCTAGCAGTCTACAGAACACAACGATAATGTCTTCGTCTGGTTTCTTTGTGATTATCATTTTTACAAAAATGAATTATGATTCTTACTTTAATGTTTATTATTGATTCGAAATTGTACTTCTCCTTATTACCACGAGTTGAATATAAAATTGATTGGATATTGATCAACATTTCCCATCTCAAGTTTGTGAACCAACACATTTTCCAATTTATCATAGAAATTATTTCCCTTTACAACGTCAATTATAATTCCTTGTACTCTATAGATTAGCAAAGAACAAAGGCAACGAACTCAAAAATATCTAGGGAATAATCGATAACCCTATTGGAATTGGAATCAGCGAGCTGTGTTCAAATCTTGGACGAAGCTATTTGCGTTTCATTTTGCGTTAATACCCTTGGGAAAGGCATGAATCTATCTACCCTCCCTGCAGATATGGGTAAATAGCAGGGCAGACTATGTTATACAACCAGTTTAGGAGAAGGAAAACTGAATTCCAACCAGCTTAAAAACTGTCCTTATGTCACATCCGGCTCGTGGTAGAGGGATGGGTCATTTAATGTTTAACGCGATAGGTTAGTGGAGTTCGATTCGTACCGGCTGCCTCATATTTGTCTTCTTGTACTGCAAATTAGTAAAGTTTTTGTACGTGCTTTCCCAAGAATTAATTCATTGATTTTGCATAGATATTGACATGAGCACAAAATCCTGTAGAGATATATTTGCGCGGTTCCTATCCAAAGTCATCTGAGATCTCTGAAACTATCAGGTAAACCAATTTCCAAGACACCAAAGACAAGTAAGTGGAGATGTTATCGTTGATATATATATATATATATATATATATATATATATATACATTTAAAATGAATACATCCACCAGGAGATTTATTTTTTGAGTTATTTATTTTTCTTCAACACGTGTTTCTAGTGTTTTTCTCTTTCTTCAGGAAGTTATAAAGAAAGTGAAAAATACTAGAAACACGTGTTGAAGAAAAATAAATAACTTAAAAAAATAAATCTCTTTGTTGACCAATTCATTTTAAAGTATTTACTTTTTTTCTCGCATTGGACTGACCAAAAAAATTATATATATATATATATATATATATATTTATATCGGTAGCATTTTCTCTTTTAAACATTATACTTGGGAAAAATACGGAGTTTTTCTTAATTCCTTTAATTCAAAAGTCACACGTCTCATACGAAGATTTGAATGGATCAAAGATAGAATAGACAGACACGAAATTTCTGTCTCATTTAATCAAATACACTGGGGGTGTCCTCGTGGTCTAATAGTTAAAGCGATGGACTGCAGAATCTTAGTAAGCGCCCTCTCTTACACCTCAGTATAGTAGCTCTCGAAAAGGGAGCCTTCGGGTCACCCTCGACTAAAGGGAGACAACTTTACTTTACTTACTACCCATTTTATTTATTAAAAGTTTGTTTTCTTTTAAACCAAATGTATCAGGATTTTATAATTTCTAGAGGAACATTATACAATCAAAACAGACTGTAGCGACACCTTTATCTTATAACCTTTATCTTATAACCTCCTTATAGGTGCCCATGGTGTAATGGTTATCGTCGTAGGAATTGGACACGTTGACACGAGTTCAAATCCTCGACGAGACATACAGGACACTGCTGGAGAAGTAAGGCTGAACCCATAAGCGACGTTCTTCTATGGACCCCTTCACACGGACATGTAAGTGTTGGCCGACCAGCTAGAATTTATCTACAATAGTTCTGTAAGGACACAGGGTGTAGTCTAGAAGACCTGCCGGAAGCGATGGACGATAGAGACGAATTGCGAGAGAGGATCAGGGAAATCCAAGCTAGCGGCACGACATGATGATGATATATATATATATATAGTGTATCACAAAAGTGAGTACACCCTCATATTTCTGCAGATATCTAAGTATATCTCTTCATGGGACAACACTGACAGCTTTTAATGGTTATATTTTGATTTATTTTGAGGGGAAAATAAATTAACTCTGTTATATAAGTTGCACACAGACTACTTTTCATTGAGTCAAAGTGTTATTTTGACAGTGTTGTCCCATGAAGAGATATACTTGAATGTCTACAGAAATGTGAGGGGTGTACTCACTTTTGTGATACATTGTATATATATATATATATATATGGTGGGGGGGTTTATCGCGTAATTCAAGAACGGCCACACCTATAGCTACCACATTCTCTTCGGTTATTTATAGGCCTTTGGAATTTGTGTTTTTGGCATACTAGTTTTTAATATTTTTAAAACTTTTAATAGCAATTAGCGAGGAGTCCCTTTATAATGTATGTACCCAACCCTTCTGCTACAGACTGGAAGACTCAAAAAGTTAAGCGGAGTAAAGCTGATTTAAATTCAGAGTATGTTTTCTCCTAGACTGGTTGCCACACAAGACTAAAGGACTACTATTTACCAGTAGCTGAGCGAGAAAAATAGATGAGGTCTTGCCTTCATCAAAGGCATGAGTACGAAGTGAAACGCAGTCTCGTTCAGGATTTGAATTCGAGTCGCCGATTCAATTTGTATGTATTTATGTAGAATTTATCATATTTGGTTTTAATGTTTTTACAGGACCGATTTTGGCTATCAAAGGTCTCATCTGTAGACTGTTAGATATATTGGTCATTGGTTATTGTTTAACGGCATATCAACCCTTGTGTGTTATTTAATGCCTGGTATGTTTGGTGCATATATGATTATTATTTGTCTAAATTTCTGAGATAAAGCTGCTTCTGAGTGAAATCATCCGGAGATTGTAGGTTCAATCCCAACAACAGGTAAGACTAACAAGGAATACTTACTATAACTTAACACTTGTATCCGGTCATGGTTCACAGAATTGGAACAGTCTACCCTTGTGGTTCAAATAAAGGGTTCAGTTTGAGATTCCACGAGGACTTCTGAGTTCGACATGAAACACCTGAAGAAGGCCGAAGGACATATCAGCCGAAACGTTGTGATTATAATAATAAAGATGAGGTCAATAGTCCGAATATTCTAAGTAATAATATATAAATAGTTTGTTGGTAAATATTTAGTTGGTTTGTTGATGTTTTACGGCATATCAAACCTCGTGAGTAATTTAATGTCAAATCTTATATATATATATATATGTGTGTGTGTAATATTATAAAAGTGTTGGTCGTCAGTAGATCACTTTGTGATTATGCGTCGAACCAAGTGCAATATAATATGGAGAGTGCTCAATATCTGGGATAAAGCTATTATGTAATAATGATAATAAATAAATATATATTAGATATATATATATATTTAATCCCTGAAAAATATTCTGCAACCTTAGGTTTCATGAAGTTTATAAAACAACATTCATCGGGCAGTTAAGAAGAACTGCTTGATGAATGTTGTTTTATAAACTTCATGAAACCTAAGGTTGCAGAATATTTTCCATGGATTGAATATATATATATATATATATATATATATAATATATTTTCATTATCATTATATATATATATATATATTGTAAGTTTGGAGGTAACTATTTTTAAACAAATAGTTTGAGCTCATTGTGTGTGTATAAAATTAAATGTTTTAACCTTTTTTTATTTGACTTTGATTATTCTATTTAATATTAATCATTTGTTTGTACACAGATGGTTTCAAGATTTGAAATTTAACATTAGTAATTCTATTTGTCAAGTATTACTATCTAATATGAACAATTTCCACACAGCTGCATGACTTCAAATATCTAGTAATAATATTAATAATAATATTCCTTAGTAAATGATAGAACAGTTCTTTGACTGATAGATGGGATCCTACAGGTACTACCACTTCGGATCCAAGTACACCAGGAAGTAATAGCAACAAAGAGGTACTCCACACTTCCCAAAGCTCCGAGTTTGGAGCCTCACCATTAGATGCAGATTAGTGTCATACCGAACACACTCTTTGAGTTGGATGTGGTTTTATCCCCATGCAGATGTCCATTCGGCGCATTCTACAGTTGCAGCCGACAGGTTGGAGACTGTTAAATTCGAGATTAGATTTACTTTGTGAGTTCTGACAGGCTATTTGCTTCAACATAATTGGACAACAGCATCATGGTTGATTGTTTTCACGATGGGTCATGGATTTTTGGGCGAAACAATACCACACCCCTTGACTAACTGCTAGATTGTCCCTCTGAGCTGATTTATACCACTGCCAGAGTGGTCGTTTGTGTTTCCCTTCGTCCAAATACTCTTGGGAAAAACATGAATAATCATTTCTCACTAACTCCAGCTATGGATAAATAACAGAGTAGACTGCGTTCTTTAGCTCTAGTTAGGCAACCAATCTATGAAAAGGAAAATAATGAATTCAAACCAGCTTTTCATCGCTTAAAGCAAAATGACTTTATGGAAGTGTTGGGTAAGTACACACTAAAGATACTTAATTTGTTACAGTGGGACTATAGTGGGATGATTGGATTAAATTGATAACGTTTTTGTACCGTTTATTATTAGAAACCAAAATTGTTAAACTGACTTCGGCATAAAATAACCCAGCAAGGGTTAATATGCCGTAAAACCAACCAACCAACCAACCAACCAACCAACAAATCTAATTAAGTCCTTAATCACATCTTTCGAGAGCATTGGGTTTTTTTGAGACGTAAAAATGCCTGCTCACAAGATCCCGAGTTATCAAAGTATCTACATATTATACCCGAAGAAGATAGGATTCACAAACCATTGCCTGCAAGATAACCGAACTCTCTATCCATATGGAAAATTTCTATATAGTCTGGTAAAAGGTCATAAATGTGAAGCACTTTGTGAGGACTGAATTTCAAATGAATAAAACAAGAGATCAGTTTGCTAATCATCACCCTATAGCAAGTATCTCAAAAATAAAGACAAAAATATATTTCTTATCTTAGTCTGACACAAGGACAACAATATAACTCACTACCAATGGTTAGAAGAATCAGTACAATAATAGTTGCTTCATGGAAACCACTCGCGTGTATTTGCGTACATACTTCTAAGATTATCTTAGTTTAGTATAAGGTCACTAGATGAGGATCATATACTGAGAACTTACGACCAATTGTTTGCAAGACAGCAACGGTAATGGTCTATTTCAAGTGCTCTCCAGAAATTCTGTCCTTATCCAAGAGAACATTAAAAGAACTAATCGCTTCTCATCAATGTTGCTAACTTGAAATGATGTCTGGTCAGAATTTGGTACATTTTATCTCAAAGCCATATGCCTCTTCGTAATTGATGTTGATCGTTGAGTTCAAAGGTCAATCATTATAATCTGTTTGGTGGTATTGAGACTGTTTCTCCGAAATTGGGTTATTCTTGCAAAAGAGGCCATCGGGTGACCGACAGTGAGGATCAAACTCATTTCACTAACAAATAAATTTGAATGATTAGATTTTTTACCATCATTCTTCAATGAGAGGCGCATGGCATAACGATAATCGTCATAGAAACTGGACGCGGCGACTTGGGTTCGAATTCTGGACGAAGCTGTTCGCGTTTCACTTACACGCCAACAATGCCCATGGGAAAGGCATTAATCCATCTTATATTCCTCTAGCTATTAGTGAATAGGACAGATTGGGCTTTTTAGCCTTGGTTAAGTAACCAGTCTCGGAAAAGGAAAACTGAATTTAAATAAGCACTCTCCCTTTGATAAATTGAACTAGTGTCGCCTCCTGTCTATAGCGGAGTTTTTGAGGTAAATAAACGGGCTCAAAAAGAATACTACTCACAAAGAGTTGCGGCAATATATATACGAGGATCATTAAATAAGTTTCCAGACTTTTTTCGTATGGGCACTTTTATTGATAGTACACACATGAAACTCGTCCTCTTCGAAGTAATCTCCTCCGGCTGCAATGCACTTGTTGTACCGTTCCAACAACTTCTGGAAGGCCCCATGGAAGTCCTCTTGTGTGAGCGTGTCAATGACCTTCGTCACAGCCTCTTTCATCTCCTCAATTGTCTCATAACGACAGCCTCTTGGGTTTTATGGCATATCAACCATTGTAGGTTATTTAATGCCAAATCTGGTTTATACATATATATCAAATATATATATGATTTGTAAACACATTTTGTAGATAAAATTCTTGTGCAAGCCTGAGCTCTTTTTTGTACACAGTTAAATGGTTTCAAGTTTTGCTATATAACAGTCGTAATTTAAAATCAGTCATTTGTTTGCACACAGTTTGTTCTATTTAACCTATCAAATGCTAACAAGTGCTACCACTCCCGGTCAGAGTGAACCTGAGAGGAATAGCAATGAAAGGGTACTCCACATTCCTCAAATATCCAAGACATGATCCTCACGATCAGATGTTTTAATGTCATATCCAGGAGACTCATTGGTGGGGGAAGGTCGAGTCTTACCCACTCTACAGAGATGCAGTCAGTGTATTCTGAAGTGTATTTCGACTGGGCTAATTGGTTTTCGAGTTAATTTTCTTTGAAATTTTCATCTTTATATTCTTTCATGTCATTGTTGACCGAGAAAGTGATTTGTTAAACTTGACCTTATTGTGGAGGGGTGTACTTGTCCTGAGTCAGCCATCTACATCACTTGTTGTTTGTCGTCTGCTTTCTTTTCACACCACTGATTATACAGTATAGAATATACTGAGCTGTTTTCTACATGACAATCAAATAGTATAAATCTTAATACTAATTAGCCAACATTGATTGTCACAAAGTCTTCATCACGACATGACGCTATGTTTGAGTTTAAATTAGAAAAACTTTGCTTGGTCAAGACTAAATTGGACGACAAAAAACTTTCTTAAAACAGACTTTAAATTGCAAATGCGCAATTCCGTGTTTATAACTGTCACGACGCATGCGCAAAACATCATAGTGAATTTTCTTTAGCATTCCTTTAGAGACCAATCAATTATCATCGTCAAGTCACACTGACTGCATGGGTTTCCCTGACTCTCTCTCTCTCTCTCGCTCCCTCTCTCCCTTCCCCTCTCTCCCCCCTCTCTATCCTTCCCTATAATGTTAGTTTAAATTTAAACCAGGCATTATTTCTTATAATACTTTAAAACAAAAACCAAGTTATTTCAATTAATAATCTTTAATTAAATTGGTTCTGAATAACAACAATATCCCTTAATTCAATCCTTTTTGATTATAACTAGATTATACTTACATTTAATATTTTGGAATGATTTCTAAATTACAAATCAAGACATTATCTTTAAAAAAACTTATCAAACACAAAAAAAATGGCGTCAGTCTAATTTGAAATCGAACACGATTAATGTTAAAGAGCACTAAAAAAAAATTAAAATGTGTCATTTTTCGTTGTATTTGTTAACTTCAAAATTATATTTTTTTTATATTTTCAAATGAAACATTAAACATGAATTACGTACATTGCCCTGAAAAGAGTCGTAAAGACCGAAACGTTAGAAAATTTGATATAAAGAATACATCATCTAAATGTTTTGTCTTCTCATATTTTATATTTATACACATACATATATATATATATATATATATATATATATATAGAGAGAGAGAGAGAGGGTGAGAGAGAGAGAGGGGAGAGAAAGAGAGAGGGAGAGGGAGAGAGAGATGGAAGGAGACACTAGATATCAAAACGAGAGGGATATGTATTGATATATGTGTGTGAATTTTTTTTATTTTTTCTGTTTTGGCAGGATAGAAAGGATTCATTAGTTTCATTATCTTAAATGGCATATCAACCTTTGAAGGTTATTTAATGCCAAAGCCATTCTCTTAGAAGAACAGTAGTGGTACTATTTAAGACATAGCTGGGAGGATAAGGGGTTCATACCTTTCCCAAGGGTATTTGCCCGAAAGTGAACGTAATAGGGTGACTTGAGTACGAAGACGCTTACTACGATTTCGCAGCCCGTTGCTTTAACCAGTACACCACGAGGACATCCCCCAAGGAGTTGTGAGTGAGTGTGTATGTGTGTGCGTGTGTCACGATTCACCTTATATATAGATTTTTCAGTTTTTATAAAGTTATTTGTTTATCAGTCACGTGATGAGGAAATCCATTATTTATTAATGTCTGGTAAATATTTTTAGGTTCTTTATAAAATCATGTATAAAAAGATACGATGTGATAACATTTTTAATACAAGCTATTATACGTACATATGTTATTCTAATTCTTGAAAAAAATTGTCTGGTAGTTTTAAAGTTTGTTTTTTTTATATATATATATATATATATTTGTATATTTATTAATTTATCATTATTTTTTCCGAAATGATTCCCAAGTTAAATAAGCAAAGAACATATGTTGTGTCGAGATTTCGAAAAATGTTTTTTTCATTTCAAAAGTTCACTTGTCATTTTCTTTCTTTCTAAATTAAAAAAAAGAAATAAGTTAATCCTGAATTAAAATCCCAAGCTAAACACTTTTCTTTTTATACATCTGATTTTCTTTTAAAAAACATTTTAAAAAATACTTTTAATAACAAATAAATTCAATCAGACTGACTTTAAAGGTCTTCCTAATTATCTTGATGTTGTAGAAACAAACAAATAAAAGTTATATATTTTTAGAAGTGGAGGCAAAAATGTAATACTTATATATCTATATGATATATATATTATATGATTATATCATGTTATATATATTGTATATATCATATATTATAGATATTGTTGTGGTGTGTGGAACCACCACAACAATAATAGGTTGATAAAGAAACCAAGTCGAAGCTACTAAGAGACATAGTAATTGAATACTTACTGAGTACTGTATTTCCTTAAATTTACATTTATCCCAAGAATTGGTAGAGTGTTCGCCAACGGTCCGCGAGACCTGGGTTCAATCTCAGGTCGCGTCATACCAAAGACTTTAAAAATGGTACTTGATACCTCCTTGCTTAACATTCAGCTATATAAAGTACTGGATGTATTGGCTTCCTGAAGAACGATGGTGTCTCGTGTTAGAGAATGTCATTTGATGTTTAGGATTCTCACAAAACCAGCTTGATGGAATCTTTCCCAGACATTGATGTGACGATGATATCTATTCTAAGTCTAGGAAAATTCTTAGTATTCAGAATCAAGAGATCCATCTCAAGAGATAATACTATCAAAGTTTACAAAAGAATCAAGCACATCTAATTTTGTACCCTGGATGAAAATGTTTTGTTCAAGACAGGATTCGCCTGAAAGTGGGCTGAATATGAGGGGTATTCGTTTAGGCTCATCTCTAACGGGCTCAACTTATACAGGTTCCATTGAAATAATTCTCTAATCGTGATTTTTTTATTTGTCTATAATCATTTGTTTGCACACAGTTACATGGTATAAAGTATTCCTATCTAATTCCAATAATTTATTCACAATTATATGATTTCAGACATCTATACCTAATTCATTATAATTATTTGTTTGCACACAGTTATATGGTATCAATAGCGAACAACATCTCTTGGCAAACAACTGCAGCCAAAAGTAAGCACTCCGAATGCAAATAATTTGCATACAGTTCAATAGTTTCACGTATGTCATCATCGTCATCATGTCGTGCTACTAGGACGGATTTCCGTGGCCCTCTCTCACCACCCACCTTTATTGTCCATCTCTCCCAGCAGGTCTTCTAGGCTACATCTTATATCGACACAGAGCTGCTGTTGATCCTATTTACCCAACCCCTCCTCTCGGGCAGGATATGACACAAGGTCAATTTTTTTAAGCGGAGTTTAAGAGGTTTGAATTCAGAGTTTTCCTTCTCCTAGACTAGTTGCCTCACCAAGGCTGAAGAACCTAGTCTGCCCTATAAAAGAGCTGCTGTTGATAGGTTCTAGCTAGTCGTCCAACCTTTGCTCGTCCATGTGAGGGAGTACACAGGAGTGCATCCCCTTTAAGTTCGTCCTTATTTCTCCAGCAGTGTTCCGAATGTCTGGTTCGTCTAATTTGGATGGTTTTCGTGATAGTTTTAAAAGATTCTTGTAGATATAATTGCCATTTTGATGTAGAAGTTATTGTCATGAAGTTACCTCTGTGCAGCTGATATATCATCCTTTTAATTTAAGCCTCCAGTCAATTACTTTCACTCAACGGTGTAACCCAAATAAAAACCAACCATGTTTTAAATCAATTTGGACCAATCTTCAAACGGTCTCTACCTCTGCTTTTAAAACATATTCTAACTCAGATCATTTTCGAATTTTTTTCTAATGAGTCTGACAAGCCCAAAGATCGCATCATTTTACCAAAACTCTGGCATTCAGAATCCTTCTTCGACTCCTTGCATTCGTGTTTGCAGCTTATCAAACTAAAATCCATAAAGATGTAATTGCTACTGCTGCAGACGATCTTCGCAGCCATCTTGGTTTCCTAAGGGAGATAACACTTTTCAGTCATAATGCCTGACCAGTGTTCACTTGAACGTTTTATTAAATCTATCGCAAATGCCGAAAGGAAAAATGCATAGTCACCGTTCTGTGACACTCAACAAATTGATTTACGAACCAAATTCTTTAACAAATAGAGATCGATAAGTACATAGATTCAGATATATTTTTTCAAATTCTGGTCTTACGTAAATCTATCCTAGAAAAGTTAACAATCTTATCATTCACATTATATATATATATATATATATATATATATATATATATGGAAGTAAATAATGGAGTGTAATCCGACAATATATAAAGAAAAATTGATAACAAAGTTGTCCATGTAGACGGAGAGATTTATTGAGAACCATCATCTGGACTACGAGGGATGATATTAGTGATGTTAAATCAACGATGGATGTTCAAAAGTGCAAAATACAAGAACCTAGGGGAAATTTAATTCACTAATTAAACAGCCAACTTTTTCTTGTTATACAAATTTTCCTTATGTTTTATCGTTGATTTAACATCACTAATATCATCTCACATAGTCCTGATGATGGTTCATAAGAACCGAAACGCTATAGTGTCGACTTTGCTTGTCAATAAATCTCTCCTTCTACTTGGATTACCTTGTTATCAATTTTCCTTTATATATATATATATATATATATATATATATATATATATATATATATATATATATATATATATTATAACAGTATATGGTTGTCACTATCTCACTTGGTGGGTTTGTGGCGGACCAAATACGGTATAATTTGGAGTGGGCTTAATATATGTAATAGAGCTATTATATAATAACAAATAAATATATGTATTAGTTTATACACAAACACAGATATATATATATATATATATATATATATATATATATATATATATATATATATATATAAATAATAGCATGGAAGCTTATCTGCGACCATCGGTTTCATGCCGTCTTATTACGACAATCATCCGGCAAATGATTGTCCTACTGAGGCAGCATGAATCCAATGGTCACATGTAAGCATCCATGCTATTATATATATATATATATATATATATATATATCCGTGATGAAGTTCTCAAGCAATAAAATGTTTCTCGGAACAAGTCATTTGTCCTTGATTTTTGTTGGACACAACTTTCTTACTTGAACTATGATGAATAGGCTAAGTTATCTAGTTTAATGGCATATCAACTTCTGATGGCTTTTTAATGCCAAAGGCTGTTTATACATATATGATTTTTAACTGAATAGTTTGTTGATAACATTTTTAAATAAGCCAGAGATCATTTGTCTGTATATAGTTAAATGGTTTCAAGTCAAGTAAATGATTTCAAAGTTCTACTTGAACCTTACATGGGACCCTAATTTGCATTACCACTCTAGTTCAGAGTGGACTTGGGAGTAATGACAATGAAAGTGTACTCCACAATCGCCATAGATCCAGAACTTGAGCCTCACTATCTGATGCAATTTAGTGTCAGATCCAAATTGACCTCGTGTCATGTCCTGCTAGTGGGGGAGGGGTTAGGTAAATGTATGTACATATTCGATGAGATTCGACTCGTTTATGATGAATTCCAGAATTCAATATGATGGATATTTATTATGATTTTCACAACAACACTAAACCGATTTATCTTCCTGTATTTTAAGGGAGATATTCATGGGGAAGGGGTGCTTAACAACAATCTCGTATTATTTGATATGAAGTTTATCACTGACTAATGCAAATCAAAACAGCATATCTGCCTATTTAGAAAAAAAATTCTTATTGATGCCTGGGAGTCACTAAAGGATTAAGGACCCCATGGAGGGATTTGGCAACTCCGGCGCCACATTGATGATGCGCTCATTTTATACCTATTGATCTTCATATTTCCTTCCATCTACCATTTATACAAGGGACACTTACATGATGAAGAATACATCAAACACTGATGAACGGGAACGAGTATCCTAATCTTGGTTGTTTTCGTAATAACTGTTGGAATAGTGTTGCTATCACAATTAAGACAATGACACTTGTCAGTGAGGATTCAACAGTCGAAACTTCGTGACTATTAAAACTAAAACGAGAATACTCTTTCGATTTCATTTAATGAAGATGAGAGTGACAATATCAATAATAATATTTTTGTATATTTTTAAACTAATTTTATAAAAAAAGAAAAGATGACCAAATGACAAATGAATTCATTACAGTGTAAAAGAGTCTGAAAACGAAATTAGCCGACAAATTCAATATGGTCGTCAATCTATTAATTTGAGGTAGGATTAGTAAAATTGTAAAAATCAGGATCGACGTCTGTTTGCTTTTGGTGAGAACATCATGGCAACCATTAGGAAGAAGAAGAAAAGAGAGTAAAAAGGAAACCAGAGAAAATTGTTCAGTATTGAAAGATGGCGTCTACAAGATATTCGTTAGTCCGTTTGACATTTTCTCTGGCGAGTAATTTTCAAGATTGGAATGCTAATCAGAAGTTAATGATTATTGAATTTAATCAAATGAGAATGTATTTCTTGCTTAAAAAAATCTAACTGCGGAATTATTTCCAAGGAAAATAGATGTTAAATCAGGCACATTAAAATATAGTCACCGTCTGCGGTTATAATATCCTCATGTACTGGAGCTAGAGATTAAACGTTTCGGCAGTTGTGCACTCTTTAATGACCTGTGACAAACGTCCTCATCTTGTTTGTTAAAGATAAAATGTTTCGGTCGTTGTGTTCTCTATGATATAGCGTGACGGGTGTCCTTATCTTTTTTGCTAAAGATAAAAGGTTTTAGCCGTGGTGTCCTCCCTGATAAAGTTTGACTAGTGTCCTTATCTTCGTAAGTATATTCATAACATTCCGACCAAAGTGGTGATTCTAGTTTACGTCCATTAGTGTATGACAAGAATAATCCTTCTAAATAGAAATTCAGATAAAAAGATTTCTATTATTTTTTTCATAAGTGGCGCTTACTTAATTGGTATATAGATGGGAAGACGGAGATTGAAGCCTTTCATCAGATCCCTGATCTTCTTGTCTTTGAAATCAGTCCAAAAACAACTGGTAACAACGTGTTTATTTACTTTATCACCATGATCAAGTGACAACCTCGTTCTTCAATTTTTGACTTCTCTTCATTTCTTTGATAACTTAACAGAAGATCCAAAAATGTTTTGAGTGTTCTACTTTTGTTTCTTTATAAAGGATTGGCATAATGGTGACAGTGTTCGCCCATGGTCCGGGAAACATGAGTTCAATCCCAGTTCGAGTCATACGAAAGACTCAAAAAGAGTACTTGATGCCTCCTTGCTTAACACTCACTATTATAAGGTACGGATCAAGAATAAGTGGAACAATTCAGGGAACGGAGTAGTGTCCTCTCCTACACCTCGGTGTAGTAGGTCACCCTTGACTACGATCGGACAAATTACTTATATATATGTATATAATTTTTTTTTACTGGACTTTTCATGCACTCAAAATCAATACAATAAAAAATCAGAATAGCCATTTTGGTTTAGATTAAATAACTACAGGCACAGAATCAAAAATATTGATTATAACAAACTAATAACTGTTGAACAACATTTACGCTAAAACAGTAATAATTTCAACAGAAATGCAAAGTTCACTATCATAGAAAGAATCGATAAAATGTACTGGAAAATATCACGGTGAGAAATAGATTAAATGTCTATAAACACTGACCCCAAATGTCTTTAACATCAATCTAAACCATCCTCAAAACACCGATTAGGAATTGGATGGACAGATATTATTTACATATAAACACCTACGATATTATCCTTGATAACGGCACCAAATGTGATACTGTGCTTGTCACAGTACTTTATTGTGGCATTGGTTCCGTGACTGTCTCACGCGTTTCCGGGTAGTTTGTTTATCAATTCCCTCTGTGCCCACGCTGTGTTTGAAAAATCAACACATGGGGAATGACACAATCCATCTGGAACTTCTTCTGTCGGTCGAGGTGGTTCGTTGGAGCAAGTTGTCTGGGTGCCGGCAACTCAAAGACAAGAAAAACTCTCCGTTAACAATTAACAATTATTTGTTAAAACGTTTTGGTGTAACAATAATATATTCAATATATTTTTCTAGAGCGAAATTGTCGCTTTATTATCCAGATATGAAGGTGTTTATCATTATGCAGACTGCATATAGTTTTCTAGCTGTTATCGAAGAACCAGAGAGAGAGAGAGAGAGAGAAAGAGGGAGAGAGAGAGATTGTAAGGGTCTATGAACAGAGACACACTCGCCGCTACACAGAGACACTAATCCCCTATCGCTGACCCGATGGGCTCAGTGGATCTCAACTGTCTGAACTCAACTCACAACTGACTACTTTTCAAAATTCTCTAATTTTTTATATATTCTGAAATTAAAGAGATCATTAGTGTGATGTTATTTCACTAAGTTATTGCGACATATCATCATAATCATCACACGTGTCCCTAATTTTCATCTTGCTTTTATTTTACTACACTCAAACTTGCGACATGACATAAATCCATATTATTTTCATTTGGCCTTCTTGTCCGCTTGTCATATGTTCGCACGTGCAGGCGCTTAACCTTTCCAATTTGACTTACCTAACTAAAAGACCCCATAATAATTAGTGATCTGACCAAACTAAATAATAAAATAATTAATACATTAAACCATCACAGTAGTTATTTTCTACACCTTAATAAAATAAGTGAAATATCTGACCAAAACAATCACGGTTAATTTCAAACACCTTCCAGCCATGCTAAACAAATATCTTCCCAGTGGAAATCCCAGTGCTAGGTGTCTGTAACAGTAGAAATCATATAATGTTCAGTTGAAGACGCTTATATACCCACCAATAATTCTGATTCAACAAATGGATTTGTAACGTTAACATTTAATTTTTGTCACTTTTTTTTTATATATCAATTCTTTTAAAAACTTTTAAAATCTTAAAAAAAAAACAACTTTAAAAAATTAGGAAAAAACAACTTTTCTTTTGACGAAGATCTAAGATGAAAACTAATTGAGAACAATCAAAAAATAAATTACATAAAAGAAATATTCCTATTTGTCTCATCGTTTTTGTTCACATCTCTCTCTCTCTCTCTCTCTCTCTCTCTCTCTCAATATATATATATATATATATATCCATGGGGGTTGAGCGCTTTGGCGAAGGAATTTAAGGCTGCCACTCGCATAGTACAAAGCTCTCCGAATGAACTGAGCACTCTGCCATCCAGTAAGGCAAAAATGTAAACAAACGAAAGCTACAACATAATGCCTTATAATTCCCGAGCTGACGTGGTTCGCTTACTGGCTGAGCGGTATGATACCAAGGCTAACGTAAAGTTGGGCGGGTTTTAGTCCCAGCTTCAAGTGTCCCACGTGTCTAGCCACACTGAAGAGTTTTGATACAACGAAACAGTCTGTCTGTGGATGACAATATATATATATATATATATATAATTATGTTAAAATTTCGCGCTAAAGGCGTTTTTTATCTGTAAAATCTTTACTATGCTTAATTCACGAAAATACAGAGCAATATCTTAATAAGTGTGAAAAATGAATTATAAAACAGGATAACACTCACAAGTAATTGAATTGACTTGAGAAGTCTGAAGTGTTGAATTACTAGCTCACCCAAGAATTGAAAGCCTGAGTCGTGAGTTTATCTTGTTTTATATATATATATATATATATATATATATATATATATATATAAGCAACTCACTTTGAAACAGTATTTTACAAGCTAGTCCCATTACTAATATGATTAAATTAATCCTAATTCCGAATTAGTCTCGTTATTCATCCCCTTATCCTTAGTGCCACAGTAAAGAAAAAAAAAAGGAAATAAAAAGACACCTCCTGTGATGTAAATGAATTTGGATCCGTCTTTGAATCGCCATCTTCCTCTGCTGGTGAAAGTCTTTCATCTCAGATCATTTTGATCTTTTCTTTTGCGATAAAACTGGATAGCCTAAAGATTGCATTAATTTACCAAAATTCTGATGTCCACATTCCTTCTCCCAATCTTTCTTCGATTCTTGCATCGGTTTATGAAGCTTATCAAACCAAAATCCATGAAGTTGTAATTGCTGCCGCTACAGACGACCACCATGGCCATCTTGGCTTCCCAAGGGAGAAAACTCTTTTATCATAATGCACGATCAGCATGAACGTTTATTAAATCTGTCCCAAACGCTGTTAGGAAAAAAGTGTACATTCATCCTCGCGCATGCGCTCTCTCCAAATTGACTTACCAAGTCCATCATTTAACAAACAACTCTCGGCGAGAACGTCGTGTTTAGCTTTGAAATTTTCTGGGCGTACTCTGCTCGAAACAATATTGTGTACTCTGGTTGGTTGGTTGGTTTGGTTTCTTGGTTTAATGGCATATCAGCCTTCCTGGGTTATTTAATGTCAAATCTATCCTTGTAGAAGAACAGTTGTAATACTATTTAACGCATAGCCGGGGGAATAGGGGGTTTCATACCCTTTTCAAGGATATTTGTCCAAAAGTGACCGTAATAACGCGACTGGAGCTCGAACTCGCATACTTGCAATGTAGCTCTCCAACATTTTAGTCTCTACGCCATGGAAAATCCCTCTGTACCCTGGTTGACGGGTTCATCGAGTATATCAATCTGGTAATAATTGTACAATATATTTCAAGCATGAAATAAGATAGTAATAAAATAGGATAAAGACTCACGACACAGAGTTTCACGTTGTCGAACCTATGTGAGCTAGTATTCAACATGTCTGATTTTGTTAGTTTCAGTCAAACAAATAAGTCCTATTAGTCATGTGACTATTTGGTACTTGATATGCCCAATTTCTAAGTAAATATTTACTTTCATGTCGATATTTAGCTACCAATTTCAGCCTTTTATCTAGCAAATTATTATAGTCCAAAAAATTTATTATTTGATATTTTTCTTCCTGTCGGGATTTACGATTATTCGAAAACCCATTACACATATACATTCTTTTTAGGATAGACTACTTCATCACTGCTTTTTTTTCCACAAACATTTCTTAATAATCCCAGATGTATTTAGATAATCTCCCGTTATTTTTGTATAATTCCTGAAAGAATCTTCATAATTCTTGTGTCGTTCCTTCATTAACTCCTGTTCATTATCATGCGGCTCAATCCTGGAACTTTGGCAAATGTGGAGTACCCTGTTCATTGTCATTACTCCCAGGTACACTCTGACTTGGAGTGATATTACCTGCAGGGTCCCATCTATGAGTCTAATAGAATTGTTCAGTCATTTACTCAAGATTATTATTATTAATCATTTGAAACCATACATCTGTGAGCAAATTATTTATATTTCACAGGAATACTTGATAAATAGAATTACTGATATTAAATAGCAATACTTGAAACTATTTGGTGCAAACAAATCAGCTCGGACAACTCGTTCAAAAATAATTCCCTACAAATTATTCTCTTACAAATCATATTGAGGGATCCCTGTGACATGGTGGCTAACGTACTTGACTGCGACATCGTAGTAAGTGAGTTCGAGCCCTAATCACGTTATGACGGTCACTTTCAGACTCGTAACTCTAAGAAATGTATGAACCCCCTTATACACCCTAACTATGGCTTAAATAGAGCCACCATTGTCCTTCTTCTAGAAGAATGGTTTTGGCATTAAATAATCCATGAAGGCTGACATGCCATTAAACAAAGAATTGAAACTACTCCAAATCATATTTAAAAAAAGTTTTGGCATTAAATTATCCACGAAGGTTGACATGCCATTAAACAAAGAAATGAAACTACACCAAATCATATAAAAATAGGATTTGGCATTAAATACTCCACGAAGGTTGACATGCCATTAAACAAAGAAATGAAACTACACCAAATCATATAAAAATAGGATTTGGCATTAAATAATCCACGAAGGTTGACATGCCATTAAACAAAGAAATGAAACTACACCAAATCATGTAAAAATAGAATTTGGCATTAAATAATCCAAGAAGGTTGACATGCCATTAAACAAAGAAATGAAACTACACCAAATCATTCAAAAGTAGGATTTGGCATTAAATAATCCACGAAGGTTGATATGCCATTAAACACTTAACCAACTTTTTTTTTTTTTTACTTTCCAATGGAAATTCACAATTTTACAATAGCGCTGCTAGTTCAAGCAATTGTTTTGTTGGGGGTTTTTCTTATAATTTTTCGTTTGTGTTTTTCCTTATTAAACGTATTTAGTTGTTTTTAGTTTTACATATCAAAATTCCGATCTGGTTTTATGAAATGCGAATCTCATGTAAATAATTTGTTCCAGTGTGTAAATGTTTTTCTTGTACACTGTGTATTCTTTCTTTTAATACGACTGATATTTACATTATTTGTCTAAGAGTTTAAATATTCTCGTATGTGCAAATGATGTTATCTTCTATTCCTTTCCTTTTTGTTGAGTGTTAGTATAGCATAGATATACTTATGCTGATATCGGTCCTTGGAGAGTTGGGACGAGACTACAGCATCCTCCCAACCAACAAGCATTGTAATAAGAATTTGCTGCAGCTTCATTTACAGTTAGAACCATTAGATACAACTGAAGTAAAGGAGAAAAGAAACTGGTTGAACTAGAAATCTTTGAAAGGGATTGAAACTGTTCAAATTGCAGCACTGCTGAGATCAGCTAGATTACTGAGAAGAGTCCTGGAGAACTGACGAGACTTGCTGCCACTTTAACCACCTGTTAGCACTGATGGGGAAAATTCAGAAAGAGTAAAATGTTAAAATAATAATTGTAGAAGCAATGATATTATTTAAACCATAGCTAGATGAATAAAAAAGTTCATATATTTCTCGAGAGTAAAAGTTTGAAAAGGAACGTGATAGCACGACGGAGGTTCCAACTTGCAAACTTTGAAACCTCAGTCCATCACTTTAGTGAAATATTAACCTGTCTAGGGTTATTTTATCCGTTGACTTTAGGAAACAAATCATTTTCAAACAGATTTATTTGAACCCATAGATTGGACCCTAACAAGGTACTCCTGATAAGAGCAAGAATGTATCTGAAGGTAATGTTAATGAAAGGGCATTCAACAATCTCCAGAGCTCCAGAACCGGAACCTCGCCATCAGATACAATTTAATGTTATAGCAAGGGCATCTCTTTTTTAAGGGAGGGAGGGAGGGTCTTATCCCCTTGCAGGAGATAGTGTCAACATAATTTTGTGACCTACCGACAAGATGAAAATAAAAATAGGAGTATATGTGTTAGATTTCAATAATATTCTCCAAGAAGATGAGTAAAACCTTAAAAGAAAATTCGTGTACATATTGTACACGAATTTTTCCACGGCGAAATAAGTCTTTGCTTAACACTATAAAAGAGTTCAGAGAAAGATTTCCTTTCCTTGAAGACCAGCATATTACTGCTGAAGAAGGCTGGCAGATCTATCGGCCGAAACTTCGTGTGAACAACAAGTTCAGTTGTCAGAATAATTAATCGAACAATAACGATTCTTCTACATAATGGGGATGAGATTCCAGTGGTGAATGTCTGGGGAGTCACTCCCTTCTTCCTATTTCTCTCAGATCCACTCTGAACCAGATTGTACGTTAAAGTCCCATCAATTGTTCTGTTAGAAAGTTGAGTACTAGATATGAACACTTAAAACCATATAACTGTGCAAACAAATGATGATCATTATTAGTTTTTGAAAAGATTAGTTACTTGAAAATAAGTAATGACTCGAAAATTATTAGTATTAAATAAGAATACTTGAAACCATAAAACTTTGTGCCAATTAATTGTATTGCAAATAGTTACTTAAATCCATAATTATTTGTCTAATTTTCTTATTTAAAGTTCAATAATTTTTATCAGGTGGAATATTCGAACTATTTACCTCATCCTTATACATACAACGTTTCGGCCGATATGTCCTTCTTCAGTTTTTTTGTCGAACGTTGGAGCCTACGCAGAACATCGAACTGAAGCCTTTAATTTAATCCACGAGGGTTGACTGTTCCTCTTCAGTTAACCATGACTAAGTACAAGTGTTAAGTTACAGTAAATATTCCTTCTTATTCTTACCAATAGTTGGGATTAAACCTGCAATCTCCAAGAGATTTCACTCAGAAGCACTGTCCAAGCAAACGTCTTGTCCAGTGCGCCATCTGTCCTCGTCCTTTAAAAATGAATATTACATATTTAACCATGTTTGAAAAACGACTGACTTCGGAATTGAATTACTTAACAAGGGTTGACATGCCGTTAAATAAGATAATTACTCAACCAATTAACCAATTAAACAACTTCTCTTGAAGCTATGGACATTAACAAAATACTAATGTTCCTTTTAATAATAAATGTTTCCTCTGATATCATAGTCAGCCGTAATACATCACTGTACTGCGTATGTGGGTGTGTGTATGAATGTGTGTTCGTGTGTGTGTGTGTTCTGATCAAACAGTTACCTGGTATTTTAAAAAGTATGGAGAATGGAAGCTGTATTTTATAAAAATAGAAATAAATGATCAATGAATTATGCAGGAGAATCACCTGCCATACTCATTTTTTAATTTTTCTCAAATAGAAATTCATCTCAAGAGCAAGCATTTTGGATAGAACTATGAAATAAACACAGTGATGAAGGTACTCCATATCAAAATTCAAAGGTGCTTCGACCAGAAAAAATTCACTGGTATGAACTAAGGGAACAATTTTTAAGAAAAATAAACATTTAAGTCATTGTTCATTTACGCCTGGGTAAATACAGCTTTAGTCTCAATATTTTTTTATCCTTTAGCATCTGATACTAAAGTTTTTGATTGTTTGTGTTCTATAATCTAAGATTAAAATGACTCAATTGCATATAGGAAAATTAGTCACTCTATGAAAATTTTATCAATTTATCTACGGAATTACGAATTTTGATCAAATTGTCTCCATAAAAGTTATTCATCATCTCAGTATTATAATTATCAGGAAATTTCTTAAGATGATATTTAGTTCACAATCAAGCGACAGGTATGAAAACCAAAAAATGAGATTTGATCAAAAAGTATCAAGGCTGAATCTTTAAAGGTTAAAATTTGAATGAAGACACTTCTGTAGTGATGTTCTGTAGAGGGTAAAAGATATTTTTTTTGTTTAATGGCATATCAACTCTTTTTAGGTTATTTAATGCCAAAGCCATTCTCCTAGAAGAACAGTAGTGGTGCTATTTAACCCATAGCTGGGAGGATAAGGGGGTTCATAACTTTCCCAAGGGTATTTGCCCGAAAGTGAACGTAATAGCGCGACTGGAGTACGAACTGGCGTACTACAATTCCGCAGTCCATCGCTTTAACCATTACACCACGAGGACACCCCTAGAGGGTAAAAGACAGGATTGTGTAATTGCAACATTCTCTTTCCTCACCACATTTAGATATATGCAACTTTTTTTTGGTTTTCTCACTTGAAAATCTATCTTAAGGGTTTTGATTTTATGATGTGGAGGCCATTATGAGAAACACAATACATCTTCAAATCAGATAAAAAGAGGAGTTTTGAAGATGCCTCGACCAATAGAAAATTCACAGGAATAAGTATGTTGAATGTTGAGGAAACTATTCTTAAGAAAATGAATGTTTCATTTATTGTTTATTTTTGCTTTGGTCAATACAGTTCCAGTCTCGATACTTTTGGAACGTCTCGTATTTTGAAGAAAATTAACGTGTCATTTATTGTTCATTTCTATTTTCGTAAATAAAGCTTCAGTCTCTATACTCTAAAAAAAGAGCACAAATTGTAGTTCCTATACTTATAAAACCTTTCATAACACACTATCATGATTTTAAAGTTTTGAAGAAAGAGCTATTTCCAGTCAAATCTCCCCGAAAGAGAAACAAAAAGAAGTTATTATGCATCAAAATAATCGGAAGTTATGCGACAAGCACCGGAAGTAATCAAGAAACTTCCGGAATGGTTTCTATTGCCTAAAAATTATAAACAAACACTTTGTCAATCATTATCCGCCATTTTAGCTTTATCGTCTGCAATTTAACAAAAATAGTTATTAAGAGGAGTATTGTCGGAACTGTTTGGTTGAATGGGCATGATGAAATAAAAATCATTGACAATTATGAAATATTTGCAGACTAAAAAGAAATTATACTTTAAAGAAATCATTAAAGTAAAAGAAAAAATCTGGAAGAAAAAAAAGTGGTTTAAAATAAAAACCTCTGTAAAACAAACTGACAAGAGAATATTGCTTATTAATATTACAAATAATTATGAAAGAAGTAAGGAAGAATTCGCTTAAAATAAAAACAATAGAGTTATCCACAGAAAAAATATTTGAAAAGTAAATCAATACATTTAGTAAAAAAACTGAAAGATATTTTTAACGAAAATTAAAATATTTAGAAAGGAAATATGAAAAAGTTTTTGAAAATACAATCCTAAAAACAGAGATATTAAAATAAAAGAAAGAGAATAGATAAAGAGAGATTTTGAAAGAGAATAGATTGAGAGAGACTTTGAAAGAGAATAGATAAAGAGAGACTTTGAAAGAGAACACATAAAGAGAGACTTTAAAAGAGAACAGATAAAGAGAAACTTTGAAAGAGAATAGATAAAGAGAGACTTTGAAAGAGAATATAAAGAGAGAGAGACTTTGAAAGAGAATATAAAGAGAGAGAGACTTTGAAAGAGAACAGATAAAGAGAGACTTTGAAAGAGAACAGATAAAGAGAGACTTTGAAAGAGAATAGATAAAGAGAGACTTTGAAAGAGAATATAAAGAGAGAGAGACTTTGAAAGAGAATATAAAGAGAGAGAGACTTTGAAAGAGAACAGATAAAGAGAGACTTTGAAAGAGAATAGATAAAGAGAGACTTTGAAAAAGAATATAAAGAGAGAGAGACTTTGAAAGAGAATATAAAGAGAGAGAGAGACTTTGAAAGAGAACAGATAAAGAGAGACTTTGAAAGAGAATAGATAAAGAGAGACTTTGAAAGAGAATATAAAGAGAGAGAGAGACTTTGAAAGAGAATATAAAGAGAGAGAGACTTTGAAAGAGAACAGATAAAGAGAGACTTTGAAAGAGAATAGATAAAGAGAGACTTTGAAAGAGAATATAAAGAGAGAGAGACTTTGAAAGAGAATATAAAGAGAGAGAGACTTTGAAAGAGAACAGATAAAGAGAGACTTTGAAAGAGAATAGATAAAGAGAGACTTTGAAAGAGAATATAAAGAGAGAGAGACTTTGAAAGAGAATATAAAGAGAGAGAGACTTTGAAAGAGAACAGATAAAGAGAGACTTTGAAAGAGAATAGATAGAGGGAGACATTGAAAAAGAGAAACCGTTACAGAGATTTATTTGTATTTTGTTGTGTAGGAAAGGTTAGATTTTTTGTTGTTGAAATCAAAACAAAAAATATTGTAAAAGTTAAGGGGAAATATCAAAGAAGAATGTTATCTTTAACAAAAGAACAAAATAAAATCAAGAAGTAAAACCAATATAAAGGAAATGGGAGGAGTGATTGATTGAACGGCATGTAAAACCGTCTTGGGTTAGTTTATACCAAGAGGACTAGGTATTACATTAATTGTACATTCATTCTTACATTTTTAAGAGTCTTTTTTTCAGAGTTATATGATATCCAGGATCACTTCCTTAAACAAATAATTTTCAAACAGGTCAATTTGACCCATAGATGAGACCCAAACAGGCTTTTTTTACTTTAGGATAGAGTGGATCTGGGAGTAATGGAAATGAAGTGGCACTCCCCAACCTCAAATCTCACCATCCGACGCAGTTTAGTGTAATATCCTGGACACCCCTTTTTTGAAGGTGTTTTACCAGTGTACAGGGTCATACAGTTAAGGAATTGTAAGCCCCACTGACAGGCTGGAAAAAAAGAGTAAAGGACATGAGGAGAGAGGGAAGAGAGAGTAGGGAGATAAAGAGAGAATGAGAGTAAGTTAGAGTGAGAGAGGAGATATAAATGATGGAGTGAAAGGAATTTGCAAAAAGAGTGGAGAGAGAGGGGGAGAGAGAGAGAAAGCGGGAGTGAGTTGGGGGGAACCATATTGTATCTCAGTTTATCTTAGAAAAACCATGTAATTGCCAGGAGCATGTTTGCATTTCAATGTAAAGCTTTGCGCCGCTTCTTGTTAATACGTTTTTTCCCGCCATTTTCCTCACAATCCGTTGCAGTTTAGTGTTATTGCCAGAACAGCCCGAGGCAGAGTATGCAGTCGGTGGATTCTAAACCCGGTTGAGAGGGCGGGAAATGGAAAGAATCTGGTGAAGAGAAAAGTTAAAAGAGAAATTGTGTGGCGGAGAAATAAAAGTTGGAAAAAAAGGAATCTTTCACAGGAGAGAGAAAAAGAGATCCTTCACAGGAGAGAGAGAGAGAGAGAGAGAGAGAGAGAGCCTTCACTCGATAGAGAAAAAGAGATCCTTCAATGGAGAGAAAAAAAGAGACCCGTGAATGGATAGAAAAAAGATATACTTTCCTGGGGTGAGAAAAAGAAATCCTGAGAGAGAGAGAGAGAGAGAGAGAGAGAGAGAGAGAGAGAGAGAGCCTTCAGTAGATAGAGAAAAAGAGATTATTCACTAGAGAGAGAAAGTGAGAGAGAGAGAGAGCAAGAGAGAGAAAGAGAGAGAGAGAGAGAGACCTTGTGAATGGAGAAAAAAGAGAGAAAGAAATGAGATGCTTCACTGGAGAGAAAAAGTAATCATTCTCTTGGGTGAAAAAAGAGCCTGTTCACAGGAGAGAAAAAAAGAGACTCTTTACTGGAGATACGATAGAAAAATAACCTTCATTGGAGAGAAAAAGAGATCTTTTACTTAGAGAAAAAAGAGACCCATCATTGGAGAGAAAAAAGAGCCTTCACCGGAAAGAAAAAAAAGAGATCCTTCACTGGAGAGAAAGATATTTTTCACTGGAGAGAAAAAAGAGACCCTTAAATGGAAGGGGAAAACGATTCTTCATAGGAGAGAAAAAAAAGAGATCCTTCACCGAAAAGAAAAAAGAGATCCTATATTGGAGAGAGAAAGACATCCTTCACTTAGGAGAAAAATAGATCTTTAATTTGGGAGACAACAAAAACCCTTCACAGAAAACAAAAAATAGAGATCCTTAGCTGGAGAGAAAAAAAGAGACCTGTTACTGAATTAAGAGAGTATAAAGAGATTCTTCACTGGAAAGAAAAAAAGAGATCTTTCAGTGGAGGGAAAACGAAATCTTTCAGCGGAGAGAGAGAGAGAGCAAAAAAAAAAAGAGACTTTTCGGATTATATAAAAACTTTTTGGAGTGAAAGGGAGACTTATTCAGAGAAAGACTGATATTTTGTTCGAAAAGTAAAGAAGAGACGGTTAGATATATAAAAAAAAAGTTACTTCCTTAGAGAGAAAACTAGGCTTTAACTGTGGGAGATTTTGCTCGGTCGAAAAAAGATAGACTGTTGGAAAGAAATTGATAGACCTGATGAATTTTTTGAAGAGAAAGAGAGAGACTATGTTGGAAAATAAAAGAGAGAAATTATAAAGGAGATGAAGGAGATGTATTATTAAAATGGAAAATAAAGGCTTTGTGGGAGAGAAAAGGAAAGACTTCGCAGAAGATAAAGAGGAAAGCTTTTGGTAGAAAGAAAAGTACTTCATTCACTTGAATAGACTTTCTTCGCTATGAAGAAAGCGGTTGGTTGTAAAAGTGTGACACAATGGGTGGCATTCGTTTCTGTGAGTGTGGGTGTGGGTGACAGTCAGAGGATCCCTTTGTCTGTTTTGGCGCGAAACCCACACAAGGGGCTTGCGTGCGAGATTTCCCACGAGACCGGAAGAAGACGAGGGAGGGCAAGGTCCCAGGATAGACCAGGGCAGTTGACAGAAAAGAAGAAAGCAGGAAACAGGGCAGTCGACAGAAGAAAGCAGTCAACAGAACAGAGCAGTCAGCAGGAGAAAGGAGTCAGCAGAAGTCGGAGGAGGCCGACGGTTTGGGAAAGTCGACTGCTAGAACCTGTGGACCCAGGGGCCAAGTTGGTCAACGAGAGAGGATGAGTCAGCGTTCCCGGTGGCTATGTTGAAATTTCGCTCGAATAAACGCTCGCGATAGCCCACAGATGCACAGAAAACTATGCAAAAGTGTCATAAACTTCTCACATCTTGCGCTTGGAGCTAACCCAAGTCCGTGATTGTTTCTTCTTCTTTTCTTCCACCCTCTCGGTTGTGTATGTTGTGTTTTGTGTGTTTGTAAAGAAATGTGAAATATCCCTGGCCAGAGATTAGAGAAACCACTAGATGATCAGAAGACCATGAGTGGTTTAGGAGGTTGAGATAGTGGGGGTCGGCTAGCAGGTCTATTGTCACAAAAGAAAAAACGGTGTAATTTTGGGGAAGGAAAGAGTGACATCTATCTTGAGGAGGAAAGGAAAGATTTTGATTAAGAGAAAAATAGAGATTTTGTGGGAGAGGAAAACTTATTAGAGAAAACAAGAGTGTTTTACGAGAGAAAACAAGAAACATTTTTGGAGATAGAGAGAGAGAGAAAGAGAGAGAGAGAGAGAGAGAGAGAGAGATAGAGATAGAGAGAGTGATATTTTATGGTGATGTGGGGTCTCGAAGAAATACAAACATGAAAGGAAAGATGACAAGGAATTCACACCAGAAAAAGTAAAGTCAGACACGAAGTCACAGAAAATACCATTCCTTTTATTATCAGTATGGTAACCTCCATCTTGACTGGTCTCAAAAACAGGGAAACGAGTAATATTCTCAAATCGATGATAGAAAGATCCTATATTTTTACAAATCGTAGCCCACCCCAATGGGAGGGGGAAGTTGCCAGTCATGCAGCCGGGCGCCATGTTTACTGGTAGTGGGAAACGTTCTCACTTTGTTTGATGGTTTGGTTTGGTTTCAGGGCATATCTACCATTGAAGGTTTTTTTAACGCCAAATCCAATTTATACATGTATATTAGATATGATTTAACAACATATTTCGTTGAAAACATTTCTAAAACGAGTCTGAGCTCATTTTTTAACAGTCAAATGGTTTCTATCTAACACGAATATTTCTATTTATTATTAATAATTTGTTTGTACACAGATAAATGGTGTCAAGTGTTGTTATCAGGTGCTACCACTCCGGGTCAGAGTGGACCCTGGGAGCAATGGCAATGAAGGAGTACTCCGCTTTCCCCAAACTCTCGAACTGGAGCCTCACTACCAGACTATTTAATGTCATACCCAGGACACTCGTAAGGGGAATCTTACCCTTCTGCAGAGAAACTATCGGTATATTCTACTGTCTTAGTCGATTGGGCTTACTTTGTTAGAGTGAAAAGGAAGATATTGGAGCGAAAAGGAGGGACTATTTACGAAAAGAAGACAGGTCTTAGATACTTCAACCTCTGAACTAAAAATATCAATCCCCTATTTTATGAAGATAAGAAAGTCCTATCCTTAAAGAAATAATTGCTTATCCTCAAAATAACACATAAAGAGATATCAACTGTTCAACTCACATCCTGTTATTTGTTTTAAAGTTACTTATTTTATTCATAATTAATTTTAGCATTAACTTTTTATCACTGTATGCGGAAGATTCCTTAGCTACGATTTGTAACGAATTTGTAACGCATAATTTGCAAAATTCATGCCCCACCTCGTAACAGAGTTTTCAAGAAAGAAGGAGAAAGAATGTTACAAAGAAAAAGACATTTCAAAGAGAGATGGTAAATCTAAGAAAAGAAAGTGTATTTGAAAGAGCTAAGGAGGAAAGAGAGAAAGAGAAAAAGTGAAAGAGTAAAAGAGAGAAATGAGAAAAGGAGAGAAAGAAAAAAAGGGAAAGTGAAAAAGTGAAAGAGAAAAAGAGAGAAAAAATGAGATCACGGAAAGTTAGACGAGCAATAAACATAACAAATCGTAATGAAAATATTGAAAAAAGAATGAACATCAGGAAAAATCATAAAACTTAACCAAGAAGTGCAATCAAATCTAAAAAAAGAGTTAAAACTTCCTGAAATTCAAAGATTATTTTAAAACTTTTAAAATGATAAAAAAAAAGTCTGAGAAATGTGTTTAATTAGTTTTTCACCACGAAAATCTTCAATTAAAAGGAAGAGAGAGATCAAATTGATACACTAGTCATCCGGAAATATCTAGATGATAAATTTAAAAATTAAATTTTATTTTAAAACTTTTTTTTAAAGATTTCGAAAAACTGTTTTAAACCCGAGCAACGTCTGACAATATCTTAAAAATATAAGTGCAGATTCATTGATTTTAATGACATGTCAACCTATCAGGAGTTATTCTATGCTTTAGGGTTAAGGAATTGTATTCATTGTAAATTTATATTTACATCCATAGTTGTTTCTTAAGACTTTTTTCACACAGGATTCCAATCTAATACAAGTAATTTGCACTCAGTTGTATAGTTTCAAGTATTCCTTTTAAATACAAATAATTTGCACACAGTTGCATTGTTTCAAGTATTCCTATCTAATACAAATAATTTGCACACAGTTGCATGGTTTCAAGTATTCCTGTTTAATCAAGAATAATTTGGACACAGTTGTATGGTTTCAAGTATTCCTGTTTAATAAGAATAATTTGGACACAGTTGTATGGTTTCAAGTATTCCTATCTAATACAAATAATTTGCACACTATAGCATGGTTTCAAGTATTTTTATCTAATTCAAATAATTTCAATTCAGTTATATGGTTTCAAGTGTTCTTATCTAATACAAATAATTATATAGTTTCAAGTAATTATTTCTATTTAATAATGGTCATTTGTTCCCATGCAGTTACATGGTTTCAAGTAACTAATATTAATCCTTAGTAAACAATTGTAGCTTCAAGAAATATTCTTATTAAACATAATTTCCAGTTATATGATATCAAGTATTCCTATTAAATTCTAATAGTTTACAAACAGATCTATTTGATCCATATACCCTAAAAAATTCTATCACTCCAGGTCAGAGTTGACCTGGGAGTAATGTCAATGATGAGATGAATCTACACTCCTTAAAACTTTCAAACTGGAGCCTCATATCAGATGCAGTTTAATACTATACAAAAAATACAAATGGATCCGGGTGTAGTATCTGTGCGTACTATGTTCAAACAGTTGTAAGTGTATTCGTGAGTAACGCAATTTCAGCTTAAAACGTAAAAGGTATAAAACTAAAATACATGAAAATGTAAAAAAGTTTCTAAAATGTATTTTTAATGATAAAACTATAATTATTTTAACATATGAGTATGGCTTCAAAATGACAAATTTTTTAACAAAAACTGCACTACAAATACAAAAAAGCATAATGGAATGTTCATTACCGAGACCGGGGAAGGCATGAATTCCTTTATCCCTCCAACAATGGATTAAATAATACCACTACTGTTCTTCTACAAGGATGGCTTGCCCAATCGACTGGGGCAATCGAATACACCGACAGTATCTCTGCACAGGGGTAAGACTCCTCCAACAAGTGCCCTGTGACCCACTTGGGTTTGTAGAATACATCGACTGCATCTCTGCTGAAGGAAAAAAAGACCTTTCAACGATGGTCCTGGATATGACACTAAACAATCTGATGACGAGGCTCCATTAATGCTGGAACTTTGGGGAATGCAGAGTACCCCTTTATTGACATTGCTTTCAAGTTCACTCTGCTCCGGGGTAGTTGCACCTGATAGGGTCTTTTCTATGGTCAAATAGAACTGTTTGACATTTAAACTGAGTGCAAACAAATGACATGCTAAATTGAATTGTTAGAAATAGAACTGTTTATATATTTAACTGTGTGTAAAGAAATAACTGATGTTTAATTGAATTGTTAGTGATACGTAGCAATCTTTGGAACCATTTAACTTTAACCTTTTCAAACTTGAATCCTTTGAAATAGAACTGTTTGATCATTTAACTGTGTGTAAACAAATATTTGATGTTTAATTGAACTGTTTGTGAACTTGGGTCTATTTGATTTTGTTCACTTATATCTACAAATCATATATATCTAACATATATGAATAAACCAGATTTGGCATTAAATAACTTACAATGGTTGATATGCCATAAAACCCAACCAAAACAAATCATATATATCTAACATATATGAATAAACCTGATTTGGCATTAAATAACCTACAATGGTTGATATGCCATAAAACTAGACCAAACCAAGGATTGCTTTAGCGCTAAATAACCGTCGAAGGTTGATATGCCATTAAACAAATAAACAAAAAACCTAAGCAACGTTCAGTTCGAGGATAATACAATAAATGAAGTGAAATATTGCATAAGGAGTTGGCAATAGGAAGTATTGTTTAAAATTGCACCTTTTTCAAAGAAATCAATAGTGGTGGGTCCTTTCATATGCCAGGTGACTAATACTGTGACCTTATTTACTGACCGTCGCGCCCGGAACGTTTTCTTTGCCGGATTGTCAGTAATTGACCAAATGAACGAAGATTTGATGATGTCAATTGATGGAAAGGCATATTCACCCCGGCATGAAATTCACGGGTGTTTCTTTTCTATTCAAATGATAATAGTTTGGTTGTGTTTTATCGCATATCAACTCACTCGGGTTATTTAATGCCAAATCCTCTTTATACATATGATATCTAATGTTTGTAGTTAACCTTATTCTAAAATGAGTTCGAGCTCATTCGTTTGCATACGGTTCAATGGTTTCAAGTATGGTTATCTAACACTAATAATTCTATTTGATATTAATAAGCTGTTTGCACACAGTTAAATGGTTACAAGTATTGCTATTTAAGACTTAAAATTCTATTCAATAAAGATAATCCCGATTCAAAGATTGAACCGTTTTATTTGATCAATAGATGCTAACAAGGTGGATCAGAGTGGAACTGAGAATAATGATAATGAAGGAGTACTACACACGACCTACATCTACAGAACTGGAGCCTTACAATCAGATATAGTTTAATGACATATGCAGGACCCTTTTCTATTCGAGGAATAAGAAGGACGATTAAACTATCAGCTACCACGTTACTGCACTCTGAAAATTATCAGAGAATTGTAATTTCGGGGACAGGCTCAATGAAGATTTGAATGTCAAGTTTGTGTGTGAGAGAGAGAGAGAGAGAGAGAGAGAGAGAGAGAGAGAGAGAGAGAGATCATTTCAAAGAAAGAGCTGATTTTAATGAGAAAGAAAAGGAAAGTTTTTAAAAGAGGAAGATTTAACTGCGACTTCTCGGTGAAAGATCATTGACATTAAAAAAAAGGCTCTCGAAATATCAATGGCTTTTGAGTCGGCTAAGAAATTCTTCAAGGGGAATCAAAGTACACAAGGTGTGTTGGCAGCACACTCTGAGACTCCTATTCATAGTTTGCCAAAGAAACGGAAGTGCTACCGTTGCAGTAGTGCCATTCATCTTGCGAGCTAGTGTCCTTTCGATTATAAAGAGTGTTTCTCACGTGGGCGGATCGGGTATAGTCGCAGAAAGTGAATGTAATCTACGGGTGGTGGAGCCTGATAAAAAGATTTCAGACAACAACATCGACGGAAGTGAATGTGGAACAGAAATAGATATAAAAGAGTTTGGATGTAAATATCATTAACTTGTTGCGTTCACAATTGGTGCAAGTTGATTTATTGATTAATAAAAAGAAAGGGATAATGACGTTGAACAGGGACACATTTTGTTCGGTGAAGAGTTTGAGGAAATTGAAGGGAGTGGGTAAAATGAAAGATTGGGGAGAAAGAAATAAAAAAATAAAGGGACGGCATGTATCGCGTGAGCAATTGGCGAAAGAGAGATAAGCGGATTATATCATATCTGTAAAAAAAGTAGTTAGCGACTGTAGTCGAGGGCAACCCGAACGCTCTCTTTTCAGTAGCTACTACATCGAGGTGTAGGGAAGGGCGCTACTCCTTTACCTGGATTGCTCCACTTTACCCTTGATACGTACCTTAAAATGCTGAGTGTTAAGCAAGGATGTATCAAGTACCATTTATTTAAAGTCTTTGGTATGACTCGACCTAGGATTGAACCCTGGTCTCCCAGACCATTGTCGAACACTCTACCCACTCTGAAACCATTTCATTTTTTTTCATATTCTTTTGTTTAGACCTCTTGATTTTCAGGTCGTTCAACTCTGAGGAATGAAAGAAGCTGGATTTATCGATTCAGACTTTCTTTAATTTTTTAATTTTTTATTTCTTGCAGGAGGGATATGCGACAGGCTGTAGCATGAACTAGGAGTGGAAGAACCATTCAAAGACATAATAAGAGCTGGTTCCTACAAGAACAAAGGTGTCCGTGTTTCGTTTCCACATATTTCCAGTTTCATTTGGCGCTGATGTTATAGAATAGTCTACATAAAATTTGCTCCATATTATAATTTTTGTGGGTGGAAAGATAATAAGAAAAAAAATAAAAGAAATGCGACTCAATCTTAGACAGACTGACAAACAGACAGACCGACAATAACTAAAAGAAAATGATGTCTCCAATTGAATATAAATACTTTTTAAACAGATCTATTCGACCCATTAATTTTTTTTTGCAAATGATATCAAATATTATATGATATCAAATATTCCAATCTAATAAAAATGATTTCCTGACAATTGTATGGTATAAAGTATTCCTATCAAATATGAATAATATTTGATCAGATCTATTCGACCCATTGATTGGACCCTAACAAGTACTATTACACGAGGTCAGAATGGACCTGGATTAATGGCAATGAAGGGCTATTCTACACTCCCAGAGCTTCAAAAATGGAGACTCACCATTACATGCAGTTGAGGGTAGGGTCTTACCCCTGTAAAAGGGATAAAGTCAGCATATACTTAACTGCACTGACATGTCGTTTCATCTCGCGAGTTCATAAAAATTTTCCTGGCTCAAAAAGTCTGACTTTTACATGAATAATTATTTTCCCGCGTCGTATTTTACCAAGTTTCTAATTCGCTGAAATTATATCTCAACATTTTACGAAGCTTATTTAACAAGTTGCATTTGAATTTACGAGCTTGTTTATGAGGGTGGTGTTTGTTTATCGCAACAACTTATGAACATGACTTTAAAACCAACTTCGTGACATCAATGCATAATTTTTCCTCTTCGTTTTGACGGCTAGTGTCTGACATGCTTTTTCGTTCGTTCGGTGTAATCAGCTGTCCCCACCATTTAACAGTCATCAAGCGCCATTGTTGTCATTCAGTTATCTGCCTTCTCGTCTGTATTTCATAAGTGGTTATTTAATCATGCGCTTCTCCGACTCGAATTCGACAGGAAGCCTCGTTAGATTGTCTTCAACGAGCGACAATTATTAACTGATTGTTTTTTGGCGTTAGTGATTTGTTTTCTTGTTGATTTAGACGGTGACAATTTCAAGGGATGTAGTCGGTTGGTTAGTGCCAATACTTATTGGTAAGTGTCGTCTGCTTCTTTGAAAAATGTTGTTTGAGTTTAAAGTCAAATGGTTAGTTGGACAAAATGCAGTAATGAGATACGGTAAAGAGCAGCAGAAGAACTGAAGAAAGATGCAAAAGATGGAAAAGAAGATGAAGCAACAGAAAAAAGGATCATTGAAAGTTATCACGTGTAAACTATTACATAATCTTCAAAAAATTTCAGAAGAGCTAGAATGATTAAAAGATACCGTTTATTGAATATTACATAAGCTCATTGGTCCAGTGGGTAGGGTGTTCGCCAATGGCCCGGGAAACCGGGGTTCAATCCCAGGTCGAGTTATACCAAAGACTTAAAAAATGTACTTGATACCTCCTTTCTTAACACTCAGCAATTTAAGGTACGTATAAAGAGTAAAGTGGAGCAATCCAGGGAAAGGAGTAGCGCCCTCTCCTACACCTCGGTGTAGTAGCTACTGAAAGGGGAGCCTTCGGGTCACCCTCGACTACAGTCGCCAACTTTACTTACATAAGCTTTAAAAACTTTCAAAAGAGCGAGAAAGATCAAAAGATACCATTTATAGAATATTATATAAGGGGAGGTGCCCGTGGTGTAATGGTTATCGTCGTAGGAAATGGACACTGTGACACGAGTTCAAATCCTGGACGAGACTGATTGCATTTCACATAGCACTAATACCCTTAAGAAAGGTATGAATCCAATTACTCTCCCTCCAGCTATTGGTAAATAGGGCAGACTAGGTTCTTCAGGAAATTTTGTCTTTGTTGTTTTGAGGAGGCGACTAGACTAGGAGAAGGAAAACTCTGAATTCAAACCTGTTAAACTCCGCTTAAAAATTGATATTGTGTCATATCCTGCCCGAGTGGAGGGGTTGGTAAATATGGATCGAACATTACAAGCTTTAAAAACTTAGAGGATCATCCGTGTGTTTCTCAAAGAACTTTCAGGTGATGTAAAATAAACTGAATAATTATGATACATACAAATATTTACGAATAAATCACATTTTATCTTCTGCCGGCGTTGAATCTTGAAGTTTAGGCAGTTGAACTTTTGTCATAGTAAAGAAGGATTCCCATAGAAAAAAAACATGCTAGTTCTAATCAAACTGTTAAATTCTGTTTATTACAAATTTTATATTAATGTAGGCTGATCATCGAAATGATTATAATAAAAAGAAACTGAAATTAAGTTGAAAGAAATACAAAGGAAATTTTGTCTTTGTTGTTTTGGTTTTATTCCAATTTTTCTGTAGTTTATCTCTCAGTTCTTCGACAGGTATCACTTGCATTATAGAATCTTATCAAAAATTGTTTTAAAAGCGCGTGCATAGCTCCTCTCATATACAGCCAAATCCGTAACTTGCGTCTCTGCATTCCTGGGATCATCTCCTCCAAACATCTGTATCCTCCCAGTTGAACATTACACGTGCTCAAGCCGGGTTCACCGAATCCCAAATTAATGGCTTGTTTATTCTTGATAAATGGATTAACTTATCAATTTCTTTGCTAGATCAGCTGATTGAGTTAACCAAGTATTATCAGTAGGCAGATTATTTAAACCTTCTATGTTTATACTTGGTTGGGGCCAAACGGTTGTTGTCTTAGGAAATGACCTTGGCAATGCAAATTCAAACCCGAGACGAAGCTGTTGATGGATCACTTTTCTGCTAATGCATTTAGGAAAGGCATGAACCCATCTCTTCTCCTTCCAGCCATGGGTAAATAGTAGGAAAGACTGAATAATTTAGTCTTGTTGCAGTAACTAATCTAGAAAACTATGAATTCAAACGATTTGTATTCTGCTTCAAAATTGGTCTTTTGTCGCATCCTCCCCGTTGAAAAGGGGTTCGGTCAATACATACTTGGAGATCTATCTTTCCGGGACAGCGTCATTACTAATTTGGCTACGACTGCTTTAAACATTTGCTTCCAAGTGTTAGAAATTCGATTTCAAACCTCACTTCATTTAATCAAATCAATGCTAATTTTTAACAGACATAAAATCGCGAGCAACATGCGCGCATGTGTATGTATATGGGTGTGTGTGCATGTGTGTGTGTTTGTCGGAATTCATGCGTTGAGTGTTGAGCCGACTCCACCCGTTGAATTGATAATATCTCAGATCACTGCGCTCCATGCTTGACTACAGACAGCATAAGCTCTGGCAATTAGTGTTTCGGGGGATTGATGTTTGAAGTTGGTCCCCAACCACATTCGTGAGTCTCATTGTCCGCGATTGTCTATCGACCCTGTTGACAAGAATCATTGCCCAATTTATCATCCGGGGATCTTTTATCGCACACAAAGGAGCTTGAACGTGAGCATATCAGTAACTAGCGCTAGGTACCCATAGTCACAGAATCCACCACCATCTGATGCCGCCGGGTCCCGAGCAGACGCAATTCTGGATTTTTGAGAGTTGGAACTGTTCTAGTGCTGAAAACATTGATTTCATGCCGTTATCTATTAACCATTATTGTGACGTGGATGCATGGAAAGGAGTTTGTGCGCGCCGTATGGGCCCATTTTGAAGGTCAGTGGGTGCTCATTCCGAACTGTCATACCCAGCTGTGTCACAACTTAACCACCACCTCAACTATGGGTAAATAGTAGGGTACACTAGGTTCCTTAGCCTAATTACAGCAACCAATGTGAGAGACTGAAAACTGAAATCAAACCAGCTATATACTGTTTAAAAAATATCGACTTTGTATTATATCCTAATGGTGGCAGAGGAATTGGATGCATACTTTAGCTGTAACTAATCCAAATTTAAATAAAATTTACATTGGGAGAAGAACAAAAGAAAAGGAAACGACGGCTTGATAAGTTCACATTCAGACTTGTAATTTGCAAAAATCGAAACAACAGCGAAAATTCAATAATTGAGTCCGTTTCTTTGTTTCTTGGAGTTCCTGACCAGCCATCTTGATTCGAAAACGAATCAATGCTCGAGTATTTTAGATTTACCAAAATCAGAGATCCATTTAGCAAATGACCACAAAGTTTAAAATGCGCGTCAGGCTTGGTGGGTCTAAAATCTAATTAACAAAAAAAGTCACACTTTTCTAAATGGCGACGAGACACAAGAGTAAAACATCGACAACAAGGAAATTTAACGAGTGAAAAGAAAAAATATATCAATGCATTTGTCTGCAGTTGGAGTTTGGCAAAAAATAACTTCTTTCTGTTTGTTTTATTTGTTGATTTATTTGTTTTCTTTCTCTCTATTTTTTTCTCTTTTGAAATGCAAATGGCATTCAGCTTGATCTTTCTTTTGATTTTTCGTAAGTTTTCACTTTTTACTCTTTTTTTTTTTTTTCTCTTTTAACAGCATTCTTTTTTTTAAAAAAAAACATCTTCTTCCTTACTTTCTTTTCTACGGAACTTGTTCTTTCTTTCTATCTTTCTTCTACATAAAACAATCCATATTTTCCTTCTTCGGAATGAGCCATATTTTCTCTCTTTCTTGTATTTTTTCGCAGGCAGTCTGTTTTAATTTCTTTCTTTCTTTCAATTAGACTAGTTGTGTTTCTCTCTTTCTTTCTTCTTCTGCTTTTCATTAGCTTTTTTACAAAACTAGTATCTCTCTTTCTTTCTTTCTTTCTTTCTCTCTCTCTCTCAATTGGACTAGCTGTGTTCCTCTCTTTCTTTCTTCTGCTTTTCATTAGTAATTTGCAAAGATCTTTGCTTCGATGTGGCACAAGGCCGAATGAATGGGGCGCCCAATGAGACTCGAACTCACTCGTGTAGGTTTGCTAGTCCAGCTTGCTAACCGTTACACCACCAGAGGTGCCTTCTGCTTTTCATTAGCTTTTTTTACTTTTTTATAAAACTAGCTACCCTTTCTTTCTTTCTTTCTTTCTTTCTTTCTTTCTTTCTTTCTTTCAATTGGACTAGCTGTGTTCCTCTCTTTCTTTCTTTCTTTCTTTCTTTCTTTCTTTCTACTGCTTTTCATTAACTTTTTTACCTCTTTTTTATTTTTTATAAAACTAGCAACCCTTTCTTTCTTTCTTTCTTTCTTTCTTTCTTTCTTTCTTTCTTTCTTTCTTTCTTTCAATTGGACTAGCTGTGTTCCTCTCTTTCTTTCTTTCTTTCTTTCTTTCTTTCAATTGGACTAGCTGTGTTCCTCTCTTTCTTTCTTTCTTTCTTTCTTTCTTTCTTTCTTTCTTTCTTTCTTTCTTTCAATTGGACTAGCTGTGTTCCTCTCTTTCTTTCTTTCTTCTGCTTTTCATTAGCTTTTTTTAGCTCTTTTTACTTTTTTATAAAACTAGCAACCGTTTCTTTCTTTCTTTCTTTCTTTTGGAACTAGCTTCTTCTTTCGCCTTTTCCTCTTTTCGATTAGGATTTCATATTTGATAGACTGTAAACAGAAACTCATTTTTATTCACAAACTAAGAACTATTCTATCCTTCATTTATACATTCAATATATATATATATATATATATATATATATATATACGCCCCGTCGGTGGGGCCTAAAATAAGTCGAGAGGTAAGATTACCCCAGAAAAAAGAGTGTCCTACGTATGCCAGTGGTGGGGCGCCAGTCCTGGAGCTTTAGGAGGGAAAAATCGTCCCTTCATTATCCATTATCTGATTCGGAATCGTAGTAACTGTTAGTCTTCCATCGATGTATCAAATAGATAAGTTTTAAAATTATTTGCATTAGATAGGAGTTCTTGAAACCATATAACTATTGTCACGTGATATCCCACGGAGACGATAGAAATAAGATTAATACTATCCTCCCGTTGGAATGAACGGGCAAGCCGTCAAAGAGTGACCGTTAAGAAAGGATGTAGGTCACAGAGGGGATACCAACAGATGTTGGTACTTAGTAACCTCAGGTCGCCGGACACCAGGGGGGAGGAGGGAGAAGCCAAATGATTGGCTGGGACCCTAAAACGGAAGTGGCACCTTTTCTCCTTCAGCGAAAAAAACGAGAAGAAAAGTCAGTTATTGGAAGGGGCTCGTGGCAGACAGACCCATAGCCATTACTCCGGGTGAAGAAGACAAAAATATATCTCGGACACGAGGGACCAAGTTCTTCAAGCCAATGTTAAAAATAGCATAAAGTCTATTAGCCCGTGAAAGAAGAAAGATTCTCCAGTGGAACCCCGTCGAAAAATAAGATAAGTAACTTTGGGACTATTTCTCCTTTATACCCAAATTTTATATACCACACACTCTCTCTCTCTCGATTTGAAGGAAAACGAAAGAACAGAAAAGAAAGATATTTATGTCCATGGACTGTTCAATTCATTATATATATTTGACACTTTGAAAGTGTATCTCTTTGTATAGTAAAGGATTCATGTATTTTTATGTTACCACGTGGTCGAAGTTGTTCTTTGCCGTGTCTTCTGCGAATTTGTTACTTCATATTTCCTTTTCAGCTTCTATTCGCCTTATGTTATTTTGCTTTGAATTGTCCTATAAATTCCTTTAAAATATCACACGGGAAGCCAGAGTTGCCGACTACTACAATATAATATTATTACGACTAAACCTATAGGTCCATATCTTCTGTTGTTCTAGGGGAGGAAGTTTAGTGGCCTTGGTGGGTGTGTGTATAGTGTGAAATTTGGAACCCCTTGCCAGCGGCGGTCAGTCTGGACATAAATTGATCCCCACATAATATGCCAGTTCTTATATGCCTGAGAAAAAACTCTGAACGAGGACTTATTCTACAAGGGATCAAGTGCCAACCTGCCCCGTCTTCACACGTGCAAAAATAAAGTCCCGTTTTGGGATTTTAAAGAATTTGCCGTCACACTATGTGCAAATTATTAATATTATATTGGAATACTAGTAAACCGTGTGATGACATAAGCGATTCCTTTTTCTATGCGCTGTTTCATTAAGTTTGTTTAGTTTTATTTATTCAACTCCTTATGGATTATTTAATGCCGAAATTTTATGAATTTTTGAACATAAAGGAGAAGAAGAAATAGAAACGAAGAAGACAGAGAAAGCCGAAAAGAAAGAAAAGATTTTGGTTTATCTGTTTAACGGCACCTCAATTTCTTTTGGGTTATTTAATACTGAAAGTTTATGCATTTCTAAAATTATTACGTTTTTCTTTTTCTTTCTTTTTCTTTCATTTTTTTCCTGTCTTTCCCAGTTTCATCATCAGATTTTTAATTTTCTTTTTTTCTTTCAGATTCTTTCTCTTTCTTTAGTTTTCTTTTTATTCTATTTTCTCCCCCAAGTTCTGATAAGATTTTTCTTTCTCCCAACTTTCATAATAATGTTTTTTGTTGTTGCTTTTCTTTTCTATCAAAAAAAATTACTTTTTCTTCCCATAATCCTCTCTTCCAATCTCTTATCCTCTGTTGAAAACGTTAAACCAAAGCATCTATTAATCCTTAAGTAATGCAAATATTCGTAATCTCCATGATTAAGGATGAGAATTTGATCACCATTAAAATGTTATAATGTCATTAATCTTAATAAAAATGATATTTTTGTTTGGACTGAAAAAAATCTGTTATTTATTCTTTATTTCTGTTGTTTATTTTTGTTTTGTTTCTGTTCGTTCTACGATAACCATTCGTGTTTTCAAATGGTATTTTTTTAAAATATGAATTTCATTTTCGTGATATTCATCAAGTTAAAATATTTAGAATGCCAAATGTAGGAAAATGAGGTTAGAAAAATCGTCTAGCACCTTCTTGATTTCAAAAACAACGATTACAGTATGGGTTTCTAACTCGACTCATACACAGAACACCGATAGGTGCTCTTAGTGTAACCGTTACCGTCGGAGCAAATAAAATCGGTGACCGAAGTCCCAATTCTGGCCCATGTTCTTTGCTTTTTATCAAATAATTAGGGATTCTAGTTAATTATTTTAGTGGTAAATTCTTTTCGAGAAAAACCCTGAGATCGTAGTTGTAGGTTTTTGATTTATAAAGGTCAAAGCGGTAAACCTTGTTTTGCGTGCCAATTCCTGTCAAAATAAGAATTGACGGTTTGTTTTAGGGTCAGCTGTATGCAAAATACATATTACAATAAACATTTAGAGACATATGAGTTGATAGCAATGACATGTCACTAAAAAGTTTTTGTGATTACGTGGGATTAAGGTATTAGTCAAGAGAAATGTTAGAAGAACATATATAAGGAGATTCGAAGACGCCTGGAGTCGAGAAGTTGAAGTCAGAAGTTGGAGTCTGTTAGTCCGAAACGGAGTTGGAGACGACGTACGACAAAGAGACCCTGAAATGGGGGTGGGGTGAGGTCAACTCGCGGTGAGATGGCGTGCGGAACAGCGAAAAAAAGTAACTAAGTGCCTACCCCTTTTCGTCTTGCATAGTAACTATGTCTCTGTCTATATCCTTGCCTTGCAATCTTGACTCTTTGGTTTGGTTTGGTTTGGTTTTGTTTGGTTTTATGGCACATCAACAATTGTTGGTTATTTAATGCTAAATCTATTTTTATACACACAAACAGTTCTATTTCAAACAATTCAGTTTAGCATAAGTACACAGTTTAGTTCTATTTGACTCTTAGATAGGACCCTATCAAGTGCTACCACTCAAGGTCAGGCTGGAGCTGGGAGCGATGTCAATAAAGGGGTTCTCCATATTCCTCAAGCTCCAGCATTACTGGAGCCTTATCATCAGATTGTTTAGTGTCATATATCCAGGAAACTCGTTGGGGGAAGGGTCTTACTCTCTCTGTACAAATGTAGTCAGTGTATTCTACAGCCCCAGCCGACTAGGTCAACTCTTGTCTTATTCTATCTATCTAAATGAGTTGACACCTTAGTTTTTATCTCTCTCTTTTCGCGACTACTATGGAAAAGATAGTCACAAATAAACTTTCGTATCATGAAAATCAATAGAGCCGTTTTGGGTTGAGTTTAAAGGGTAACGTTACACCTATATTATATTAGGGGCCTTGGTGTTACACCCATATTATATCTGGGACCGTAGCGTTACATTTTCCTTTCATGCTAATGCATTTAGAAAAGATATGAAGCCAACTGTTCACCCTAGTTATGGGTAAATAGTAGGGCAGACTGTTTTTCTTTAGCTTTGGGTGTGCAACCAACATAGGAAAAGGAAAACGCCGAATTCAAACCAGCGTTATCCCGCTTAAAAATAGACCTTTTATCACATTCTACCTTTGGCGGAGGGGTTGGGTAAATACATAAATACACTGAACACTAACACCGACGTAGAATTCGTGACAAGGAGCCGCCCTCTCTCTCCCGTTTTTCCCATTGCGTAACTGAGTTACACCCCACACCCCACACCTACTAAATGGCTCGCGGATTCAGTACTTAAAAGTTCATTTACCCGGTAGCTGTTGGGTCAGAGAAAGTAAAATGGCAATATTCAAATTACAGAAGTGATTGATACGTTAAAAATCAGCGAATCGATCTTTTGACAACATGCCTTTCTTTCACATCCTCTTCGATCTAATCAGATCTATTGATTATATATCAGATCGTGGGAGTAATTTCTGAAGTTTCTTTATATATATATATATATATAATGAAAAAACAAAACATTCAGAGAATGTATTTATTTACATATGAATAATATACCGGTATTTAACGCTAAGTTTTTTTTTTTTTTGTTAAACCGTTTTCAGGGCGATGTAATGATGTCTCATACGAAAATTTATTTCAAATGAAAAAAAATGATACGAAAAAATATGTTCCTTAGCGTTCTATTACGGCTAATAATGATCTGTTTCAAAATGTGACATAATTTTTTAAATCCTTAGCAAATAGGTTACTCTTTTTGGAAAAAAATAAAATAGATAAATGAAAATAAAACTTTTTCAAACATCAATTCGGTAGTCGTTCAACCCGAGCCAAAATAACAAAATTTATACTCTTTGCTGGATATAACATTAAACTGCGTAAAATATCGAGACTCCAGTTTTGGAGTGTGGATAATGTGGATACCCAGTCATTAATTACCATTACTCTCAGGTCTACTGTGATACGGAGTACCAATCAGAGTCCCGTTTATGAGCCAAACAGAACTATTCAATCATTTATTAGAATTATTAAAAATATTAGATAGAATTATAGACGGCAACTACACAAGAATGTTGCGAGCAATATTGAACAAGTCCTGGTGGCAACACCCCACAAGGCACCAACTATACGGCCACCTGCCTCCCATCACGAAAACTATCTAAGTTAGACGAACCAGACATGCAGGACACTGCTGGAGAAGCAGGGACGAGCTCATAAGTGATGTACTCCGATGGACCCCACATATGGCCGGGCAAAAGCAGGACGACCAGCTCGAATATACATACAGCAGCTATGTGAGGATACGAGATGTAGCCCTAAAGACCTGCCAGAGGCGATGAACGATTGGGAGAAGTGGCGAGAGAGGGTCAGGGATATCCGTGCTAGCGGCACGACATGATGATGATGATTGAAAGCTATAATTATTTACAAATGTTTATTATTATTTGATACCTTATAACTGCTTGCATAACAAAGACTGACTTCAGCGTTAAATAACCAACAAGAAAGGATATACCGTAGACCAACCAGCCAACCAGCCTAAGACACCAGCTGGCTGACTTCTGCTGAGTCGATAAAATCACCCCCCTCGTTTCAGTTATCATACGTTGGTCGACTGAAAAGTTCATAGGCTTACCAAGATTCACTTATGGTATGTAACCAAATGAGGTTGATTTTTATAGTCCTCCTTGCAGTCTACACACTTCTTCCATCGGTGTTACATTGCTTGGATCCCATTAATCAAAAAGGTCTCATAAGATGTCACCATATGAACTTTTTAGTCTATTAACTTTTCAGCCCTCTCTTGTATTCCTATCTCTGTTTATTTCCATTCACAACTTGATGTCTTTAAATCTTTTTTTATATTCTTGAAACGTTGCAATAACAACGATTAAATAGACCATAACGAAGATTAATTTTCGATTCCCGATTGGCGAACGCTGAGAGAAATGGAGTCGAGCAAATTTTTTAAAAAATCAGGTAGAAATACGAAAACAATGGGTTATATTTTACGTCAAAAAAATAAATTACATTTTTCAATTAATTATAATACATACACTATATAACATACATACATACATACATACATACATACATTATGACCCATAATAAGTACACCCTTATCAATTTCTTATAAAATGTTAATGTTCTTCGCAACCAAAGATACCAGGATTCTATTATTTCAAGAGGAACATTGCAAAATCGAAATGAATATCATTACCAAATTCTATAGCATTGAACTTCTGCAATCGAAAATTGGAATATGTTGCAGACTAGAAATACATTCAATCCTTATACATATTTATACAATTTTAAGTTTTTGGTAACAGAATCTCCATATAGATTTTGGTAGTAAATAATATCTAATAACATCTGTTTTGGTAGTCTGATGTTCCTTTAGAAATAATAAGTCCTAGTATCGCTGTTTTAAAAGAAAATTACCTTTTTTTGAATAAGTAATCATTCGAGATGAACCTATTGATGGGCAATACTTCACGTAAGTACTATCATGGGTACCTTGCATAGTATAAAAGAGTTCGATTCTCACTGTGTGCCCAATATATACATATATACATATATGGCGAGCAGGAGGCAACGCAAGGTCAATTTTTCAGCGGTAGGTTTTAATTCAGAGTTTTCCTTTTCTTTGATTGTTTGCCATACCAAAGCTAAAGAACATAGCTGGTGTGTGTGGGGGGGTAGAGATGAATACATGCTTTACTCTTTGTAATTAGCTCAAAGTAAAATTCTGGTCAACAATAACCGTCAATTGTGTGTGTGTGTGTGTGTGTGTGTGTGTGTGTGTGTGTGTAGTATGATAATGAGTGCGCACTTGAGAGAGTAAAAACATGAGATCAAAAGAGAAAGAGAGAAAGCAAATATCCATAGAGTTTATTGTTTCCATTTTTCATCAAAATACACCAGTCTGTTCATTATCTATCTATCTATCTATCTATCTATCTATCTATCTCACTCTGTTCTTATCTATCTATCTATCTATCTATCTATCTATCTGCATCAATGAATCAATAAATTGGAGAGAAAAAATATTTGTACATGAATATTTCTTTTTCTATATAATCGTCTATGTCAATTTATTGGCCCTATATGAAAAAGGCTCCAAATGTCTCGTCTCCTATTGATTTCAAATAAAACTACAAAAGATACAGGGGACACAATAACACCGTTGGATAAACAAAGGTTTTAGCAATAAAATGCTGTTTCCCCACAGAGTCACCAGCGATGAACAACAGCTCACATACGGCAAGCCTTTCTACATAGAAAAGTAAAAATTTCGATTCGAAATTCAGCTCTTATTTTTATCTATGTATACATATACATCTATTTCTCTATCTGTGACAGTTCACATACATCAATCTACCTATCTGAGTCATTTCATATTTATATATGAACGTCTGATTAGAATCAATCACGGTTATCTTTCGATGGGTGCTAGTTGCCTTGGTTGATTTCATATGGAATGTTGCCTTGTGTACCAAGACCATGTGGTGTGTTTCATCGAGTGCAAATTGCCTTAGGTGCTTTGATATAACGAGTTGCTTTGGATCCTCTGGTAGCGCGTGTTTGTATGGCAATTTGCCTTGGGTGCTTGTTGCCTAATACTCACACCCAAAGTAGCTCGCAACAAGACAACTCGCTCACAAATCAACATACAAACAAGGTAACAACACAATATATAAGCAGACAAGGTAGCTCGTCTTATGAAAGCACGACTGATAACTCACATCCAAGGCAACTCACCATTTGAAAGCAGCCAAGACATATAAAAGCACCCAAGGCAACTCACACAAGGCAAAATTCCATATTAAAGTCCACAAGGCAGCTTGCACTCAAAGCAACTTGCACTCAAGGCAACTCATAGCAAGTAAACTTGCATCTAAGGCAAGCAACTCACCGTCTAGAAGAAGCACACGAGGCAACAGACCTCTGGTAATTTCCACCCCAGGAAACTCGTATTCAAAGCAATCACATTAAAGCACCCAAGGCAACAAGCAACCAAGGCAACTTATGATATCAAAGCACCCGAGGTAACATGAACCTAAGGCAACTCACATCTGAGGCAACTCGTCATATAAAAGCACCAAAGGCAGCATGTGCTCAAAGCAAATACGCCAAGCGAAACGCCATCAAGCACCCTAGAGAACACGCCCCGAATAAACTAGCAGCCTAGGCAATATATTAAATGAAAGCACCCAAGGCACTATAGGAAATTGACGTAAAAGCAACGTATTGTAACTCGCAATAGGGTTTAGGTGTTAAATCGCAACTCGCATCTAAGGTAATTCAATATACGATCGCTGCAAAGGCAATAAAAGTATTGTGTTGACTTGGGTGCTTTTAGATGTAGAGTTACTTTGGGTGAGAGTTGCCTTGGGTGCAATCCTATGATGTATTGGTTTCTACAAGAGATTTTTGTGCATGTTGCTTTGTGTTTAAGTTAACTTGGGTGCTTTCATATGACGAATTGCCTTGTGTGCAAATTGCTTTGGACAAGAGTTAATTTAGGTGTTTTCACATGATGAGTTGTCTTGGGTGCAATTTAACTTGTATGGTGTGTTGCATTGTTTGCATGTTTTGCCTTAGTATGAGTTGCTTTGGGTGCATTCATATGATGTAGTGCTTTGGAAGTAACTTGCCGTGTTTGCTTTCGTACGGTGCGTTGCCTTGTTTGCAAGTTACCTTTGGTGCTTTCGTATAGGGACAAGTCTCCTTTCTAGTTTCACCATATAAAAGCACCATAGAGAAACTTATAGAAAAATTTCATGAGGTGGTTGTTCACCATAAAAAACGAAAGCAACTTGGTGTATGTTGCTTTGAGTGTAAATTGCCTTCTAGGTGCTTTGATATGGTTTGATCCCTTCAAAGCGTGTTGCCTTGGGTGCCAGTATATACTTTCATATGAGTTATCTTCAGTAAAAATGGCTTTGTGTAATATAATGGCCGAGGGATTTAGTTTAATGCTTTTGGTTTAGTTAGGCTGAGAACCTTTCGGCTCAGCACATGGGTTACTTATGTGCAACACTAACGCAGGTGTTCACGTGCGTGCGCGTGCGGTACAGACGTGTCACTCAAAGATGTCCCAAGAGCCCAGACGGGAAGCGGGGCTAGCAACTGTGAATGGTGTTACGCACCGGAAGCGCGCGGAGGATTTCGGGAATTTTGAAAAAAGTTAGTAGAGTTGAGAACTAGACACCGGACGAGAAGGGTCGACTTTCGCTTGCTCACGGAGGCCTTGGGCAGGTGTCCCATGAGATGGGGGGGGGCAGATGAAAAAGCCAAAATAGAAAGAATGTGTATCTCTCTCCTTATGTCGAAGAACCTTTAAACTCAAAGGTAATAAAAAGTTTCGTATCTGAACTAAGAAGTCGTAAGTGTTTTTCGTGTTTCGAGATTCCTATGTTCTATCTTTATGGACATTCGATGTACGTTTCACACATAGCCATATCATGGCTATGGTACATTTGTATTCTCATGTTGCTTTGGGGGCGAGTTGCATGTTGCCTCGGGTTCAAGTTGACTTAACTGCGAGTCGCTTTTTCTGAGTGCTTTTATATAGTACGTTATATGACTTCTTTCATACTGTCAGATTTTTTTGGTGAGGGTGCTTACCAAACGACAACTCATATCCAAGACGTCTGGTCTGCATCCATATCGCTAATCGCTATGGGTCCGTGTTACTTTCATAAGCTGAATTTAATTGGGTGAGAATTGATTTGGTTGTTTTAATATAGTGCAAGTTACCTAGTCTGTGGTTTTACTTGCTAGTTCCTATTGCTATGAGTAATTTGCAAGTTGCCTTTGCGTGATGCTTTTGTGTGTTACTCGCAGATTTCAACTTACAACTATGACAACAAAGCAAAGTAAGTGTTTTCCTAGGGTGTGTTGCATGTTTCCGTGAGTATGTTGTACTCAAGGCCACTCGCAAACATGGATCCATTTATATGGTGAGTTGCCTTGGGTGCCAGCAGCCGTGGTGCGCGTTGCCTTAGCTAAATTGGGGGTTGCTTTGTAAGCAAGTTGCTTTAAGTGCAAAGTGAAAATTGCATTGGTTGCGTTCATGTGAGTTGTCTTAGGTGTGAGTTGCCTGAGGTGCGAGATGCCTTTGGTGTGAGTTGCCAAGGCTATAAGTTGGTTTTTGTTCAAGTTGTCTTGGGGGAAAGTTGCATTGGGTGTGAATTGGATTGGTTGCGCTCATGTGAGTTGCTTTAGGTGCGAGTTGATTTGGGTGCTAGGTGTCGGTTGCTTTTGTGTGAGTTGCTCACAAAGCATGTTATCTAGATTAATTGCTTTGATTGCTTTCATTTGAGGTTAAATGCAAGTTACTTGAATGCAAGTTGCTTTGTTTTCTTTGTATGGTTGTGGTACCCTTTTTTGTGTGGCGTAAGTTGTGTGTTGCTCTGGGTGAAATTGTTTGTGAGCTTTCATGTGATGAGTTGCGTTTAGTGTTTTTGTATGGCGAGTTGATTTTCATGGAATAAGTTTTACTTCCATAGTTGCCACAGTTTTGTGAGCAAAGGAACTTTCTTCATTAAGTGGAAACTAAAACAACACACACAAATGTACTTCGACTCACAAAACTCGCACCTATGGCAATTCATCGTTGACAATTCATACCATCATTAGCGAAATATATTTTCGTTGATGCCTTGGGTGCTTAATAAAATGAGTTTCCAGATGTGTGGTTTGCCTTGGGTTCGAATTGCTTTGAGAGATATGTTACATTTGATGTAAGTTGTCTTGGGTACGACTTTGCCTATGGGTGCTTTCATTTAGTGTGATGCCATGGGTATGTGTTGCTTTAAGAACAAATATCCTTGGGTGCCTTCCGATGATGTCTGTGAGTGTGAATGGGTGCCTATGTATGCAAAGTTGCTTGAGTTCGAGTCGCTCCGGTTTGCGTTGCCTGGGGTATAACTCGCATTGGGTGCTGATATATGGCTTGTTGCCTAGGGTGCTATCATATGCCGAGTTGTTTTGGGCTCTTTCTCATAGTGTGTTGGCCTTATGTGCTTTCACGGTAGTTGAATTGACAGCTCTACAAGTTGCCCTGGGTGTTGCTTTGAGGCAACTGGGGTAAATATTGTCTTGAAAGAATTTGTACATGTTACATTGGATACTTTCATATGATATGTTGTATTGGGTGCGAAGTGGATGGCAAGTTGCCTTGTGTGCAAGTAGTCGAGGTTGTTTTTATGTGGTGTGTTCGGTTGTTGGTGTGTTGCTTTGGGTGCGATTTGCTTTGAGCTTCGATCCTCTAAGGTGCTTGTGTATGGTGGGTTGCCTTATGGTGCTTTTAAATAGCCTTTTGCTTTGGGGTGGGTTGCTTTTAGTGTTACTTTGGATGTTCCTTGCTTCAAGTGCTTATATATTGTGCTTTGCTTTGAGTCCTTGTTTGTGAGTTGCCTTGCTTTTGTGTTGCTTTGGGAGCAAGTTGCTTTGGATTTGAGTCGCCAGGAGTATTTCCAGTTGAATTGCCTTGGTTGCTTTCATATGGCGAGTTGCAAAGATGCGTATTGCCTTGGGTGTTGTGATATGGCGAAGTGCCTTGAGTACTTTTATATGGTAAGTTGCTTTGAGTACGAGTTCTCTTGGGCGAGAGTTGCCTCGAATTCTTTCATATGGTGAGTTGCCTTATGAACGAGTTGACTAAGATTCCTGTTGCCTATATCAAGTCAGAGATAAGCTGGGAATAATGGTACTGGAACGGTTATCCACATTACCAAAAGTTCCAGCATTGGAGCCTCATCATCAGATGCAGTTTAGCGTCATATGTAGAACACTCCCGTTTAGAAGAGGAGCAGTCGATGTATTCTACCCCCCAAAAGGACAGGTATATATATATATATATATATATATATATATATATATCATCATGTCGCGCCATCAGCATGGATATCCCTGACCCTTTCTCGTCACCCTTCTCTCTCGTCCATTGCTTCCGGCAGGTCTTCAGGGATACATCTCGTATCTGAACATAACTGCTGTATATAGATTCTAGTTGGTCGTCCTGCCTTTGCCCGTCCATGTGAGGGGTCCATAGGAGTACTATATATATATATATATAACCATTAAAGTAAGATATTTTGAGCCCTAGAGGTGAAGTAAAAACGAACTTATAAGCAATGTTCTTTTATGAATCCCTAGACATGGATGTTCCAATATTCGCTGACATACGTCAACTCTGTGTGGACACTGTATGCAGTCTTGAAGACCTACTAGGGGCAATGCATGATAGGAACAGATTGCGAGAGAGTCAGTGCTATCAGCAAGACTTGATGAAGATGATGATCTATCTATCTATCTATCTATCTATCTATCTATCTCTGTTCCTATCTATCTATCTATCTCACTCTGTTCTTATCTATCTATCTATTTCAGTTTTTCCATGTCTATGCTTTCGAAAACATGCTCAAAAGGATCATCGTGTTAACAATGAAAAACATTACATACTTACATGAAGATAAAATACACATTTACATATATTTTTATTTATTTATAGATTTATGCTTTTCCTAAAGACATTAACGCTTAACTTCGCGCCTTGGGGGAAAGCAGGAATTCATCTCATTATTTATTACTGAATTCTTCCCCATAGAAACTTTGTATCCAAAAATCTAAATATATGAAGCAATCCAAAAGTACGTAGACGCTTCGATAATATCGAATGTCATAAATATATTTTTAAACCGAACTTAAATATTTTTCTTAGTAACTGGATCTTAGTGCAGCAGAGTTTGGTCATAAATAATACCCGATGATTTCCGTCTTGATTTTATAATGTTCCATTTGAAATAAAATCTTGATATAGTTGGGTTTGAAGAAAATCAACATTTTTAAAGATTTAGTACAATCTAATCAGTTATGGACGGTGCAGAATATATTGACCAATATATCATATATACTATAACATGATACTTAAGCTACGAAGATGAACTTTCGCTTTGCATGTTTTCACACCCTGTCCGGTGGCAAAAGCTGCTGGTGACACTAGGGGTGGCAGTACCACCTTAGCCACGGAAACTGTAGTATTACCCCTGATTGGTGGCTGATGAAGACAGAGTGTAGAGTACTAATTTTAATGAATGAAAAGACAATATTAACAATCCTCATCATCATCATGTCGTGCCGTCAGCACGGATATCCCTGACCCTCTCTCGCCACTTCTCCCTACCATTCATCGCCTCCGGCAGGTCTTCATGGTTACATCCTGTGTCCTCACATAGTTGCTGTATGTAAGTTCGAGCTGGTCGTCCTGCTTTTGCACGGCCATATGTGGGGGTCCATAGGAGTACATCACTTATGAGCTCGTCCTTGCTTCTCCAGCAGTGTCCCGCGTGTCTGGTTCGTCTTACTTGTATAGTTTTCGTGATGGGGGGCAAGTGTCCGTATAGTTGGTGTCTCGTGGGGTGTTGTCGCCAGGACTTGTTCAATACATATTAACAATAGTGCTACAAAAAATATAAAGAAGTGCTACAAAAAATAAAGAAATTTATTTCTTTAATGGGAGCTGAAACGTAAAAGGGTATACAGCGATTCGTGTATCAAGTTACAACCATAAAGGCCAGTTCTGAGACCAGTGTGGATAAAGATCTTTACCCAACTTGAAATTGTAACATGACACCGTTGCTTGAAGATCAAATGAACACGGCACCGCTGAGAAAACAGTTATTGCGTATCACTCCGTGAGTAACTGATCTGTGTTGTCTGGAAAATTGTGTGTTTTTATAGCATCAAGATGGATCCCGCACGCACGTGTTGACTTTCGAAAATTCTTTGGGCGCGTATTTTAGAGACCTCCTATTGGTCCTAAAAAACATTTTTAATTGTTTATTTTTTAAACATCTGCGTGGGCGTTAGTTGGAGATCTTCGCGCCAATTTTGATCCGTTTTTTACAGAAAATTCTTTTGACAAGGAAATTGCCTTATTTCCTATAAATACTCCACTTTCCGGATCGATATAGAATATATCGAAAAGAAGAGCTTGTGGTTTGTGTTTTTACTGTCTTTATTTTGTATGTATGTCTGTATGTAAGCATAGTGATACGTAATTTTTTAATTGGGTGGGTCGGTAAATGTGTCTACCAGATTTAGTTTTTCTGTAAGAATTGTATTTTTCATCTGTTAACGAAACGTTTACGTCATTGTTTTCGTGAGGGACGCAAGTCGATCAGACAGTTTCTCTATGTAGGCTGGTTTGAGTCTGTCAATGGCGATAGAGTCCTTTTGTTATTTTTTTCTACTATGAAATATTTGTCTGATCGTTGTAGGATCCGTCGTAATTGGGTTGAAAAGATTTCTTGATCGTGTCCCGACGTACAAACACAAACTCAGTAACGTTTATGTTAGTAGGTAGATATGCTACGTTAGAATGTACACGAATGTAAAGGAAAGTTTTGCCATATGTTGTCGTAAACGAGACACATAGCTTGACGTAAGATAGCATTTTGGCAAGGTTGAGTGAAAAATTATCCCGGTAGCCGTAGGGTTGTACTATATACCATCTCTGCAGCTGTGCTTTTGATATCTTCTTTAATCGTGGACCGGAGTCAGAGAAGAACTATCGGCAAATATTCGCTCCACTTGGTTGGATCAGGTTGAGCAGCAAGTGTAGTCTTCCGTTGACGGTGGAATCTTTCCACCAAGCCATTAGCGCATGGATAGTATGCAGTAGTTTTGATATGGGTAGTTTCCAGGGTTTGCATAAGCTCTTGTAAGAGTGCAGACTGAAATTGTTGGGCCCTGTCTGTTGTGATTGTACTGGGGGTTCCAAAGTTTGAAACCCAGTTTTCAATAAAAATCTTTGCTATGTTTTCGGCAAAAGTGTCCTTGATGGCATGAGCAGAAGGCCAGCGAGTAAATCTGTCGATCATCGTTAAGATGTATGAATGTTCATTTGATGTTGGTAATGGACCCACGATATCAATGTGAACATGTGATAATTGGTTGGTTGGCTTTTATGGCCTATCAACCTTTGTAGGTTATTTAACGCCAAATCCATTTTTATGTAAATAATCAGTTCTATATAAAACAATTCAGTTTTGCATAAGTACATAGTTTAATTGTCAAAAAACATTTCTATTTCAAACTATTCAAGCAGTTACATATAACAATTCAGTTTAGTATAAGTACAGTTTCAATGTCAAAAACAGTTCAATCTAAAACAACTCAGTTTAGCATAAGCACGCAGTTTAAATGTAAGTACAGTTTAATTGTAAAAAACATTTCTATTTCGAGCTATTCAGTTTAGTCAAGCAATTCTAATTCAGCTAATTCAGTTTAGTAAAAGTACAGATTTTGTTTATGCACAGTTACAGGTCAGAACAGTTCTATGTTAAACAATTCAGTTTAGTATAAGTACAGTTTCAATGTCAAAAACAGTTCAGTCTAAAACAACTCAGTTTAGCATAAGCACGCAGTTTAAATGTAAGTACAGTTTAATTGTGAACATGTGAGAAACGACAATCGGGAGTTGCGAATGTACCTTGACTGCTTTTTGTATGTCTGCGGACTTTTGTTTTCTGACAGGGAATACAATGTTGGATCCAGGTGTGAATGTCTTTGTTCATTGAAGGCCAGAAAAATCAGTCGGAAATTAGTTTCTGCGAAGGTCATTTGTCAGGATTTGAGATATTATGAAAATGGCTGAAAATTCTTTTTCTGCATGAAAGAGTCACATAAGGACGAGGATATTTTTTTGAGTTGTCACAGAATATTTTCCTATCACTAAACGGAATAGTATATTCTGTTAAGGTTACTGATGTATGTTCAGATATGTGTTTCATTGTATTCTACACTTTTGTGCTATGAGACTCGTAATTATTTTATTTTATTTTCTTTCTGTTACAACTGCGGTTATTTGTCGAACTTCATGTGCTCCGCATCTTCGTTCTGGGGCGAAGCTCCTGTAGCAGAAAGAACTTCGTATGTTTGGCGCGTAAATTATTTTGACCGTTGGTCTCGTCATATATTTTCACCAGTTAGGATGACGAATCCCATTCGGTCCGGAAGACTTTCCCCGGGCATATTGAATTCGGTGAAAGCCCGCTAAACTACCTCTTCCTCAAAATCTTTCGTGCTGGACAGACGTATTTCTGTCCGTTCCTTTATCAGCAGCAACTCACCACCATGATGATAGAGTCGTCTGGTTCATGGACCCAATGGGCCTTCCCTTTTAGACCCAGGGGTTCCCAGTTGCCAATGAACTAGACGTATTAATTCCGCCTCTGACAATTCAGCTACTTCATTCCCGGACAACCTTTTCTGGAGACCTTCATACTTCTCTCCTACAGCAAACAGGACCACGCGTCATGGCTGAATATTTAATTCCTGATCTACTGTCTAATTCATGGACCTTTGGGTCTACGCTTCTAGACCCAGGGTTCCACCGTTGAATACGAATTAGACGAATTAATTCCGCCTCTGACAATTCAGCAACTTCATTCATGAACAACCTTTAAGGAGACAGCGATTACTTCTCTCACACAGCAACCAGGACCACACATCTACGGCTGAACATTCACTCCTGTTCTAAAATCAGCAACTCAATACTTGCCATGTCTACAGCAACGTATATTCCGCTCAGCTCAATAACTATTTCTTCCTTCCTACGAGACTTGCAGCATAAAGGTACCCTTTATTCTGGCTGCTATTAAACCTTCTTGAAAACCTTTCGATATCTCGTTCCGATTCATTTATTTTCCTTGAAATATAACGTGAAGGTAGACCCGTTCTACATTTCACCGTTATTCAGGGTATCGCACGTATTTTCACACATTGTATGATAAAACTTCGAAATTATATACTAGAACAGTATACTATGATATATATTAGATATATTGCCACAATATATACTGAATAGTGTGAAGTCTTGTCCACCGAGAACTTCTTATTAGATCTGAGGGTAGTGTCTGTGCACTCTGCATAAGATCAAAGAATCCCTTCCCCGAGAATTTTGCCTGTGATCAGTATAGTATCTGTACCCGAGAAAATCTAATTAGATTTTAAATTAAAGTATTCATAGTGAAGGCATGAACTGCTATCGATTCGTTATCGATCATATGGAAGTCTGATCTATCTGATAAAATAAAACAAGTTTTTTTCCAAGCTGTGGCTGTGTCAATATTACAGTATATATGTATCACAGAGACACTAACAAAACGCATAGAGAAAAAGCTAGATGAGAACAACACAAGAATGCTACGAGCTATCTTGAATAAATCCTGGAAGCAACACACCACGAAATAAAAGCTGTACGGACACTTACCTCCCACCTCTAAAAACCATTCAAGTCAGACGAACCAAACATGCAGGACACTGCTGGGGAAGCAAGGAGCAACTCATTAGTGACGTTCTTCGATGGACCCTTATACACAGATCTTGCCAATGTTGGCCGACCAACAAGAACTTATTTACATCAGCTCTTTGTGGACATAGGATGCAGTTTGGAAGACCTGCTTGGAGAGATGGATGACAAGGACGGATAGAGTATGTGTGTGTGTGTGTGAGAGAGAGAGAGAGAGAGAGAGAAAGAGAGAGTTTGAGAAATTCGTGCTGTCAGCGTGACGTGATGATATATATATATATATATATATATATATATATATATATATATATATATATAAATGTAAACAAACAAGCGGTCTGATACTAAGTCTAACGAAAAGTTGGGTGGAATTCGATCCCGGCTTCAAACGGCCTACATGTCTAGCCACACAACGAAACAGTATCTCTGTGGATGACAATATATAAAATCATATATAGTTATATAATTTGATTTTCCTTATTTTAAATTTATTCTTTTAAAAGTGCTATATTTTTATACTAATCAAAATAATAATTGTTTTATGAGTATATCTAATGGATGACCGAAGCGGAAAAGAACAACTGGTCACGAGAAGGCAAAGAGAAACAGAGGGTCGGTGTGGCAACGAGAGAAGACGGAACAGAGAGAGGGAAAACTTAGAAAAAATCGACCCCTTTAGCCCCTTCTAACCCCACTTTGGCCACTGTTAAAGCCTCAGAACACGGATGCCAACCGAACCGAGCATAGACCTTCACCTCGACCTTCCCTCGACCGCTGTGTGACCGACACTGACAAAGGCATGTCTCAGTGGAGTAAGAGGCATTGTGAAGTGATTGTGTAGTCATTTCTTTGTGCTTTTACCATAAAATAAGCATATAATATTAAAGGTTAAATCTGAATGAAATCAGAGGAAGATCCATGCATGCCCACTTATAAGATTATATATGTGTGTCTTCAGAAATTATACCTTGGGGTGCCACTGTGGCATTGTGGCTAATGTGCTGGACAATGGTATCGTAATAAACTAGTTCGAATCCCAGTCGCACCAACGCGTTCACTTTCGGACAAATAACCTCTTACCCCCAAGCTACAGATAAAATAATACCACTACTGTTCTATAAGAACGGCTTTAGCATTTAATTACCCATAAAGGTTGATATGCTATACAACCAAATTATTTGTATATGCTTCTTGTAATGCATAAAGTAATGTATATTTCGATGCAGCAACCTCTTTGTTTATCTCACTTCTGATGACTCTCTCTCTCTCTCTCTCTCTCTCTCTCTCTCTCTCTCATATATATATATATATATACAAGAAGAGAGATTATATGCATATAATCTCTATTCTGGTTACTCTCTCTCTCTCTCTCTCATATGTATATATATATACATATATATATTAGAGAGAGAGAGAGAGAGGGAGAGAGAGAGAGAGAGAGAGAGATCAGAATAGAGATTATATGTATATAATCTCTCTTCTGGTGTATACATATATATATATAGTCATAACAAAGGCTCAAAAAATGGTACTTGATCCCTCCTTGCTTAACACTCAGCATTATAAGGTACGTATCAAGGGTAAAGTGGAGCAATCTAGGGAAAGGAGTAGCGCCTTTCGCTACATCTCGGTGTTGTAGCAATTGTAAAGGTAGCCATCGACTACAGTTGCCAACTTATATATATATATATATATATATATATAAAATGGAGAGTGAGGGAGGGAGAGAGGGAGGGGGAGAGCAAAAGACGGAATGAGTAAGTAAATAAGTATTTATATGACAAGGTGTTTACATACTAAATCACATCTACAAGTTTATATGAATACAAATAAACATGCGTATGTTAGTTCAGTAATAAATATATAATTTCAGGTATCTGTATTACCTCTCTCTCTCTCTCTCTCTCTCCAATAACTCTATCTCTTTGAACAAACACACACACACACATACATATATATTGGTATGCATATATATATATATATATATATATATATATATATATATATATAACCATTATTGATCAGTATGTGTGTCTATGAGTGAATATGTATGTATATGCTTGAATGAATGCGTATAAATGAGTTCATGGCTTCCTTTCTGCCAAATTCTTACTTCCGGTGACCTAAGGTTGTCCGATTTCTTCCGGTGACGTTTGCAGATATTTATGGTAACATAACACTAGGCAAAATGATAGAACACAATTTGGTTTCCTTGATTATCTCCCTTCCTTTATTTCCTTATATATTTATTTGTTTATTTTATTCTTCATTTCTGTTTTTAGTTTGACCTCTAACTACCCAGCTTTAGTTTCCTCATCCTCCTCCACTTCCTCCTCCTCCTCCTCCTCCTTCTTCTTCTTTTTCTTCTTTGCTTTCTACTTTCCTGTTGATCATCATCATCATCATCTTTTTTTATTATCTTCTTGGCTTTCTTTTTCTTTCTCTTAATTCCTATTCTATCTCATGCCTACCTTCTCTTTGTTTTTTTCATTCTTTTCTCTTTCCTCTATGATTCTTTTTCGTTCTTTTTCATTTCCGTTCCTTTTCTTCATTTTCTTTTTATCTTATCACTTTTCTTCTCACTTTTGGCCGTTAAAACTCTCTTCTTCCTTTTTTTTTCTTCATCATCAGCTTTTTCGTTGTTTTCCTTCTTCTTTTTAAAATATTTTTTGTTAATTTATTCTCTATTTATCTTTCGAATCCTCACTTTCTTCCTCCTCTCTCTATCTTTCTTCTTTTCTTTCATTTTCCTTTTCTTCATATTTTATTTCATCCCTTTTCTTCTTTCTACTTATTCACTTCCCCCACCCTTTAACTTTTCTTCATTTTTCCAAAGTTTCTCAGTTTTTCTTCTTTTCTCTCTTTCTCACTTCATTTCACTTATCATTTCCCTTTTTTTATTGCCTTCTCCGTCTTTCTTTTATTCTTTATTATTTTTTTTTTTGTTTTGTTTTCGACTTCCTTCCTCTCTTACGTAGTCTCATTCTTTTTCACTTTTGTAAGAGAAAACGATTTTCTAAATCGCTTTCTTTCGTGATTTTCAACTTCATTAACGTTGGCTTAAGTTCTATTCACTTCTATATTGTCCTTTACATTTCGACGAACTTTCTTAATTTTAGTTTGACAAGCACACGCTACAAGATCACTAACGGTTTATCTTTATTTACATTTATCTATCTAGCTACCCGCCTAAAAGATTAGTATCTCTTCACACACACACACACACACACACACACACACACACACACACACACACATATATATATATATATATATATATATGTATATATATGTGTGTGTGTGTGTGTGTGTGAACGGATGTATGTAAACAATAGTAATTGTGATTCATAACCGTTTAAAATTTACTTCGCAGCTAATATCTCCTCGTGGCTGAATCGTTAGAAGCTTTGGTTTGATGTTTGAGTCAACCGGGTTTCGACCCCAGCTACGGGAAGATACTGTCTAGCCACACTGATGAGTTCTGATAAAACGAAACAGATCTGTCTGTGGATGACTATATATATATATATATATATGAAACGACACTTATCTGTTAACTCAATTCATAACTGTCTCTGTTCGCTTCTTTGCTACTCTATTTATATATATTTACCAACCCCTCCGCTCGGGCAGGATATGAAACAAGGTCAATTTTTAAGCGGAGTTTAACAGGTTTGAATTCAGAATTTTCCTTCTCCTAGACTAGTTGCCTCACCAAGGCTGAAGAAAACAGTCTGTCCAACTATTTACCCATAGCTGGAGGGAGAATAATTGGATTCATACCTTTCCCAAGGGTATTAGTGCTATGTGAA